>BDMV01000012.1:27062990-27744897 GCA_008326285.1 Oryza officinalis
AGGCCGGGGCACGGGGCGACGGCGGCGTTGCGGCGCGGGCGCGCGGGCGCGCGGGCGCGGCCCGGCAAGCGGCGGCGCGGAGGCCGGGCGGTGCGGCGCGCTGGCGGCGCGGTCGGGGACGGCGCAGGGCGGCGTGAGACGGCGCACGGCGCGGCTTTGGCGCGTGCGCCAGCCACGGCTGGGAGGCGGCGTCGACAGGGGCGGCGGCTGGGGAGGCGGCCGGGCGTGACGGCGCGCGGAGGCTCGGCAGGCGCCGGGCGTGATGACGCCATGGCGTCGGCCGGGCGCAGCGCTGGCGGGGTGAGGCCGGGCCGGCTGGCCAGGCGCGTGGGGTGGCGGCATGGAGAAGGCCGAGGGCGGTGAAGGTTACGGCTCGCGGGCGTCGGGCGGCAGTGGGCGGCCGTGGCAGGAGACGCGGCACCGGCGCGCGGGCTGGCCACAGCGTTGGCCGGGCACGCTGCTTGGCGCGAGTTGGTGCAGCGGTGCGGCAACCTCAGCCGGGGTAGTGCCGGCCGGGGCGACTCACGTTCGTCGGTGTGATGGCGACAGTGAGCGAAATAGGGCGGTTTTAATAGCCGTCGCAGCCGGCGGACAGCGACAAGCTTGCTCGGCCGAGTGGGGCCGACGGTCCTGTGGGGCGGTCGTCGTCGACAGGGAGTCATCGCAGAGCGAGGATGGGACTGCTGCAGGACGGCGTGGACGCGGCGTACGCGTTCGGTGTGGACTTTGCTCACTGTGTTGCCGGTGTTTTGGGGGAAAGCCTCGGTGGACTGGAAGCTCGGTGCAGGGGGGGAGCCGTGGGGCTCGGTGCTTGCAGACATTCCGTCGAACACCTGGCGTGCGAGCTGGCTGAGGAAGAGGGACAACAAACAGACTTGTTTTGCTGGGCAGGCCTTGGGCCAGGGGAAGGGAAGAGTACTAGGCTGGCCTAGAGGAAGATGGGCTGGCCCAATAAGGAGAGGGAGGGAGAAAAGAGTTGGGCCGAACAGGAAAGAGTCCAAAGGAATAGGATGTTTTGTAATTTTGTAGGAATTTGGATTTATGGAATTTGAATGAGATTAAATTCCAAAATTGTAAAGGGACTGTATAAATGGACATTTAATTTTGAGTTTGAATTACAATTGGACTGTTAAGTGAGCTCTTGGATTTAATCTGGCATTTAGATGGGCAAGGATCAGACTTAGAGATTTCCCCGAATTTAATCGGATGGATGGACCGCGTTACCGAATCAACGTTCGATATACGAATTCATCGGTAGTCCTAGGATTCCGAGGAAGGGACTAAATTAGGGAATTTTGAATAAAATGATTTATGAGGAAAAAGGATTCGAACAGAGAAAATTTTAATAAACTATCCCCTTAATGGGTTTTATCCAAAATGGTGATACATTTAGGTATATAGCTTTATTTATAAAGTAAATATGCCCGAGGGTTTTTGTTTTTCAAAAATAATTGGCATATGCAAATCATAGCTCCTTGAATAAATAATAATTGAAATCAAATACCGACGTATCCTCAGACGTTCGTCTATTAGCCCACATGTAAACGAAAAACGACAGATCGAATTGAGTTAGTTCAGACATGAATGTATTTTGAAAAAGATTTTTGGTTATTCTGAATTTTTAATTCCGTATTCCAAAGTCGAAAAATTCAGGATGTTACATATATATAAGGACATCTTCTATTAGAGTTTTTGTAGTCGTGTCTGTCAGCCTACTTGGAGTACCCGTGTTCTATTTGAACGAGGGGTTGCGTGCCTGTATAAATTATAAAGTTGCTATGAGAAGAGGGCATCAAATCATAAGCCATATCCACAAGCCACATCCAAAAACAACCAGGAGGAAAACCTAAAGCTAGTCGTCGAATTAGTTCTCACAGAAGACTAGTGGGTAGGCAAGATTAGCTAGCTTGCTTCCTCTTTGTAATTAGTGTGATACATCCCAAATATGTACTCATAAAGGATTAGGGCTATTATCATCTCGAGGGGGCTGAACCAGTATAAAAAATCTCTGTGTATCGTTGTTGACGAAAAATCTACGGCTGGCCGATAGTGCCAAATCTGCATTGACGCGAACTATGTCGACAAATACGAAGGCCTGAGAGATCTTCTAGTGCAAGTCATGAACTTTGATGAGATGTGGGCATGTCAGTCAGTTTAATCCTACAACTGACAAGATAAATAAATAGTTGACGACCAAAGAGCCGATCGGCTAACAAGCCGATGTAGTTATACGAGCCGATGTCGATAGGGTTTTAAACAATCGGCTATATGTCCGATATAGATTCTGACACTTGGATAAATAATGATATAAAGACAATCAGCTAATGATAATGTAATAAGATAATGAACCAATTGGTCAATATTGATATAGAATATTAGATGTAGACTCGATGGTTAAAACATACATCGACCGAAAGTTCGATGTTATTAAATCCAAATAATTAGATAATCAATGAAATCTTTATTGCAATTGGCTAAAACCAAATTGTATATAATCCTTATAAGCCGATACAATATTTAGATAACTCATCAGTTAAAACCCCGATGAAACAATGATTGATGCTTACTAACTTAAAGAAATCTAACTTACAATCACAACCCCATAGGTCAAACCCAATCGATGTAGCATAAGGTTGATAATTGTCTGATAGATTTAAGCAAGTTGATATGACACCAATCAAAGTGATCATGCATTAAATTTAACTAAGATAATAAAACCATCAAACAAAAATTTAACACATCAGATAAGATCAGCTAACACTCTGATGAAACATTAGCATGAACCTATCGGCTTGACAAGATTTAGATTATCAACAATAATCTAGTAGGTCGAACCTAACCGATGCAGCACGAGATTGTATATAATAATCTAATACTCAATGAGCCAATAAACCTGTCTAATGTGATGGATATAACGAATCTATCTAAAACAGCATTATGATTATAGAGATATATTGACTAAGCCAGAAGATCAGACCTAATTGAGACAGTCCCAACTAACCCGATGCGTCTCTAAATCAATGCAAGTAAAGATAGAATCGAGATATCAAGTAGGCAAAGATACCGACTGAACCAGAGCAATCCAAGAGATTGAAGCGATGTAGTCTTGAACAACACCAATAAGGCCGATACAATTGTCAGGGCCGATGAAACTAAGGGCTTACCCCTTCACGAAGATCAAAGCCGATGCAGCCCCGAGTCAGGTGTCAAGTTCCATCGGTAGTAAAAACCTCGGAAAAGAGGGTGGCGATGCGTCGCGAGTAGTTGTATTGATCGAGAGATAAATTACAGGGACCCCAGATGTACATATTTATACCCATAGGCCGATATGAGTTCAAATTAGACACGACACAAACTTTCCTAATGAAAAAAGCAAAAACATAAGTCCTGATCGGACACTAAACAAAACTTCCTAAAGATAAATCCTTCCTAATTAATAGATAAATTAAACTGTCATGCCATGTTCTTCACGATTTCTTTTTAAACTCGGTCTCTTCTAGATAAGTTTTTCATTGGCTGAATGTGTTCTTTCCTTAACCGAATTCACTGAAGAGTCTTACCAAATTTTGGCGTTAACAATCGTCCTCTTACTTTTAATCTCGCGTATACTCTGGTATCAATATACCCTACATCCCAAAAATATTGTTGTCCGATCCAGCCCTTCGACAGATATATCATTGGATTGTGCTCTCATATGACGTCATCAATTAATACTAGGCTTTTCAGGAAGCGTAATATTTTGAGAAACAGTTGGTTGATAGTTAGCTTCTGAAAATCTGAAGAAGATGATAAGCATAGCTTCTGGCTTTTAGTTTATTTTTTGAATTTTATAACTACAGTTTCTCAGAATTTAGATGAAAAACTAGACTGTTTGGGAAGTTTTTAATTTTGGGAGAAGCTCAAGCGATCAGAAACTTCCCAAGTAGGCCCATAGTATTCTACCAATCTTAGGCTGTGTTTTTCCATTGTATTTAATGGATTATTGAAACACAAATTATTTGCTTCACGCTACAAAAAATATATTTTTCTAAAATGTTGTACCGTATTGCTTAGACTACTTGTTTAAGCTACAAATTAATTATTTAAAATATTTAATTTATATGTATAATTTAATAGATAATCCACGGTAGTAATTCGCTCAGAGCCTAAGTTAGGAAATTTTTTTCGGGAAAGTTAGGATCAAATTGTTCACTCCTTTCAAAACTCTCGGTGGATTGTTGTTGGTAATAATAATTAATCAATTGCTGGGCTATGAGTACATAAACAAATCAGTGTGTTGACAAGCGATCGAGATTGTCCCCCATCAAACCATACAAATATCCACCTTTCCTGGACGAAGCAAATATTGGGCTGGGCTAGTTTGATTTGAAGGCAATTTTCATTCTATTAAAATATTAATAGTGTTAAAACTTTAGTAAGTTTTGGTACTTTTAAATTTGTGAAAATAAGAACTTCTATGAGTGTGGACAAAATTCGACGACATCCAACCAAACCACTTAGTAAGTTTTGGTACTTTTAAATTTGTGAGAATAAGAACTTCTATGAGTGTGGACAAAATTCGACAACATTCAACCAAACCATCAATACAGTACTATTAAAATTAAAAAAAGATAAAAATTAGTTTAATCAAAACAAGTCTATCCTATCCCAAATCCAAATTCGAAAATTCTTTTAACCGCCTAAGAGCATCCATAGTGAATAGTCCAGACAGTAGATCTTAACTGTTAGGTCCACATGAGAAAACTGCTCACAATATTTATAATCGATGAATGTGCTATAGAAGGATCCTCCTAAGTAAGATAACCACTGCAACTCCTCACTCTCTCTGTATACCCGAATCATCTCCTACGTTACTTTGACAAAGGGCCACGGTATATTTTTCTCTTCTATATGAAGACCGGTCCTTTGCCTAGCATCCGATGCTACACTAGAATCGGTTGAGAAAAACATGCCGTGTGTAGAACTGGTCTAAACTCTATTTTTCTCTTCTCCTAGGTTGTGTTTTTAGGGGTTGGGAACCCCTCCTCTCCACGCGTAAAACGAAACAATTGATTAATATATGGTTAATTAAGTATTATCTAAAAAAATTTAAAAAATAGATTAATATGGTTTTTATAAAAACTTTTTATAATTTTTTTTATAAAAAACACACCGTTTAGTAGTTTGAAAAACGTGCGCATAGTAAACGAGAAAATGAGGTTAGGAATCTCACATTAAGAATACAGCCTTAGGTTTTGTTCGGCTCGGTGTGTTGGGAACTCATTAGCACCGTACGAAAAACGGAACGACTCATTAGCACATGATTAATTAAGTATTTATTAATTTTTTTGAAAAATGAATTAATATATTTTTTTAAAGCAACTTTCGTATAAAAACTTTTTTAAAAGACGCACGTTTAACCGTTCGAAATACGTACATGCGAAACACGAGAGAAGAGTTGGAAAAACATTGATCTGAACACACAGCCTTAGTACCTCTCTAAATACAACAGTATGAATGCTCTATCACATTACTATTAGTTTATATTCTCGGTTTCTCACTTGTTTAATTTGCTCGATAGTACTCCAGGTCTGAACGGCGGATATGGCTGCGCGTGCAGAGTGAAGAAGAGTCAGAGGGTCAGAATGATCAGCGACATATACGTGCATGCCCTGACAAAAAATTAAGCGGCACTGCGCCAAGTCAAAGCTGCGAACGCACGCATGCTAGCTCTAGCTTGCATAAATTAATGCATAGTTTGGTACTCTTCCTTTCGTCTCGTAATATAATTTTTCTTCCTTTTTACCTGTTTCACGGTATAAAAAATTTTGATGATCTCTCAACTTCAATTCAAAATTTTATTTATTTTAATCTTCAATTACCTACTCACCCACCCACGACCAAAATCACATTTCATAAAGGTATTTTAGTTTTTTTGTTATCCTTAATCTTACCGAAAAAAATTATTATTACGAGACGAAGGGATTAGCTGCCTGCATTGCTTCTTTTGCATACAAACTTGAATTAGAGTAACTAATATTACAGACTACAATAGATCGACTTTTCTAGCTAACGAGAGAGAGACCTGACCTGCCTGGGAGTGTGACAAACATGGAAAAATTGGTTTCCACTCTCACCTTGCTTCGGCAACGACTACTCGCGAGCGAGCTCACAAACTCTGACCAGGGTTTGTAATTTCGCGCGATTACGCATGCTTATATATCATGGTAACCTCATAAGATAATTCTTTCAGGTTTTTTAAAACATTTTGGATTTTCTTATAGTTTTCGTGATAACCTAGCTCACATTTTTTATTTTTGTGATACCTTTATAGTTTTTATGGTAATCATGATACCGTCGAGTAATGGTAACCCATATCAAAATAGTAGAGAAAACCTTAACTCTGACTAACGAGTGTACAAACCAAGGACAAGCACATAAGTTGTCTTTTTTTCCAAGGCTATCTATGTATGGTGTATTCTTAACCATAAGCCCATTCGTTAACCAAGCTATATGAAGTATATGTACTGAGTATTATTTATAATAATTACGATTATTTGGGTTTGCCATGTAATAAAAAAAAGTAAAGCTCCCCCTACGTATGGGATGTACATACAACCAAAGCGAAGAAATGGCCCTTGATACGCACGCGTATAGAACGTGTGAATTAGTGATAGAGCCCGCTCCACCCGAGATAAGGTAAGTACTACCTCCATTCACTAGTATAGATCCTCTCATCTGTGACGGCCCTCACATGTCTGGACTTCGTGGACCGTCAGAACGAAGTCATCTCAATCGGGCCGAAATTAATACCGTTGTAGATGTACTCGTTCGAGGTACATATACCTATAGCCCGTCACCGATGACACTCATCTGTGACGGGCACAAGGTTAGGCCCGATTGAGATTACCTCCATTATCTCAATCGGGCCCAAGTATAAAACCCGTCACGGATGAGTATCATCAGTGACGGACTCCAAATAAGGCCCGATTGAGATTCGGTTAACGCCCGTCAACGATGATACATATCAGTGACGGACCTTCTTTTACGCCCGTCAGAGATAACTATGCGTCCGTTAGAGATATTGTTTCTTTGGCCCGATTGAGATATATTTTGCACACTATAAATACTCCACTTGACTGTTGTTTGAAGTTATTCCACTATTCACTATTTTGGTGAGAGGTCGAAGGGGGCGAATTTTTGTATTTTTTTCAAAGAAAAACAGGAAAGTCTTAAAAGTAAGTAAAAAGGTACTAATCATTTCTTATTAATTTAGTAGTACTTATCTCATGAGATGTTAACTAATATTTTGTTCATTTTTTGCAGCGATGGATCGAAGTTGGATGTATGCGACTACTTTCAAACGTCATTGCAAGGAGTATAGAGATGGCGTATTAAGTTTTATGAACGGTGTGGAAGAGGATAGGAAAAGAAGAAACAACAAATACATGTGTTGTCCATGTAGAGATTGCAAGAATGAGAATATGTTCGAAAGCATGGTGGACGTACACTCTCGCTTGATACAACGGGGATTCATGAAGGGCTACACATGTTGGGTGAAGCATTGAGAGCAAGAATCGAGAAGTGGTGCAGTTGCAAACAGAAGTGGTGTAAACAATCATGAAGAAGGAGATAAAGATGAGCATGACATGTTTATACCATCTCCATTGGGCAGTGAAATGGTTGATGTGGATCCTAATCTGTTGCAAGACATGTTACGTGACATTGAGGATCCAACATACAACGAGAGAGATTCCATGAAGTTCAGCAGGTTGGTCAGTGACTCGGAGACACCTCTATATACCGGATGTAAGCCAAAACACACCAAATTATCAGCTACCTTGGACCTAATGAAGCTGAAGGTAAGTAGTGGATGGACAGACAAGAGTTTCACAGATCTTTTGGGAATATTGAAAGCCATGCTTCCTGAAGAGAACACATTGTCCGAGACGACATATGAAGCAAAGCAGGTTTTGTGTCCCCTGGAGTTAGAGGTCCGTAGAATTCACGCTTGTCCCAACGACTGCATATTGTACCACAAGCAATATGCGGACTTAGATGCTTGTCCTGTCTGCAAGGCTTCTTGATACAAGCGAAAGAAAAGTGCGGAGGAGGGAAAGAAGTCAAATCGAGGTGGTCTAGTGAAGGTTGTGTGGTATCTATCTATCATTGATCGTTTCAAGAGAATATTTGCCAACCCCAAGGAAGAAAAGTTAGTACGTTGGCATGCCACAGAGAGAAGGAATAACGGTTTGCTAAGACACCCTGCGGATTCGATTCAATGGAGTAATATCGATCGAAAGCACAAAGACTTTGTTGCCGACCCCAGAAACATGAGGATATGTTTGTGTACGGATGGCATGAATCCTTTTGAAGATATGAGCAGTTCTCACAGCACTTGGCCAGTTCTTATTGCGAACTATAACCTCCCACCATGGTTGTGCTTCAGAAGGAAATATATTATGTTGTGCTTGTTAATCTAAGGTCCAAAACAACCCGGCAATAATATTGATGTGTTCTTGGAGCCTGTTATCGATGATTTTGAGATTCTCTAGAAAGAAGGTGTGGAAACTTGGGATGCATATGGTTAGGAGAACTTCAAGCTACTAGTTCTATTGTTCTACACCATTAATGATTATCCTGTACTAGGTAATCTTTTTGGACAAACCGTGAAAGGAAAGAAGGCTTGCTCTGACTGTATGGAACATACACGCAACAAGTGGCTAAACAAATCAAGAAAGATGGTTTACATGGGTCATAGGAGATGGCTCCCACTACGCCACGCCTTTAGAAGAAAGAAGAAAAGAGAGAACTTGGGTCTGCTCTCAAGGATTTATCTAGAGATCAGGTCCACGACATGGTGAAGGACATTACTAAAGAGTTTGAAAAGAAAAGAAAACGTAGCAAGACAAATGATAAGGGTATGTGGAAGAAAAAATCCATATTTTGGCGGCTACCTTACTGGAAAGATGTTGAGGTCCATCATTGCATTGATCTAATGCACATAGAAAAAGAATGTATGTGATCGTTTGATCAGGCTACTGCTGAATATGCCTGGAAAGACAAAGGACGGGTTGAATGCGCGCCTAGATCTACAGGAGATGAACATTCATAGTGAACTTCAGCCTGTTAGAGATGAAGAGACAGAAAGAGTGTACCTCTCACCAGCTTACTACACATTATCGAAGGATGTGAAGATCGCAATGCTATCATGCCTGACAGATATTAAAGTTCCTTCGGGCTATTCAGCGAGGATCAGTAAGTACGTTAAATTGAAGGATCTAAAACTGGTTGGAATGAAGTCTCATGATTGCCACATGCTAATCACATAGATCTTGCTAGTTGCTATAAGAGGCATTCTACCACCCAAAGTCCGTCACATGATCCAACGGCTCTGTGTCTTCTTCAATACAATCAGTCAGAAGATTATAGATCTCGAAGATCTACATGGGTTGCAGACCGATATTGTCAATACCCTGTGTCACTTGGAGATGTATTTTTCACTGTCTTTCTTTGATATCATGGTTCATCTCCCTGTTCATCTAATGAAGCAAACAAAAATATGTGGCCCAGCTTTTCTAAGGGAGATGTACCCGTTCGAGAGATACATGGGAGTTCTTAAGTCGTATGTTCGAAATAGAGCAAAACCGGAGGGAAGCACCATTGAAGGGTACACGACGAGGAGGTTCTTGAGTTCTGCATCGATTACATGGCTGAGACTGATCCTATCAGAGTTCCTGCATCTCACCACGAAGGAAGCTTGGCATGTGTTGGCACAACAGGCAGAAAAAGAATTGTTCCCGATCAAACTTCCTATGCGCATGCTCATTTCGCTGTGCTGCAACATATGGCTGAAGTAACCTCATATTTTGAGGAGCAT
This sequence comes from Oryza officinalis, assembly GCA_008326285.1. Lineage (NCBI taxonomy): Eukaryota > Viridiplantae > Streptophyta > Magnoliopsida > Poales > Poaceae > Oryza > Oryza officinalis. The sequence goes on from BDMV01000012.1 coordinate 27,072,850, forward strand.
TTAGCGAAGGTCCGACAGGAGAACATGGGTCGATCAGATATGTGGATCAACAGAGAACATAGTACTCACTTCAACGAATGGTTTAAGAATCGTATCGCACGATCGACCAATGGCCCAAGTGAGATAGTTCGAAGGTTGGCAAGGGCCCATGTTAGGATGTTGACACATGGCAAGGGTACGATATCAATGGATACACATTTTACACTGTCACATAAGATGAGAAAAGCACAGTTCAAAACAGTGGAGTCCGTATAGATGCATATCAGGATCAAGCTGGATCGAACACATACTATGGTCGCATAGAGCAGATCTGGAAGCTGAACTACATGAACTTCAAAGTCCCTTTGTTTCGTTGCAATTGGGTGAATATTCGCACTGGTGTCAAAGTCGACAAGGAAGAATTCACTTTAGTGGACCTGGCTAAGGTTGGATACGTTGACGAACCATTTGTCCTAGCGAAGAAGGTCGAGCAGATTTTCTACATAAAAGACCCCGCAAACAAGAAGCTGCACATCGTTAGGGATGGCAAGCAAAGAATTATTGGGGTTGACAATGTCGTCGATGAAGAAGAATACAACCAAAATCTTCATGTGACACCTCAGATCGCTCTTGACGATGATCCCGAAGACGATGTAGCATACGCTCGTTCAGACCATTCGGAAGGCATATCCTTGTAAATGAAGTCTTTGTAATTTGCAAAATGTTATAAGTAATGAAGTATTTTGTTTCAAGCCATTCCAGTAACTTAAATCATGTTTAATAGGACATTTGTTAATTACACGTGATTATTATAATTTAATAACAATTTTATACTATTTTAACAAGGCATATTTTAATTACATATGATTTTTAAAATTTAATAGTAATTTTACACTATTTAAAAAAGTGATTTGTTAATTATATGTGATAAATCAAATGTAATAGCAATTTTAAATCGGGTATAAGTTAATTATAAATGATTTTTATAACTTAAATAATTATTTTTAAATACAATTAATAAGGAATATTTTAATTCTATAGTGGGATGAGCTCATTTCTATCGGGCATATAACTAATGCCCGTCAAAGATGACATAATCTCTATCGGGCATATTATTGGTGCCCGTCACGGATGAGTTCATCCGTAGCGGGCGTAGTACTTGTGCCCGTCACAGATGTGTGTCATCTGTATCGGGCATAGTACTTGTGCCCGTCACGGATGTGACTAGGGTTACTAAGTCTCCAGATCCAGATCTCACTCTCACTCTCACTCTCTGTCCCGACCACCGCCGCCGCCGCCTCCTCGACGTCGCCACATCCTCTACGCCGTTGTCTCCTTCCTCCAAGATCCGCCTCTCCGACCGCCGTCGCCTCCTCCTCGCCGCCACAGCCTCCTCGACGCCGCCGCCGCCTCCTCGCCGCCGCCGTCTCCTCCTCGCCGCCGCCGCCGCCGCCTCCCTCCAAGATCTGCCTCACCGACCACCGCCGCCTCCTCCTCGTCGCCGCCGCCTCCTCCTCGTCGACGTTGCCGCCTCCTCATCGACGCCTCCTCGTCGACGTCGTCGCCGCCTCCTCGATGCCGCCGCCTCCTCGTCGATGCCTCCTCGTCAACGCCGCCGCCGCCTCGTCGACACTGCCTCCTCGACGTTTGTAATTATTTCTTCCCCTCTCTATTTGTAATTCATTTGTTTAAGTTGTAGAGCTGACAAATTAGGGTGGATTTGGTGGTGGTAGATTAAACCATCTAGTTTTCATTTTAAAATTTTACTTAAAATTTCAATATATTTTACCCTACGGAAAATAAAAAAATTAGGCTAGCCTAAAATTGGTTTGAATTTTTAAGGGATCAAAACTAATGAAATAAATTCTTTAAAAAATATATTAATTCATTATAAATAAACTTGTATTTTAATAAATTATATTAAATATACTCTATTGTACGATTTGATGCATATTTTAATGATATATAGTGTTTGCCGATTAGAATTTTGGATTAAATTGGATTTTGACTGTTTTGACCAATTTAATTTAGGGATTAAATGTAAAGATAAAATTATGCCAAAATTCCAGTGAGTTGTATGTCAATTAGTATTTTCATGAACTTTTTCATGATTTTATCTTGCACTAATTATATATATTATTTGTAGATTTTATATAGGCTTGACATTACATAGATGTTTTTATTGTTGAGATGCAACCAAATTCCCATTTAAAATTGTAATAAATCTAGGCATGACTTGAGATGATGTTGTTATGCTTTATTTCTATCTTTCTCATTCATGACTTCATAAGTTGCATGTATATATATTTTTGTGTTATATCAAACAAGGTTAAGATGAGAATAAGGTGAAATGTGATTTATATGTGAGTTAATGTATTTATATAATTTTGTGGTCATGACCTACATTCAGTTGAGTTGCCAAATTAGATGATGGAGTGTAGCATAGGTTATTTAGAATGGATGAGTTATATGAATTTTAGGATGTGATAAGGAATATTTTTTTATATTAAGTTTCTTACTCTAATTATTTGCTTCTATTTATTATGATGCATACGAAGCACCTCAGGAAATGTGTATTTACACAATCAAAGCCGAAGAATCAAACAGATAGTAACACATCCTTTTTATTTGTCACATTAATTAAGATATACATGTGTAATACACTTTTTTTTAACTTTCTTGTCGTACAACAGTTATATAGAAAATGTCGCAGCAAGGTGAACCCATGTCAGCGACTACTAGTGGGACAACATCGAGCCGAGCTCCTAGGACCCAGAATAAAATTCCTAAGGAAGTATACACCATAACAGAGGTGGACGATTTGGGATTTCCGGCGGCTCCTGCAAAAGCTATCAAAAAGTTCTCAACAATATGCGGAGTCCTAGGGAGGCGAAACTTCACCATTTTGAAGGACCACATCGATCTAGTCCCACTTGCAGAAAAAGATGAGGCCTGGAAGTAGTTCAAGGAAAGCTTCGAATACCCCTCAGAGGCCGAGGCAAGACTCAAGCGGCAGGCTATCCGCAAGATGGGCAACTTGTGGAAAAATTTCAAGACCACGTTGGTCACCGACTACGTCCTCAACCCCGCCTAGCCAGAACCATTTGGGAGGTACCCGTTCATCACGCGGGTCATGTGAGAAGAGTTCCATGCCGCCAAATCAACCCCTGAGTCTTGGGCAAAAAGCAAGGCCTATAGGGAGTTGCAGGCAAAAAACCATCACCCGCACCGACTTGGCACCGGAGGCTACGCCAGGAAGCTGGAGGAATGGGTGAAGGAGCATGAAGCTGCTGCGGAATCTAACACGTCGCCAGTTCTTGGTGATATCCCGACCACCCGAGCAAGGAACTAGGCAAGGGCAAGGGTGAAGAAGAATAGTGATGGAACACTTACGTTCTCAAATCTCGAAGATCAAGCGGTGTACCAGAAAATCGTAAGTTCAACACATAGAATATATTTCATTAGGTTGTATTGTACTCTTGATTTAATTCATTCTAACTGTACCGTAGGTCGACCTGACTATTGAGAAACAGTCCTCCCAAGAGGTCTGCTCACAAAGACGCGAGGATGAGATCCTCACGAAAGCGTTGGGAACCGAAGAACACCGTGGACGGACAAGGGGCATTGGCTCCAATGTTCCATGGAAGCTTGGGTTTCCCCAATATGCGTGCCAGTACAGGAAGCACAAGCTTTCAAAGGCGCAGAAAGATGCACGCCTTAACGAACAGCTTCGGGAGGAGATTAGAAACGAGATTCGAGAAGAGTTCGATGAGAAGTTATTACAAGTGGAGGCTCGGGTGGAGGCACGCTTCAGGGAAAGCGAGCACGCTGCCGCTCCCATAGTAGAAACGAGCCCCAAGCAGAGGCGTAGCAGCTGCGCATCAACTGAGGAGGCGGCACAACAACCACCAGCCCCCGCTGCGGTGGACCACATAACGGTAAAACCAACAAAAAATATATATATGTTGTCTTAGCACCATAGTACATTATAACATATTCTAAGGACACATATGAATCTACCACAGGGACCCACATCGTGCACCCTAGTCGTTAGGGTGACACATGCATTTGCAATTCCTGCCGCAGAGGGTCTTGCGTTCAAGCCTACGCCGGATACCCGAGTGCATGGGGGGCAGCTGCTAGCCGGCCATACCAAAGTTCAAGTGGACATGGTGAAGCCCGATTGGGTTGGCTTCACTCTTCCGCACCCACCAAATGACGAGATTCTGACCCTTGGAGCTGCACGTGGACCTTAATCCAATGTCCCAAGCACAACATTCAGATCAATATAACTCCTAGGCCAGCACCAAGTGCTCGTCCGCCGCCGCCGCATCCCCTCCAACTCATGTATCTGTCCCTCCTGCCGTTGAAGAAGGAGATCAAGATCTCCAATTGCAGTATGATACAAATTTTAGGGATGACGGTACGGAGGTCAACAGCAGAGCACACCTGTCCCCTCCTGCCAAAAAAAGCAAGAGGGCGAAATCTTCTCCACCCCAGCATGAAACACGCAGAAGAACTGCTGGAAGGGGGAAAGGAAAAGGAAAGGTGGAAGGGCCGCTTCTGGCTTCAAAGAAGCTAGATCTTGGCAAGGCGCCATCAGCTCCTCCTAAGTCTCCGGCCAAATTCACATTAGGCATGTCATTGGTCAGAGACAACGCTTTATCGAAGATGGGCCCTGCATGCAAGGAGTTGCACGGGTACTACATGGAGAGGTCCAACGCAAGGAGGAAGCATAGAGAGACCTCCATGACGGGCCACCACGATAGACAGCCGTTCCTCGGCCCTGAAGCCTTCATCGCTGTAGACTTTAAAGATCTATGGGACCTCTATAGGGTGCGAGCGATCAACACCAACCTTCTTAAGTGCTACTCCTTGTAAGTTTTCTTGTGTACGAGATATGGTAATAACTATCCATATATTATGCTTACACGGATTCTTGTCTTCCTTGTAGGTTAACTTGGAAGCATGTCCATCGCAATGCACCCCATGTTGCCTTACTCGATCTAGCTGTCATCAACGAGATAACTATGAACAACGATCGAGCCAACATGGTAGAATATATCAAGGACTGCTTATGGTCCCGTCAAGACAAGGACTTCATTATGTGTGCCTACTCTCAACAATAAGCGTGTACCCTCCTTAGAATCAAATGCGCGATGCATATAGTTTTAGTATTTAACTTGCAATTTATTAATGTCGCAGGCGTCATTGGATTCTTCTGGTCATAGTGCCGAAGTGAAGTTTGGTATACTATCTTAACTCCAATATCAAAAAAGACATATACGATTGGTTGGCGATCGAAGCTGCCTTGAACGACGCCTGGGACCAATATGTGGCAAAACACGGGAGGCATAAGGAAGGACATCCCACACTCGGTCACAAAAAAGACTTTCCAATACGTCAACAAGTTGGCGACCAGTGTGGGTTCCACATCTGCCATAACATGAGAAGCCTCGCAGACAAGGTGACATTGCTCGACCTTGAGATGTGTGCTTCAATTGTTTATATACATAGGACGACAACTTTCCAAGTGTGTAGACTAACTTGGCGCCTCACATGCAGAAAAAACTTTCAAGGATTCCGGAAAACAACTTCAATATCATTAGAGAGAAGATAGCATGATTCATACTAGATGATCTCTTGTCACCCAAAGGAATGTTTACAGTCAACTCCTAGCTAGCTTGTCTCTGAATGGTTGAACATTTACAATGCTTGCGACAAACATTTGATTTATGTAAATATTCTTTGTAATATAATTCTGCGCGATGTTCTGTATATATTTGCATTTCTAATTACATATAAACTTGTTCCAATTTATAACTCAATTTTACAGGTTTTGATGCATGTCAGTGGTTTGGAGAGCAAAAAAGGATGTGAATGACATATATATGTGAATGGGTCTGTGGATGTGAATGTATATATGTTTGATTTTCTGAATTGGCTGTGCTGTGATGGAGTATGTGATTGGACTAAAATATTGATTGAATATGTGATGGAATATGTGAATATGCTAGAAATGGTGTTGCTAGGAATGGGACTATACATATATGCTTCTGTCATTTTTGCAGCGGGCATGGCTAGCAAAGGCCTGAGGCTAGCAAAAAAAAATTTTATTTTTTTTTGCTGACATACTCATCCCTGACGAGCATTTTAAAAATGTCCGAAAAAAATATTCATCTGTGATGGTCTCTAAACAAAAACCGATAGAGATATAGTCATCACTGGCGGGCTCTTAGTTTAAGCCCGATAGAAATAAATCATTCAAACCAGGACTATTTTGACTCAACAGGTGGGTCAAACCTATCGGTGACGGGCTGTTCCTTAAGGCCCGATGGAGATGGTTAGTCATCGGTGACGGTCTTAGTAGTTTGCCCGATTGAGATTAGTCATCCGTGACGGGCTCCTACCTAACCTAGTTTGACTTGTATTGCTTGGTCAATCTTATCAGTGATGAGCTACATTGTTAGGTCCGATTGAGATAACATTCATCCGTGATGGCCTAGTGCCCGATTGAGATATTTTCTCACATCACTAACCTTTGCTTAGTGACGGGGGCCCTACCCGTTAGAGATGACGCTTGAAACCCGTTAGAGATAACCGATCTTGTGCTAGTGATTTTTAAAAGATTTTATGTTTAGCTATACCAATAGTCTTTTTTGACGGAGATACTCCCTCCGTTTCATAGTACAAGACGTTTGATATTTTTTTAGTAAAACTTTATTATATTTGACTAAATTTATAAAAAAATTTAACTATATCTAAAATAAAAAATTAGTTTTATTAAATTTAACATTGAATATATTTTGACAATATGTTTTTTTAAGTTGAAAATACTACTATATTTTTCTATTAACTTAATCAAAATTAAAAAATTTTGATTAGAAAGAAAAATCTAACGAATAAAATGGAGAGAGTAGTAGCCATTTTTGACGGACCGACGGGCACGCGGGAGTACACACGTACACACCCAACGTACATGCTATACACATCGCTCTCGCGCCCCGGGAGTATGGGCGCACGCAATGCCATGCGCGCGCGCGTGCATGCCGTGCATCACATTGCCGCCATGCTGACGTGCACCGCCGACGCCAGGCTAGCTAATTCTGCTACCTGCAGTTCCTTCACCACACGTCGTCGTCGTTCGCAGGCCAGTTAGCCAAGCCAGCCAGGCGGTCACTGTTGCTAGTCACGAACAGCACATGATATTTCTGTGCACGGACCGGTTGACCGCCCGCCCTGTTAATTACTCTTATCTGAATCTTGATAGTTACCACATAGTATCTGTTGATCATACCAACCGTAAAAGTTACTGTCATGGATAAGACAGATAATCAACTGTATTTGCCAACTTTTTACCACTTTAAAATTAATTTGTGCTGATCTTTCAGGCACCGGGTTTTTTGGGGTGGGGGTGTGTCGGGGGAACATCAAATTTTACTACTCATGTTTTGAATGCTTGATGGCTTTACTTTTGGACATGTGTTTGGTTAATTGGTCATTCATTTTATTTAAAGATTTAATGTAAATATTTTAAAGTATAAGTTAGGATTAAAGTATATTTACACAACTAGAGAAAGGGACATTAGTCCTGATTAATTCAATCGGGACTAAAAATAATGTTTAGTATCAACCGGTACTAAAAAAGTTTGTTGCTGTTTTTTCACTTCTTGTTGTTTGTTGTTTATATATATATATATATATATATATATATATATATATATATATATATATAATCGCTAATTTCTAATGTTCTATTGTATATTACAAATATGTTCATGACGAGGAATAGGTATCTATTGTCGTGGAATTCTTTCGACGGATTAACAATCTTGTCCATAATAAATCTCATAAGTTGTTCTTGAACAGTCTTTATGTAATCTATTGGGGGTTTATTCGTCATCAAAATAATCTATCATTTTAAAAAAATAAGATATGAATATATTAAATCAATGAGAAGAGTTAAGTAATGTATGAATGGTATTTACATACTTTAATATCCTTATCAGTGCAAATGTTGTGTAATATGTAGTGAATAAATTCACAAACATAGTAGCCACACAAGTTGGTCCCCTGTTCCTGTCGTAAACACTAAAGAAGAAAAAAACTTATGAAATATTTCTATTATAGAATAAATGAAATATACGATTTTGGACCATGTATGTATAGGAAAATCCATCCTCACAGTTAATTCTTCCTTGAAATCCCCACAGACGTTTGTATGGAACCATGCCCAAGCCCTGTAGTTGTGAACTGTAATTAATTATGCTTTGATCCACATAGTAGCGATAGCAGCAATCATAATGATAATGGAATGGATGACATTACCTGTTAATCATGTCAAAGACTGTGTTGAAGTTGTCCTTGGTTTCCGCATGGAGTCCAGGACATGGATCATGCTACTAGAAGTGTTTATGACAAGGAAGATCCAGTGGAATCTGCAAATTGTGTGAAATATGATATACATATCATTGAATGAATACGAGAAAAAAAATTAGTACAGAAGGCAATAAAAACTCACTTTGTGTTGTAAGGCAAGAGTATGAAGTTTTTAAAATGTTGCTACACTAGGAATTTGTAAATGTTTTCCTCGGTTTCGCTTGGAAAGTCATCTACAATCTTCTCGTTAATTATGTATGGGTCCATGAAACCAACCTTGAAATATACAGTGAAAAAAAGACATGATGGATCCACACACGGTAAATCTTCGATGTTACATACGAGGCAAAATTTGCTACAGGACATCCAAAAAATATGTAATTAGCTAGGGGACACTGCAAGAACACGTATCTGCTATAGGGCACCGCAAAAAACTGGTAATTAGCCGCTAGACACTCGCGACATTATTTTATTATTTTCGGAGAAAATCGAGAGAGAAACATCCATTAAAGACAAGTTTGCCCATGGCTCAACTCATTGCGTGTGAAGCATAGATACGTCACAGAACTCGCGTATCAGTATCAGATACGTACTCAGATACGGATACGTAATAGATACACTTCGATACGTATACCTTTTTTTCACGATATCAAAAAAATAGAAACAATTGTCGTCGGGATGCAGATTTCTAGTGCCGACGCTAGCCGCAATGCTTCTAGGTCCGTGGTCGTCGAGAACCGCCGGCGCCATCGCTGGACGTGGCGACTCCATCTCCGCCGGATGTGGCATGCCAGTACCTTCGCCTCCGTGAGGCACAACATTGCGTTCGCCGTCACCGGACATGGCGACTACTCCATCTTCGTCATGCCAGCTATCAGTCGATCACCCTTACCGGAGTCTTGCCGGCAAAACCCTCGCGTCACCGGCTTTGCCTCATCGAGGTGACACCATTTCCCTAGTTTTCCCTTTCCTTTAGCCACCTATCAAGCTACCACCGTCACCTCCCTTGCCAACCAGAGCTGAGGTTTTTCCTTCCCCGTTCCGGTCTCCTCCCAAACTCCTTCTGCTTGTTGCCGCTTTCCTCGGATGCGAAGCAAAAAGAAATACGTTCAGTTGCTGACATTGTCGTCCCCTAGCCACTGGAGCCCTGGGGCCCTCCTCTCTCCCTCCTCTCGTTTCCTGGAAGAAGAAAACAGGAAGAAGAAAAAGGAAGGAGTAGAGAAGGAATATTCCCTTGTGTGTCCCAGCATGAGAGAGAGGCTTGATTGGATTCTAAGGGTAAATCTGTACTTTCCCACCTATTTCTCTCTCCAATTCATCTGGATATAATAAAATAATGTCGCGGGTGTCCAGCAGCTAATTACCATTTTTTTATAGTGCCATAGAGCATAAACGTGTTCTTGCAGTGTCCCTCAGCTAATTACACGTTTTTGGATGTCTTGTAACAAATTTTTCCTACATACAACAGGCTAATGAACGAAATAAAATTAAACGACACTTACAGAAACTAGCAACTGAGAAGAGAGACGTCAAGAGTGTCTTGTTGATATACGTCGTAGACATCCTTGAAGTTGATCGACATATCATACAACCCACGAAAAAAATCTTCGTCTTCAACCCTTGCAGCAAACATAACCCTACCATGAGCTAATTGTTCCACATACCATTGATGGAATTGGTACATCTGTGTAGATAGGTTCTTGACCAGCTCTGGCTTGACAAGTGGTGTGTTGATGTTATATGGGTGTTTCAGATCATCTGTTGTGGCCTTCTTGATAGGGGCTATCCCCAGCAGTTACTCCTTGCTAAGATTTGTATCTACCATAAATTGTTGTAAATTAACATCAAGTTCGGATTGCATCGGGTCAACCGCTTGTTTTGCTTGCATTTTGAGCTGGGGGACAACTTTTGACTTTCTTGTAATCTTCTGATAAGACTTGCATATTGAGCGGTCGTAGTCTGATACTACGCAAGATCTCGTCGGTTCACTCATCTTCTGAAAAAAAGGCCTTCATTGCCAGGTCTATTGGAGCCTTCTTCGCTAGACTTCGCTACTTGTAGTGCTCCTTCACCTGCCTTTCCACTTCTTTTTCAGTCTCCTCATCAGTCATATCATATGGTCTTTTCTTGACAACGGATTTATTTGGCTTGTCAAGTCTTCACTTTTTTGTTTGTGTGTACTTTAACAGTGCAGGGGAGGAGGTGGGCAAGACCGTTGTTGCCTACGTGTAGCTGGTTGCGGCGGTGGAGACGGAGGAGACAGTGCAGACCGAGCTTGCAGTGGAGACGAATGAGACAATGGAGACCGAGGTTGCGGAGGAGATGGAGGAAATGGTAGAGACCGATGATCAGGTTGCGGCGGTGGAGATGTAGGAACGGGCGCCGCTGCTTGCCCGGGAAGCACGATGTAGCGCTTGCACCATAATATGATGGTGTGGGCTGTCTCTCCTAGTTTCATCTACCCATCTCCTCTAGGGATGTCCAGCTCGAGATCCTCAAAGTCGAGGCAGACCCACTCCACCTCGACCTTTGAGTACCGAGGGGGAATCGGCATACAGTGGTACGTCTGGTCTTGCTCCACTTGTATGGCCATGCCATACGCCACCTTCACAAGAAACAAGATTAGTTAGTAACATATGCACCACTTTTCTCAAGCTACAAAGCAGGACATGCAAACTACGAGCATACCTTGATTGATAGGTTCTTGAAGGAAATATGTAGCTTTCACGGTATCCGCTGCGTGATTTCATCCACGGGTTGTCATGGTTCGTCAATAGGTGGCGCAGCTGCAGCTTCATTAGCTCATTTTACTATTTGCACTGTAGAAGTGTAGCTGTTTCGATTGCCTGAGGGGCTAACCAGGACGTGAGGATCAGACGGCCGGTTCTCCTGGCTCTGCTGGCTTAGTCGTATATCGACCCGTCTTGCCACCTCGTCGGCCGCCAATCTTTGATCATAGCCCATGACCATCGCTTCCATATTCGAAACCTGGATTCCTGCTCGGTCTTACTTCTAATGCGACTCCTGTACATGTGGATGTCCTCGCAAAACTCATACTTCCAAGGAACTACGCCTTTTCCGCTTGTTCGTCCTGGGTGCTCGGGAGTTTGCAGTGCCAGGGTCAGTTCGTCCTTCCCACTGTCGGGCTGGAATCTCCCCTCAGCAAAAGCCTCTAGGGCATCGATAAGACGGTGAGCTGCTTGTCGTACATCGTCGCTGAAGATTAGTGAGCAATCAGCCGCATTTAGTATGCCCCCATGAGCATAGTACCAATGCTTTGATCATTTAGGCCAATCAGCTCTGGCCGAAACAATACCTCTTGCGGCTAATGCATCTTTCATCTTCTGCCATTTTGGAATTCCCTTCTTATAGCCGCCCGACCCTAGCTAGTGAAAGTACTTTTTCTTGGCGGCATTGGCTTTGTTCGTCACTATCTTAGATGCCCCTTGCTCAGACGACTTGTATTCAACAAATGCATTCCAATGGTCCCTCAGCTTGGCGTATTTGTCAAAGTCCGGTGTCCCGTCGTTCAGGACATATGTGTTGTACAAGCTTTTCTTAAATGTTTGAAAATGTGTGGCCATCTTCTTGAGAGCCCACTCCTTCAGTTTGGACTGTTGTGCCTCAAGGATCTGGAGAGTGCAGGTCTCGAGCAAGGTTGTCCACAGCATATCCTTCTCTAACATTAGGAGATAAGTTTGTTCACTGTTCGACCGTGTTCTCTTTCAATTTTGTATGCTGATCGGCACATGATCCCTCACAACCCAATCGCACTGTGAGACAAACTTCGTCATGGCGGAAGAGGGGGTAACTGGTGTGCCATCATCTTTCACCTCAGTTATAATATGCTTCCCCTCCACCTTTTTGGCGATACCTCGTTGTCTGCGTGCCTTCTTCGAGGAACCAACGTTCTGCTATCCCTCCTCTTGCTCCTCATTGTTTCCCTCCTCTTGTTCCCCCTCGTGTTCCTCCTCGTTTCCACCCTCATTGAAGTACTGTCCACACTTGTCGTTTTGGACAAGACTAAAGTCAAATTTTAGTCTCCTTGACTATGAAGAACTTCTAAATTCACTTGCTTAAGATATATGCAACCTACACGTATGTAGTAATCAATAATTAATATGTAAGCAATAAGTAACTTCCTAATTTATTTAATTATGTACGCACGAACAATTGTGCATTGTGTACACAGTAATTAATTAAACTAGGCATGTACGAAAAGAGTTGCATATAATTAGTCGGCATATGTCATATATAATATAAAAATTATCTAGTACATATAACTTGCCTTAGTGTTGCTTGGCGGCTTTGAGACCACGAAAGCTAGAGCATCGCCCGCATAAGTAGCCTGGACCACGTAATTCTGACCAGAAAAACAATCATTAGTGAAAACATCTACATTGGTGAAGTAAAATATAACACAAAGATATTGTAATGTATTCTTCTTATTTCTAACGATTTTAATTATTTTTAAAAGGACTTAATCATAGCTCATATTTTTAATGTTCATATTTTTAATTAGATTTATTTTTAATGATTTCAATGTTATTATTTTAAATAAGATATATTTTTCATGATTTTAATTTTCATACTATTAATTAGATACATTTTTTCAATTTTTAATGTATTTTTTTAATTTTTTAAATCTATTTAAAGGGGGTACTAATAGGTAGGCCCAGCCTGTCAGTACCCCCAATGACGCCCCTACAGGTCCACTGTGTGCCAGCAGCGTGGTTGAACCGGCGCGCGTAGGAGATCAACGATGACAGTGCGAAGATGGAGGCGGCGCATTCGGCGGCGGCGGGCAGCTGTGACATTCCGCGGCAGCAGCGACCAAACCCTATGCGGCGACGGTGGGCCGGGCCGGACCTAGAGGTACGGTGTACATGTAGATCGAGGTCGGACCTATAGGCGCGCAGCGGGGGCGGTGACAGAGGAGGAGATCGTTCCGACAGCGGCGGCGGAGGAGGAGGAGGGTTCTGGTGATGGCGGCGACGACGCGGTGCTCTCGGTCGGAGACGATGGCGCAATGACGACAAGCTCACAGAGATGAAAAACTGCTAAGTGTGATCAGTGCGCTTGAGAAGATGAAACGCCCTAATATATATACCATGCTCTTTAGTCCCGGTTGGTATTACAAACCGAGACTAAAGATATCTTTAGTCCTGATGCCAAACACCAACCGGGACTAAAGATGAGATCTTTAGTTCCGGTTCGTAATATCAATCGAGACTAAAGATGAGTTCTTGTCATTTTCAAAATTTTTTTGTTCCCGGCCGTGGATAACAACAGGGACTAAAAATACATTAAAAATAGGTTAAAATTGTAATAAGATTTTAAAAATCATATATAGTTAACCGTGACCTGATTAAGTGCATTAAAAATAATAAAAAATCATAAAAATAATGAGAATACATTAAAAATAGGTTAAAATTGTAATAAGATTTTAAAATCATATATAATTAACCGTGGCCCGATTAAATGCATTAAAAATATAAAAAATCATAAAAATAATGAGAATACATTGAAAATAGGTTAAAATTATAATAAAATTTTGAAAATCATATATAATTAATCATGGCCCGATTAAGTGCATTAAAAATAATAAAAAATCATAAAAATAATGAGAATACATTGAAAAATTCAACCAAAATACTTCTTTAGTTGTCAGAAATAGCAAATCAAATTAATTTACATCGTCCATACACCAAGGTAGTATATATAATTTAATTACATCGTCCATACACCAAGGTAGTATAAATAATTTACATCGTCCCTAGGAATATTCCTTCGCTATGATCGTTGCGTAAGTAAGGGGTGTCCTCATTTGATAGGAGGATGCTCAGGTCAATCGTCACCGTGAATGGTTGTCCGTCAAACTAATCGTAATCTTTGTCAGTCTTATCCTCGACTCCGACAATTTTTCTTTTTCTTAGGAGAACCACGTGGCCCTTTGGCTCATCGGGCCCTTTATTCTTCTTTGGTTTGCTACACATATCCTTCACATAGAAAACTTGCGTTACATCATTGGCTAGGACGAATGGTTCATTTGAGTACCCAACCTTGTTAAGGTCAACTGTTGTCATCCCACAGTCATCAATCATTACGCCTCCACTAGTCAACCTAACACATTGACACCGAAACAGAGAGACCTTCAAAGGTCCTCAAGTTCCCATATCCCCTCGATACCACCGTAATATGTGCTAGTTGTCCCATCGTATCTCATGGCATCGATACAACAACACTATTTTGGTTCGTGCTCTTTTTGTCTTGCACTCTTGTGTAAAATGTATACCCGTTGATCTCATATCCTTGGAATGTCGAGATTGAGCAAGATGGTCCCCTCGCAAACAATGCTAGTGGTTGGTCAATCGTCCCGTTACCCATGAGATGTTGTTGCAACCAAGCAGGGAAAGTATCAATGTGATGACGTGTAATCCAGGCAATAGACTTCCCGATATTTTTGGAGCGAACAATCACCATGTGCTCTTTGATGTAAAGAGCCACCAACGAAGATTGTTGCAAAACCATGAAATGTGTCCCTTATTGTCTATAATCATTATTGGTTTCCTTCCATGTGTCCCTTTCCCCGTAGTCTCCCCTCATGGCGGGACCTCAATTGGACGAAGGTCTTCAATAAATTCTACGCAAAACTCAATGACCTCCTCTGTTTCATACCCCTTGGCAATGCATGCTTCCGAACGAGAACGGTTACGAACGTACTTCTTTAGAACGCCCATGTACCTCTCGAAAGGGAACATGTTGTGTAGGTACACAGGACCGAGAATACCGATCTCTTTGACAAGGTGACATAGAAGATGCGTCATTATATTGAAGAAGGATGGTGGAAAGATCATCTCAAAGCTAACAAGACAGTGCACCATGTCATTTTGTAGGGTTGTTAATCCGTCTGGATCAATGACCTTCTGCGAAATTGCATTCAGGAAAGCACAGAGCTTTGTTATTGTTGTCCGGACATTATCAAGAAGGATACCCCAAATTATAACAGGAAGCAACTATGTCATCAATACGTGGCAGTCATGAGACTTTAGGTTTGTGAACTTCTTATCTTTCATGCTTATTATTCCCTTTATATTCGATGAGTATCCAGACGACACCTTGATACTGTCCATGCATTCAAACATACTTTCCTTCTCTGCCTTGCTCAGAGTGTAGCTGACTGGATTTAAGTGATGGCTTCCTTTCTCCTTCGGTTCCAGATGAAGGCCGTCATGTTATTTCATATGTTTCAGATCATGACGTACTTCAAGTGTATCTTTCGACTTACCATATATACCTAGGAAGCCTAGCAAGTTGATGCAAAGGTTCTTAGTGAGGCGCATCACGTCGATTGCGTGGTGGACCTCTAAGACATGCCAATAAGGTAACTCCCAAAAAATAGACTTCTTCCATATCGTCGCGTGACCATCTTTACTTGCTATAGGTTGGCTGCCAGGTCTCTTTTCAAATACTACTTTTAGATCTTTCACCATACCAAACACAGTTTTTTTGTTACGATGTTTAGACTTAGTACGGTGCTTTGCCTTCTGTTCAAAACGTTTGCCTTTCTTTCGTACAGGGTGGCTTGCAACAAGAAATTGACGATGGACCATATACACAACCTTCCTACAATGTTTCAAATATGTACTGTCAATTTCATCCATACAACGGATGCAGGCCCTATATCCCTTGTTTGATTGTCCCGATAAGATGCTAAGTGCAAGCCAATCGTTAATGGTTACGAACAGCAACGCTCGTAGGTTAAATTACTTCTATTTGTTCTCATATCACGCAGGGACACCTTCTTTCTTCCACAAAAGTTGCAGATCTTTAACCAATGGTCTTAGGTACACATCAATGTCGTTACCAGGTTACTTTGGGCCTTTAATAATAATCGGCACCATGATGTACTTTCTCTTCATGCAGAATCAAGAGGGAAGGTTGTAGATACATAGGGTCACAGGCCAAGTGTTATGACCGCTGCTCATCTCTCCAAATGGATTTATGTCATCTGTACTTAAAACCAAACCTTATGTTCCTTGCATTATTTCCGAAGTCTTCAAATATTCTGTCGATGTTTCGCCACTGCGACCCATCGGCGGGATGTCTCAATATTCCGTCTTGTTTACGTTGTTCTACATGCCAGCGCATCATTCTAGCATGCACTTTATTCCTGAACAAATGCCTCAGACGTGATATTATAGGGAAATATCATATCATCTTAGCAGGAACTCTCTTCTTCGAACGCTATCCGTCAACATCACCGGGGTCATCTCGTCTATTTTTGTATCGTAATGCCTTACAAACCGGGCATGCTTCTAGGTTCTCGTACTCCTTCCCGCGATAGAGGATACAATCATTCGGACCTGCGTGTATATTCTGGACTTCTAGTCCTAGAGAGCAGACTACCTTTTTAGCTTCGTACGTTGTTTCGATCAATTCGTTTCTCTCTAGAAAAATATCTTTATGAGTTTCAATAACTAGCCAATTGCCTTGTCAGTCACACCATTTTTTGCCTTCCATTGCAAGAATTCCAACGTTGTACCCAACTTTTTGTGCCCCTATTCACAATCTAGATACAAGGACGTTTTGCTAACATGCGCTCTAATTTCTTGACCTCCTTTTTACTTTTGCAGTCTTTCTTTGTGTCACATAACATCTGACCAAGATCGTCTGCACTGTCATTTTCTACAACACCTTCGTCCGCCTCGCCTGTTGCACCATCTGCAAATCCACCATATTGAGCCTAGTCCAGAATGTTGTCGTCTTCTTCTTCATCTTCTTCCATTATAACCCCTAACTCTCCGTGCGAGGTCCAAAAATTATAGCTAAGCATGAATCCTGATTGCAACAAGTGGATATGAAGAATTCTTGATGAGAATACTGCTTCTGATTTTTGTAATTTTTACATGGACAACATATAAAACCCTTAGGCTTGTGGGTATCAGCCACACTCAAAAAATAATGCACGCCATCACTAAACTCCTTCAACCATCGGTCCACGGTGTACATCCATTACCGGTTCATTCACATCAAATAAAAAAATTAAAGGAAGTCAGCGAAAGTGAACATAATTAAATAAGCATTTAATAATTTAAAACATCATAATTAAACTCAAAAGTTGAGTAGATGAAGAGCAGTGTCCATCATAAATTAAAAAGTCCATGATGTACATCCATTGTCCGTCGACGAGAGTGTTCGAGCTATTGGATGGCACAGGACCCCAAAAAATTTGGGGCCCCCATCGGACAAAGAAGCCCAATGGCCGTTGCGTTAGGCCCAGCTGCTGTTGCAATACAATGCGTTCAGGCCACCAAGCTTCACCACTTTAGCCCGTGGATGTGCATGCCTATTCGTCTGCCAAATCGGAGAGGCCGAGAGGTGAGCAGACGAGAGCGAAGACGCGGCAAGCTGCCTGTTTGCCTCTCGCCAAGACGTTGTGTAGTTTTCATTTATTTTTTACTATTACCATAGTTTTTTTACCTTTTTTACATACAATGCCACACACTAATTTTTCTATTTTCTATTATCTATTGTTTTTCCTTTATTTTTTCATTCTTTTCCCTAATTTTCTATTCTTTTTCCTTTTTTTTATATTTTTTCTTTATTGCCTTTTTCTTTACATTTTAATCCTATGTCTCAAATTATGAAGTGCTCTTATATCCTCTAAAATTTTATTCTCTCTCATCTTTTTCATATATTTTTGAGAGAGAATGACATATAGAAACTTAACTAGAAATGTAATATGTTAACCATATATCAATAGTGGATGAAGTTGCTAACCTTTTAGACCCTTTCAATTTGTGTAATAACACCAAAATACTTTCACCAAAAATTTTGACAACACCTCTTTTAGCTTTCTCCTCTTTGGCAGCAATGGCTTGGGCTAGAGGAGGAAGAAAGACTAAAAAGGCATGTATCGTCTTTAGTACCGGTTGGAGTCACCAATTGGTACTAAAGGTAAACACATGTATCAGTTGATGTCTCCAGCTGGTACTAATGTGTTCAGCATCTTTAGTATCGGTTGGTGACTCCAACCGGTACTAAAGATCTCCTGCATCCCTGACAGGGTCTGACAAAGGGAAACCAGTATTAAAAATCAACTTTAGTGTCGGTTGGTGACACCAACTGAGACTAAAGATTCTACGCTATTTACCCGGTAGTAAAGAGCATCTTTACTACCGGTTCATATTTAAGCCGAGATATTTGTGTTTTCGATCGATCGATGAAAGATCAGTTCTTCAGTAATATTATTACTCTTTTCGTCCTAAAATATAAGAGCCTAGGATCGGATGGGATGTTTTCTAGTACAACGTATCTGGATAGACTTTATGTCCAGATATATTGTAATAGGAAATGTCCCATCCAGTTCTAGATTCTTATATTTTGGAACGGAGACAGTAATAAATTAAAATAAGTCACAACCAAAATATTCTCTTTCATTCACAATTGATCGTCACATTACCGAAACAAAAATATTCATATTTGATCAGCATATAACATTGGGAGAAAACTTTTTCCGAGCGTAGGATTTAATATGCCGCCATTTTATTTGCATGCACAACCTTGGATAACGGGGCATGCATGCACAATTACCATTCCTAGCCACGTGGATTCAATGCACATGTATGCATGCATGCAGAGTCTTGGATGCCTCGGGTGATCAAGTCCCCATTAATAAAATCAGCATGCATGCATAATTTACAGAGGTGATTAAGGGACTGTTTGATTGAGTAACTCAACTTATCTAAGGTTATGATAGATTTTAAGCTAACTTGCCTAAGGTGTGACCAACAAATTTAGGGGCTATTTGGTTCAATGCTTCAACTTGTCCCATCACATTTTAGGCTGCCCATCTTCTTAGCCTTGTCTTTAGTTCATTGCCATTGTGACAAACCACACTTTCTTAACACCACCTGACCCCACATGTCATAGACTCAATTCTTTGTCTAACTTTGTCACAAGTATGACTTATAATTTGTAGGCCAAAAAAGTATGGCAAGCCACATTTGCCTAAAGTGAGTTATGACAATGTTTGTTAAGAACCAATAACCCCTTAAAGTCACACTTTAGTTAGCAAGAGACAACCTTGCCATATTTTTTTTTGGTGCTATTGACATGTGGGACCAATTTGATAAAGAAAAAAAAATGCCACAAGTGTGGTTATGAGCCAAACACATGGCTAACATGGTCAAACTTGCCTCACTTGAGGTGTGGCAAATTGTGGCATATTATTGTTGCCAACCAAACAACCTCTTAATTCTTCTTGTTCTTAGCAACCGGACGTAATATATGTCTATCAATTTAGAATGGAGGAAGTATATGGTAATTACATCTTTTTAATAAAACAAATAGTTAAACTAGTCAACGACATCAAACATTAAAAATCGGAGTGAAAATATTTTAGTGTGCATATGATTTTAGTTTATTTTTATCTCTAAGTTTGGGTGTTTTGTATATAAATTTTGTAAGAGTTTACCAATTGTAAGTCTATTTTATTTTTCACTATAAGAGCATACCTAATGTATAATTCGTAAAGAGATTTAAAGGTAGGACCCACTAATATTATAACAACTAGCTAAAAAGTTCAGCCATGTATAGAACCCACCATTTGTACTATAGACAAACTGCACACTATAGAAGTTCAGCACTGTCTATGACGAATGGGTCCATAGACATTCTTTCTCCTTTACAACCCATTACTATGCCTGACGTCGACTCATTTTTTGGGACCAGCTAGCAGAAATCTTGTAAAGTATAGGACCGGTTTTATTGTCTTCTCTGTCCTCTTGGAACCTCCTAAAATCCCATATTGCACATGCTCGTAGCACTTCGCACTCTTTTTCATTAAGGAAAGGGTTGTGTGTAAATAGGAAACGAGGGGAGTGATGAGATGAGAATTAGCTGGTTAGATTTTTATCCATGCCATGAGAAAAGGGACTAAAAATTTCAAAGATATTTAATTAAATAAATTCTATGTGAACGGTGAGAAAAGCGATGGTCAAACTGACTGGCACTACAAAGTAGAGTAAAAACAAAGATCTGGGGTGTTCTCACTTGTATAATTGGATGTCTTCGTCATCGTACAAATGGATAAACATTTTTTTTCTCACAGTATCAGGGGTGATGTGTTGCTTGCTTCAGTATTTTTTACGTACTAGCTAGGACGACAAATCAACCCATGGCTAAGGCCGTGTCCTTTCCCTTCTTTCCCAACTCACCTCTTTTTTTTCCGTACGTATGTTTTTCAAACTGCTAAACAGTGTGTTTTTACAAAAGTTTTCTATATGAAAATTGTTTTAAAAAATCATATTAATCTATTTTTCAAAAAAAATAATTCATACTTAATTAATCATACGCTAATGAGTCACTTCGTTTTACATGTATGTGGGATTAGTTTTCAACACCACATGCCGAACTCAGCCTAAGTATATGCAAGCTTGGTTCCTGCAATATTTTTTCAGCTTAAATGATTTCGAGTTCTTCGTTAAGTTATTTGTCTTTGTCTGTGAAAACCGCACTTCCCTATCGATCTAGAACCGTAGAGCGTAATAATAATTATATAG
This sequence comes from Oryza officinalis, assembly GCA_008326285.1. Taxonomy (NCBI): domain Eukaryota; kingdom Viridiplantae; phylum Streptophyta; class Magnoliopsida; order Poales; family Poaceae; genus Oryza; species Oryza officinalis. Next base: position 27,093,774 of record BDMV01000012.1, read on the forward strand.
ATGATGGATATATCCTTGGTTTGGTTAATTTTTTCAATGCATGGTTCAATCCGGCAAGTCCCTGAAAGCGAGAGAGATGATAAATTAATGATGATCCTTGACAATTCTTAGTCCAAGTTTGAAGGTGCTGAGCAAGCAAGCTAATTAACGTCAAACGAGCAACAAGATATACTAACTAAGGTGTATTACATTAAGCATTAACAACACGCATCTCGATCGATCGGTGCTAAAATGTGGATGGTTTTCATGGCAGAATCAGCTCCTGGAAGATATATACGTACCAATCGTTGTCAAAGATGACTATCAAATCCAGATAAGTCGATTGCATTACAATCGTTTCTTATATATTGCGATAAACGTTACGGAAGGTTTCATGCATGTAGAATCAGCAAACTCTTGTGACAAACATTATTGCAATTCCAAGTATTTTACTGATTGAAAATCAATATTGTTAATAAGAGTGCTCCAATCTCTCAGATCATCAGTTGGATCAAATACACAATATAATAAAAAAGAGAAGATGAATTGCGCCATAGCACAGACGAAGATAGGGAAGATGATGATACAGTGAAAGGGCAGTGGTAATGATAGCAATGAGGACGACTAGCACAATAGTGGAGGTTGGCACAAATGGCAACATGTTAGGGTTTAGGCCGGGTCAAGGGGGATGGGGATTGGATTGAGATGAAGGTCCATTATTAATATTGGATATGGATTCGAGGGTCAAAAATTTAATACTCAATTAAGAAATGTTAAATATAACCTAACCACCTTTTAATTAACTCTGTTTTGTTTGCAACCCTTGTAAATTTGTAGTTTTACTAGTTTTTATACAACTATTCTCAATAGATAATTCTAATGCGTTATATGACCTACAGATACATATGGAAGATCGAAGTAAAGGAAATATATATAAGTTAACAGAAACTACGAGAAACTTTAAATTAGCTTCTTTTAGAGCCAAAAATATCGGCATCCCGGAGATTATTAGAAATACATATGGTTTGCCAAAGATTATTAGAAATTTGGGACCCTGTGTAGCCGTTCATCTTTCACGTGCCTATAAACAGCCCTGGATCAACCCTGATGGGGTTTAATGTCATTACTGATCGATGGTAAAAACCCGTGAGGAAATCTGTTTTCTAGCAGTGCCCTCTTGCAAATTATATGCCAGATCTATCCAACCAAGATATGTAAATGGCATCATATATATATATAACCCTATATCATCATCCATCAGTCAGTCTCTCCTCTCTCTAGCTCAACTGTCCTACCAGAACATATATGATCTTTACTTAGCTGGATCGTATCTTCAAACATACAAAGGAAAATTGCATGCATGACATTCATGATAATTATGCTGGCAGCACACCATTAATATCTCCTTCTGTCCATGATCGATCTGTGTCCTTAATTCATCGATGGATATCGTTCAAGCATGTAGTAGCAATCACGTAATCCCCAAAGTCAACGATAATCAAGCTACGATCTGTTAGGATGATCCACATATATAGACTAAAACCCATGGAATCCTCTCTGGAGCTTATTACGTACACCAGATCAATTAATTAATAACCCTATATAGAATCTCCGTGATACGTAACCTATAAATTCCTCAATCGTTGGAGCGTGCAACTGCCGCTGCCTAACTAATTAAACTGCCTATACATGCTTAAGACGTACTAATTGAGACTATTAAGCTACTAATACATGCTTAGCTGCACATATTGCTAAACAATTCCACTCACATGTCCCTCGAGATGGCAATATATTTCGACTTCTTTATCACTTAGTCAATGCAGAAGTCCAGGAGTGGCACTAGCATGGCCCAAAAAGTCTACTACCGTCTAAAGATCCACTTGCACACTTGCAAAGATTTTCCAAGCTTGTAGCTGTCCAGATCTCCAATCTATTATTAATTATGTATATATATACTCGTGCTAATAATTTAGTTCCATAATATCGCATGTACACACAGGCACACAGCTAGCTAGCTAATCAACTAGTCGTACGCAAGAGCGGTATACACACGTTATTATACTAGCTAAAGTTTTTCAAATAATGTAAAAATGTTTCACAACTCTGGCCTTTGTACCATTTATACTATATAATAAAAAAAACTACTTCTATTAATTACGTGTACACACAAAATTAATCAACTAGTCACACATGCGTCATCATATGTTTTTAGGATAACGGAAAAGTGTTTTACATCTCCGTCCTCTTTACAGTTTACACGGTATAATAGAAAGAATGTGGATCTTTTACACCTAGATGTCATGATACCTATTATTTACATACGACTCAAATAATTATAGAAAAATTCGGTAACATCAATTGAGATGATACAAATCTATAGACAAACATGCAAGAATATATATATAATCTACAACTAAAGAACAAAAATAATAAAATCAAGCAGTAAACGGTACTTGTACAACACAGAAAAAATTTGTTATTTTTGTTTTTTCATCTGTAGATCGAATTTAGACTTGCATGTTTGGGCAATGTCTTACATTATCAAAATCTATCTTATCAAATTTTATAAATTTTTTATATAATTGTTTAAACTATATGCATTCACCTAGGGTGTGTTTGAAAAATGGGTTAGGAGAGGTGGGTTTGGGAAATAGAAATAAATGGAGGGATAGGATAAAATGGGGTAAGAAGAATGAATGGTTAAGATTGAAAGATACCTTTGAGGGGTGGGAAATCATATCCCAAACCCATTTTCTACTGTAGAAAAATACTTTTCCACAGTAGAAAACATTCTATAAGTAGCTAGCTAGCTCAGCTCGATCACACACTTCGTCTCCACTGTCTAGTCTACCTCCATTGGTGCCTAGCTAGCTAGGCAAAGGAGGGAGGGGGGTCGAGATGGCCATGGCCGGCGGCGAGCCGGGGACGACGACGGTGGCAATGTGCACGCCGGCGTTCGTGGCGCGGGTGGTGCGGAGCCGGTGGTTCGTGGTGTTCGCGTCGATGGTGGTGATGGCGGCGTCGGGTTCGACGTACATCTTCGCGCTCTACTCCAAGGAGCTCCGTTCGACGCTGGGCTACAACCAGCAGACGCTCAACACGCTCAGCTTCTTCAAGGACCTCGGCACCAACGTCGGCATCGTCTCCGGCCTCGTCCAGCAGGTGGCGCCGACGTGGGCGGTGCTCCTCATCGGCGCCGCCATGAACCTCGCCGGCTACCTCATGATCTACCTCGCCCTGGAGCGCCGCACGGCGGCACCGCCCGTGTGGCTCATGTGCGTGTACATCTGCATCGGCGCCAACGCGCTCACCTTCTCCAACACCGGCGCGCTCGTCTCCTGCGTCAAGAACTTCCCCGAGAGCCGCGGCATCGTCATCGGGCTACTCAAGGGGTTCGTCGGCCTCAGCGGCGCCATCTACACGCAGCTCTACCTCGCCATCTATGGCGACGACGCCAAGTCGCTGGTGCTGCTCATCGCGTGGCTCCCCGCTGCGGTGTATATTTTCTTCGTCCACACCATCCGCGTGTTGCCGTATCGCCGCCGCGGCGACGGCGAGGAGCTCGACAGCAAGCCGTTCTTCTGCTTCCTCTACATCTCCATCGCGCTCGCCGCCTACCTGCTCGTCATGATCGTCGTGCAGAAGCAGGTTCACTTCTCCCACCCGGCCTATGTCGTCGGCGCCGCCGCGCTCCTCCTCATCCTCTTCCTCCCGCTCGGCGTCGTCATCAAGGAGGAGCACAAGAACGCCTCCTACCTCGAGCGCGCTCTCCAGCAGCCGCCGTCCATCGCCATCGAACAGCCCACGAAAGAAGCCGACGCCGACGACGACGCCGCCGCCAAGGCCATGGCTAAGCCGGCGGCCGCATCGTGCGGCGGGTGCATCGTGAACATGTTCAGGCCGCCGGAGCTGGGGGAGGACTACAGCATCATGCAGGCGCTGGTGAGCGTGGAGATGCTGGTGCTGTTCGTCGTGTCGGTGTTCGGCATCGGCGGCACGTTGACGGCGATCGACAACATGGCGCAGATCGGGCAGTCGCTGGGATACCCGGCGAAGAGCATCAACACGTTCGTCTCCCTCATCAGCATCTGGAACTACGCCGGCCGCGTCGGCGCCGGCTACCTCTCGGAGATGCTCCTCGCCCGGTACAGGTTCCCGCGGCCGCTGGCGCTCACCGCCGTGCTCCTCGTCTCCTGCGTCGGCCACCTCCTCATCGCCTTCGGCGTCCCGAATTCGCTCTACGCCGCCTCCGTCATCATCGGCTTCTGCTTCGGCGCGCAGTGGCCGCTGCTGTTCGCCATCATCTCCGAGGTGTTCGGCCTCAAGTACTACTCCACGCTCTTCAACTTCGGCTCCGCGGCGAGCCCCATCGGCGCATACGTGCTCAACGTGCGGGTGGCCGGGAGGATGTACGACGCCGAGGCGGCGAGGCAGCACGGCGGCGTCGCCGTCGCCGGCGACAAGATCTGCAAAGGGGTGATGTGCTTCAAGCATTCGTTCCTCATCATCACGGCAGTCACGTTCGCTGGCGCGCTCGTCTCGCTCCTGCTCGTGTGGAGGACGAGGAGCTTCTACAAGGGGGACATCTATGCCAGGTTCAAGGTGGCGCCGGCCACGCCGGCGGTGAGCTCGCCGGAGGTGGAGGAGAAGAAGGGCACTGAGAAGAAGAACAAGAAAGATGGATCAGTTGATGAACATGAGTCTAACTGATGGATGACTAATTAACCTGTACTTTTCAGTTGATTTGAGCAAAATTTAGAAGTAATTAGTGGGAAGTTGAAAAGGTTTGTGTATTATTGCTGGTGAATCTGTGTACTTTGTGTGAAATGTGACGAGATAAATTCGCATGGCTAGGAATGGTTTTCAGTCTGGGAATTCTCATTGGAATTTGCTAGTAAAGGTCACCTCTCTCCCAGCAAAGATCACTGATGCTGCTGATTCAGAATTCATATTCAAATTAGTCACAAAATAATTCATATTCAAATTTCTGCCTGATAAGCCTCATCCATAGTTTTGGCAAGTTGTTCTCTAGGATCCTGGTTTCCCGCCTCTCTCCCCACCTCAATGAGCTGGTAGCGGTCAATCAAAGCGCTTTGTCAAAGGCCGCTCACTTCATGATAACTTTCGTTATGTCCAGCTTGCAGCCAAGGCATTCCATGCCACGCACACGCCCCGTCTGCTTCTCAAAGTGGATATTGTGAGTTGGTCGTTCCTGCTTGAGGTGCTTGCCCACCTTGAGTTTAGCAACCGGTGGCGTGATTGGATCTTCATGATCCTCCATTGCTCCTCCTCCCAGGTGCTGGTCAACAAGGTGCCGGGCCCTCGCTTCCTTCACCGGAGGGGGCTCCAGCATAGCGATCCCCTATCTCCCATGCTCTTTCTCTTTGTCATGGATGTGCTCAATGTGATTATCTGTAAGGCCTCGGATGGTTTCCTTCCCCTCGATGACCGTGCTCTACGACATCGTGCTTCCTTCTATGCCGATGATCTGGTCCTTTTTCTCTCCCCTGTCCGACAGGATCTGGAGTTCATCCAAGGCATCCTCTCGGTCTTTGGCTCGGCCTCTGGGTTGCGCAACAACTTTGCCAAATGCTTGATCACTCTGATCCGTTGTTCGGCCGAGGACCTAGAGCTGGTCCAGAGTTCCTTCCCCTGCTCTGTCTCTGAATTTCCTTGCACCTATCTTGGCATTCTGTTGTCAGTCCGAAAGTACCGAAAGTGGTCTTGCAAACTCTAGTTGATAAGGTTTCTCACCGGCTTCCTCCCTGGAAGGGTCGGCTTACCACTTTGGCTGGTCGCTCTGTTTTGGTCCCGTCCGTGCTCTCTTCTATTCCGGTGCATGTGTCTATGGCGATTGGTCTGCCAGGCTGGGTGGTCAAGGCCATAGATAAGAAACGTCGCGCTTTCCTGTGGATGAGTGCGGACTCGGTTCAGGGAGGATGGTGTCTTGTGTCCTGGACGAATGTTTTCCTCCCCAAAACTATCGGCGGACTGGGTATTGCAGACTTCAGGACAACGGGCTTCGCTCTACGCTTTCGCTGGCTTTGGTTTCAGCACTCAGGTCACCCCTTACTAGGCTGATCTAAAGGCCCTCCTTGAGCGGAGCGTCTCCGACATGTTTGCGGCATCCACCTTTTTCGTGCCAGGGAACGGCACGACGGTTCTTTTCTGGACAAACCAGTGGATTGAGGGTCGCTCAGTAGCCTCCTTGGTGCCTGACCTCCTCCTTGCTGTGCCGCCACGTATCCGGGCTTCGCACACGGTCGCCTCTGCTCTCGCCGACAACTCATGTGTGAGGAACATTCGTGGCACACTCATGGTCCTTGTCATCTCCCAACTCCTCAGGATCTAGGACGTGGTGCTTCCTGTTCAACTTGCTCCGGGTACTGAGGATCGCCTTGTCTGGCGTTGGACGAGCGATCAGCATTGCTCAACTCGCTTGGCTTATCAAGCTTTCTTCCTCTGCCAGCACTCCTTTGTTTGTGCCGATCTTCTTTGGCAGGCTAAGGGCCCTACTAAATGCAAGCTTTTCCTTTGGCTTGCATTCCAGCAGCGCTGCTAGACGACCGACGTTCTACTAAAGCATGGTATCGACAGCCACTGGAGACAGCGAACCACACCCTCTTGGACTGTGTTTTCGCTCGCCAGGTTTGGCACCATGTTTTGTTTCCTCCTGACTGGCCGGACCTCGCCCCTTCTCACGGCTGCTCACTCCAGGTCCGGTGGCTTACTGTTAGGGCCCGCCTACCAGAGCATCTTCGTAAGGGTTTCGACTTCCTTGTCCTCCTGGTATCCTGGCAGCTGTGGAAGAAGCGGAACTCCAAGGTCTTTGATCACTCGCTCTCGTCGATTTCAGTGGTGCTAGAGTCCATCCTTCAGGAGGGCCATCTGTGATCATCTGCTGGCGCTGCTACTTTTGAGGACTTGCTAGGAGTATAGTGGGGCTCCGTCGCCACCCTCCCTCGCTATAGGAGTTTTTAGTTTTGTTTAACCAGCCATTTCTTTAACCGTCTTTTTTTTTCGTTTTTTCGGTTTTGTTTCATGTCCCCCCGACAATGGCTTTTTAGCCATTTGCGTTGTGTAACCAAAACTCTGTTTTCTTCTAATACATTGACGTGTAATCCTTTTGCACATTCGCGAAAAAAAATTTAAGTAGGCTCTCTGGAGTAGCATTTGAGATCAGTGCTTGCCTCTGCTTGGTGTGATGAGGCAGTCGATGGCAAAGTTAATCAGTATATATTCTGCAAATGTGATGTTCTGTTCTCATTTCATACTGCAAACTTTCAGGCTTTTCGCCCGACTTTCTTCACTTGATATTCAGAAATTGCAGAACATTTGGTATTCAGGAAAAGCAAAAGATTTTAGCATTCAAACAAGAGGACCTTTGCGCTACCTTCAATCTGAACTCGAGTTTCTGTCATCTGAAGCTGTCACTTCGGTCTAATCTTTCAGTGTTGATCATGCTTCAAGAAAGGGTAGGAACAGAAGATTTCATCGAAAAATAGAGTTTCGACAAGAGAAATGGTAACTGAGAACAGTACCCTAAAAGGACATGAGTATCAAAGTTGTCCAATTAAGTATGAGTAAGACACAAATTGAAGCTCAGGAAGAAGAAAATGACACAATTTTATTCGAATGTGGAACCTGATCAAGAGGCTATGTATGCCTAAACAAAAGTAGCAGAGCTTTATGGATGCCTCACAAGAAAAGGCCATCATTCTCAATTTCCCAATAGCTCAGGAAATCAGGACCAAAGATGAGTAATGATGATGAAGAAATTACCCTACTTAATTGGCAAATGCAGAACCAATTCATTGACTAAGCGTATCAAATTGATTTGCTAACCCAAGTTGAGTTCTCTTATTAAATAGCAGAGCATGTTGCCATGACAACAACATAATCTGAATATGCAGCAGTTTTAAGATGAACAAATCAAAATAACAAACACCACATTGCCTGAATACATAATCTGAGCTCAGATATTCAGATAGCACAGTTGATTTACTAACCCAAGTATAAAGAGACCTACTGTTCTACTCTGAACCATACGCATGTATAAAGGGACCTACTTTTTTACTCTGCAACTTCCCAACAAATTTAGATTAAATCATGTCTGGTTATATTTGACTGTTAATCTCCACGCAGTATTCTCTTGCAGGAGAAAGATAACATACATTCTCTTAGTACCTATAAAATTATGCTAACAAAAACAACAAATTTGACTGTGAATATTCGTATACCAGTCAGAATTTAATTTGTTATTTTTGTTACAACTTATAGAAGTCGAATTTGAACTTGCATGTAGTAATATATTAGTACATATTAATCTATCTTGTCAAATTTTTTGAAATTTTTTTATAACTATTTAGTTGGCATGCAATAAACAAGTGGACATCCACCTAAATGATTAAAAAAGTTTCCCCTGATGGATGACTAATTGACCTATACTTTTTCAGTTGATTTGAGCAAAATTTAGAAGTAATTAGTGGGAAGATGAAAAAGTTTGTGTATTATTACTGGTGAATCTGTGTAATTCTGTGTGAAATGTGATGAGGTAAATTCGCATGGCTAAGATAGTTTTCAGTCTGGGAATTCTCGTTGGAGTTTGTAAGTTGGAGTTCATCAAACGAACTACGACTGAGATCATCAGATTCTGAAACAAATTTGGCAGTCAAGGTCGTCGCCTCTCCCAACGCAGATCACTGATGCTGCTGGTTTAAAATTCATATTCAAATTAATCACAAAATAAGAATTCAGATTCAAATTTGAAGTAGGTTCTCTGGAGTAGCATTTGAGATCTGGTGCTTGCCTCTGCTTGGTGTGATGAGGCGGGCGATGGCAAAGTTAATCAGTATATACGGAAATGATGTTCTGTTCTCATTTCATACTGCAAAATTTTCAGGCTTTTAGCCTCGCCTAGTCTTCACTTAATACTCATGAATTGCAGAAGATTGAGTAATCAGAAATTGCAAAAGATTTGAGGATTCAACAAACCTTTGCAGTTTACGCTCCTTTGGTCTGAACTCTGAACTTGAGTTCCTGTCGTCTGAAGCTGTCACTTCTCTTTCAGTGTTGAGCATGCATCATGATAAGGGTAGGAAGAGAAGATTTCGTCGAAAATAAAGTTTCGACAAGAAAAAATGATAACTAAAAACAGTACCATGATTAGACATGAGCACCAAAGCTGTCCAATTAAGTATGAGCAAGACAAGTTGAAGTTAGAACAAAGTGACAACTAAATGTGATTTTCTTCGAATGTGCAACCTGATCAAAAGGGTTATATATGCCTAAACAAAAATAGCAGAGCTTTACGAATGTCTCACAAGAAAAGGCCATCATTCTCAATTTCCCTGTAGCTCAGGAAATCAGGACCAAAGAAGAGTAATGATGATGAAGAGATTACCCTTCTTAATTGGCAAATGCAGAACCAATTCATTAACTAAGCGTATCAAATTGATTTACTAACCCAAGTTGAGTTCTCTTATTAAATAGCAGAGCATGTTGCCATGACAACAGCATAATCTGAATATGCAGCAGTTTTAAGATAAACAAATCAAGATACAACACATCACATTGTCTGAATACATAATCTGAGCTCAGGTATTCAGATATCACAATTGATTTACCAACCCAAGTAGAGTCGAGAATTTCGAGTTCCAACTGAACCATAGGCAAGTATAAAGCTATCTACTGTCTTACTTCGCAACTTCCCAACAAATTTAGATTAAATCATGTCAAGTTATATTTGACTGTAAATCTCCACGCGGTATTCTTGTGCAGGAGAAAGATACAAACATTCTTTTAGTATCTACAAAATTACGCACATTAGCAAACATGGTTAAGAACAAATACCCACAGGCCATATCTTATCCACAGAAAGAAACAGGAGCAAGTGCAATTTACACTTCATGGCACGGCAAGAACAGGCAGCCTTAAGATTAAAACTTGTGGATGACTGATATTTACAAAGACATAAAGAACCAGAACACACTGATAACCTTGGAACAATGAATGTTTCATCCTCTGAAGAAAGTTTGGAGTGCCTAATCTTTTGGATTCTACCAGTTCTCTTTGACGATTTTTGACTTCTCAAATATGAACTTCCCTTCCTTGTACTTCTGTGTTTCCTCATAGGCTCTCTCATACTTCCAGCCCAACACCTCCCGGCAATCATTGCAATAGATATCAGCAACTGTGTGCAGCCCCGTCATAAGTTGCCTGTCCTCCTTCGCACCCACAACTACATTCATCGCATGAGAGAACAGAAAGGCACGGCCATTCCTCCCCTAAAATAACCAAAATAATGGTAAGTAGAAGGCAACTTCAAGCATTTGTCTAAAGGCCCAATGATGCAGTATTTCTTCAGAAAGCTACTGTGCTTGGGTTCAGTTATTTTGAGTTGTTCTTTTAGGAAAAGCAAAGGTATAAATTTTAACAAATATAAGACTGCATTTTTTTGTTAACTTTTAGGCTTTAGTGTCAAGTTGTTTCATTGCAAGTATGAATTAAAATGAGGAATAAAATGCAGCACACCGAATTGAGGTGCTGGATCTTTAGCGTAATATTACACACAACCCCAGTAGTAAGGTAAGCAAAAGGCATGCTAAATACCTCAAATCTTTACTGAAATCATGACAATTTACACCAAGGGTTATCATCTACAATTATTCTTATACAGTATGCATGACTAGAAAAAAAAAAGAGTTTGTGACCATCGACTACTCAGCTAATCACATAAAACTCCTTAACTGCACAGGCAATCAGAAACCAATGCTGCATCCAGGATTTTCCATCGGTCTAATTACCGTTACCTCAATGATGTAAACTACTTTATCACTACATATCCAACCATTTCCCACTAAAATCTAGTAACTAGCATGTATCTCATCTGAACAACTGATCATTCCTTCGATCAAGCAGGAGCCTAAGTTAGGCAGGCAGATAATTAGCTCCTAAGGAACAAAAAAAAATTCACGGAGAAGGAAAAGCTCCCCGGCCGCCGAGGGCCGACCTGAAAGGCCTTGGAGATGATGTCGTCGTGGAGGCAGACGTGGTTCCGGCAGTTGCAGCAGCTGTACACCCGCGGCCCCACCAGCTCCGCCATCAACACCACCACCACCAACCTCGAGAGCAAAATCCCTCGAGGCAACTCAACCAATCCTGCAAAGAATCGAGACGCGAATTACACTATACCATCGTGGCTAGTAGAAAAAAGAATCGAACATGGGATTTGAAATTGCAACAAGAACTCGAAAAACAAGGGCGAGGTTGGATTCCAAGAAACCCTTGGCACCCCGAATTGTGGGAAAAGGGGGGTTTCTTTCTCCGTGGGGAGAAGCAGAATTTGGGAGATTTGAAGTGAATTAAACACGGCGGTGAAAGGGAGGGATCCGAGTAGTACTCACCGATCGGGCGTGGCCGGAGGTGGGGGCGCCGCCGGAGGGGATTAGCGCAGGAGCCGCCGGAGTTTTGGTGAGGGTTCGTTGAGAGTTGAGACTAGAGAGGAGGCCAAGAGGCAAAGCAAGATTTTTGTGCGAAATTTAGGAACAGTTTGTTTAGGATTTCTCGCGTTTTGCTAAAAGATATATGTTAAATATTATAAAAATTTATAAAATTATCTGGATTGAAATATTGTGAATTTGATTTGGGAATGATGATTTGGCGTGTGTATGTTGAGTTTTAGAATGAAATAAATTGTAAATGAAATTATTACGCTTGCATGTTGAGTTTTGTGTGCTCATTGAGTTGATGTTACAGGTTTTAAGAATATTAATAAATATTATGTTTATATATTAAATTTTAGGTGTTTAATAGATTATAACTTTATTATAAAAGATACGGATAAGCTAATTAATGAGCTGATAAGTTTTTCTATTTAGTTTTTTTAAAGCTCATAAACCCATCTTACACTATTAAATCAAAAGTTGATAATGTTAATTTCTTTTAAAAAAATAAAATGAGATAGGACTCCACAATTAAACATAACGCTTCAAAACCATCGACTTATAAATTCATATAAACCGGCAAAAAGTTGGCTTAGATGGCTAAGATAATAAACCTAAACTCAAACATGAAGGTGCTTACTCCTTTGTAAAAACTTTTAAGTGTAAAATAATTATTTTCCAATGTATGAAGATTGAATGGTGCAGGGAGAGTTGGATAGGCTGACATTAATGATTTAAGTATGTGGGATATCGTTTAGTATATCTATGGAATGGATGAGTTTTTAAAATCATTTTTTAACCCATGGCAAATATTTATGCTAGAATTGAATGTTGAAGGTCAAGTGAGGTATATCATGTTAATAGACGGTAGACGTATTGTGAATAGAAAACAGAGATGATTTGAAATGACAAAAGAAATATTAGAGGAATCCAAATGTAATTAAACGTTACCGTATTGCTATTTCTCATATGTACGATTATATAAAAAAAATATATTTATTAATTTTTTATTGAGGTATTCATATTGATCTAAATCTAAGTTTTACAATGGACCAAGCTTACAGTTCACTTAACACTTATTATCTTTATGCTCAGTTATAAACTGGATTAGGGTTTCACTATTTGGAGTAGCATGTTGGCTTCAGCTCACCCCATATGAGCATGGGATGGGGTTTGATGGTGATTGGTAAAGAATGTAGCACATGGGTGTTTCTGCACGATGAGACCAACTGCGTGGCAACTAATGTTATATGGATAGTGTGCAAGTGATCGCCTTAGGCTGAAGCCAATGTGGTGGACCAAACTGTGAACCCTAGCCAACCTAGTGTTAAGTGTGAAAAATGAGTCTGAGTATCATTTATTATTTATTGCGTAACTTTAATCGATCTAGGATTTAGGACGCTTAATGTGAAACTAGTTCAACATAATATATTGCATGCCATCTTGATTTTGGTCCTGCAAATTATATAAATATTATTTTAGCACATTGTTAATATTCACTCTGTTAATATTGCAAATTATATAAATGATTTTTCTTGATTTTAGTCATATGAATAATATCAATATTACTTTGGCATATTGATAGAAGCGTAATTGTATGTAAAATGTAACTTAAAAAACTTAGTTGCAAAAACATGTAAGAACCATAGCCATTGGATATAATTGATAAAAAAACATAGTGCACATTATGAAAGGGTGTGTATAGTACTTAGAGAGAAGAGTGCAAATACTTCGTTTATAGATGACTACTAACAAAAAGATGTATCATGCTACATTCTTAATTTAGGAAAATAAATATATCTTATACTTCGACAAATACAAATACTCCATGTGTATATCTATACCTCACAATTTTACCTTGTCCTTTGATATTAGGCAGGTCGTTGCATCAATCTCGAGCTTTATCGTATAAAAAGAAATTATCTACATCTGGAAAAAAACATTTCCTTGTAAAAAATCATTGGCTAAAGCTCCTTTTTTTTTACTGAAACTCTTCTAAAAATCTATCTTCTATCTATTATATACTAAAAGTCTTTCTCAAAACGCTCTCAAGCCGTCACGTAACGTTCTAATAAATTAAAAAAATCATATAAAATCTAAAATAAAGAAAAGCATCTATCCTTTGATTTTCACTTAAATCGGTAGGCCCAATATTATATATTATTAGATTAGATTGATCTTAAAATAAAATAAAAATTGACCATACTGTTCCACCTCTCCTTCCATGGTATGTACATATGTTAGTATGTAACCTTTATTTTTTTTCTTTTTAATGTATATAATTGAGACAAGAATTATTATTATTACAAAACATCTATCTCTTGATTTTTACTTAAATTGATGGACCCAATATTATATCCCGTTAGATTAGATTGATCTTAAAATAAAACGAAAAGTGACCATATTGTTCCACCTCTCCTTCCATGGTACGTATGTACGTACGTTAGTACGTAACCTTTTTTTTTTTCTTTTCAATGTATATAATTGAGACAAGAATTATTATTATTAGTGATAATAAATTTTAAATAAAAGTTACTTTACAAACATAGAATATATCAGCGTATAACTCTTTATAAATAGAAATAAATGAATTAGCTCTATAATATTCGAAAATAAAGTTTACCTCATTATATTATATGATGTACCCATTATTTTAGACTATTTTATTTGTCCATCGATTTTCACTTAAATCGGTATCCTGCTATTTAGACCATTAGATCTTATCTTTGTTTAAAAAACAAAACCTCGAAAGACCTCTCTCTGCACCTCTACAAAACGCACGTGCGCATCTTTGCCTTCCACACACTGATGAATTGTCATACCAAAGACAGCTAAGGTGATCTTGACCACTGCAACACTACTGCTTTGCTGAGGTGAAGACATATTAAATCATCAATGGATAATGATTGGGCTTTTTTAGTAACTTGAAAACAAATTGAATATATGATGTAGAGAGAAGAAGAATCAAGCACCGCGAGTTGAATATAATTAATTTCTCTATATATACAGAGAGAAGCTATAACAAAAAATTACCCTGTGTCACATACATATATATCACACATGTAATAATCTATTTACATGTATTAATTAAGAGCATGCTTTGAAAAAAAACATTTTGGACCACGTGTTCGGCACATGAGGGAGGAGCAGTGTGGTCTTATGTAAAATAAATAAATAGATAAATTTAGATAAAATATGGTCTATACAACTATCACAATATGATGGATAAGTGGAGGATACCACCGAGCAATGAGCAGACTGAAAATAATGACAAATAGTTTATATCTATATATGATCGAGTGATGGCATGATGTATCAGTTGTATAAAAAGTTTTTCTTTAATTATGAATAATGACAAAGACACCAGTAAGAAGGGATGAGAATATGTGTTTATTTTAACTTTAAAAAGTTAGGCAAACCATTTCTTTAGTTAAGTAGTCCTGGTTGGTTTTATAAAGTTTCATTAATTCTGGTGATATAAATCATATCGAATTTATGGATTATAATTTACATGACAAAACTTATATTGTTGATATAACCGTATTACATTATGGAAATAAACTTTATTTAAAAAACTTCAAAAATTATAAGTAAACTATACATACTAATTAAATTTATATAATTATGGTCTTATTTCAAACAAATATTGTTTCAAAGAAAACAATCGAACATACAAAAAAAGAAAGAAGTTAGCTTCAAACAATATTGATATTTTGCACTACCAAGCCAAGAAATTGTGTAGGTGTTTGTGTGCGCCAAAACCCTTTAAAATTTTTTAAAACTATGGACAAGATATTGTTGAACTTATATAGAGGAAAAAAAATCTAACTTTTAATCTACCCTTAATTTGTTTGTTATGTGCCACAAGGCGATTCAATCACAAAGTTAACTTTGAGTTCCTTGATCTCGTAATTTTCGCTTCTACCCATATTTACACAGCATGTGTACAAATGGTATGTTGATAATTTGCTAGCGACAGTTTAATATTTACTTGATACAAAAGTTATATTGTATGAACTTAATCTATCTTCTATTCAAAAGTCAATCAATAGTTTTTGAGATATGCTAAAAAAATAGAACCCTGCAATATCTTAAAATGACATTGTCCAACTATCTATGAGAGAATTGTTGAACAAACTATGATGTGTCCTTCAACAATATAAATGCCCGTCCATATGCGCGGGTCACCTTCTTAGTTTTTCACAAAAGTTAAAGGTTAGAGTTCACACCTAAAAAACTCGATACGTCAAATCCACCGAGAAAATTTTTATAATCTAAAAAACTGGGTTTTGAAATCAATATTAAAAAACACTTATCAATATAAAAATAGACTTTTGAGGTAAAAAAATATTCGTTGCCCTCTTTTTACTGGATATGCTTTGCACCATTTGCACTCCAAGAGTGAGCATAGCTGCATTGCTAATTGCTATGGCCATATTCTCACCTAAAGACTCTGGCTCCCATGTACAAGATTGGGGAGTGCATTTACTTGGCTGCCTCCTTCCTCCCCCTCCCCCCAAACACTGAAACACCAACCTACCGTGTCTCTTCTGTCTTCTCTCCTCTCCTCTCTGAGCTTAGCTGATCTAGCTGCATCCATCCATCCAAACTGGTGACTCACAGATGCCTCTCTTCCTCAACCACCCTCCCATTTAATGCCCCCCTCCTCCTCAAGCCCAGGATTCGGGAACCTCTGCTAGCCATTTTGCTCCAGGACAGTACAGCCAGATGCTGCTGCAGCTGCTGGGTTGCTGTGGTCACCCCGGTTCTTGATTCTTGAAGAAGGATGGCAATGGCGACCCCTACCACCAACGGCAGCTTCCTTCTTGGGTCAGGTGGCTATCCCGGTGCCCAGATGCTGAGCTTCTCCTCCTCAGGTTACAACGGCAATGCAGGTCAGGAACTCAGGATGCCTTCTTGGTAGAGAAATCAATCCATGTTCTTCAGCATTGCTCATATATTTTTTCTTCTTATCGTTCAAAAAGATGTCTTTTTTTATTTGTTATGGATTTTTTCATGCTGTTGTGGTGAGGGGACTGTTGCATCTGGTTGGGGTGGGTGGTGTTGCATTGGTGTTCTGGTGCCTGGTGGTCACCTTGATAGTAGATTCAGTTAGTTGAGTGGTTGCTTGCCCAATGGGCATCTTGGCAAAAAAAGATAACTGGTTTTAGGGTCTTGTCAAGTGCAAAAGGAGGAACTGTTTGCTGTTTGCTTCCCCACACTTTTGCTTTTCTGCATTGACACTGCAGAGATGTGCCCCTTGTCACCAAAGATGCAGTCTTTTAAATCTTTGGAGAGATGGCTCTCACTCTCTTTTCACACTTCCATCTTCAAGTGAGAGGTCAGGAAAGAGAGAGCTAGTTCAGTAGTAACCATGAGTGAAGCTAGCAGCCTAGCACTAGAGTAGTGTCCCTCAACTCAGGAACCTAGATGCTGTTGCTTCCTCAAATCTTGCATTCTACTACAGCCCTACAGGCAAGGCTGTTTTGCACTTTTCATCGCTCACCTCATTTTCATTTGCTTTGTGATCTTGACATTGCATTTGTTGTTGTCTCTGATCCATTTTTTGCAGGGTTGGATTGTGGAAGCTCAGATGTGACAAGAATGCAGGGGGTTTTAGCAAGGGTTAGGGGGCCATTCACACCAACACAATGGATGGAGCTGGAGCACCAAGCTCTGATCTACAAGCACATTGTGGCGAATGCGCCGGTGCCGGCCGGCTTGCTCCTCCCCATTAGGAGAAGCCTCCATCCACCAGTGTTCCCACACTTCTCTGGTGGCATTCTTGGCTCCAGCTCCTGTAAGCTATTGTACCATTCGTTTTGGTTTGTCCCAATGTGATACCTATTTTTAAATCCTGGATAAAGCAATGATACATTGGGATTCTACTATGGTTAGTATTTTGGTTTTGTCTTTTGAGGGAAAGGTGTGGGTTTGTTAACTATGATTAGCTTATTGGGGATTGCCATTAGTTTATTCAGGGATCCTTTTTGTATCCTGCAAAGGCTTTGGAGTTTGGATCCGAAAAACCAGACTTACATTATGAGAGATTTAAATATTTAATAGAGAACATGGGACACTTAAGCATACTTTGCTAAACACTGATGGATTAGTGTTAGAGATATATATCTTTAGAGGTCTGCACATCCAAATATTAAATCATGGTTCTTTTATTCTACAGTGGGATGGGGGTCATTTCAGCTGGGCTATTCTGGGAGTGCTGACTCTGAGCCCGGGAGATGCCGTCGAACCGATGGCAAGAAATGGCGGTGCTCGAGAGACGCAGTTGTTGACCAAAAGTACTGCGAGCGACACATAAACCGGGGTCGCCACCGTTCAAGAAAGCATGTGGAAGGCCAATCTAGCCATGCCGCAAAAGCAACGGTTGCCGCCATAGTACAACCACCCATGGGTGCATCTAATGGCAAATCGTCAGGCGGCCATGGCGTGTCACATGAGCTCACGAAAACCTTGGCTACTAACAGGTGAGGTTATCTGATCTTACATGGTTTAATCGTTATGCCCTATTTGGTAATGAGATAATGGCTTATGTCTTGATACCAATACTAGGTAGTGCTGCTGCAGTATTGTGACTGCTGCCAAATAGACACTTACCTAATTTGATTTCATTGCACTACAGTACTACACAACAGTTATTTGACTCAAAACTCTTAGCCTGAAGGATAGTTTTGCATCATGTCTCTAGTCTTTTTTATCCAACATGACAGAAATGGTACTCCCTCGAGTGAGTGAGTGAATGAATTAGGGTGGGAGGGAGGGACTTTTACTTCACAAATTTGCTCAAACGATTTTCATTTACAAGAAATACATATCTGAGAGAACATTTTTAGTTAAATTACTATAATTTGATCGCAGACATTCCAGGGTGACATGTTATATTCACAGGAGGGAATACAATGTATCTTAGGAAGTGTGACATTATAGTGATACCAGTAATCTTTTTAGTGAATGTTTCATAAGTATGTTTTTTACTTGACACTGTTTTTACCTTGTTTACTGGAAATTATCTAATTGTTTGAGTGGAACAAGGTAGGCTTTGTTTTTGCTACAACATATTATCGTATTAGGCCGTGTTTAGTTGCAAAATTTTTTTGGCAAAAACATCACATCAGATATACGGACACACATTTGAAGTATTAAACGTCAATTAATAACAAAACAAATTACAGATTCCGATTGTAAATTGCGAGACGAATCTTTTGAGCCTAATTAAGCCATCATTAGCACATGTGGATTACTGTAGCACTTATGGCTAATCATGGCATAATTAGGCTCAAAAGATTCATCTCGCAATTTACAGTCGAACTGTGCAATTGGTTTTTTTTTTCGTCCACATTTGATGCTCCATACATATGTCCAAACATTTGATGTGACGGAAAAGTTGGAAGTTTGAAAAAAAATTTTGGGAACTAAACATAGCCTTAGTGTTAAAATGCATCTGACAAGATAAAGCATTTCTGCAAGTTTTCACATAATTTGACTGGTTACATTTTTTTTTTTTACAAAATATGAGTTAGTTATTTTGTATGCTGGTAGTTGCCTTAACTTTTGTTGATAATCTGGATTTATCAATGTAATCTGTCTTCTAACACAGATATATTTTTTATTTTTGCAGGATGTTGTTGGATAAAGCAAATCTTATTGAACGCTCCCAGGAGTACACTAATCAGCAACACAACATCCTACAGAACAACACAAAAGGTGACAATTGGTCTGAAGAAATGTCCTCACAAGCAGACTATGCAGTAATCCCTGCTGGCTCTCTCATGAATACACCGCAATCGGCGAATTTAAACCCAGTTCCCCAGCAACAACGCTGTAAGCAGTCACTCTTTGACAACGGGATACAGCATGATGACATTCAGCTGTCGATATCCATTCCCGTGGATAACTCCGACTTATCCACTAACTACAACAAGGCTCAAATGGACCATGCAGTAGGCAGTTCATCGAATGGAGGAAACAACATGCGAGCAAGTTGGATACCTGGCTCCTGGGAAGCATCCATAGGTGGACCTCTGGGTGAGTTCTTCACCAACACCAGCAGCACATCTGACGACAATGGCAAAGGCCGCCACCCATCATCTTTGAACCTCTTAGCTGATAGACACACTACAAGTCCACAGCTGCAATCGCCCACCGGAGTCCTGCAGATGACTAGCTTCAGTTCAGTGCCCAGCAGCACTGTTACTAGTCCTGCAGGCAGCCTCTGCAATGGCTTGCTCACTTCAGGCCTGGTGAACGCCCAGACTGTCCAAACACTGTGAATCATCGGTCTGATTATCAGGGAACAGCCATGAGCCTATCTACTGATGTTTTTGTCCCCAGAGCACACCCTGTATGATTTCCTAGCTCATGTATTATTTTTCTTTAATCTTTGTTTCTTCATGCTTCGAGTTCCCTCCGTTTTTTAAGCGAGCGGTAATGCGGTATTGTACTATCTCAGTTTCTTGTGGAAT
Source organism: Oryza officinalis (assembly GCA_008326285.1). NCBI lineage: Eukaryota > Viridiplantae > Streptophyta > Magnoliopsida > Poales > Poaceae > Oryza > Oryza officinalis. The sequence goes on from BDMV01000012.1 coordinate 27,113,677, forward strand.
TTGTTCTATGTTGCTGACTGAATTGTCATAATTTTTGTCATGGCTGCTTAACCTGGTCTCATTCTGTTGTCTGAAACAAGATCTGAAATTCTGAATCTATAGGTGATTTTTCTGAAATCCCGGATGTGAAAGATGATTATACGTATTTGCCCCTTAAGTGCACAAATAAAACATAAAAGTCAATTACCATTTTAACCTTTCACCTTCCCATCCGTACCAGGTCCACCCTTTAAGTACCTTTTCCTTGGTACTTTTATCGTAGTGCATTGGATTATAGGCGATCAACGGTCGTAATCAATTTCAAGCACGGAAGAAGCTCTCCTGAAACAAACTAACCTATTGGATTTACAGCAACATGGTAACTTTGCTCATAGCTCTTGTTTATTTTCTCCCTTTGGACTTTACTACTACTACTCAGCTTTAGTTCACTGCAGATCAACAGTTACTCTGACGAGAGCGTATGAGCGAAAGCTTACGCCTCGCTCATCGTCGCTCGTCACAACTGGCACTGAAATCATGCTACTCTGGTGACAACTGCATTTTCTGTTGAATGAATGAATTGAGTGAAACAAACCCTTCCTGAAGTTCTGAGCGAGGGAATAGGAACTAAAAGCATCTTTCCAGTTATCTGCAGGCACCAGTGTGAGTAGTAGTGTTCTTTCCAAGCATTTTCCAGCTGTGTGCTCATTGAGATACTCCATGCAACACTTGACCCTCTCCAGAATTCAGAGAAAGCTAAAACTCCAAGTGAGTACTCTGTCTCTCTCATCATTTCTCTCTCTAGCTAGCCCTGTTCTCAAAGCAGTGGTTTTTTTCCTTCCTCTTGCTAATCATCTACTTTTGGTATGATGGGTCTGTTTGGATCGATACCCTACCAAAATTTTGATAGTGTCAAATCTTAAACAAGTTTTGGCACTATCATAGAGTAAAGTTAAAAATGTTCATTTGGATTGAAGCCAAAATCTGCCCATAAGAGACAAGTTCATGGGCAAAGTCAAATTTATGGTCAAGGTAATGTTTTAATAGAGATGTTTGGTTTGCTATCCTATTAAAATTTTGATAGAACAAATTTTGGTAAAGTAGCGATCCAAACTAGCCCGACATGCAACACAAGCTTTGAGAGATGGATGATGATTGGTTGGTGCCATAGCCCAGAGGACAGGAGATAGTGGACTTCACTGTGACAGTTGCTGCAAGCTGCTACTGCTGCTCCTGCTAGCTTGCAGGCAGTGAGGAGCCTTTGGACAGCTGTGGCCATGATGTTCTGCAGTTTACAGGGTAATAGAGAAGCAAAAGATATACTCGCATTCTGCATGACATAGGTGATGTATATTAAGTTAATACATGTAAAACGAGAAAATCATTAAAACATTATTAATTAAGTTTTAATTATTATAAATTTAACAAATAGATATATTTGATATTTTAAAGCAACTTTTATATAGAAAGTTTTCGTACGAAACGTATCGTTTAATAGTTTGAAAAATGTGCTAACAAAACCCGAGAAAAATCTATATCTTGTTAAATTTTAAAACGGGACAGTAGTATGAAATAGTATAATGAAGCGTTCCGTCCCGTTTTTAATATATAATGCCATTGACTTATGAATATATGATGAATCCTTCACTTTTTGAAGGAGTTTAAACATGAGATTAAACCTCATTGTTTTTATATTTCCTTTGAAACTCTAATGCACCATTTCGGATCCATCGTTTAGGCTTCAGCTGATTCAGCTGTGGTAACGGAGACGCCGCCCGAGCATGTGGATTTTTTACAATTTGATCTTTTATAAAAACTTATTTTATAAATACACTTCTGAAAAAACTTATCCTAGGAATAGGTCCTTTTTAGGGCGCCAGAGTGACTGGCGCCGTGGTTCAATGGGATGACGCCAAAGATGCTGACACCGTCTCCCTGTCACCGTGGCACACCGAACGCGGACGTGGCCGAAGGAGGGCGCCAACAATGCTGGCGCCGTCCCCCCTCCAATCTTTCTCTTTTTTCTCTCGTGTAGAGGAGAGAGGTGCAACTTTTTTATTTTTATTTTATTTTTTAAATATTTTTTCACACATAGGAGCACGCAGGAACCAACCATAGAAAATTTAAACTCGAACGGACGAAATATGTGGTCCGTAGAATTTTTCAAAGTTCTATCGAAATGGGTCCCGAAGTTTCTCACCTCAAAAACATAATCTTGCAAGCGGAATTTCGAGATTTTGATTTCGCTGAACCCGACAAAATGGGGAGCAACGGATATAACTTTTTCTGTAGATGTCCGTCGATATATTATATGTCTGATTTCGAATTCATATGAAAAAGATATGGCTGTTTTATCGAAGGACACTCGAGTTATGGCTGTTTTGACGGCAGACTCAGAGACAATCGGATTCCAAGGAAGAAACAGATCTTGTACAAACGAAAAGAGATTTAGTGGGTGGCAGCGATGGTGGTAAGGGCAACAATAGTGATGATGACGGCAAAAACTCAAAACTCTAAACGACGGAACGCTAATACTAACAACTCGACACAACGATGTAATAGAAAACTTAACAAGCCCTAACTAAATAGTACTAGTAAAAAAAGGCTCAAAGTTTTATAGAACTACGAAAAACTAATCTATTAATTTTTTTTTTGTTCTTTTTGGACTACAAGAATAAAACAACGAAGAATATGATGGCGCGCCAGCGATGATGGCGCCGTGGTGGTGAGGGTGGCGCCAGCACTGCTGGCGCCCTCCTACTGTCATGTCAGCGTTGGGCTGCCGGGTTTGCCACGGTGGTAGGATGACGACGCCAATGATGCTGACGCCGTCCCGTTGGACCACGACGCCAGTCACTCTAACGTCCCAAAAAAAACCATTTCTAAGATAATTTTTTTCAGAGGTCTATTTGTAAAATAATTTTTTTAAAAAAACCAAATTATAAAAAATCCACCCCGAGCATTGGCAGTACGGGGCCAAGTACCCCATCCTCATTCACCTAGAAGAGATCCACGACTACACCACGGCGGCGATTGACCTAACGAACCCCGACGCGGCGTGTGAGCCGACAAAGCGCCGGCTTTCTGCGTGGCACCTGGGCGTAGTCGATGGCGAGCAGCCGCCACCTCGCGCCTTCGACGGCCCCCATCCCCTGCCCCCGCGCACGCTGGAACGAGAAGAGAGGCGTTGCGGTAACCGTGACAGCGACCGCGGCCGCAACCACGCAGGCGAACGTGACCGCGACCGTGCGGGTGAGCGCGAACGCAACCGCGAGGGCGAACGTGAACGCGGCCGCGCGGCTGAGCGCGTCCGCGACAACGACCGCCGCAAGGAAGGACGACGGTACAACGACGATCACCCGGACGCGATGCACGGTCATGGCTGGCGGCGCCACGAACGGGACGACGACCGTGATGGCGCCGACGCGCACGACGGGAACAACTACAGGAGGGCCGGGCTTGGCGGCTCTCGCCACCGCACGCGCTCGCCGTGTCGAAGGGAAATTGGCGACGGAAGCCATCATGGCAGGCGTTACCATGGCGAACCACCTCAGGTGGCTGATGCGGCGGCGGCGGAGCCAAGGACGCCGGCATCCGAAGCAGAACGCGCTAAGCGCGAGGTGAGTAAGCTGCGAGTTCTCTACCATTTCAAGTTAACCTCTCTGCAACGCACTGTGGCAGCCCTCACAGAGCAAGAGGAAGGCGTCCGCGACTTCGACGCCGTCTCCAACGACATCACCGTGCTCCTTGACAAGCTCCAGCTGGGGAATGAAGCTTGGTCCGGCGGAGCCCCTACGCCACCTGACCGCACGATTCCGGCAAGCCGTGCCTTCTGGCGCATCAAGCAAGACCTCAAGCACACGACCTCCGTTCGCGAGGTAGACGAGGCGCTGCGGCGATGGGAGGCTGCAGGAGAAGCGGTATGCATCCTTCAAGAACCGGCCGCGACAAGAGTTGAAACATGCTCCTCACCACGTCTCTTGACGCCGAACGACAAGGCGGCTCCAACAACACCCAAGATGGCGGCTTGGGTCACCGAGTCGGAAGTGTCATCAGGCGATGGTCTGCCTATCGCGGAGGCGGCGACTCGACAAGCAGACCTGGCTCCAACTTACGTGTCGCTCGTCGCCACTGCGGGTGATTTGGCGGCCGAGAGCGTGCCACCGGCTGAGGGGGGGAAGCCTCCCAGGACGCACTCCCGTCGTGCGGCGACGGCGAGGCGGTCGCTACAAATACGCCGGCCATGCTCACGGATGCGGTCCAACAGGCGGGGAGCACCGAGGATGACGACGCAGGCATCGCCATGCGCGAACTCTTCAAGCCGGCAGAGCCGGCGATCCTCCCAACGACGGCGGCCTGTGAGCAAGACCAAGCAGAGGAGCCAAGGTGCGAGGAGGAGGGGGCAAGGAGGAGCGCCAGGCTAGCCAAGAAACCACTCGCCGGCGTTCCGTCAGCAATAAAGGCACAGATCAATCTGTGCCGCAGGTTGGGCTTCCTACCGGAGGGGGGAGTGCTCACCGACCAGGCGCTCGCAGACTACAAGGCAATGTTGAACAAGCCGCTACCATCGGAGGCGATCGAAGCGCTCAATACCCTATTCGACCTCAACAATGAAGAAATGCAGGGCAGAGACGGGGCCATGGCGAAGTACCTCGGCCCAGTGGATGTTGAGAGCGTCGTGGGCGAGGTCACCAGGGCGGCGTGATCGTGCCACTCTGCGTCCCTTGCGCTTTTATTTCCCTAACTGTGCGAAAGCTTCAAACGCCGACCGACGATGAGCGTGCGGAAACTTCGCTTCGATAAGATAATTCAAGCTTCGCCGCAATTCAGCGAACTGCCTATCACCCTCACCGTTCTCTCGGCACCGCAACTCCGTGCCCGACCACACCTCTCTTCGCCGCACTTCTCCTCGGCGCAACATATTCGAGTTCGAACGAGCCACTGTTCTTTGGCACAGCAATTCAGTGCCCTACCTCCCACTTCCTGCAATGAACGAAGGCGTCGATCGATTACTAGGTGCGCCCACACACCGAAGGTACTCGCTGCCAAGCCGACCTCGCAACCTTGGGTGATGCGACAGAAGCTAGAGTGTTGGGTCTAGCAGTCATTGAGCGCGCTCGCAGAAGACAGGCCTCGAGGATCATTAACCTGAAGGAGGGGGATGCGAACACTAAATACTTCCACTTGAATGTCAACAGCAAGCGACGGAAAAACTTCATCCAGTGACTAAAACAAGGCAATGTCTGGAGGATGAAGCATAAGGAAAAAGAGTCAATTATCAGCAGCCATTTTCAATCGATCATGGCATCGCCGCGGCATAGGTCAATGGACTTTGTTTGGGATGGGGTACAGTCCAGCGCAGCAGACCTAGCAAACTTAGGGGGAGAAATCACCGTAGAGGAAGTAAAGTCGGCCTTAAATCAGCTCCCCTTTGACAAAGCACCTGGGCCGGACAGGTTCACGGGAGCCTTTTATAAGGCATGCTGGGACATAATAAAGTATCATTTAATAAATGTCATCAACGCCTTCACGGATCTTCGCAGCAACAGCCTTCCGCTGCTAAACTCTGCAAACGTCGTGCTGCTCCCAAAAAAGGAAGGAGCAGAGAGCATCATGGACTACAGGCCAATCAGTCTCATCCACGGGGTGGCGAAGCTCATCTCCAAGACCCTAGCAATTCGGCTACAACCTCACATGAACTCCCTCATCAGCCATGCGCATAGCGCCTTCATCAAAAAGAGGAGCGTTCATGATAACTTCATATACGTTCGCAATCTAGCGCGAAGGTTCCATCAGACAAGAAAGTCGTGCCTCCTACTCAAGTTAGACTTCACCAAAGCTTTCGATACCGTCCGGTGGGACTACCTGCTAAAAGAAAGGCTTCCCGTCAAGCTGGAGAAATTGGGTGACCAACATCTTGCGAAGCTGGACCACGAGGGTGCTTTTAAATGGAGTTCTTGGCTCTCCAATTAAGCACGGGCGTGGACTCAATCAGGGTGACCTCCTATCCCCCCTTCTGTTCATCCATCCTAGCAATCGACCCACCACACCACCTTTTGGAGAAAGCGACAAACCAGGGACTCCTAACCCTTCTCGGCGGGAGGTCTGCGTGACTATGCACATCCCTCTATGCAGATGATGCTGCCATCCTTATCCACCCTCTGATACAGGATATGACAAACCTTGTGCAAATCCTTGTCAACTTCGGAGAAGTCACAGGCCTCAACACGAACATGGCCAAGAGTCAGACTACACCAATCCGATGTGGAAGCATAGAACTATCGATATATCTGCATCCTTCCCGACACAAGTAACACATTTCCCGATGAAATATCTGGGCTTGCTGCTAGCAATATCCAAGCTAAAGAAGGTGCACGTGCAACCACTCCTCAACAAATGCTGAAAAAGGCTAGCTCTGTGGCAAGGAAAGATGATGACGGCGGCTGGGCGAACAACCCAAACCAAGTCTGTGCTCATTGCACAACCTATATACCACATGATGGCCTTAAAACTTCTAGACAAAACTCTGACTACCATAGATAAGACAAGACAAAAATTCCTATGGACAGGAGGAGACAACATCTCGGGGGGGAAATGTAAGGTCAACTGGGAAAGAGTGTGCAGACCAAGGGAGTTGGGAGGGCTAGGTGTCCTAGACCTCTTCAAATTTGCAAGAGCCCTCAGGCTGAGATGGCTTTAGTTCCAATGGACAGCGCTCGAGAGACCCTGGTTGGGTACCCTAGTGCTGTGCGATCACCTGGACAGAGAGTTGTTCGCGGCAACAACCAGCATAACTATCAGAGACGGGAGAACCGTGAGCTTCTAGCATTCTCACTGGATCGGCGGCAGATCCCCCAAGAGCATCGCGCCAGCAATCTTCGCGACATCAAGAAGAAAGAACAAATCGGTTCGTGAAGCACTCACCTCCAACACATGGGTTAGAGACATAAGTCTACTGCAAATAACGGCAGGAGACCACTTTCGCCAATATGTCGAGCTTTGGACCTCGATCCACAATTTGGCCCCGTTGGGCAACACCGTGACATCATCTTATGAAAGCTCACCCTGAATGGAGAATACACGACGAAGTCCACTTACAGACTGCAATTCTTGGGGGTGGCAAGAACAATCTTTAATGAGACAATCTGAAAGTGCTGGGCGCCACCAAAATGCAAATTCTTTGCATTGTTGATTTTGCAGAACAGAGTATGGATTGTTGATAGGCTCCTGAAAAGAGGATGGGCAAACCAACAAATCTTCCTGCTATGCTACACGACACAAGAAACGACAATCCACATCCTTGCCCACTACAGGTACTCATGACAAATCTGGTCAAAACTCCATAGATGGACAGGGCTGCACCCCAATATGCAAAATTAGGATAGATGCACATTCGTGGAGGAGTAGTGGTACCTACTCTTGTGTGGCTCGCAAAACCTGACAAAGGCTCTAAAATCCTTGATAATTCTAATCTATTGGGAACTCTGGTGTGAGCACAATATGAGAATATTCTGAAACAGTGTCAAGCCCCCAGCTACAGTGACTGCAAAAATCAAAGAAAAAGCAACCACTAGGGTTTGGGCAAGGGTGTCCAGCCTACGAGCGTTTAATGTTTTTGGAGAAGTCCCGTGATATGCTCTCTTTTGCAGACTTTTGCCATTGCAAAAGTCTTGTACAATTCTTTGTTGTAACCCTGCTCTATTAATATATACGAGGCAAAGCTTTTGCCTACTTTTCAAAAAAATAAGCATAAGAAAAAAATATTTTTAAAACTTAATTTTAGAGTTGCTTCTTGAGTTTTTTTATCATAGTTTATTTTTTAGTATTACCTTTTAAATTACTAAAAAAATATATATAAAAGTTTCACCCATAAATTATTTTTTAATTGCTAATAAGATGTTTCGCCTATAATAAGTAAAAGTGAAACAATGGTTTTTTTTTCTCTCCTCTCAACTATATTCTAATAGAGTATCTTTACGGTGGTTCTGCTATCAGTATTATCACCGGTAGAGTTAATCTTAACGGTTGATTGATGAGTTATACTACCCGTATAAATAGTTATACGATGCATTAGATTAGAAAAGATGAATATTTTAGACTGATTTTTACTACCAGCAGATACTATTGTAAAACATCTCATTCTAATAATATTTTTCCTCTAAAATTCATGTGAGTTTTCTATGGAAACGATCGATTGGACTAATTCCTGTTTTTTAGTTATGCATATGTCATGAAACCCATTCCTGCCTTTTTTGCCGCGTTCAAAAGGAGCCCAAAAATGTTATTATTTTATTACATAAAAAACTGAAGGGTACACGTGCTAGTACACTGTTTATAACTATAACATAGTTTATTCATACTCCTAATTATAATAACAATTCAGGGTTATTTCGAAACACATAATAGAAAAAAATAAAAAAAATGAAAATCGCATTATTTTAACAAAAAAATAAATACAAAACAAATAATTACAAGACACACAAAACTTAGGAATAGCAAGGAATTGGATAAGAGAGACTGTAAGGGCTTACTCGTTTCTGAGGAAAACCAAAGGATTTCCTAAACAGAGGATTGATTCCTGTATACAGCATTCGGTTTACAGGATTGAGCTATAGGAAATTTTCCTTTTCTGCCAGTTGTATCGGTGAAACACTGGAATTTTTGCATCCAGTACGATCTCTTGGAAATTTTCCTGCCGTGAAAAGAGCACGCCACGAGCGCACCGCGCGCACAATCTTTTCGCTCTCGAGGAAAAAAAAGTAGATACCGCTGAAGAAAAAAAAAAAAATATCACTGGACCTCCTCCTCTCCCTCATCGATTGCCGGCACCGGATTCACTTTCGCCGTCCAGCTGACATGACGCAACATCGGCAAGAACTCAAAGGGCCGCGGCACAGATCGGCAAGGACGCGTTGATTGCAGGTTTGGTGCCTCCTCTTGCATTGTTATATACGTTAGCATTTGGGTCGCTGCCGATGGGGTCGCAGCTGTAGGCAACGAGGATCCATAGCTCCTGCCCAAGGGCAATCTTGTTTGGTTCGGAGACATTGTTGCCGGCGGCGATGAGCAGCAACAAGTAGTAGGCGAGCGAGCCTTGCATTTATGGTTTGTATCTGATGAACCATCCGATGGTGACAATTGGACGACATGGTTCTTTCATCCATATTATGTATATGTTTATGCATGTAAAATTAAGGTCCTTCTTCTAGCTAGCATCTTGATGAGCAGAACGAGCACATCGATAATCAGTTCACATTTTTTACTAGATTTTTCTAAGTACTTTATTTTTTAATAGTATCCAACTTTATAATTTGTGTCCTATTTTATCCTCCTTGGACTATTTCTGATTTATTACAGATGTCTAGTCGTCGGAACTATGAGAACCAAGGCCATCGTTCACAATCACAACGAGTTAGTGATGTTGAAGCTGATCGTTCAACTTCACAGCCTTCTCAACAAACAGGTATTGCTACAATTTTAAGTTAGTTGAATTAGCTTGTTCTGCTACTTTCTTAGCAGGACCACTGTAATTAAAATTGAGCATGTTTTGTCTGCTTCAGGTACCATAAGGGCTTCTCCTAGAGCTAAATGGAATCATCAAATGAAGTTGTTTCTTATTCAGCAGTTGAAAGATCATGATATGCCTGGTTTTCGAACACACAATGCATGGAGCAAGGATGCATGGACGAGTATTGTTTCTCAATTAAATTGCAAGTTTGGTGTATCGTTAACCGTTAACCAAGTCAAACAAAAAGCAAAAAGAGCAAGATTTGAAGAAAAATTATCGAAGGGTAAAAGATTTGGTAACTGAAAGTGGCTTTGGATGGGATAGTGAGAGAATGATGGTAGATGCACCAGACAGTGTTTGGGGCACATTTGCTACTCGCAAGAAGAGTAAGGACGCCCTCCAATGACGAGACAAGTCTTTCTCATACTATGATAAATTGACTGCACTTTACGATGGTAAGTGAAGTAGCCTTAGTGTTTTGTCTATTGAACAACATGCTTTATTTATATTTTTGTTGATCCCGCTCTAATTTGTCTTGAAATATAGGCCATTATGCTGAAGGAAGGACTAGCCGTGGTATGGACTATTATGCAAGCAAGGCACATAATGCATTCATTTCTGTTGACGAAAATGTTGATGTTTATCATGCGACATCACCAGTTTACAAGGTCTAGGTGAATTTGGTTTTGTTCTCCGTTGAAGAAGAGGTTAAGGACAAAAATTTGGATTCTACACAGCAACCATCAACACCTATGCAACACATTAAATCCATACCAATGTCTACACAAGCATTTCAAGAGAAGACTAGCAATAAACACCCAAAAACAGAAGATAACTACTGAACCTACTGAACCTGTTGATGGATTTCATGAGAAATACCTGCAATTGACCGTAAAAATATTGTTTCGAATTGTTTTCGACTGTAAAATTTACTTTTTCTAATTTCTGTCTAGTCATGTTGAAGTTGTCACTAAATAGTTAAATCCATAATTACAAAAAATTCCTGACCGCACCAATACCGTCTTCGAAAAAATAATAAAAACTGATGCCGACCGTTTTCACCCCTAATTCAAATGTAAGGGTTGAAAACTTCTCCAACGCTTATATAAATCGGAACGACTTATTAGCATATGATTAATTAAGTATTAGTTTAAAAATAAAAAAATAGATTAATATGATTTTTTAAAGCAACTTTTCTATAAAATATTTTTTTAAAAACAAATCATTTAGTTGTAAAGAAACGTGTACGTGAAAAATTGAGTGAATAAAAGTCAGGAACTTTGCCCCTGACGAACGCACCCTAATTTCCTCTTTAGCCGAGCAAGGACTGCAGATGCCTATAGCGAATTGGTCTTGCCACTTGTCAGAACCAAAGATAGATGAGCCCAAGTTCCCAAGGGAGCAGGACGTCTGAAGCTAGCTAGGAGCAAGGGTGAAAGCGTCGGAAACGGTCAGAATCAGTAGCCTCTTCAGAAACGACGTTTGATCGATTAGTAATTGATTATTATTTAAACTATTTATTGTCGATATTAATGCAATGTAGAAAAAAATTAGAGAAAACATATATGTATAGCCGGCCATCAAGCACGGTCTGAGGCTAGCAAGCAGGCTTTGGGCCTAACTGTGGTTGGCTTTCGGCCGGACAATCCCAGGCGATCGATCTATGTATACATTGGTGCTATACACTAGCTGAGGAGAAGACAGTAAGAAAGTCCTAGCTTCGGTGCAAGCAGAGGCATCAATATGCTACCCCCTCCGTGTCCAAAAAAAAAATGACCGTTGTTTTAGAAAGTCAAACACATATCAAGCAACAGACTACGGCTGTATTCTTTTATGTATGTTTCATTTTTTTACGTGTTATATGTTTCCCAAATAACTAAATGGTGTATTTTTTACAAAAGATTTTATAGAAAAGTTGCCTTAAAAATTATATTAATCCTTTTTTAAGTTATTTTTTAATACGTAATTAATCATGTGCTAAATATTCGTTTCTTTTTACGTGCTGTGGAGGAGTGGTTCCTAACCCCACAATCAGACACAGCTTAAAAAACTACCACACCTTTTATTAATATAGAGAGAAAAAGAAGAGAGAAAATGAACAGGAAAAGGAATTACGGATGGCTAAGGAAGAAAAAAAATATTAAAAGGTCAGTAGACCCATTATAAAAATACAGTTTTAATTTGTGAGATATAAATTTTAAAGCTAAAAAGACAGCCTTTTAGAAATGGATGGAGCAGTTGAATAAAAAAGGGTACACTTAATTTGAACCGCTAACAACCTTGCTTCTAGTTATTATTGCATTGCATCAGTGAGGTCATCTATTGTTAGCATCCATATTGTAAATGATGTAAATATATAATTAATGATGTACTACTGTATTATCATCTACACTAGACACGTTCTTAGTGAAACTGTTTGATGTGCATCAACAAGTACTAAAGGATGTGCTTAATCACGATGATACATCGTTCGTTTGGTCGGCTATCTAGCTGGCTAGAATTGTATCGATCTGGCGTGACCGATCTTTAATTATGCATGCAACGCATGTGAGATGTATGTATATAAGAAACAACGTGGTAGATATATAGATGCCGTATAAAACAGTACTGTTTGCTGCTGCGATGATATGTAACAGCATCTCCGTTTAAGTTATGTAAAAATAAATATAACTACCTAAAATAATTTATGAGTAAAATTTTTATATCTATTTTCTCGGATATTCAAAAGAAAATGTTAAAAAAAAACGACGATAAAAAATACTTCAAAATTAACTGTAAATTGAGTTTGAAAATTTAAATTTCGAGTGCGGCTGATAAGCCAAAAGACAGATTTAACGGAGGCCACTGTAGCATAAAGAGAAGTGCATGTTATGTAAAGTGTGTTTGGTTGGATGGATGGACTAGATGGGATATGACAGTCTGATTTTTTGAGATGTTTGGTTAGAGGGACAGGTGGATGTGGTGGCCAAAAAAAAGAATATTTTCTCAACGTGCTGGATGAAGTGATTTTTTTTTGTCCGGATGAAGCCATCGATCTTTTTTGGATGCTGATTAGTACATGATTAACGAGTTGATTAGAGTATGATTAATGATATTAGTATGTTTTGCTATTAATTAGTAATTAGCATGCATGATAAGATTAGTGTTCATAAGTGTTAATTTCTATCGGTGAGTGTATAACTAAATAATATTAATGCCAATTAAGATATTATAATTAATTAATTAATCTATTCTATCCACCCTCGTTGTACGAACCAAACAAAAAAAAGTTAACTTATCCCATCCATATAACTAAACAGAAAACGTGAATATCCTCATCCTTAAAAATATGGACCATATCCCATTGCCCTTCAACCAAACAGACCCTAAATGTAGTGCTACTTTTTATCAAATTTTTGTTTCAAAACTGGTAGAGCTTGTGTTCTAATAGATTAATTTTTTCAGGTATTACTTATCCACTAGCTAGCTAAAAGACTGAAGCTGAAGGCTGTGTTAGGTGGTCCATCTTCTCAACTCTACTTTCTTGTCTTCGTGCGTATATTTTTCAAACTATTAAAATGTATGTGTTTTGTAAAAATTTTCTATAAAAAAATTGTTTAAAAAAATTATACTAACCCATTTTTTTAAAAAATAACTAATATTTAATTAATCATACACTAATAAATTATTTTATTTTGTGTGTGAAAGGAATTATTCCATCCTCTTATGTCCAACGCAGCCTAAAAGTATAACTCTGCAATTATTTTAAGAGTGTCCAGAATTAACGCATCACAGATGAGTGTCTTTTCTGCGTTTCTCAATGATCAACAAACTAGTAGTAGTAGACAAAGTAGAAGGACCGTACGAGAACCGGTGCACGTGTGCAATGATAAAAAAGGATCAGACACGCACGCGTGCATGCATGCAGGCAAAACAGCAGACAGGCGAGACATAACAGTGACCCTACAACCACTCCCGTTTGACCTCTCTCGCCACGTATGCGGTACCAACCTATACGGGATACGTACGCATGCATCCTATGGATCTTACTCCTAAAATATATACAACAGATTTTAAATGAATAGATGTAACACAATAGATTTTAAATGAATGGATGTAACATATTTTAGTACTATAATTTTTTAAAAAAATTTATTCAGATTTATAGTATTAGAATATATCACATTCATTCAAAATTTCTTATATTTTAGGACAGGAATTACTTTAAAGTATAAACCACTAAATCATAAAACACAACATGTAAAAATATCACATTATCATTCACTAATAATTATAACATTTTAAACATCATGCAAACATATTATATTATCTATAATTCTATAATTTATTAAATTTTAAAGCTTTAAAATACAAACATGCTAATACTTAATACTACTTCCGTTCCATAATACTATCTTCGTTTTAACAAACTTGTAGCCATTCATCTTGTTCAAAATTTTAATATAAATATAAAAATCTTTAAGTCATGCTTAAAACATTTAACGATAAATCAAGTCATAATAAATTAAATAATAATTATATATTTTTTATAATAAGACGAATGGTTAAACGTAGCTCAAAAGTTAACAACACCATAGGTTGAAAAACGTATGCAGTAGAAGTGATTATTCCATGTCTTATCTTGGAGATATTAAGGGTAGAGAGAAAAAGACTACTTTGAACTCCTCACTCGCTACAGTACTTACTACTCGCGCACGCTTTTCAAACTACTACACGGTATATTTTTTTGCAAAAAGTTTTTATACAAAAGTTGCTTAAAAACATCAAATTAATCCATTTTCGAAAAAAATATTAGCTAATACTTAATTAATCACATGCTAATGGATCGTTCCGTTTTCCGTGTTACTGTAGCGCGAAGGGAGTTCAGGCTAACGAACACAGCCTAAAATGCTCCTACTAGACGTGAGTTGGTTGTGGGCAGGTGAATAGTTGAGAGTAAAGGGGAAAGACTTTAAATTAGAATGGATTATGGTGTGGTCACTAGTGCACCAAAATCCTTTATATCACGAAACAAGTTAGAGGGGTAGAATTTTTTATGATGTGGGCTGGATTTAGTAACAGTTGCCGACAGCATCTTCTGCTTTTCTATGCTAATTAACTCGGCTTTGAAATCAATGGTGGTGCACCTTAATTAAATACGTGTGTATAGGTAGACACGAATGTACGTACAAACAGCGGTGGACCCAGATCGAGGTGTTCCATTGGTATAGTAGTGTTAACTGGTGACCGAAAGTTCCCTCGCTACTTTCTTCAGATGATAATACTGATAAGGACATGGTATTTAAAACATAATTTTTAATCATTATTTTTATTATAATATATATAAATATTAACAAATATATAATTTTATTAAATTATTTTTTAAAACTAATTAATCTATATGTCGAAACTTGGTTTCGGCAATAAGAATCTGAGGTAGCAGTCCAGCGCTAAACACAATGGGTTAGTATGCAAAAGGAATTAGACAAATTCAGGCCCTCTCTTCGAGAGGTAATACCCTACTCCTATTTCGGGGATTTGATCCGCCGAGTGGTTTATTGATCTCTTGATCTTTTTCAATATGCGCTCTCGTGAGTTTGGGTGCTTGTGCTCTTGTGGAAGTCTCGTGCCCCTCAAGGGACGTCCTACCCTTCTTATATAGTACCAGAGGGTGGGTTTACAAGTCGGAGACCCTATCATATCCTAGATCGGACTCCTCAATCTTACCAACTATAGATTATGGGCCATCAACTTATCTCAATGGTAACGTAATACCCAAGTTATAAGCCGGTTTAAATAATCATAGGTTGTAATCTATCCCCTATGGTAAGTCAAATAAGCTAGTTATGAGGGTATCCGGTACCTATAATCTCCACAGTAACCCCCGAGACCTTTACAGTCGACAAGATAACGTTACCTCGAACCAGAACAACACAGCCGAGTGACTCCTTAGCCAAGTGCTTCTGTCGTCGAGTGCTTCCATCATCTCTGCCTGAATCTCCCGAGTGCTTTATCATCCAAAAAAGGCTGTGAAGGGCTGAAAACATCTCAAAATTTTCAAAAATAGATATTTCGGTGTATCGACTGATGCACCTAATTAGGTGTAGCCCCCAACTATGTGTTTAGTTAAACAAATTAAGCATATAGTCAAGAACTATAATAATCATACTCTCTTAAGTTAAATAAATGTCTAGCCTAAGTCAAAAGCAATCATAAAAAATCATATAACACATAACCTTATAATCAAGGCATAGTGCTTAATGAATCTGAGTTCTCGGCAAGCTCATGCTTATCCGAGTCGTTCTGCCCGAGCAATGGCAAGCCCATGCTTATCCAAGTCATTATGTCCGAGTCCTTTCGGAGCATACAACTTAACCAACCGCAGGAATAAAAAATCCAAGTTAATAAACTCATAATTTATTCAGTCATCTGAAAAATGTGACCAAAAATATTAAATAGCTCTTGCCATAATATTGATCTTAATCATAAAAAAGCACACCAAGGTAGCAGAAAAAACATCGATATAAAATCAAATGCTTTGTAAAGGACCAAACAGCTCCTGCAACCTATAAAAAAGTTACCAGGACAATTATAAAAAACTTTACTGTTTGTCACCTTCCAAGTTGTATCGTACCAACCTTCAACAAGTTGTGTAACTGCTGTATGAAAGGATTTTAAAGGTATTGGGCAATAAGACATACGTATATTGCCAGGGCAAATCTGCTTAAGTCCTCATGGACATATGTCAAGCCACACCTGTAATATGGGCCGTAAGTTTCTCATGGGTTCGGCCCAAACACGAGAAAACCCATCAAAACCCTAAAAATCTCTCTTAAAGCGCCAGCGTCGTCCCCGCCGCTTCATCTCCTTGAAATTTTTCCCCTTTTCGCGCTCCTGTTCACCAACTGCTCAAAAAAACCCGAGAACTCGCGCACGCTCAAATCCATCCATCCAGGAACTCAAGTTCCACTGCAATCCATCATCCGCATCCAGCCTTTAGCATCTCCTCAAAAAATCTCCATCCCCTGTGCTAGATCCACCCCCTCTCAACTCGCAGCCATGGCGGAAGAGAGAGAAATCCCTTTCAACCAATGGGCGACCTCGGACGTGAAGGAGTCGACCCTGCGGGAAATGGTAAAGAACAGAGTTCTTCCGCCTAAAGAAATCATCGGCCGGCGCCCGGCGCCCGGCGCCCGGCGAGGAGTTCCCCACCCCAAACACCGGTGAGATTGTGGTCTTCACCTCTTTCTTTTACTGTGGATTTGGCCTTCCCACTTCCGATTTCTTCCGTGGTATTCTCGAATACTACGGCCTTCAAATTTATCACTTGAACCCCAACTCCATCCTCCACATTGCAATCTTCATTCATGTATGTGAAGCTTTCTTAGGCATCCTCCCCCATTTCAATCTTTTTCGCCGTATGTTCTATGTCAAACCACACCCAAACAAAGATGACCCTTGCGTTGTCGATGGGGCTGGCTTTCAACTTCGCGGGACTCTCCGCAGAGATTACTTCTCCCTCCCCTTGAAATCCTCCAATAAGGGCTGGCACGCCAACTGGTTCTATATCTCGAACCCGGCCCCCAGCTTGCCCGACTTCGTCGGTCACCCGCCAATCCAAAGGGCTAACTGGAGCACAATGCTAGAAAATTAAGATTGGGTAGAAGCCAATAACCTCCTGGCTAACATTCTTGAAATGAAGAAGAAAGGCCTCCAAGGAGAGCAGATCACTCGGTACTTCATCAAGTGCCGACTGGCGCCTATCAAAGAAAGATCCAGACCAGCATTCGAGTATGAAGATGAAAATGACCCCAATCGGGAGGACCGCGACTCTCTGAGTTACCAGGTCTTGTGCACTCGTATGTACAAGATTTTCTCCTCTGGGATCACAGTAGATCGCAGCCACAAGATGCCAGTTCCTCCCTTCAACCTGTTCCGACCTCCTCCTCCGGTAAGCCGACTCATCCTCTTAAATTTCTTTCAGTCTTACACATGTCCTTCGATGTATCTCAAAAATTCCACTTGAAGGCAAACGCTCTCATCATATCTCGGCCATACAAGGTGTATCATGATGATATGCCGACTCGGCAAGCTACCAAGAAACCAACCGGCGGCCCCAAAATCAAGGTTGAACCTTAAGACAAGAGGGCTGCTGGTGATGAAGATATCAGCAAGCGGGCAAGCAAAAGGAGGCTGGTTATTGACGACTCGGACGACGAAGAAATCCGGAGGCCACAAGCCAACGTAGACCCTCTGAAGCCGTCCCCCAGATCTGCTCCTAAGATCAGGAGATCCAACAGGTATCTCTTATAGCCAAAGTCAGCTCTTTGTTGAAAATCCTTTCGTTTCTGTCTCAATTGTCTTCATCTTCTCTCTTGCAGAAAACCTCAGGACATAGATCCCACTGGGCGGACCGAAACCATAAATCCACCTGCAACATCGGAAGAAACATGTCCTGCAGAACAAGGGTCTCAAGACCCTCTCCCGAGTGAAGATGCTCCTGAAGTAGAACCCTCAAGTAATGATGCTCCTGAAGTAGAGCCCCCGACTGCCAGCCAAGACATCCCAGCTGGAAACCAGTCGGCCGAAGAAGAACCACCGACTGCCAATCAGGATGCCCCGACTGGAAACTAGCCGGACGAAGATCCACAGGGCTCACGCAGTCAGAAAGCACTGATTGAGGACCCGGCTCCTAGAACAGGTAGGCTTCAATATAGTCTCGAGACTCTTGTCTTCAATATGCTTCTTACTTCTATCTTCATTCATCTTCTCTAGATCAATCAGTCGAAGAGGAGGAGATTGCCCGGCTGAAAACTTCAGCCGATTCGATCCCTCCTATTAAGATCGAATGGCGTGATGCCGAAGGCGTGAAGCAGGGCATCGTCTTGAACAGGCAAAGAGAAAATGAAGAACGAGACATGCTCATGGATAGCCTCAACGAAGCGACCCGGCTAATGAATGTAAGTAAGATTCGTCTGTGTCTTATCTCCACGGTCTTGTATAGTTGACTAACCTTGAACTCGCGTGCAGAGAATATATTGCCGATCAATAGCCAAGTCAGACGCCCTCGAGAAGCTGGTTCTCCATGTGAACTCTCTGGAGAATGTCCACCAGGACCTCAAGGCCACCAGAGAAGAAGCTGCAGCTCGAGAGGCCGTCTTGCGGGAAGAGATCGCGAAGCTCCGAGACGCAAACCTGGAACTCCACGGCTCAATCGGAGGTAAATTAAACCATCTTGTCTTTGCTCTGTCTTTGTGTATTTTTCTGATCTTGACATCTGCAAGTCTTCGTGTTGTAGCCAATCTATCCGAGATCAGTTCCCTCAAGGCCCAGCTAGAGAAGGCGAAAACCGATAAGGCCAAGCTGCAGACAAGGAAAAAACCCTGGAGAAAATCGAAGGTAACTCGTGAAGCTCATTCTTCTCAATTTACTTGGTCTTGACTGTCGATGTAATCTGAGTCATATCAATCTTGTAGCTAATAAGGTGGAGTCCCAAGCACAATTCAATGTCTTCGCCGAGAGAGTTCGAAGGGCTGAAAGCGTGCGGGACGACATCACCAATGCCGCTGCACCGATCCTGTCAGCACTGTATAGACATGGACTCAGGACAAGCTCATTGGATGCTGTAGAAGTCTTCGACAAGCTCAGGACGGTGCCGGCGAGATACATGGAGAATATCACAGACGCGGCCGTCATGAGTGCAAGCTTCACTCTCAGACGAAATCGCTCTATCCTCAGATAGACGTGGACTCTATAGGAGATGGTTTCGCAGCTGGCACCACGGATGAGCGAGCCCTAGAGCTCGTAAATGAAGCGCAGGAGTCGGCGAAAAAAGTAGCTGCCGATGTAGCCGTAAACTTCCAGGAGTAGCTGCCTTGATGTACATGACTTGTTGTAATTTTAACTTGTAAATATTTAGCTTATTTATGTTAATGCCTTGATCTGAGTCTTCATATATAATTTCTTAAAAATTTTCGTTCGACTGTCACCAAGCCTAGGCTTGATTAAGCCATCAAAAAATTATCAGTCCTTATCTATTGAACTCAAACCAAAACACTAAGCAATGATAAACTAAATATGAACAAATTGTCGATGATGAAAAGAAAATCATGCTTTATTGATATATATATAACCCCTGACTGACAACTCAAGAAGTCATCTTGCTTGAAATTGGTAGTCGAGAAGAACATGAAATCAGAAAAGGCTTAAACATAATATCGACGAAGGTGCTCAATATTCCAGGAGTTCTCCACCATGGTCCCATCTTCACGCTTCAAGCGATATGCTCCTGGCCGAGTAACCTCAGCGACTATGTAGGGTCCTTCCCATAGTGGAGATAACTTGTGACGATCTTTTGTAGTTTGAATCTTGCGTAGAACCATGTCACCAACAATGAAAGCTCGTGATCGAACATTGCGGTTGTGGCAGCGGCGAAGTCCTTGAAGATATCTTGCCGACTGAACCAATGCAGCTTCGCGAGCTTCCTCTAGTCGGGTCAAGTCATTAACTCTGTCTTGATCATAACGTTCATCATCAAAATTGCGAACTCGAAGAGACTCGTACTCCATCTCACTCGGCAACATTGCTTCAGCTCCATAAACCAAGAAAAAAGGAGATTGGTCGGTGGCCTGACTGGGTGTGGTCCGTAGTGACCACAACACCGAAGGCAACTCTTGAACCCATCTTCCAGCATACGGTCGTAGTCTATCAAACACTCAGGCTTTGATGCCTTGAAGAACCATGCCATTAGCGCGTTCGACTTGTCCGTTGCTTCTAGGGTGTGCCACCGATGCATAGCAAATGTTGATTCCGAATTCTTCGCAGAACTCCTTAAAAACGCCTCCAGTAAACTGAGTCCCGTTGTCGGTTATGATTCTGTTCGGGGCACCAAACCGATGCACAATGTTTAGAATAAAATCTCGCGCCTTATCCACAGTTATCGTAGCAACCGGCTTAGCCTCGATCCACTTGGAAAACTTATCAATCGCAACGAACAGATGCGTGAATCCTCCTGGCGCCTTCTTGAAAGGACCGACCATGTCCAAGCCCCATACGGCGAAGGGCCATGATAAAGGAATTGTTTGAAGGTCTTGGGTTGGAACATGGCTTTGCCGAGTAAAGAATTGACAACCTTCACATGTGCGGACCACCTTGTCTGCGTCGAAGACCGCCGTGAGCTAGCAGAATCCTTGTCTGTAAGCCTTGCCCACCAGGGTGCGCGCCGCAGCATGACTGCCGCAAATGCCTGAGTGAATATCTTGCAATAATTGTCGTCCTTCCTCAGGCGTGATGCATCTCATCAAAACTCCGGAAGGGCTTCTCTTGTATAATTCCGAATCGACCATGACATAGCCTTGACTGCGACGTCGGACTCGTTCCGCATCATCCCGGTCTTCCGGCAGCTCCTGCTGAGTTAAAAACTTGATGAACGGTGTCCTCCAGACGGTGTCGAGCATGGCGACTTGGTTTGTAGCTTCCTCGTCAGGGGTTAACTTCTCGGCAACAGTCGGCTTGTAGAGGTGCTCCACGAAAACGTCAGTCGGGGCTGCTTCTCGGTTGGACCCAAACTGCGCCAACTAGTCTGCCGCTTCATTGTTGTGTCTCAAGACGGGAGATAACTCCAGTCCGTCAAACTTGTCCTCAAGCTTGCGAACCTCTTGTCGATAGGCCTCCATGGTTTCATTTAAGCAGGACCAGTCTTTCATCACTTGGTTGACCACCAGCTGGGAATCTCCTCGTACAACCATCCGTCG
Organism: Oryza officinalis; assembly: GCA_008326285.1. Lineage (NCBI taxonomy): Eukaryota > Viridiplantae > Streptophyta > Magnoliopsida > Poales > Poaceae > Oryza > Oryza officinalis. Next base: position 27,134,896 of record BDMV01000012.1, read on the forward strand.
TATCCCGAGTGAAACAGCAAGTCGTAGGCCATGAAGCAAGGCTTCGTACTCGGCGACATTGTGTGAGGCGGGGAAGTGAATATGAAGGACATACCGTAGCCTCTCCCCAGTCGGGGAGATCAGCACGACTCCCACTCCTAGGCCGGTGACCCTTTTGGATCCGTCAAAGTGCATGGTCCAATACTGCAAATCCTCTTTAGATACATCTTCTTGTTGTTCGGTCCACTCGGCTACAAAATCCGCCAGGACTTGAGACTTTATAGACATCCTCACCTTGAAAGTTATATCCAGCGGCATCAACTTCAGAGCCCACTTTGCGATGCGCCCAGTAACCTCCCGGTTATGGATGACATCGCCGAGTGGAAAGGACGTGATGACGGTGACCGAGTGACCTTGAAAATAATGGGCTAGCTTCCTAGCAGTGATTAGAACTCCATATAAACAATTTTTGTACCTGAGGGTAGCGGGTTTTGGCTCCTGCCAGCACCTCGCTGACAAAGTACATCATCCGTTGAACCTTCTGAGCTCGACCTTCCTCTTCGCGCTCGACAACCAAGACCGTGCTGACCACCTGGTGAGTTGCGGAAATGTAGAGCAATAGGGGTTCTTGAGGGTGCGGTGAAGCCAACACGGGTGGCGTCGTGAGGAACTCCTTGAAGTCTTCAAAAGCTTTCTGGGTGTCACGCCCCAAACTGGCCCCGGGCGGAGACCAGGATAGAGCGGTCCAGATTGACCTGTATGCCTGTACCAGTCCCAGGAAATAGCGCTGGTACAACAGGAAGATTTAATATCACAACAACAGCGGTCTCTTTATTTAAGAGTAGGATTACAACCAAGGTTGGAACTGCGGACAGAACCCGAGTTCACAACAGCATTACAAAAAGGCGGAAGCGGAAAGCGGCGACTGGCCCTAAGCCACAAGCAAAGCCTTGGGGAAGGCCGAAACCCTACTACTGCTCGAAGTCTGCTTGCTCCTGGAAGAACTCTTCGTCAGCAGGGTCCACCTCTTCATCTTCGAGAACTGGGGGGGGGTTTAATTATATAGAGCAAGGGTGAGTACGGGAGTACTCAGCAAGTCAGGGGAATTAAGTGTTTAATGCAAGCTTCAAGGGAAAGCCAGTTATTTTTCACAATTGTTTTAGTTTAAGACTTTAGAAACATCTAAGTGAGTGCTTCTCAACGACACGGATGAGAAAGTGCGTCTCATCCGGCCGGAGCAGTGAAAATGTATCGATTGATTCTTGTCGGCACGAGAGGCTCCCTGCCAATCGTTCACCGACCCGGCTGCTCCAACAGCCACAACTCACGCACCTCGGTACGAGAGGCTCCCTGCCAATCGTCACCGACTCCGGCTGCTTCAACAGCCACAACTCACGCACCTCGGTACGAGAGGCTCCCTGCCAATCGTCACCGACTCCGGCTGCTTCAACAGCCACAACTCACCACCTCGGTACGAGAGGCTCCCTGCCAATCGTCACCGACTCCGGCTGCTTCAACAGCCACAAGTCACACACGCCGGTACGAGAGGCTCCCTGCCAATCGTCACCGACCCGGCTGCTTCAACAGCCTTAAACCAAGCACAGAACGGAAAACCTCACACCAACAGCAGTTCACAAGGTGTTCAAATAAAACTACGCTAAGGAATCACCTCACATCCGCCCATGACCGTGGGCACGGCTGTTCGAACAGTTGTTAACCTCTGCAGAGGGGGTACACTTTACCCACACGACGTTACTAACCCCGAATCACCCAGCCCGCGACCCTCGGTCACGTCTGGCGACCTTAGGCTTTCACGACAAGGCATTTCGAAAGCCGACTCAGGGTCATCTTATGCCAACGGGAGGGGTCCCACGGACCAACACCAGGTTAGGTCCCAGACCATACTGTGCCAGGAAGCCCAGGGGTCCTCCCCGACACCACCCCGGCGAATCCACTTGTCCCTTGGCATCAAGATTTCCCTGGCCTAGCTAATTACTCAGCCAGGGGCGTCCCATATCACCCATGTGGTCGTACTTGACATATGCTTGGATGTAATTCCCAAGGAATCGGTCCTTATAGCGAGAGCGGGCAGACCGTACCTCCAGTACGTCTCCCGTACCGCGAGTTTTAGAAACTCACTTTAGTTTTCAAGGCACCGACCCAAGTGTCGGGTTTTCCAAGCGTTTTGTAAACTCAAGTTTTACCCAGTGATCAATTTTAAAGTTTGAGGGGAGTCCCGGTATTCGTACACGAGGTACGGATACCGAGGCATCACCTGAGGGGTGACAAGGGTGTTAGGGTATTCAAATAATCAAGGAAGGTGAATGCAGCAAATGGGTAGGGCCTGGCGGTTATCTTGCAAACCGAGGCCAAGTGTCAAGTGTGTGACCTAATTAATGCATAGTTTGCGGAATCAAAATACTTAATTTAAATTATGGGTTCAATTGATCAAAGGTGACTTGCCTTGCTCGAGATCTTGAGCTTCTTCCTCGAAATCCGCGCACTGCGGGTCTTCGGGCTCCGAGACTACACGCGAAACGAGACGACTCAACAAAGCGATAAAAAGAAGCCCTATTAAAGACCACTAAGCGTGCCATTAGGTAGATCTCGATTTTTGAGGAATTTTGGAAGTGGAACGGAGTCAATCGGACGAACGGTTGAAAAGATATGAATTTCCGAAGATTAAAGGATTTTCTGGAATAAAGAAAAGGAATTAATAATCAATTAATAATTCCCTGAAAAGAAAAGAAAGGAGGGATGAAATCTAGACTTTGTTTTGGGCGGCTAAGGGCAGCCCAAGTGAATAGAACGGGCGTGGCCGAGTTAATTGGGCCGGCGGCCCGAAGGGAATCGGCCTGGGCCGAGCAAGGAGGCCGTTGGGCCAAGGGGGCTGAGCAGGCCGGCGCTTGAGGGCGCCGATGGGCCAAGGGGCGAGGCCGAAGAGGTCCAAAGGCCGATGGGCCGAGGCCGATCGGGGAGGCCGATGGCCGAGCGGCCGAGTGGGCCAAGCGGCCGATGCGGGGAGAGAGAGGGCCGATGGCCGACGCGGGCACGGGCCGACTGGGCCGAGAAGGGGAAGAGGCCGAGCGGCCGAGGGGGTCCAAAGGCCGACGAGCCGACTGGGCCGAAAGGGGGAAGGAGGCCGAGGCCGGCTGGGCGGCGCGGCCCGGCCGAGAGGGGGGTTTGACCGGTCTCCGTGGGGCCGGGGCGGGCGGACGTGGCGTCCACGTGGACTCCACGTCGGACCGAGAGGGGGAGAAGGGGGAGCTCGCCCCGGAGAGGGCGACTCGCGGCGGTCGGCGACGGGCGCGGGCTCCGGCGGGGCGACGGTCGGAGCGGGCGGCGGCGGGCACCGGCGGGTGAGGGGATGCGGCGGAGTTGGCTTGCCGGCGCGGGTTGAAGAGAAAAAGGGGGGGCGGTAGCGGCCGACGACGGCGCCACGTGACGGCGGCATGGGCGCACGGGGACGGAGCTAGGGGGAAGGGCGACGGCACGACGGCGGTGCCCGGGGGAGAACCACGGCTACCTAGCGGCCTAACCGCGAGGGAAAAGGGGAGAGGGGGAGAAGAGGGGGGGGTTACCGCGGCGGGCGGTGCTTGCCGGGGACGGGGTGACGACGCGGGCGGCGGCGCGGGTCCGGCCGAGGGTGAGGGCGGGCAAGGCGGCGCCCGGGGCTCCTTCGGGAGCCCTCGGCTGCGGCGGCGGTGGTCGGCAAGGGCGGCGGAGTGGGGAGCTCGGGGTGGCAATGGCGGCCGGGGCGAGAGAGGGGGGGGGAATTTGTAGAGGGGGAATTAGGTCGGTTTGGGGCGGAGGGGAAATGCCGATTTTGGGCCGGGAGAGGCGGTGCGGCCGAGCGGCGGAGCGGGGACCGGCGCAAGCGGCCAAGCGGCCGGGTGACGTCGGCGGCGGTCGGCTGCCGAGAGAGAAGAGAAAAGAAAAGGAAAAGAGGAGGGGGAAAGGGGGCTTGCCCCCTTGCCGATTCGGGCTAGGGCGCGCGCGCGCGGGGGAGGAGAGAAGGGGGCGAGGGGGCGCGCTCGGCGCCTTGTCGGCACGCGCGCAGGCGGCGGGGCCGAGGCGGGGGCCAGCGGCGGAGGCGGGACGGAACGGCGCCGGCGGGGCTGGGAGAAGAAACGGGAAAAAGAGAGAGAGGGGGGAGAGCCGGCGGACCGGCTCGGGCGCGGCGGGCCGAGCGGCCTGGCGCGGCCCAGCGGGAGGGAGGCGGCCGGGCAGGCGGCTGGGCCGAGGCGGCCCAAGAGGAAGAGAGAGCTGGGCCGGGGGGGCGGCCCAGGGAAGGAAGAGGGGAAAGGGAGGACTGGGCCGGCAGCGGCCCAGGGAAAAGAAAGGGAAAAGAAACAGGCCGGGAAGGGAAAACGGCCCGGGACAAGGGAGGTAACTTAGACTTTTTCTTAGGGTTTGATTCTGGGAGGTTTAGGGCTCGGATTGAAATCCGTTTTCGCGGTTTTCTCCGGGATTGAAGTGGGAGGGGAGACACGAGACCTTGGCACACGACAAGACTCAACCGAAGAGCAAATTTTCGCAATTAGGGTTTTTAGCAGATTAGTTTTCCCGCTAACGCCGCGACAAAACGGGCGTTACACTGGGCCTCGGGGGTCCATTGAAAGTCGTCGGTCTTCTTCAGTAACCTGAAAAAGGCATACCTCGTTCGCCAAGTCTGGAAACAAATCGGCTTAGTGCCGCCATGCAACCAGTGAGCTTCTAGACGTCCTTCTGGGTGCTCGGGGGCTTCATGCTCCGGATAGCGTTGATCTTCTCTAGATTTGCTTCAATGCCATGATGAGACACCATAAAACCGAGCAGCTTACCTGACGGCACACCGAAGGTGCACTTCTTCGGGTTCAACTTCATTCTGAAGGCCCGAATATTTGCGAAGGTTTCTTCTAGGTCGACGATCAGGTCTTCCTTCTGCTTGGTCTTGATGACGACATCGTCGACGTAGGCTTCCACGTTTCTCCTGATCTGAGTCTGAAGGCATTTCTGGATCATGCGTTGATAAGTGGCTCCGGCGTTCTTCAGGCCGAAGGGCATCGTAATGTAGCAATAGGCTCCAAACGGGGTGATGAATAACGTCTTCAGGCAGTCGGACTCCTTCAAGCTGATCTGGTGGTAACCCGAGTAACAATCCAAAAAACTCAGAAGCTCGCAGCCAGCTGTTGAATCGACGACTTGGTCAATACGGGGCAATCCGAAAGGATCCTTAGGGCAGGATTTATTGAGGTCGGTGTAGTCCACGCACATGCGCCATTGTCCTGTCTTTTTCCGAACTAGGACCGGGTTGGCTAGCCAGTCGGGATGGTAAACCTCTTTGATGAGCCCGGCAGCCAAGAGCTTGGTGAGTTCCTCCTTGATGGCATCTTTTCGATCTTGAGCGAAGCGGCGTAGTCGTTGTTTGATAGGTTTAGCGTCATCCTTGACGTTTAAAGAGTGCTCGATCACCTCCCTAGGAATACCCAGCATGTCAGATGGTTTCCAAGCAAAAATATCTTTATTATTCTGGAGGAAGGTAACGAGCGCGCTTTCCTATTTGGGATCTAGCTCCGCGCCTATTACAGTAGTTTTAGAAGGATCAGAGGGGTCAAGGGGGATTTTCTTCGTCTTGGCGTCGCCTTCTCCCGACTTGGCTATCTTCTTTGTAGGGATCTCGCCTTCTCCAGATGTCGATGCAGCCAGTCAGACTTCTTATTGGCCGCGTAATCTCTCACGAGTTTGGGCCATGTCGCAGCTTTCTTTGTCGCAGGTGAAGGCTTGTTTGAAATCGCTGCGCAGGGTGATAACTCCGTGGGGCCCGGGCATCTTCATGATGAGATAGGTATAGTGTGGTACCACCATGAACTTAGCGAGCGCAGGTCTTCCGATGGTTGCGTGGTAAGCCGCTTCAAAGTCGGCAACCTCAAAAGTAATGTTCTCCGTCCGGAAGTTCTCCCGAACTCCGAAGGTGACTGGGAGGGTGATGTGCCCGAGTGGCGTAGAAGACAGCCCCGGGATGATTCCATGGAAGGGGGCTAAACTCGGCTTCAACTCTGATCTTGGAATCTGCATCTCGTCCAGCGTTTTGGCGAATAGGATGTTGAGGGCGCTGCCGCCGTCGATGAGGACGCGCTTGAGCTTTATATTGCGAACCACCGAGTCTAGTACCAGGGGATACCACCCCGGGAGAACCACTCGGTCAGGATGATCCGAGCGGTTGAACGTGATAGCCACCTTCGACCATCATAGGTAATATGGGACTTCGGGTTGTGCGGCGTTGACTTCCCTGTCGGTCAGCTTTTGCTTCCTCTTGGACTCGTACGCCTGCGGTCCCCCGAAGATATGGTTTAGCTCGCCCACGGGGTCTTGTAAGGGCTCAGAGCTGCCAGCCGGGTCGTTCCTCTTGGTTCCCGATGGACCGGCTTCCTCAGCCGGCTTCTGGCGTAGTTGTGCTGCATACTGCTCAGCGAACTGCTTGTAGATGAAACAATCCTTGGCCGCGTGCTTGTGATTGGGGTGGTGCGTGCACTGAGCGTTCATGATTTTGTCGTAGGCAGCGACTCGGGGACGCTATTGTTGGTAGTTCGACGTCGTGGCGACCAGATCCTCGGGCTTACGCTTGCGATCTTGTTGGTCGTTGTTGTTGTTGTTGCCATTGTCCTTCTTAGGACGCCAGCTGCTTCCAGATGACTTGTCATCCCTCTTGTCGTGCCGATCTTGTCGTGAGGCTTTGATTGCATCGTCAGATTTAGCGTAGGAGTTTGCTGTCTCGAACATTTGCTTGACCGTCTTCGGTGGCTTGCGCCCAAATTTGCCGATCAGCAACTCGTCATGGACGCCTTTTTGGAACGCGGCTATAATGACGTCGTCGGTGATGTTGGGGATCTTGTTCTGCTTTTCCGAAAAGCGTCGGATGTAGTCCTTTAGCGATTCGTCTGTCTTCTAGATGACGTTGTAAAGATCAAAGTGGGTCCCGGGCCTTTCGAAAGTACCCTGGAAGTTGGCGATGAAGTGGTCCCAAAGCTCACTCCACGAGTCGATCGAGTCTCTTGGCAAACTTGCGAGCCAGTTCCTGGCTAAGTCGGCGAGAGCAACGGGGAGGTAATTAGCCATAGCCTTGCTGTCTCCTCCTACTGCGCGGATGGCGAGGGTGTATACGGCCAGCCATGACTCGGGGTCGGTTTTACCATCGTACTTGTCAATCCCAGTGGGCTTAAAACCACTCGGCCAATCTACTCGACGCAGGTCCCGAGTGAACGCGGGCACTCCATCGTCGTAGTCGTCAGGTGATCTCCTTCGGTCTTCATAAGAGCGTCGGTCACGTTCCCGGTAGCGTCGGTCGAGTACTTTCCGCAGATCACTCGGCGAGGGCCTTCGCGGGCTGCTTTGGTAGTTGGAGTTGTAACTGCGATGATTCCGATCGTGGACGGGTGGTCGACCATGTCCTCTCTCGTGAGAGTCGGCCGATTGTTCTCGTTGCCTCCATACGGCGTCGTGGCGAGGGTCTTTGGATTTGGCAGGCGTCTTGCTTTGCTCGGGTCTCTTGTAATCTTTGGATCATAACGGCGGTAGACGGCTTCTATCGGGTGCTTCAGTAATGGACTCGGTCGGCCTTCGTGCAGAGCTGGAGGGAGGGCCATTGGCCGTAGCTGCAACGATGGTCTTGATCTTGTCCAAGAGTGGTGTCACCGCAGCCGGCGCCGCTTCGATGACGGTATCGATGAGGGTGAGGGCAGCGACGGCGTTTTGCTAAGGCGTATGGAAGATGTTGGCGTTGTCGACTCGTGTCTGCAATATGGCCTCGCGGACGGAGCACCCAGTCGCCCTCAAGTCTCGTTTCTTCTTGTCGGTTTCTTCTTTCTTCTTGAGCTCCTCCTCCTTGCGCTTGTTCTCCTCCTCCACGCGCTTGCGCTCTTGCTCAAGCTTGGCTCGTTCCTCCTCCGCAATCCTCCGGGCCATGGCCGAGTCGGTCTCGGCTACTTCGGCCATGAGAACGTTGAGGAGGTCCGGATCATAGTATTCTTTGTCTAAGTCGGAGCTGTTGATGTCGTCCGTAGAGATGTCGTAGAGGTCGTCGAAGTCGGTGGAGCTTAAGTGTTCGTCGAGATCCGCAGATGGGTACGACCCGAGTCGTTCGAGTATGACAGCGATTTTTCTCGCGGCCGGGGCGCAGCTTGAAGAAGATTCTCCCGAGTGGGTCGGATGCAACTCAGAAGACATAAGGTTATGGTAAATCTGAGCGTCATCCGGTAACCCAAACGGCGCCGAGGGTTTTCCTCCTCCCGACTGGACCACATCAGAGTCGAGGAGAGAAAGCTTATCGAGTTTGTCGGTGAGAAAGTCGAGGCCGCCGAAGCGAAACGCCTACCTAGGGGCGAAGATGAAGTCGTCAAAGCTTGATGAAGATCCCATTGCACTTGTCGGCGAGATGAGGAAGAAAACTTGACGCAGAGCCCCTACCTGGCGCGCCAACTGTCGAAACTTGGTTTCGGCATAAGAATCTGGGGGTAGCAGTCAAGAGCTAAACACAATGGGTTAGTATGCAAAAGGAATTAGATAGGTTCAGGCCCTCTCTTCGAGAGGTAATACCGTACTCCTGTTTCGGGGATTTGATCTGCCGAGTGGTTTATTGATCTCTTGATCTTTTTCAATATGCGCTCTCGTGAGTTTGGGTGCTTGTGCTCTTGTGGAAGTCTCGTGCCCCTCAAGGGACGCCCTACCCTCCTTATATAGTACCGGAGGGTGGGTTTACAAGTCGGAGACCCTATCATATCTTAGATCGGACTCCTCAATCTTACCAACTATAGACTATGGGCCATCACCTTATCTCAATGGTAATGTAATACCCAAGTTATAAGCCGGTTTACATAATCATAGGTTGTAATCTATCCCCTATGGTAAGTCGGATAAGCTAGCTATGAGGGTATTCGGTACCCATAATCTCCACACTATATATATGGTCTTCATATTTCTAAGACAAATATTTTAAAAATTATTTATGGTCAAAGATTTTAAATTTTAATATTACTTTTGTTCAAAACGACAAGTATTATTAAGCCGAAGAGATTACATCTTTGTCACATCGGAGATGCATATTGGAGCTAATAGTAGTATATATCAGAGTCACAAGCTGTCTGTCGGTAAAAAACTTTTGTTAACACTTAATCTCTGTTACATGTCAACCACCCTCACCATCAACTTCATACATACATACATATATATATATATATATATATATATATATAGAGTACAGATGAATTGTGTTATAACCCCCTTCCCCCCTCCCCTCATCTGTAATAATTTTTTTTGGTATATACAGAGATTTTATTTCCTCCCACCTGATCAATCCCCTCCCTCACCTCCGGTTTTTCTGGATCTCAGAGCCCGTTGGCTCAGAGCAGCAACAGCTTAGCTCCCAATCCCATGGTCGTCATTGTAGGATCGAACAAGACCAAACAAACCTAGCAGAAGAGAGTGAATGATAGGATAAACTAAAACCCAAAACTTTAGCAAAAATAAAAATTACGCCGATCACACTGCTAGGTCGCCGCCACCCCGGTCAAACTGTCGGGATCCAGAAAAATGCAAGTCGACGAAACTCTTAAAAGTAGATTAACTTTATTGCATCAATATATGTTTACAAAGTGCATCTAAAGCACTCCTCTCTCAACTCTTGAACTAGATTGAAGTTTCGAAGCAAACCTTAACTTTTCTCTCCCAAAAAGTCAATATCTTTCTTACCTCAACCTCTCATCTATTTATACCTAAAATCTCCTACTCAAAATAGAAGTAGAACTCCTATTCCCAATAGGACTCGATCCCTCAATTTCCAAAACCTTTATAATTTCTAAAATTGTAATCCACTCAAACTATAGGCATAGAGAACCAATCGGACTACCTCCGTACCGGTCTCGGTCTCCTACACGCCTGCTCCTGCCTTCCCAAGCCGAGCCGCATCAACCCAGCTAGCATCAACTCATCTAGCTGCATAGTACGTATACACATGCATGCTACAGTACCAGGAGTGCTGTAGCAACATATACCTCCTCAATTTTTCTTCAACCAATTTCCATCGCGAACACCGACGCTTGCATGCACATCTCGTGAAGCCCATTACGAAGATCTCTCCCACACAGTGTCCATCCACCGTGTGCCATCTCGTATCCAACCTCATCACTAGGTATCCTTGACCGTCTGGACGTCAACTCCTCCTGAGTCTAGTCCCAATCTCACCATTGACCAAAGTTGACCTTCAAGAATCCTATACACAATCAAACAATCGTTTTTGGGCACAGATATCACAACCTGACCCACATTAGTCACACGCACTCACACCAACATCCACAAATATTCTCAAACCAATTTATCGAATAAATAATTTACGAAGCCAATTGTTCATCACAAAATATTAATCATGACAATGATTTCCCAGTCGCCGGCTCCCTCCCCCATGCCGTCACAAGTGCGTCATCTCCTCCGAGGCTACAGACAAGGCCTCTAAGGCTCATACTTGGGGACGGCTCTGGTGGGTCGGCGATTCGGCACTCTGGGCGGTGGTGGCTTGATGGAGATCAAAATACTTCTCCTCCCATCATCCCTCTCCCCCATCACCTGGCTAGATGGTGGCTTCGTGGGGATCGAGAGCGGCGACGGCAGTAGGCGACGACCATCGAGCTGCCCCTCGGTTCCTCCAACACCGATATGTTATTTTCCCTTTCTCCTGTTTTTCTTCCTTTCTCTCATTTGAATTTTCTTTTGATTAGCCATGAATTCCTCTATGCAATGTTCAAGGTACTGTTTAGTCATGAATTTCTCTGTGCAACAATATTTAGGAAACTAGGAATGCATCGATGCTGGTTGTTTGATTTCTCAAGAATTGGGCCATCGACCATGGCATCCAAAGCAACGACGCGAGAAGGAGATTGTGTGGAGGACGGAGCCTATACGCCTTATGCACCTAGATGCCGCCTCATGAAGTGGCCTGCCCAGCAGGTCACGCGGGCACTCAGGCAAGAGCGACAAGCAGCGACGCACCCAAAAATTTGGAAGTTGCTGCGCACATCGCTGGCAGCCACGTCCATGGTTTGCACTAGGACGTGAGGAAGGAGAGGGTCCCGGATTTGTTGGAGGTCATCGTCTCTGCCCGTCGATCTATGCTCCATTGTTGTGCTTCTTTGGTTTCCTTGCTGCCATGCAGTCCTCGGAGACAAGTTCTGTGCTGCCTGTTCATGGAGGTTCTTTTGTTTTATTGATGCTGGGCCACGTCAGTTCTTGGTGCATGTTGTGATGTTGGGTGGTGGGTGTGGTTAAATATTCAGTGTTGTTTCACACAAATTGATCATCAACATCAGAAGTTTCCATGTCAATGGTGTAGAGACCTGTCAGGTAGCATGCATCTCAGCCTGATGTATGGTTAATTTCGGAATATGCTTTCCTTCCTAGTGTAGTACTGTTGCTAGCATCTTTCACAGTAGCAGTATTATGGCTACAAAATACCAGTTCAACCTGGGTAGTGGCTTCATGGTGCCTATATTCTCGTTGATGCGCGTGGTATTCCACCAGCGAAGCAGTGCTGCCTCCATCCTTGCATGGTGCAGGCAGCGGCGGACTCATCTGGCATGCAGCGGACTCATGGAGATTCTTGTTTTCTTGATACAGTGCCATGTCCTATTAATGATGTGGTTAAGCACAATAGCAGTATTATGATTACAAAATAGTAGTTTTTTGTGGTTATGAAATATGGATAAAGATCATGCATAGGTAGGCCTGCTGCTAGAGTGTTGTTTTTGTGATGCTTTAAGCACCTCTTTTTCCTGATCTTATCTGAATTCTCATGTGTGCAGTCTTGAATTTGCGTGTGCAATATGTACATAACACTACTCCCATCTGAATTTTCATTTGTTCGGTCATTATTTCGTCTGTGCAATGTTTTAGAAAATTGGCAATAGCATCTTCAGGGTGGGCTGCAACATTGATTTTCATTCATTTCTACCCCATGCATGAATCTTGTTTTCTCGTTTAGATGTATTGCACAATGTCATCGAGTACAGATCAGGACTAAGACAAGCCCAAGAACCACAATGAAGGAAACGAAATCTGACCATCATACTTGTCTGAAAAAAAGGTGGTTTCAAGTTATGCATGGGTAATTTAGGTTATGTTTTTTGCACTATAATTCTGTATCTGGTACTCTGACTTACTAACAGATCATGTATACGATATTCCAGGGTTTTGCTGTGAGCCAAAGGAATGAAGAGATGAAGTTCTCAAATTTGACTTCCATGGACAACCTGCTTAAATGCAAAATGGCAGTATTGTTATAGCAACAACCGTTAGAAGCACAAACACATCATGGGTTGGTGCTTGGCATGGCCGGTGATGGTGGATGTTGCTCCCGATATAGTCCAGATGCTGTATGTCTTTTTTCTCTTTTTTTTCTTAAATAATTAGGTGTTTGTATTTTATACAACCATGTGTGATTTTTTTCATGTGAGAAATTTTTTTATGAGTGTAATTTTAGTTTATTTTTTTATTTTATCCATTGGTTCAATGAAACAATGTGTAATAAGTCATAATTTTTGCTTTCATCTGTTTTGTCACTACATACTCCAGAGTTGCGTGCAATTTTTACTCCAGTATCAATTTTTCTTACTCCAATATCAGGAGTAATTTTTATAGTCATGTAGTAATTTATTTCCTCAGAAGAAAAGACCAGGAGTAAATTATTTACCGAGAGAAACTAAAAGTGAGCTAGTTGTAATCTATTTGCATAGAGAAGCCGAAAGGAGATAGAAAACCCGGAGTAATTTATTTATTGATGATAGAAGACCGAAGGGGAATTGTGGATACATAGTAGAAATTCATTTACTTAGAGAAGAAAACATGGAGTAATTTATTTACTAATAGAAGATTTCTATTTACTTGTGAGAAGAAAACCTGGAGTAATTAATTTACTAATAGATAATGATATGGCAGGGGCTGATCCCGATCTTTCGATGAGAGGAGGGGTAACTTCGATTTGGGGGTGGAATCGACGTTGGCTGTCCAACTACAACAATCACAGGACGCTGCGCCTTAGCAACAGGTACATCGATTCCGACGTTGGCTGTTCTTGCCATGCCAAGAACACCTTTGAACCTGCTAGCAATCGAGAACAAGCAAGAATAAGATGAACAAGCAAATAAACTCACGGATCTGAACCAAATGAAACCTGAATCACGAGTTGGGGTCTTGAATCAAGCAAATCGGGTGATCTAGTCGACACACGCGTTCACTAGGAAGTAGCAGTAGCTAAACTTGCATCTAAACAAAACCCAAGTTCATCCCGGCGGCTGCTGCATGTATTTATACATGGGCAACAACAAGGAGGCGTGGGGGGGGGGTGTAAACCCTAAGCTAGAATAGGCCCCTAGTGGGCTGCACGAGATACAAGGGTTTCAGCTCAAGACTGGAAGGCCGAACGTCTCTTTGTCAATTCTGCTCAGCTCCAGTGGAATTTCGTAATGAGGTTGGACCCATCTGAAAGTAGACTTCAAGATCTTTCCAATGAGTACTCATGTGCCTCAAACAACATCCGGAGTTGAGAAATATTGCCACATCAATTTGATGTTGCCTGGCTGTACGAACTTGAAGTCTGAACTTGATGTCTGATCTTGTGCTTCCTTGTTATGTGATCTTGATGCCCAAACTGATTGGTTGACCCATTAGCTTCCTCTCCATCATTCCTAATAACAATAAATCATCACAATGATTTAGTAGCATCCAATTCTGAGATGAGGGTTCATGGACAGCGAGGAACGAGTTTACCTGATAATTTAGCTCTCGTGCACGGGCTCTTGTCATTGGTCCTTGCTGCGTAGTAGGCGTGGTTGTATCGTTGGAAGGGATGTCCTCATCATCCTCCCCTTCTTGCATTTGAGTCGTCCTCGACTCAAGTTCATCTTCCTCGCCCAAATATGGTTTCAAATCTGCAATGTTAAATGTGGGGCTGACCCCAAAAGCTGCAGGCAACTCAAGTTTTATGCATTATCATTGATCTTAGCTACAACTTTAAAAGGACCATCAGCTCTCGAAAGCAACTTTAACTTTCTCAAATCAGGAAACCGATCCTTTCTCAAGTGTAGCCAAACCAAATCACCCGGTTCAAAACTGACATGCTTCTTTCCTTTGCTACCAGCAAGTTTATGTTTAGCATTCATGTTCTCTATGTTCTCTTTTGTGGTCTCATGCATTTTTAACATCAACTCAGCACGTTGTTTGGCATCAAAATTCAATCTCTCAAAAGTTGGTAGAGGTAGCAAATCAATAGGGGCATGAGGCACAAAACCATAAACAATCTCAAAAGGGCTCTTTTTAGTAGTAGAGTGTTGTAAACGATTGTAAGCAAACTCAACATGAGGCAAACATTCTTTCCACATTTTTATGTTCTTTTTCAAAACAGCCCTAAGCATGGTAAATAAAGTTCTATTCACAATCTCAGTTTGTCCATCAGTTTGGGGATGACAAGTAGTGGAAAATAGCAACTTAATACCTAATTTAGCCTGCAAAGTTCTCCAAAAATGACTAAGAAATTTTGCATCATGATCTAAAACAATTGTATTTGGCACACCATGCAAACGAACAATCTCACGAAAGAACAAATTAGCAACATGAGTAGCGTCATCGGTCTTATGACATGGTATGAAATGTGCCATCTTAGAAAATCTATCCACAACCACAAAGACACTATCCCTCCCCTTCTTTGTTCTAGGCAGTCCTAGAACAAAGTCCATAGAAATATCCTCCCATGGTGCATTAGGAACAGGTAGAGGCATGTACAAACCGTGAGGATTAAGGCGTGACTTAGATTTTTGGCATGTTGTGCAACGAGCAACGAATCTGTCCACGTCCTTCCACATCTTGGGCCAAAAGAAATGATCAGCAAGGATGTCTTCCATCTTCTTCACACCAAAGTATCCCATCAGCCCTCCTCCATGCGCTTCCTGTAACAATAACATACGCACAGAGCTAGCTGAAATGCATAGCTTGTTAGCTCGAAATACAAACCCGTCATTGAGGACGAATTTGTTCCATGTTTTTCCCTCCTTGCAATTCAACAACACATCTTTAAAATCACCATCATGGGCATATTGCTCTTTTATTGTTTCCAAGCCAAAAATTTTGAAATCAAGTTGTGAAAGCATGGTATAACGTCTAGACAAGGCATCAGCAATTACATTTTCCTTCCCTTTCTTGTGTTTGATGACATAAGGGAAAGACTCAATGAATTCAACCCAGCGAGCATGCCTACGGTTCAGTTTTGATTGACTTCGAATATGTTTCAATGATTCATGATCAGAATGTATAACAAACTCTTTGGGCCATAAATAATGCTGCCATGTTTCCAAAGTCCGAACTAGAGCAAGCAATTCTTTATCATAAGTAGAATAGTTCAAACTAGGGCCACTCAACTTCTCGCTGAAGTATGCTACAGGTTTTCCCTCTTGTAACAAAACACCTCCCAAACCAATTCCACTAGCATCACATTCAAGTTCAAAAGTTTTAGTGAAATCAGGAAGTTCAAGCAAAGGGGCATGGGTTAACTTATCTTTTAATGTGTCAAAAGCACTCTTGTGTGCTGCAGCCCAAATGAATGTGACGCCCTTCTTGGTGAGTTCATGCAATGGGGCTGCAACGGTGCTGAAATCCTTCACAAAATGGCGATAGAATCTAGCAAGCTTGAGAAAGCTTCTCACTTGTGTGACCGTTATGGGAACCGGCCAGCTATGTATTGCTTCAACCTGGCTTGATCCACTTCAATTCCTGTTAACGACCAAATTTGGTAAATCAAGTATTGGATTTGAAGATAGAATCGAAGCGGATTTGGAGGAAGCTGGCGGTTGCTAAAACAGAGCGAGGATCGGTTGGTGACCAAATCGGCTACGGTGCGCGTCGGCTAGTGGCCGAGTCGACTATCGTGTCCATCGGCTGAGACGGAGTCAGACAAGGTTAGCCGATGTAGTTGATTCCGATGAGAAGAGATGTGAATCATTGTCGGATTCGGTTGATGAGCTTCATGAAGGTTCCCACGTACGGATTGAGTCCGAAACAGGGAATTGTATCTTTTAATTAGGGTGTAATGTTAGTTTCCTAATGGATATTGTCGGTTAGAGTTTGTATTAGGGAATTATCTTCAATATGAGTTGTAATAGAGATAAGAGTCGTGTCCGACAAGGACATATTGTGTAATTATGGGTATAAATTGAACCCAGGCTTGTGTAAAAACAAGGACAGATCAATACAACTACTTCGGCGCATCGCCACCTTTATTCTTTTACTATTTTCGACGAGTTCTTGCTTTCGAGTTGGGCTGCATCGGCTTCGATCTCCGACAAGAGGTAAAACTTGTTATGGCGGCTTGCGCTCTCGGGATTAGTGCTTCCATCTTTATGACACTCTGATCCTGTTCGTGTGAATCGTCGAGTTATCATATATATTGTATAATCTGAATTGATATCAATATATAACTCAGATCGGTCGATATCTGTTTCACAGAAAAGCAACCGATAGGGTTATATATCGCTACTGATCTAGATTATATAATATATCTACCATCTCGAAAAGGTTTTCATCGACTTGATCATCTAGACATTATGATTTTTTACATATTTAGTGCTGCATCAGTTAGGTTTGACCTACTAAATCATGTTTAGAACCATAGTTTCTAGCCTGTCTATGATTGCTAATAGAGATAGCGTCGGGGTTTCAGCCGATCTTACCTGGTTTAATTATCTTGTTATCTTGATATATTAAATCTGCCCTTTATATTGAGATATTAACTTAGTAAAATATATTGAGCTTGTTGTCAAATCTGGTTAGGATCATCTTAACATTAGTTTGACAAGTTGTTTGATATATTTTGTTCATGATAATATCTCTGTATAAAGTAGTATCGGAATACTAGCCGATACATGTTAGATTTACCCAATCGGCTATGCTATGAATATGTATAATCTATGCTTTATAATATATTTAGACATAAGTGATTTATACTGTCTCGGTGCCCTATCCGATCTATCCCAATCACTTGGTTTAAATATATTCTGAGACTTAGATTATATTTTGTTGATATCTACAGCCGATTGAGTGAATTTAGCTTTATCTTGCTTTATCCGTTATAGCCGATTAATGCATCTTGCATCGGCTCAATGCTCAATGATATGTCATCGGTAAGCCAGCCGATCGGCTATCATTGGTGGATTTAACTACGTTTTCTTTCTTTGTTTCTTATTGGTTGCAGGATCAAACCAATTGGCACGCCTAGAACCCAAAAGAAATATTTGGACCTGCACTGGAGTTAAGCAGATCTCCCAGGCCAGTGTGTGTTTTTTGCATCAACACGCTTTTGGCACGCCTGGTGGGACCCGAAGAATTTTCATCATGGTAGACTTCAAGACAACTGACGTTGACCCAGAGAATATTATTCCAATGACAGTGGACAAGTTGACGTCGGAACAAAAGGCAGAGCTGGAGGATATAATGAACAAGCTTCAAAACCAGTACTTGCATTCTTTTGTTCAAACTAGATCGGGAACGGTGGTTCAGAGATACAAAGTAGCTTTGCCCAACAATGAAGAGCCAGAGTCAAGTTCTGGGAAAGAAAAAGGGGTTAAGCAAGAGGAATCTCCTGAAGAACCCAGGAATTTGCAAGATCGAATTGACTATGCTGTGCATCATGCTTTGATCAACCAGTTAGGAATGCTTGTCAACACTTTAACAAATATGATCAAGTCTGTGGTTGATGGTACTATTGCGAAACACCAAGCCAAAGGACCAATTTTCTTACCAGATGGGGTCTTCCCGCAATATAGGCCGCTTATGACCAGCCAGCCAAAACCTGCCACAAATATAGCCCCAGGACAGCCGATGGCGTCAACATCGGCTACAGTTCAACAAGAGATACCAGCGTCGGTACAGAAGCAAGTAGAATTTAATCCTCATGTACTGGTCCGACAACAACCTCAGCATGTAGGGCAAAACATACCTCAAATATCAGCTGAGCAAGTTGCAACTATGTTCAATCCCAATCAGCCAGTTGCTCAGCCGATCCTGCATACACCAGCAAGACAGCAAGTGCCAACCTTCCAGCAACAAGCTGCCACTACTCAATTTGTTCCTAATCAACAAGATTTTAGTGCTCCACGAATGCCTCAGACCCACACAAGTGGCAATCTTAATTATCAATATCAACCTCATTCACCACATGTGCAATATCGGCAGAGAATGTCTCCTCAACCATATCATCAACCGCAGTATTATCAAGATGAGCCGATACAGCCACAGCATCAAGATGGAGCTCGGCAGAAACCTTGGGCCGATATGATAGCTGATGTGATGAGAGAACAGTTTGGATTAAAACCAAGGGATGGTGACAATCTGTATCGGCATCCATATCCAGAGTATTTTGAAAGAGTGCCATTACCAAGCCGATACAAGGTCCCAGATTTTTCAAAGTTCTCAGGACAAGATAATGTATCAATTTATGAGCATGTTAGCTGATTTTTAGCTCAATGTGGTGAAGCATCGGCTACTGACGCTTTAAGAGTCAGGCTATTCCCTTTGTCTCTGTCTGGATCGACTTTCACATGGTTTTCATCTTTACCTTATAATTCTGTTCACAGTTGGGCCGATCTGGAAAAACAGTTTCACAAATATTTCTACAGTAGAGTTCATGAGATGAAACTATCTGATTTGACAAACATTAGGCAAAAACGAGAAGAATCTGTCCAAGATTATATTCAAAGATTTAGGGAAATCAGAAACAGATGTTATAGCTTGGCGTTGACAGATTCTCAGTTAGCCGATTTAGCCTTTCAAGGTTTATTAACACCAATCAAAGAGAGGTTTTCGGCTCAAGACTTTGATAGTTTGGCTCATTTGGCCCAGAAGATAACAGCACACGAACAAAGATTTCAAGAGGCCAATAGAGCATTCAAAAAGGTGAACTTCATTAATTCTTATGTTTCTGATTCTGAGGAAGAGGATGTTCCCGAAGTAGCAGCAGCCGAATGGGCGAGGAACAAGAAGGTGATTCCATGTCAATGGGTTAAGAGCTCTGGAAAAGAGGAGAAGTATGATTTTGATGTCAATAAGGCTGATAAAATTTTTGATCTTTTGCTTCGGGAGAAACAAATTCAATTGCCTGCTGGTCATGTGATTCCATCGGCTGAGGAATTAGGGAGGAGGAAATACTGCAAGTGGCACAATACAGGGTCTCATAGTACTAATGAATGTAAAGTATTTCGGCAACAGATCCAGGTGACCATTGAGCAAGGCAGGATAAAATTTGATGACTCCAAGAAGCCGATGAAGATTGATGATAATCCTTTTCCTATCAACATGGTCCATACAAGTGGGAGGACAGCCGACAGAAAGGACAATCGGCTCAATAAGTTTGACTCTACGAGTATAATTAATAAATATCAAAAGAGATATGATCGGCAAGAAAGGCAATATTATGAGGATGATGATAGCTTTGATCTACATTGGAACTGCGAATTTTTCATCTTTTGTTGGAATAAAGGCATGAGATTACCGTCGATAGAAGACTGCCCAGGTTGTGCTAATGCCGATGGAAACTATAATGGGAGTTTTAGCCGATTTCATTCTAAAGAGGATCGGCTGATGCAAAGGAAGTTGCCTGTTCATCAGAGGTTGGGCCCGATTCATCAAGATTATTTCCAGGAGGAGGATGTTGAAGATACTTCAAGGGCTCAATGGTGTCCTTCTGGGATTTTTTCTAAAAGTCAGAAGAGAAGGGTTCAGAGGATGAGGAGCAGGGAACAATTTCATGAAGTTGAACAAGAAATCGATCATCGGCTGAAGAGAACAAAAACAAAACAGGAATGACGTGTTAAGAGTAAAATAGTACCAGCCGATAAGAGTGAAACCGATGAAGCGAGAAGGGTAATTAAAGGAAAGACCATTGCTTCTTCATCGGTCAACATGGTATTTGTGCTACCCGCGGAGTTCGAGGCTAATCAAGACAATGCAGATATCATGGAAGAATCTTGTGCTAGATTGATATTGTCACCAGAACAGGCTGTTTTTGAGAAACCCGAGGGAACAGAAAATCGGCACCTTAAGCCATTGTATGTCAAAGGATTTGTTAACGGTAAGCCGATGTCTAAAATGTTAGTTGATGGTGGGGCTGCAGTGAATTTAATGCCATATGCAACATTTAAGAAATTGGGAAGGAGTTCAGATGACCTCATCAAGACTAATATGGTTCTTAAAGATTTTGGTGGCAATCCTTCAGAGGCCAAAGGAGTTCTTAATGTAGAATTGACAATCGGCAGCAAGACTGTTCCTACTACATTTTTTGTCATTGATGGGAAAGGTTCATATAGCTTACTGCTTGGAAGGGATTGGATTCATGCTAATTGTTGTATTCCTTCAACCATGCATCAGAGCTTAATCCAATGGCAAGGTGACAAGATAGAGGTTGTTCCAGCCGACAGGTCAGTACATGTTGCTAATGCCGATTTATCTGTTTGGGAGATGGATGGAATTGATTGCTTATCAGGAAAAATCTGGCAAGGAGATTATCTAAAAGTGTCTGATTGTGGTATACAGCCAATTGGAGATGGAGAACCCCAGTTGTTACTTTGAGGGTGCTGTGGAGGGTTTCGATTTCTATACTAAAGATGCTGTAGATGATCTTGATGGTAAGCTTGGTCAGGGTTTCATGTCGGTCGATGACTTAGAAGAAGTTGACATTGGGTCAGGAGATAAGCCTAGGCCGACATTCATCAGTAAGAATCTATCATCTGAATTCAAACTTACATTATTAAAGCTTTTGAAAGAATACAGCGATTGCTTTGCTTGGGAGTATTCTGAGATGCCAGGACTTAGCCGATTGATTGTTGAACATCGGCTTCCTATCAAGCCGGGATATCGGCCATATAAACAACCACCTAGGCGATGTAAAGCCGATATGTATGATGCGATTAAAGCTGAAATTACTCGTTTATATGATGCTGGTTTTATTCGTCCATGCCGATATACTGAGTGGGTTTCTAATATAGTTCCGGTGATTAAGAAAAATGGCAAGCTTAGGGTCTGCATCGATTTCAGAGATTTAAATAAGGCTACCCCTAAGGATGAATACCCCATTCCGATTGCTGATCAATTGGTAGATGCTGCTTTAGGGCATAAAATTATAAGTTTTATGGATGGTAATGCTGGATATAATCAGATTTTGATGGCAGAAGAAGACATTCACAAGACTGCTTTTAGGTGTCCTGGTGCAATCGGTTTGTATGAGTGGGTTGTCATGACTTTTGGATTGAAAAGTACTGGAGCTACATATCAGAGAGCCATGAATTATATCTTTCATGATCTGATCGGCTTATTGGTTGAAATTTATATTGATGATGTAGTGGTGAAATCTAAAGAGATTATTGATCATATAGCCGATCTAAGAAAAGTATTTGAGAGAACAAGGAAATATGGCTTAAAGATGAATCCTACTAAGTGTGCTTTTGGTGTATCGGCTGGACAATTTTTGGGTTTTCTTGTACATGAGAGGGGTATTGAAGTGCCACAAAGGAGTATTAGTGCAATACAGAAAATCCAACCTCCAGAAGACAAGAAACAGTTGCAATCTTTGATCGGCAAGATAAATTTTATCAGAAGATTTATTTCTAATTTGTCTGGGAGATTAGAGCCTTTCATGCCTTTACTCAGACTTAAAGCCGATCAGGAGTTTACATGGGGGGCAGAGCAACAGAAGGCTTTGGATGATATTAAGAAGTATTTAAGTTTTCCTCCAGTTTTAGTTTCTCCACAGAAAGGGGTGCCTTTCAAATTATACTTGTCAGCCGATGAAAGGTCAATCGGCTCGATATTAATCCAGGAGTTCGAAGGTAAAGAGAGGGTAATCTTTTATTTAAGCAGAAGACTTTTGGATGCAGAGACCAGGTATTCTTCGGTGGAAAAGTTGTGCTTATGCTTGTATTTTTCATGTACAAAGTTGAGGCATTATTTGTTATCCAATGAATGTACTATAATTTGCAAAGCCGATGTGGTCAAATATATGCTATCGGCTCCAGTATTGAAAGGAAGGATTGGAAAGTGGATTTATGCCTTAACAGAATTCGATCTCAAGTATGAGTCACCTAAGGCTATTAAGGGACAAGCTATAGCCGATTTTATTGTCGAACATCGAGATGACTCGATCGGCTCAGTGGATATTCTACCTTGGACATTATTTTTTGATGGATCGGTTTGCACTCATGGTTGTGGCATCGGTTTGGTTATCATATCACCAAGAGGGGCGAGTTTTGAATTTGCTTATACTATCAAGCCATATGCTACAAATAATCAAGCTGCGTATGAGGCAGTTCTCAAAGGTTTGCAACTTTTGAAGGAGTTTGAAGCCGATGCTATTGAAGTCATGGGTGATTCATTGTTGATAATTAGTCAACTGGCCGGGGAATATGAATGCAAGAGTGATGTATTGATGGCTTATTATGAAAAGTGTCGGGCATTAATAGATGAGTTTCGGCTGGTGACGTTGAGATATGTTCCTCGGGAGCAGAATTTAGAGGCTAATGCTTTGGCTCAGGGGGCATCGGGATACAAGCCGATGATGACAGATGTTGAGATGGGGATTGTTACAATTGCAGCCGATGATTGGAGGTATGATGTGTTTCATTATTTGAAGAATCCTTCTCAATCGGTTTCAAGGAAATTGAGATATAAGGCTTTGAGATATGTCTTGTTAGATGATGAATTGTATTACCGGACGATTGATGGGGTGTTGCTCAAATGTCTAAGTGCTGATCAAGCCAAAGTTGTGATGGGAGAAGTTCATGAAGGTATTTGTGGTACTCATCAATCGGCTCATAAAATGAAGTGGTTGCTTCGAAGAGTTGGGTATTTTTGGCCGACAATGTTGGAGGATTGCTTTAGATATTACAAGGGATGTCAAGATTGCCAGCAATTTGGATCAATTCAGAGAGCACCAGCATCGGCTATGAATCCAATAATCAAGCCATGGCCGTTCAGAGGCTGGGGAATTGATATGATCGGCCAGATCAATCCACCATCGAGCAAAGGACATAAGTATATATTGGTGGCAACCGATTATTTTACAAAGTGGGTGGAAGCAGTTCCATTGAAAAAAGTTGATTCTGGGATGCAATTCAGTTCGTTAAAGAGCATATTATATACCGATTTGGTCTTCCACAAACAATTACAACTGATCAAGGATCTATTTTTGTGTCAGATGAGTTTGTTCAATCTATGGAGAGTATGGGAATCAGATTGTTGAATTCTTCACCATATTATGCGCAAGCTAATGGGCAGGCAGAAGCATCTAACAAAAGCTTGATTAAGTTGATTAAGAGAAAGATTGCCGATTTTCCAAAGCAGTGGCATAACCGATTGGCTGAGGCATTATGGTCTTATCGGATGGCTTGTCATGGATCAATTCAAGTTTCTCCATATAAGTTAGTTTATGGGCATGAAGTAGTGTTGCCATGGGAGTATGTCATCGGCTCAAGGAGGATTGATTTACAAGATGAATTGACAGCCGATGACTATCATAATCTTATGGTAGATGAGTCAGAAGACTTGGTTCAATCCAGAATGTATGCTTTACAGAAGATAACAAAAGATAAGGAGCGTGTTGCGCGATATTATAATAAGAAGGTTGTACCAAAATCTTTTGAGGAGGGAGAATTGGTTTGGAAATTGATTCTGCCGATTGGAACACGTGATAATAAGTTCGGCAAGTGGTCACCAAATTGGGAAGGACCTTTTCGGATTTACAAATCTGTCTCTAAAGGAGCTTACATGTTACAAGGACTTGATGGAGAAATATTTGGAAGAGCTCTTAATGGAAAATATTTGAAAAAGTATTACCCAAGTGTTTGGATTAATTCATGATTCGGCTGTGTCTACATGGTAGCCGATGTAGTGACATCGCCTTTAGATGGCCGATATAAGTTATATCGCCCTTAGTATAATTTTCTTAGTATAATCGGTTGTTTCATGGTATTTTTCTACGCCGATTGTAATTTTGTGATGTTTTGATCTCCATAACAAAATTAGGGGGCATATATATATATCACATCATTGAGAGTTTCACAGCAAAATTTCAAAGCAAAAATACGTATGGAGTTTATATTATCATCGGCGGATTCATGTTACAAGTTTTTGGATAGCCGATATGGCCCTTTGCCTAATTTGTTCTATTTCTTCTATGGCTTGGGCATCGGCTGCATCACTTCCTGGGATGACTTTCATGGATTTGTTTAGAACGGCTAAGTGTCTGATCGAGGACTTCAGCTTGGATTTTTGTTCTTCAATGGCTCTTGGTAAATCGGCAAGCTTCTGTTCTTCCAGTGATAACTCAGCGTTGCAGGCTTCTAATTCAGCCAGTAGTTCAATCTTCTTATTCTTTAGCCGATCTATATTGCTTTGGATAGAACTTGGCCCAGATATCATCTGATCAAGTTTGGCTTTTTCCTCGTTTATCGATTGCCGATTGGCGTGGATGGTTGTCTCAAGATCTTTTCGCTCTCGCCTATCGGCTATCCTCTGTCTTGCTCTTTCCAACTTGTGACGATATTGTTCAAGGAAAACTGCTGGAGAGATGATTTCGGCTGCATCGTCTGGGATCTGATCTTGAATGTCTTCAAATCTTGCTCTAATTGATCCACAGTTGACAACCAAAGCATCAAGGGAACCTTCAAGCCGATGAGCAATATCCTTGAGGGTAGCTTTTAAGTCATCGGCTATAGGAGCAATAGCCTTGCTGGATGTTTCTTCCTCTTCATCCATGAATTGCCTAATGTCAAAAGAGAACATGTCGGCTAAGGCCTGAAAGAGACAGGATTGTTAGTCAATAGAATATTAATGGCTGATTTATATTTTTGATACAAATACTTACAGGAATAGGAGGAATCGGCTGGTCTTCAATGTGGTGACTGTCTCTAGCCGATGGAGTATGTTCACTTGAATCATGATGAATAGGAGTTGGAGAGCGGATCGGCTGAAATATAAAATGAGTTAATACTTGATGAAATAAGATTTAAACAAAGTTTTGAAGGAAGTATTACCGATGGAGGCGGTGCAGGTTTCTTTTTGGCAGCCGATTTCTTTTTCTACAAAAGAAGAGTTAACGTTGAGATCGGCAAAGAAAGTTATGAAAGGACTAAGAGTACAAAGTACATACCCGAGGTTGATATGTCTTGTGGATCGGCGTTGGTGAAGTTTGCTGAGGAATAGGGATACTGATTGTTGGAGTTTCTTCTACTGTTTCACTCAGCTCGGCAGCTGCTTCATCGATGGCTTTTTCTATATCTTCTTCATCTGGATCATAGTTTTTCTGCTTTTTGGTGGCTTTCTTCTTTGTAGCCGGTGGAGCGATAGCCGATTACTTGGTCCTTTTCCTTTTGCCAGCTTCAGAGGGAATTGGCTCACGTGTTTGCCCTTGGAGTAGGGAAGATGTTTTGGGAGCATTGTAGCCGATGATTGAAGGGGCTAATCCACCACCATTGGGGAGAATTCCGGCAGCATAATTAATAATGGCTTCGTTGTTGCTGACATAAGGAGGAGAAGACTCTGTGGTCTGCGAATACAAGAAGAAAAGGAGTTAAGCTATTTTCTAAAGGAAATCGGCTATCAATAAAAGAAGTATGTTTACCTGTGGGACCATGTCTGGAATGATGTCAGTCAGATACATGGAAGCCGATTGGTGAAAAAGATGTTTCTTCCATTCAATCCACCATTGATCAAAAGTGGAGCTCCTTAGCATAGCCAACTCAATGTTTTCCAAACTTCCAAGGGGAGGTCCTTCTATGCTCAATAGCCTATCCATCATCAGAGCCGATGAGATTTCTCCTCTGGCTTGGATTTTTCCTGAGAAGAACAAGCCGATTGGCATCTGTCCCATTCCCAGTTGTCTGGCAGCGCTCATAGGGTGGTAGAATTCATAAGATATTTGGATGTTCCTGCCTTGATGGATGCCAACAGGAAGGATACAGGTGGTGATAGCCGTTGTAAAGATTTCTCTGGATTTCTCAAATTTTTCAGAGTTTATTTCATCAAATCTGAAATCGGCTGGCAGTTCAAAATCTGCAGAGAATTCATATGCAAACCAATTTCTAGAATCTTTTGGAAATCCATCATAAAAGTTGCCAAACCAGTCAACAAAGAGTTCAGCTGATAATTCTAATCCGGGATATGAAGATGCCGCTTCTCCGAAGGACATACATCTTCTGGTTGTGACTTCATCTCCGTCGTCATCTTTGGTCGGCTCAACCAAAGGAAAATCAGCTTCGGGCAAGGCTGGTCTCTTGGCAACTTTGATTGTTTGGAGGTTAAGCCATAACTGCAATAGCCACCAAGGTCCACCTGTGCCGATTGTTGAGTTGACGGACAGCTTAGCCGATGCGTTATTCAAAACTTGGTATAGATAACCCAGGAGGTATTTGCCTAGAGGGAATTGCTTTTTATTGACTAAGGCTTCGGCTATATGTTGCCAGTTGGTGGTTGGACCGCAGCTTGAACCACAAAACAGAAACTTTTCCAGCCACATCAAGAGAAAGGCTGCGTGTTCTTTAGGAGTGACAGGGCCAGATCCCATATTCAGAGAGATGAATCCACTCCAGCCTCCAATGCTTCTGGTTTTGAAAATAAATTAGTTTTTGCTGTTCAAGCTGATAGGGTTAGCCGATGAGGTGATGTCTAGCCCAGTTATCATGGTGATGTCCAGAAGAGTTGGGGTCATTGGTCCTTGGTTGAAGAGGAAGGCATTCAAGGTGTTGGACCAAAAATAGCTAGCAGCCGATAGCATGGGTTCATCTTTGGCTAAATCGGCTATGGTTAGGGCTAAGCACTGAGCAATACTGATTTCTTCCCAATGAGTTTGTTTGCTAGCCGATATCCTTTTGTACCAATTAGACCAAGTCTTGACAGCCGATGGCCAGGATTTAAAAGTGTTGCTCCAATGGTTCAAACTAGGGTTGGTTAACTTAAAGGGGATCCTGTTTGTCTCGGCATTGATGATTTCTATGGGGTCTTTGTTGCCGATTGGGCCCAAGAAGTACCGATTGGGATGAACCAGGCTTGGGATTGCAACTTGGTGGGAGAGATGCTACAGAAAAGAAAGGGGAGAAGAAATAAATTGCGAAGGAAAACTAATCTATGAGTAAGGATGGAATTCGGCTAATGAGGTTACCTCAGGGAACTCGATGACCGGAGCGCTTGAAGGAGCTGCGGAAGATGACATCGTCGGAGATGGAGTTGTTGCTGACGAGAGAATCGCCTATGTGGTCGCCGGAGAATCCGATGAGGCTATTGCAAGAGTTGAAGGCGATTACAGCTGAAGCGGTGAAAACGGGAGTAACGGTGTGAAAACCTCCAAGCAGTGGTTGCTATTTAAAAAGGCGTGTGGTAACGGTTGAAATGGAAACAGAACCCTAGATCGATTCAGAGAGGATTCGAGCAAATCTGCAACATTCCAAATATCGCGGACTTGGGGGGCATGTGTTAACGACCAAATTTGGTAAATCAAGTATTGGATTTGAAGATAGAATCGAAGCGGATTTGGAGGAAGCTGGCGGTTGCTAAAACAGAGCGAGGATCGGTTGGTGACCAAATCGGCTACGGTGCGCGTCAGCTAGTGGCCAAGTCGACTATCGTGTCCATCGGCTGAGACGGAGTCAAACAAGGTTAGCCGATGTAGTTGATTCCGATGAGAAGAGATGTGAATCATTGTCGGATTCGGTTGATGAGCTTCATGAAGGTTCCCACGTACGGATTGAGTCCGAAACAGGGAATTGTATCTTTTAATTAGGGTGTAATGTTAGTTTCCTAATGGATATTGTCGGTTAGAGTTTGTATTAGGGAATTATCTTCAATATGAGTTGTAATAGAGATAAGAGTCGTGTCCGACAAGGACATATTGTGTAATTATGGGTATAAATTGAACCCAGGCTTGTGTAAAAACAAGGACAGATCAATACAACTACTTCGGCGCATCGCCACCTTTATTCTTTTACTATTTTCGACGAGTTCTTGCTTTCGAGTTGGGCTGCATCGGCTTCGATCTCCGACAAGAGGTAAAACTTGTTATGGCGGCTTGCGCTCTCGGGATTAGTGCTTCCATCTTTATGACACTCTGATCCTGTTCGTGTGAATCGTCGAGTTATCATATATATTGTATAATCTGAATTGATATCAATATATAACTCAGATCGGTCGATATCTGTTTCACAGAAAAGCAACCGATAGGGTTATATATCGCTACTGATCTAGATTATATAATATATCTACCATCTCGAAAAGGTTTTCATCGACTTGATCATCTAGACATTATGATTTTTTACATATTTAGTGCTGCATCAGTTAGGTTTGACCTACTAAATCATGTTTAGAACCATAGTTTCTAGCCTGTCTATGATTGCTAATAGAGATAGCGTCGGGGTTTCAGCCGATCTTACCTGGTTTAATTATCTTGTTATCTTGATATATTAAATCTGCCCTTTATATCGAGATATTAACTTAGTAAAATATATTGAGCTTGTTGTCAAATCTGGTTAGGATCATCTTAACATTAGTTTGACAAGTTGTTTGATATATTTTGTTCATGATAATATCTCTGTATAAAGTAGTATCGGAATACTAGCCGATACATGTTAGATTTACCCAATCGGCTATGCTATGAATATGTATAATCTATGCTTTATAATATATTTAGACATAAGTGATTTATACTGTCTCGGTGCCCTATCCGATCTATCCCAATCACTTGGTTTAAATATATTCTGAGACTTAGATTATATTTTGTTGATATCTATAGCCGATTGAGTGAATTTAGCTTTATCTTGCTTTATCCGTTATAGCCGATTTAATGCATCTTGCATCGGCTCAATGCTCAATGATATGTCATCGGTAAGCCAGTCGATCGGCTATCATTGGTGGATTTAACTACGTTTTCTTTCTTTGTTTCTTATTAGTTGCAGGATCAAACCAATTGGCACGCCTAGAACCCAAAAGAAATATTTGGACCTGCACTGGAGTTAAGCAGATCTCCCAGGCCAGTGTGTGTTTTTTGCATCAACAATTCCCTGCAGGGTCACAACATAGCCAAGAAAAGAGACTCGATCCGTGCAAAAGGTGCACTTCTCAAGGTTACGAAACAAACATGCATCACGTAGAGCATTAAAAACAGCATGCAAATGATCAAGATGTTCCTCAAGTGATCTGCTGTATATCAAGATGTCATCAAAATATACCACAACAAATCTACCAATGAAAGCGCGTAAAACTTCATTCATTAATCTCATGAAAGTGCTGGGTGCATTAGTGAGACCAAAAAGCATGACTAACCACTCATATAGACCG
This sequence comes from Oryza officinalis, assembly GCA_008326285.1. Taxonomy (NCBI): domain Eukaryota; kingdom Viridiplantae; phylum Streptophyta; class Magnoliopsida; order Poales; family Poaceae; genus Oryza; species Oryza officinalis. The sequence continues at coordinate 27,164,257 of BDMV01000012.1, forward strand.
AATTTAGTTTTAAACGCTATTTTCCATTCATCTCCTAGGTTCATGTGAATCTGGTGGTAACCACTACGCAAATCAATTTTTGAGAACACAATTGAGCCACTTAATTCATCAAGCATATCATCTAGCCTAGGAATAGGATGACGATATCTGATTATAATGTTATTAATCGCTCGGCAATCTACACACATGCGCCAAGATCCATCTTTCTTAGGAACCAAAAGAACAGGAACAACGCAGGGGCTAAGAGACTCACGCACATAACCTTTATCGAGCAATTCTTGCACTTGGTGCTGGACCTCTTTAGTTTCTTCGGGGTTGGTCCTGTATGGCGCACGGTTGGGCAAGGAGGCTCTGGGAATAAGGTCAATCTGGTGCTCAATCCCACGGATTGGTGGCAGCCCCGGTGGCACCTCCTTTGGAAAAATGTCCGCATACTCCTGCAAAAGGTTAGTGACTGCAGGAGGCAAAGAAGAAGGTATCTCTTCAAGTGAAAACAAAGTTTGTTTGCAAATCAAAGCATAGCAAACAGCAGTACTAGCATCAATCTCATCCAAATCAGATTTGGTTGCAATGAAACATAACCCTTTCAGCTTGATCTCATTTTTATTATTGTGGCCAGATTTAGTGTTCTTCTTTTTGTGATTTTTAAGTTCATTTGCCACAATCTGATTTTCACTCTTAGCATGCTCATGATTCTTTACTTTACTAGCTCTAGCAAGTTCATCTTTCAAAATAGCTTCAGGAGACATTGGATGCAAGACAAGTATCTTGTCATTGTGCATAAAAGAGTATTGATTAGTTTTACCATGATGCAAAGAATCAATGTCAAACTGCCATGGTCTACCTAGCAACATAGAGCACGCTTGCACATCGCAATCAATAGAATCATGATAAGAACCAATAGCAAAATTAACTCTCACCAACCGTGTTGCCTTCACCCTTCCGCTACTGTTCAGCCATTGAATGTAGTAAGGTTGCGGATGTGGCTGGGTGCATAATGCAAGCTTCTCCACCATTTCAGCACTTGCCAAGTTGTTGCAGCTCCCTCCATCAATAATGACCCGGCAAGAACGCTCCTTGATCACACACTTGGTTTGAAACAAAGTGTGGCGCTGATTTTGTTCCGCCTTCTCCATTTGTGCACTCAACACTCGCTGCACCATGAAGCTCTCATAGTGTTCAGCATGTTCTGTTCCAATGTGCTCCTTATTTTTGTCGTGCTCCCCATCTTCCCCTACATTGTTAGCTGCAAGCAAAGCACATGTTTCTTCATCTAAATCACTAGCAGAGGAGTACTCACCATCAGGACACACAATTAGCACACGTGCAGTTGGGCAGTCCTTGCACACATGACCGTAACCTTTGCAGCGGAGGCATTGAGTGTCTCTCGTTCGCCCCGAAGATGCAATTGAGGACGAACTCTTGGTTGGTGCAGCAGTTGCCCCCTTTGTTGTTTCGGGAGGGCATGGTGAGAAGTTCGTTGTCGATGGTCGTGGTTTGCTGCTTGATGAAGTTGGGGCAGCGGCTCGGTACAGTTGGGCAGCGGGGTTGGATGGCGTCCAAGAGGTAGCACAACCTGCAGAAATGTTAGTTCTCGTGCTAGCTCTCCGTCCTTGTACTTCCCTTTCAGCTTTACAAGCAAGATGAAACAAACGGGTGATCGAATTGTATTCTTTGTAAGCTAAAATATCTTGAATTTCCCGATTCAGCCCGCCCATGAACCTAGCCATAGCTGCATCCCTGTTTGCAACTCTTGATAGTACTCTTCTACAGATTTGTTTCCCTGTCTCAAAAGCTGAAGCTTATGCAAAAGATCACGTGCATGATAAGAGGGAACAAATCTAGCGCGCATAACTCTTTTCATAGCATCCTAAGTTTGTGGAGTGTTGTTTGGGTGGCTGCGCACATAGTCGCTCCACCAAATAGAAGCAAAATCAGTAAACTCACTAGTAGTAGCCCTAACACGTTTGTTTTCAGGAAAATCATGACATGCAAATTTTTGATCAACAGCTAGCTCCCAAGTAAGATATGCATTGGGGTCATATTTTCCATCAAAACAGGGCATGCTAAATTTAATCTTCCCCAAAGAATCATCATTATCGCGTACCTCACGTCGTGGTTGACGAGCACGTCCACCATGTCGACGGCGGTGCTGCTGCTGGCTGTGCTGACCATTTACCTCCCCATCAAGCTCCGTGTCAGCTGAATATTCTTCCTCATCTTGCCCAGCAATGCTGCCCTCGGTGTTGTTGTTGTTGTGCCGTCCCGTACCATCACGACCCTCCTGGTCCATCCTATCCAAACGCTCCAAAATACCTACAAGGGAGGTGTTAAGTGCCCCAAGCGTGTTCTCCATTGAGGTCAGCTTGGTGTTGGTGTCGATCTGCGTGGCCTCCAATTGGCCAAGGCGTTTGTTGGTGACTCGAACATCCTCATCAAGGTATTCAGCATGCACCCTCACTTGGCGTTCAAAGTGTTGAATGAGGCCCCATGTTCGAGGTGAATGAGCTCGTCCATCATCCTCATTTCCTACCATGGTTAGCTTGTAGCAAAAAGATCAAGAGAAAAAAATGTCCTATCAACTAGTGGAACTAGGTGGCAGCAAACTCCATTCTCTCAATCTTGTGCCATCAAGTTCTTACATGTTCTTACCACGCTAGAAAGTTGGCGTTGGCAGCCGGCAAGAACAGCACAAAACGTTACACAAGCACAGCCCTGTGACATAGTAGATAATTTGTAGAGCTATATGTGGCTGCAAGAAAAGTTAAGGAACAGCTAGAACCACATTAGTCAAAACAAGTTGAATAAACGTTCAACGACGGTACTTTGCTGGTCCTAGGTTAACCCGCTGCTAGAGATGCGAGCCTGGTCACAGACGTAGTCGCACAAAGAGAACTAGGACAAAAGATAAAACAACAACTTCAGCCCTTTCTTTTTCTTCTTCCTTTTATTTTCCTTTTTTCCCTTTTTTTCTTTCTTTCTTCTTTTTTTTCTTTTGCAGGGCCTAAAAACTATGTTTGGTACAAGAACAACCCAAACAAAGCAAGCACTTCACACAAACACTTGTATTCAGATTAACAATTCTTGTGCACACAGCAGAGTAGCAAAAATCTCTACAGCGATTACAACGCGCTCAGGATGAATTTTGGGGCAAGGTCAGATCCGTTGGAAAGATCACAAATCAAGCTTTCCAGATTGTATTTAAACACCTGAATCCGACATCAAACAAAAGAACTATGGTACGTTTAATCCCGAAACAGAGATGGATTCATGGGGGGAAAATGGCAGCGGAGATGTATATGGTGATGGTGGATCTTGTGGTGACCAAAACGTGGCAGAACTCGAAACTCTAAAGAATTAAACACTAGAACCAGCAGTTCTACACGTCGATGCAATCAAAAACTCAACAAGCAAAGAACTAAGTAGAACAGCAAGGCTCAAAGCTTGTTTGTGGGATTTCAGATCTAACCTTTTTTTTGTTTTTTTGGGACTGTAGGTAAAGTAAAGAATGGGTTAATACTCTCACCGATCAACCTTGCTCTGATACCACATGATATGGCAGGGGTTGATCCCGATCTTTCGATGAGAGGAGGGGTAACTTTGATTTGGGGTGGAATTGACGTTAGCTGTCCGACTACAACAATCACAGGACGCTGCGCCTTAGCAACAGGTACACCGATTTTGACGTTGGTTGTTCTTGCAGTGCCAAGAACACCCTTAAACCTGCTAGCAGTCGAGAACAAGCAAGAACAAGATGAACAAGCAAATAAACTCACGGATCTGAACCAAATGAAACCTGAATCACGAGTTGGGGTCTTGAATCAAGCAAATCGGGTGGTCTAGTCGACACACGCGTTCACTAGGAAGTAGCAGTAGCTAAACTTGCATCTAAACAAAACCCAAGTTCATCCCCGTGGCTGCTGCATGTACTTATACATGGGCAACAGGAAGAAGGCGTGAGGGGGGGTGTAAACCCTAAGCTAGAATGGGCCCCTAGTGGGCTGCACGAGATACAAGGGTTTCAGCCCAAGACTGGAAGGCCGAATGTTTCTTTGTCAATTCTGCTCAGCTTCGGTGGAATTTTGTAATGAGGTTGGACCCATCTGAAAGTAGACTTCAAGATCTTTCCAATGAGTACTCATGTGCCTCAAACAACATCCGGAGTTGAGAAATATTGCCACGTCAATTTGATGTTGCCTGGCTGTACGAACTTGAAGTCTTAACTTGATGTCCGATCTTGTGCTTCCTTGTTATGTGATCTTGATGCCCAAACTGATTGGTTGACCCATTAGCTTCCTCTCCATCATTCCTAATAACAATAAAATCATCACAATGATTTAGTAGCATCCAATTCTGAGATGAGGGTTTATGGACAGCGAGGAACGAGTTTACCTAATAATTTAGCTCTCGTGCACGGGCTCTTGTCATTGGTCCTTGCTGCGTAGTAGGTATGGTTGTATCGTTGGAAGGGATGTCCTCATCAGATAACATAAGACCGGAATGGAATTGTGGCTAGATAAATATATTCACGATCGGTCGTAATTTCTTTACTTAGAGAAGAATGGGATGGAAAACAGAGAGTAATTTCTTTACTTACAAAAGAACAGGAAATGGAAAAACAGGGAGTAATGTATTTACAGAACCAAAAAAAAGAGTAATTTATTTACGGAACAAAAAAAGGCGGGAGGAAACGCACAGGAACGAAAAATCTAGGAGTAAGGGTGCGGGACGAAACCGACGGAATAAAAAAAAAGGGAGAGAGTTATTTACGAAGGGAAGATGAGAACCACATAAAGGTGCAGGAGGAAGGGGCAGGGGTGAGTCCGTTGGTGGGAGGGGGGGCTGGGGCTGTGAGGAGTGTATTTTAGTTATCACACATCCCAAACACGTTTTAGCGCGTTCCTATATATATGGTGTATATAAAAAATGATGATAATAATGAGTTAATAATATTTTTTAATTAAAATCCAGTTGCAGCGTATGGGCTATATGCTAGTATATAATAAAGAAACACAATTAATTGCATTACATGAAAAAAATTGTTTCCTACTGTTTTAAAAATATATAAATTGGGATTTATAATCGACTGAGTTTTTCAGGTCAACAAAGTAGAAAAATGAGGTGAAAAAACAGCCCACACTACTGGCCGATTGACCGGTCTCGGGCATTTTTCTTTTCTCTGAAAAGACAAAACAAACTCAAATATTTCGAAGAGGCATCTCGTTGATCTATGTTGCAACTTGCAAGAAACCCACTTGGTTCTTTGTCAGAGGTTAATTTTCTCCCGTATTCTTCGGCTTTGTTTGATGGGCCAGGTTAAGCCGGGATCGATCGATTGTGGTCCAATCCCGGAGATTTTGTAGATCTCTCCTTCACATGTTATTTATGGCCTATTCTTTATAGCTGATAGATAATAGATAATGGATGAAAATAAGTTTTCGGTGGTTGTTTGAGGATATAAATGAATGAATTAAACATTGCAAAGTTGATTTTAAAAAGTTCTTTTGAAAGAAATACCGCTGAAGAAAAATTTTAGACTATACAAGTTTAGAAGGTTGAGCAGCATGCCTTCAATATCCTATACTAGTAATTTGTAACAAAAAGAACAGGATATTAGGAGTCAAAAGATTATATTTAAACCGATAGGGAAAAGCCAGGAACCGTCGACATGTTGGATGTCTTATATCCTTCAATGCAGGAGTTAATCAGCGCGATATCCGAATGCATTTTCTCATCTACAACCTTGGTGGGCATGCGTGCAACCTCCTGGCATATATCTAACAAGATGTGTTTGGCATCTTTCCTCTCTCTCGATATACTATTTAGATATGAAGAGAACATCGATAGATTTTCTAGAAGAAAAAGAAGGCATCTTTTTGCTTTGTGGGTAAGAAGATTTTACAATAATAATACATTATCCAGAAATGTAGATGAAATTCAAGGCATCTCATCTTTTACTTTGATGGCAAGAAAATCTCATAATTAATCATTCTGAGGGAGATAGAAAATGAAGGCAATTACAAATAGAGTAAATTTAACAAAAACTACTTTGATTGAACTATTATAAAACTATAAATTTAACATGATATATCATAAAATTATAGATTTAGCATCAAATTTATCACAAAACTACATATTTAATACTAAGCATCATAAAACTACAGATTTGATATTGATGTTATCACAAAATTACAAATTTTAGAGTTTAAATCCTTAACACTAATGCTATCTACAAGCTGTAAATGTGATAGTTTTGGGATTAAATTGATGCTAAATTTGTTGTTTTGTGATAGTTTTGTTACGAAATCCGTGGTTTTGTGATACTTTATCATAATTATGTAGTTTTGTGATAAATTTATTGTAAAATCTATAGTTTTATGATAGTTTAGTTTAAGCATATGTAGTTTTATGAAATTTACTCTTATAAATAATATTTAATATTACTTGTTCACATGAAAATCATGTTGTCCACATATGTTACACGCACGCGGGTGTGTTTCCAATAAGAATTTAACGAGGTAGGAATTCGCTTCCAGTCCTTGTCTCATTGAGCGTGTGATATGATGCGCGTGGATAGTGGTAAGTGTGTATGTGCATCTTATGTATAATTGTAAAAAAAAAGTAGAGAAAACATTAATTATTCACATGAAACTCATGTTTAGTAGGAAACAGCATTAAACCATTTCATCGTACACGCACTATTGGAAGCAAAGTACAAAATTAATTTTCCACCTAAAAAAAATCAAACACCCATGCCTTCTCCTTATCTGTCGTGGGATCATTACATTACATTTGTCTCTCATCAAACACCGATCTTGCATCCCGCACGTGTGCCTTTTTTTTTCCAAAAGGCTAAAGAAAAAAAATCAATGACGAAAATGCATGATGGCATTTGGTAGTATTATTACTATAGTAGGGTACACAAATTCTTTTGTGATGTTAAGCTCATAAAAGTATAAAAGTGTATACTCACTTTGTTTAAAAGTGTTTTGTCCTAAGTCAAACCTTTATAATTTTTACCATCAAATGACAATAATTTATACAATTTAACAACATAATTTTTATGTTTTTAGTTTTATCATGAGAAATACGATCATAATATATAATCCACATGTTTTTGAACTATACAAATTTTTAAATTGATGGTTAAAGATAAAAATATTTAATTTATTATAAAACTAAAACAACAATTAATCTAAAACGAAGGAAGTAGTAGTATAGATTATAAAGTAGAAGTAGCTAGGACGTCCTTGTCGACCCCAACGTACCCAATAGTAACCGGACAACGGCGCTGTGCGTCCGTGAGGATTGATTGGCCACGAGCCAGGACACAACGGAACGGAACGGAATTGGAAGAAATATGTTCTCTTTGCTTGAACCCAAAGTGTCACAGCGCTACACAATTCATCCCATCCGTACATTTTGCTGCCCTGCCACACGTGTGCGTCGTAGGATTACGTACTTGTACCCCCAAAAAAGTTGGTTGGCCTCAAGAAAAATTTTGAAGTTTATTTACACATGAATCCTCCCAAAAATATGAATATACTATATGGCCGATTGACGGTGCCCGGGATCCGTGGTAATCGTCGAATATGCCATGAGATTTTAATATATTATAGAGGTTAATAATAAAACACATGTCCTCTATAATAAATATTTAGTATAGTGTGATTTGTTCGGGCTTTAAAATTTGTGTGTCAGCTGACTGCAAATTTTATGTGTCAGCTGACTGCAAATAAATATTGTGTGGATGGTAGTATTGTTTGTGAAAATAAAAAGGTTGACCGGAGGGCAAGCACTACGTACTGATATAGTGATCGATGTGCTCTTGATTTCGATAGGAATTTAGTGATGTTAGGTCTGGTGTTCATCTATTTAATTGTGTGTTAGAAAATGTATTTGTAGATGTATATGTAGTGTGCATGTATAGGTGGTGTATATACTAGAGCTTTCTGGTCTCTAGTAGTACATGTGCGTATGCTTCTTCAACGATAATCGAAAGAAATGAACTTCCAGATCAAACCACCATGCCGGTTTAAATAGTTGAAACTTGTCTTTCAAATAAATGAATGAAACTGAGAGATGGTCCACCTTTCAAAATTATTTAGCAGGTTAATTAGGCGAAATAATTCATATTTTTCTACAGAGGAAATCATGTTCTCACCTAATATTTTTCTTCTGTGTGTGTTTAGTGGGAAAGCTACAAAATCAAATGCCTTGCTTTTGGAAACATATGTTATACTCAAATATATTTGACTGATGCCAAACTCATGTACAATATGTTTACACCAATTCAATTATATGTTACATAGTTTTTTTTATCATAAAGGAACATTGTAGCAATTTTTCACTTCTGTCAAATATACCATATATACAACTCTCCTAACTTAATAATTTTGGCAAAAGCTCATGCCAAGAAACAGAGGTAGCTAGCCAGTCCTAATAGCAGCAACCACTGCTACAACCCCCAAAAAAATCTCATCATTAACCATATTTTATACTAATTAATACACATCAACTACATAATCATCATCACCACCAGAAAATTAAGATTAATTAAGTTAAAATTAAAGTAAACACATATCAACATCACCAGCAGTTGTGTTGAGCACCAACCACACACCTCGCATCGTCGTCAATGGCGTCATCGTCAACATCGCATCGCGGACGTCCGTTGTTCCACGTCAGAATCAGCGCCGCCGCCGCCTCCTCCGTCAGCGCCTCCAGCACGGCGGCGGCGAGCTCGGCGCCGACGTGCCGCCGCGCGTCGCCGACGGGGCACACGCTCCAGCCGGCCGCCATCTCGGCGGCGATGAGGTCGTGCACCTTGGCGAGCTCTGCTTCGAGCTTCTCCTCCTCCCAGTAGTGCAAAGCGGCGGCGGAGGAGGAGGAGCTCGTGGGACGGCCGGTCCTCGTCGACGGCGCCGGCGCCAGCGAGCTTGGTGTGTGGTTGGCGGGGTGGTCGGGTAATGCCGGCGTGTAGGCGGCCGCCAGGAGCTCCCTGAAGATGACTATGGCCTCTGCGATGGTTGGAGTGGAGGGCGAGTGAGCTCTGAGCTATCCACGTGGTGGTGGCAATGGCGCCGCCGCGCCGGAGACGAAGGAGACGCGAGGTGAGTGTACATGTTTGCTTACTTTTTGAGTAGGCAGGGGACGCCGGCTGGAACGGGCTCTGCTCCAGAACGGAGACGGGGCTCAGCTGCTTCGACGACACGTCGTCGTCCTCCTCCTCCTCCTCGTCTTCCATGTCGGCCTCGCCGGCGCCGTCGCCGATGGCCGCCGCCGGCTGCCGCTGCCGCTTCCCGCCAACCTTCTTGGCCGCCGCCGCGCCACGCAGTAGAATCTTGGAGAGGATGACGCTGAGCAGCCCGCTCACCGGGCGCCGGCGCCGCCTCAGCGCCCGCTCGGCTGCGGCGGCGAAGCTCCTCGGCCAGCAGGCGGCGCCGGCGGCGTCGAGGAGGGCGGGGGAGCAGCCCTTGTCGAGGAGGAAGAGGTCGAGGGAGAAGGGCTCCTGCTGCTCCTCCAGCAGCTCAGACAAGCGGCGGCCACCGCCGCCGTCGCTGCTGATGCTTCTGCTGCTTCCAGACGCCGGCGACGGCGAGAGGAGGGTCGCCATGGGGTCGGAGAGAGGAGGTTGGTGGACGGCGCCGGATGGATGGATGGAGGCTTATAAAGGTGGAGGGGAGAAAGACTGAATGTTCACTTCTTGTTTACATTTCGCTTAAATAATTATAAAAGTTAAAAAAATCAAATAAGTTAGATTAATATATGATAGATTACTTCACAAACATGTAATATAAAAGTTAACTTTTACATGCAGCAACGAAAAAACAAATTTGACTATAAATATGCATTAACTAGCTGTAGTTTATTTTTTTCTTAATTTGTAAAAGTTAAATTTTAACTTGCATGTTTGTAGAGTGATATATCGCATGTTAATAAATTTTTTTAACTTTTTTTAAAAAAACTTAACTATTTGAATGGTGTTCAAATAACGAGGGGACATTCCTCGAGAATTTAAAATCACCCTGGGAAACTATTCTAAACTCTCGAGGAGATGTTTCCTCGTTATTTGCATGTAACTCAAATGGTTATGAAAAAATTAAAAAGATGTATTAATATATAATATATCACTACGCAAACATGTAAAGTCAAATTTAACTCTTCTACATGTCGCAGCGGAAAAAACAAATTTGACTGTGAATATACGTTAAATATTTGTAGTCTAATTTCTTTTTTTATAACTTGTAAAATTTAAATTTTAATTTATATGTTTATGGAGTAATATATCATATGTTAATATATCTTCTTAATTTTTTTTAATTTTTCATAACTATTTAAGTGACATAAAAACAACGAGAAGACATCTCCTCAAGAGTTTAAAATCCAATCTCGTTTTGGTTGCCAAACTATATATCTCTTTTTGTCATGAAAATATACGTTAAGCTACTGAACATTTTAAAAAATATGACTATATTTATAACCCTATAAAATTATTATAAAAATGATTTATAGCTACTTAGTCCGTTCACAAATTAAATCACTAATACAGTTAGAAAACAAAAATCAATATTTCTTCTGTAAGTTATATTAGTAGATTTACCATGAATGTGTGGCTAGGAAACCAATAATATAATAAAATAGGTTATAAATATAGTGAACTTTGAAAATTTGTAAAATTTTGGTCACCTAAAAATTACACATTCCTAAGCCTAAAACTGCATAAGTATGCAATATGTAATTTTACTTATTTTTAACTTTAAATTTAACTTTATTTTTGTTGTTATATATGGTTTTGCTTTACTTTTAGCTAAGTTTGAATATTTTGTACATGTAATTATGTAAAGTGTTATGAATTGGAAGTTTTTTTCATATAGTTTTGTATTTTTAAAAATTTTTGCAGGTTAGAATAATTTATTGCTTAACCTTCTATGTAATAAGAAGAGGGAGGAGTGATGAGAACCATTGGATCATTCAAGGGATAAGAAAAGTGACTAAAATTTTTGAAAATCTCAGTCACCTAAAATCTAGATTTTAGAAACTCTCTAATAAAATACGCACATTGTACTAAGATTTTGATGATGTCCTAATTAAACAATTAGTAAATAATATATAGAATTAGTTTATGATTTTCATGTTACTATCATGTCAAAATTTTTGGTTTTTCCCTTTCTATTTCCGAGGAAGGAGGGACCATTCGAACTGAAATTTTGGAATATTTTGATTTAAAATAATTTAAAATTTAAATATATTTTGATCAAATTTAAATAAATTGTGCTAACCTTAAAAAAAGTGGAATAGTTTTGTATTGGGTTGGGAGAAAAATTTTGGAAATTTTATTCTAGAATTTTGAACCATGAACCATGGTTACTATTAGTATAAATATTAAAAAAGATACTAATCACTACTACAGAACCTTTTATTGGTATCGATTAGGAACCGACCATATATATCGGTTTTCCAGTCGGTACCAATTTAGAGATACCAATGCCAAAAAACATAGGTGTCAGTTTTAGAACTGGCACCTTGTTAACGACGGATTTTGGTAATCGACTCGGAAAGAAAAGAGAAAACCGAAGCAGAGAGGAAGGATTGAGTTGGAGTCGGACCAGGCTTCGTATCGGACCCGGTAACAGTATCGGACTGGGGAGGTGTTGCTATAAAGAGCGTATCGGCCGATACGGATTTGGTTTGGTCGTGGGCCGATACGGGTTGTGAGTTGACAGTGTCAACGTGGGCTTGGTCTGGGCTCGAAGTAAGCTTTAAGGAAGTTGCCAAATAGAGATAAAGCTCGGTTTTAGGCAATTGTATCTTGTAAATTAAGTAGTGTAGATCTAATCTGTGGCTTAAGTCTGCCGCAAGGACTTGTTTGTTAGTTATAGATAAGATCGTGCCCTACAAGGGTTCTGTTGTAACCTCGGGTATAAATATCCCGATAGTTTGTACATGTAATGTATCTCTCAATCAATCACACAATCAAATCAATCTACTTCCGGCGCATCGCCAACCCTCGCAAGAGGTCTTCTTCGACGAGTTCTTGCTTCCTCGGAGCAGAGGTAAGAACTCGTCCCCGACGATTTGCATCGTCGAGGCTAACATGTCGCTTTAGACACGTTAAGCCTCGATGATGTGATCGTCGATTATCATGTCTTGAATAATTTTGACAGGTATCTTAATTAAGCCTTGCCAGCGGTTTACTCACTTTAGAGTTTATTGCCGACGATGGTTTAATTCTTATGCTTGGCTAGATTGTTCAATGCAGCTGCCATCCCCAAAAGCAATCGACGACTTGATTTTCTTTGTGTTAAGTCTCAATTCACACTTCGAGTTGCCATCGACCTTAGTCCTGTTTTGAGATCTAACACAAAGCCTGTTTTCGATTGTAATTAAGGATAGTGCCGGGGTTTTAGCCGGTTTTATCTAACATATGTGATTGCTTTATGTTTTTTGCATATGTTTGCCACTTATATGTGCAGATCGATAAGTATAGATATGTCGATCGTGAGGTAATCTTAAGATTTCTTTATGGTTGATGTGTTTATACTGGCCGATTGGCTCGTATAAGGTTGCACTAGAGTACTAGCTGATGTAGTTACTTTTGTCATCCTTATCGGCCGATATTATTAGTTGAGGTCTACATATCAATGAAGGCTGATAAGATTAGATTCATGTCTTACTTATTTTCTAAGTGAGCCGATATAGCTTTGCCCTATCGGCTGGGCTATGACAATGCGTCATCGGTCTGCTGACCGATCGGCCATTGTTCTCTGACTTGGTTCACTTGTTTCTTGTTGATTGCAGATCAAATCAACTGGCACGCTCTACTTACGACTAGGCAAGCCATTTGGACCTGCACTGAAGTTAAGCAGATCTCCCAGGCTGCCGTGGTAACGCGGAACCCGTTTGGTTGCTGGACGGGTCGAAATTCTGCACCAACACACCTATAGGTATTATAGGTATCAGTTCTTACCATAGAACCGACACATATAAGTCCCACGCGAGACAAATAAAAGCGCCTCGAGGTGCTCCCGGTTGCCCCAAATCCAAATCCAAATCCAAATTCACAATCCTCAAATCCACAAATCAAACAATTAAGAAGAATTAATCACACGAGCAACAATTAATGTATTAATGTACGAGCAACAATTAATCACATGCCGAAGAGAATGCTGAAGTCGTCCCTGGCCAACAGCCGACCGCCGCCTTGCCTTGCTCCTCCATCCCTAGATCGCCGGCGACGAGGTGGTGATGGGCGCGACAGCAGCAATAGCAGGTGAAGACGACGAGGAGGCTGAGGAGATGGCAGAGGCAGGTGGGAAGAGACAGATACAGCGGGTGGGAGTGGGGCGGCGGGGAGCAGTTGGAGATCCGGCGGCCCCCACCTCCATGTCGACGGATTTGCTGACGGCCCCCACATCCACTCCAATCAGATCCGGTGGCCTTCACCTCCACGCCGACGGCCACAGAGGGGAGAGAGAGGGAGGGGAGAGGGCCGGTCGTCACTGTGTTCTCCCATAGCCATGATGAGGAGGAGGTGGCGAGAAGAGGGGAGGCGGCGAGGGAATGGGGAAGGGAGAGGGGAGGGACTAGGAGGCGGATGGTGGAGGTGGACGGCGAGAGAAAGGAGGCGGTGGAGAAGGAGAAGAAGGAGGACGAGGAGGGGCCAGATAAGAATAGGGGGCGGCAGGGGCGAGTGGCTAATAAGGGTGCTCGGCTCGCCTGGTTCGGCTTAGTTTTGTATGGGTACTATAGATGTCAGTTTTTAATTAATCAGTACCTATAATATATTATAGGTGTCAATTCTTTTAAAAAACCGATACCTATACTATTTGTATCGGTTTTTTCTCTATAACCGACATCTATAGTGTTTTATCGGTTTTTTTCATTGCACGGAGGTAAAAAAGGTCCGTAGTAGTGAATATTAAATGGTTTTAAAAATTTTAGTTATTAATTAGAAATACCCCAGAGGCCCAGACAACCTGCTTTTCGTGATGGACAAAGGAGCATCTTATCCACGGTAGCTTGCTTCAATTTCACGTATATATGGTACCCATACGATCATACGTACGTAGAGGTGAGAAAGTGACACTAGGGAGATCAACTATCACTTTTTGATAGATCGGTACAAGGTACTGTGTGCTGTGTGCAAAATCTTTAGGCTGTCTGCGGATGAAATTTCACATCACTCCTATACATGATTACATGAATCTGTACTCCCTTTATTTGCAGGTGAATAGGCAGCTTTGTTTGGTCCATCGGTTTTCGAAAGTAGCTAGTGTGGGTGCTATGTGCCGTCGTCGTTACCCGTCACATACAATGCCATCCTTTCTTTTTTCCAATGGCATCAGAACAAAGGAGGACGAAGAAGAGGTGGTTGCTTTTGGTTGCCATTGGCATCTATCTAGAGGTTGGTAGGAGCTGAGCTGATGATTCTGGTTCCCATCCTGGAAAGAGATAGGAGGATTTCTTGCTAAATCTTGAGTTATATATTGAGCTTTGGATTATAATCCGAACATATATTCGGAGAAAAAAATAATATTAAGATAAAACTTTCATATGTTTACTGTTAGTATGTATAAAATCGGCTTATAATACGAGAAACATATTCAAAACAGCGGAAAATAATTCTAGCGTATGAGTTTTATGTTTTTTACTATTAGTCTTAGCCTTCGCATTCTAAAGTCGTCAATACTAAGAAAAGATTAAAAAATTCCTTAAAAGACAGTCAAAATTCAAAGTGTTATGTTTTTTCTAGCGATCTGATTAAATTAATGACAAATTAACACATTTGAGGTCTAATGGCATAGCAAATCGTACATCATCTAGACCCCTCAAATAGCTAGGTCCTCTTTGAAATGTAGGCTTGGGAACACATAAATACAAAAAATATCCCCTTAAAAAAGAAATGAAAAAAATATAGAAATTGTTGTATGTTTCTCTAATCCTACAAGAATAAAAAATAGGAAACAAGAAGTTATGTTCATATGAAATTGAGGCATATGTATGCAATCATATCGAAAATTTTCTATCAATTTATATGAATACTCTAGAATTCCTATGAAAATCCTCCTCATGTCTGCAATGTAATATTTGGGGAAAGTAAGATGTAACTGTGATGGAAGAGCTTAACTTTCATTTGCTTCCTCCCAACGAAAAATCATGTTCTACAAAGGTGAGCACACTCAGAAAAACAGAGTTCCTTTCATGATTCACAAGTTCTTTATTAAAAGACAATCAATAGCTAGCATACCGCTCAAACTAGCAATTAACAATATTTTATTATATAATTTTGGTCAATTTGAATTGTAAACTGTGAAATATACATCATTAAAATCATTAAGGACATTTGTTAAGAACTGAAGTTCCTAACAACAACCAGTATGTATGAGATATTTCTCAAATATTTTTAGTCCAAAATATAAAAAAATACAGTAAAATATACACCGTAATTTTAATAAAATTGAGATATACATTATACCCAGTTAATTATATATGTCTATGTAGTTCATTCACACTAAGGTGGTGTTTAAATTTCCTGAAGATAAAAATAAAGATAAAGATTAAGTGTTTCATGTAAAACGAGGTGGCATTAACGTATGATTAATTAAGTTTTAATTATTACAAACTTAAAAAATGGATTTATCTGATATTTTAGAACAACTTTCATATAAAAAATTTTCACACGAAACGCGTCGTTTAGCAGTTTGAAAAGCGTGTCACGAATATTCAAAATTTTATCCTCCTTCTTTTAGAGGAAACGAATGGGGCCTAAGTGTAGTTAATGTTTTTTTCTCTTTTCCCATTAAACCACAACTTATATATAACCCTAAATGGTCAAAATTGCCTATTTTTTCTTCTCCCATAAAACCATACCACCGTAGTTGTCTTTGAATGATCCATATAGGCTGTGTTCTTTCTCCTCCTTTCCCAACTTATCTTTCTCGTTTTTTCACACTCACGTTTTTCAAACTACTGAACGGTGTATTTTTTTACAAAAGTTTTCTATAGAAAAGTTACTTTAACAAATCATATTAATCCATATTTCAAATTTTTTGGCTAATACTTAATTAATCACGTATTAATAGGCAACACCGTTTTTCGTGTAACTTCACCTCCCGAACACAGCTATATATTGGTTTTCTTCCTTTTCTTTTCTCAGCATCACTTTAATTTTGTTTTTAGACGATTAATCTACATAAAATTTAAATTGTCATAAACTATATCTTTTTAATTGTATATCATTTTTTTAACATGATTGATCAAATATGCATCTTACATAGTTTAGCTACAAACAGATCCATCTTACGCCTTATTTCTATCACTACCATGCAAACTTTTTCTCATGTCAACGCATTATCTAGTTACTGTGTGAGGGCATATTATATATTTTTCCACTATATATGTGCAATTAAAGGAGATTTCTATTTCTTTTAAAAAAAGTATAGGCATGCAATGCAAGATGAGAAGAAAATTGAGTTCATTGTATTATATTAGCTAGAAGTAATTAAATAGATAGTCTCTTTATACTACTACTAATGACTGTACTTTCAAGCATGTTGGCAGTGCTCCACAGCTCATCTCTACTATTTTAAAAATGCATTCACCTTCCGTCCCATTCTCAGCATATGCAAGAGATCGTGCGCTCCTTCGTATGTGCATAACCATGATAAGATTCAGTAATTTTTTCTTAATTCACCCATTCACTCAATCTCTAATTATATTCTAATTATATAAGTCTAGTATGTATTTTATCCTCAATCTACTGACTCAGTCAATCCCTAATTATATAAGATTGACATGTGCTTTATTCCCAATCCACCCACCCAACTAATCTCAGTTATATGAACTCAGTTTGTGCTTTATCTTTAATTCATCACTACTACAAAAATCCTCATAGGGACCGACCTTATAGGTGCCGGTTCATTTAAAACCGACACCTATGAGCTTTTTCCCACCTCTCCGCAGGATAAAAAAATATAGAACCGGCACCTATACTATAGGTGCCGGTTTTTCAACAGAACCGACACCTATAATATAAATATAGGTGTCGGTTCTAGAGAAAAACCGGCACCTATAGTATAGGTGCCTGTTTTTTAGCAGAACCGGCACCTATAAAGTTAGTATAGGTACCGGTTTTTTATAAAAACCGACACCTATTTAAAAAACCGGTCGGCCTTATCCATCCATCCTCTCCCTTATCCATCCATCCATCTCTCTCTCGTCGTCTCTCTCTCTCTCTCGAAGCAGACGGAGAAGATGGGCGGCGGCCCTCTCCCTGCCTGGGGGCCCTCCCCCCTTCTCTCCTCCTCTAGGGCGGCGCGGCGGTGGAGAAGGCCGGCCGACGCGAGCGAGGCCGGCGCGGGCGAGGCCGACATGGGCGAGGCCGGCGCAGGCGAGGCCGACGCGGGCGGCTGGAGGAGGCTCGCCCCCCTCGGCTTCCTCTCCTCGCGGCGGCGCGGGTGAGGTGGAGGCCGGCGCGGCGAGGTGGCGGCGATGGCGGTGGAGAAGGCCGACCGACGCGGGCGAGGCCGGCGCGGGTGGCTGGAGGAGGCTCGTCCCCCTCTCACCTTCCTCTCCTCGCGGCAGCGCGGGTGAGGTGGAGGCCGGCGCGGCGAGGTGGCGGCGACGGTGGTGGTGGTGGAGGGGGTCTGGATCTCGCCGGCCTCCTCTCTCCCAGGGGACCTCCCCCCTTCCCTTCTCCTCCTCTTCCGGCGCGGCGTTGGGTGGCAGCTGACGGTGTGGAGACAGGCACGTCCAAGTGGCGGCGTGGAGGCCGGACGAGGTGGTGGTGGCGGCGGTGGAGAAGGCCGGCGGCAGTGTAGGGGGCCATCTTTTTTTTTATTTTTTTAATAGGATAGGTGCCGGTTCTAAAACCGGCACCAATAAGATTGAGGCAAAGGTGCCGAGTAATAGGTGCCGACTGGGAATCTGGCACCTATAGCCAGTTCCCAACCGGCACCTATAGGCGTTTCTGTACTAGTGCATCCATCCAGTCAATCCTTAATTATATAAAATTGACCCGTTATAAATCACAAACATACTACTACTAAATAAAAGCCTGTACCATAAGCCGAGATATGCACAAGCTCGAACAGGAAATTTCTGCGCAAAAATTTCTGCACCCTGAAGCGTACGTCCCGTGTACCCCTGTCGCCAAATCTACGCATCTGCCAAGACGCATGCAGAAACGGCGTCGAGTGTCGATGATCCACGTACGTACGCAGCAAGGCAAAGATGAAACGTTAGCTAAGGTTTGCTTTGCATTTTGCAGGCGATTGTTTTCCCGTGGTGATCTCTGCGGCAACGCCATGCCTTTCTGCTCTTGGTCGTCGAGCCATCCGTCGTCGTCGAACGGTCGCGTCCGGCGTCCCCGTGTCGAGCGAGATGGGTGGATGGGACGAGTCATCTGTTGCTCGCCGGCAATGGCGGAGCTATGTGTAAGAGGGGATACCGAGAAACAATGGTCAATTTCTTTTAAGCTATAATTTATCTATTTTTATCATATGTGTATCTCTCAATGTAAATTTAGACATTCATAATAGTTTAAACTTAATTTAAAACCGAGTAAAGCAAACGGATGACACTTTTTTTCATTTCATTCTAGTTTCACTCCTGCTCGCCGGCCGTCGTGTTGCGTCCAGTCGCCAGGTGAAAAGGCAGAGAGACAGTCAGAGCTTAGCGCCATGGTGTCCTACCGGTCGGGTACCGGGTACTTTGCCCTAGTGTACTCTCCACCTGTTGCTCTTATGAGTTCTTTGTGTTCCAGGAGTCGTCCAAAGTTTTCAAACTTTTCATGGTTTCTCAAACATAAAACTTGCCCTATTGTACGCCATGTAGGTATCTCAAGGACAGTTTCAGTCTTTCAGGTTTATTCTCTGCACGTGTCCTTGTGTTAAGTGTTAAGGATAGTATTCCATTCAGCAATTTGGTTGGGCTAATATGTTTCACGCATAAACAAGACTGAGTCATTAACGAGAGATTAATTAATTATTAACTACGTCAGGTTGCAGTCTGAATTCTTCACAAGAAGATACTACGAGTAAGACATACCACAGAGCGCATTGGTACACATTGATGGAAGTGCCTGCAACTCTGTAATGTTGGGACATCTTCACAGATGCAGAACCGTTGTTTGTTTCTCCTTGTTGCTGCTTGCTTGTGTATCTCAGATAGTACATTCGTAGGGTGCCCAACAGTATCCCCGTGGATAAAAAAAGCCGGCCATGGCTGCTGCATTGGCATTGCCATGGCATCTTGTCCATCGATGTCTTGCTTGCTTGCTGTAGAGCCCTCGCAATACGGCAGCTTATAGCTACAGAGGTGACAAGTAGAGGAACAGAGATGACAAGAGTCAGTCGATCGATCAGGGTTGGCATCAACCACATGACATGATTCTAGAGGAGTGAGGAGTAATGAGCTAATGATGAGAAGATGTGATCATGAGGTCAGGTAAGTTTGATGCTAGAAGCTGCTACATACTCCTATGGTTGTTGAATTTGGGATAACGGTTTTGGTGCTAGAGAAGGTGCTTGCTGATTAGTATTGCTAGCTGTACAAATAAGTGGAAAAGAAATGAAGTGTAATTCTTTGGTCAGGTGGTTGAAACAAGCACAAGCTTCCATGCACATGTTTTCCCTCTTGATTTCCTACCCGAGGTTCGTTCGAAATAGATTATTGTTTTTCACAAGATTATCACTTAATTGTCAAAATAAATTAAACATTTTGAAAAAAACTTAGTAAATAGCTTGAAACAAATGGTCTAAATAATATAGTAGAAGAAAATGTAATTTCCGAAGTATAGAGCAATTAATCCATTTCAATGATACGGTGAATAATTTTTCATTGAAAAAAGAGGGCCTCAGGTGCGCATGGTTTAGTCCAGGAGCCAACATACAAACATAACGCTGGTATCAGTTATGATTTTTTTTTTCAAGGGATGCAATGCTATTAAGCTTTAAATGACAAACTACTGCAGAACCAACAGTTAATGCTATAAATTACACACAAAACTCTGCTTTGTCGGAAAAATACCAAAAAAACCAATGATAAACATCTGGAACAAAACATGGTACTATAGATTTGTGATTGTATTAGAGCCCTCTATCTCTACAAGCTTCCGTTTTGTTTGAATAACTAGATAAAACCCCGCGTGTTGCTACGAGAATTTAATATGATAACAATAAATAGAAATAATATATAAGATAGCTAAATGACTCAAGTTTACATAAGTTGATATGGTTTATGATAATTTAAATAGCATATAGGATGATGATCCAAATGTAAAAAGTAAAGTGATGTGATTTTATAAGAAAAAAAGAGGAAGGTAATTTGGACCTTAGATTAATCATCTAAATGCTAAAAACAATGAGGTGATATGGTCTAATGAGAGAAGAAAATGAGAAAGATAATTTAAACCATATAATAATCATTTAAGGGCTAAAAATAATTAATGTGATATAGCTTAATGAGAAAAGAGAGCAATAATATTAATTAAGTGAGGATGAACTATATAAGTATTTAGGATATTGTAAAAAAATGATGGAGAGATATATTAAAATATTATGTGAATTATGTGGGTTGATAATTTAACATGCTTGTATTTTAAAGCTCTAAAGTTTAATAAATTATAGAATTATAGATAATATAGCATGCTTGTATGATGTTTAAGATATAATAATTGTTAGTGAATGATGATGTGACATCTTTGCATATTGAGCTTTAGAATTTGATAGATTGTAATTTTATAGTAAGATAGGATTATATTGGATAAATTGAATTGGGTTATTCAAGTCCATTTAGAAATGAAAATGGGAATGAAGATTGAATTGGGTTAGCAGTAACATTGAAATGGAAACAGAATGAAATCTATTCCAATTGATGTTTGGTGTGGGCAACCTACAAATTTTTTTCTTATGAAGAAAGACATAATCCACGTCAAAAATACATCTCAGTGTGTCTGTGTGACACATGCCTAACAACTAGAGGAAAAAAAATAAGTCTTATAATATTTCTACTTCGTCCTACTCAAATTGAGGACATGAACCGATTAGGTGGATTCACTTGCCTACAACCCCACAACTTATAAAAGTTGCTTCCAATGGATTTTGCACATTTACTTCCATCTATGTGACTATTTGTCAAGGAGTAGTTAGCAGGTATAAATGGTTGTGAAGGTGGCACAAAGCTTTCTGGCAAAATAGGAACAAAGATATGATGAGAGGAAGATCATGAGGTATGATAAGAATAGAAATTATGAAAATATGATGCGAGGTAGGGATAACGCCATATGCGGCATATAACATGGGAAAAGTTTCATCCATAGCACAAATATTTTGTCAAATTCAAATAATAGAAAAAAAACTTACTATAACAAACTGAAACCTTATTTGAAAAAAATACTTCTGTAAAAAAATACTTGTTACAACCAAAAAAAACTTCTGTTCAATGAAGAAAAATCTTTACCGCAACAAAATATTTTGCTCATTGAAATATTTAAGAAAGTATGTCACACGAGAGAGCGGATAGAGCTAAAGACGTATGGTAGTGACATCTTCATTCTATGTTGATTCCACACTAGAGAAAAGAAAAAGTTTGCCCACTTTAGAAACTTACTCTATGTAAAAAAAAAAGTTTGCTAAAAAAAAGTTTGCTAAAAAAGTAAGCGTAACACAAAATAAAACATGCACCGCACCATTACCGATGGGCCATGGCCCATAAACGGGCGAACATAGATTTCAATTGCATAATTTGTATCGAGCGCATACACTAAATCATTATTAATATCATATCACAGTCATATAAACACATAATAAAATAAAATCCTCATTCTCAATCAAAACCGCAACCTATACGGAACAAAAATGAAAAAGAAACTCTGAACCAAAGGGGAACAAAAAATCACAGGAAATACTACTAGGTAGGGTTTTTGCAACACTGGGCTTTATCCCCAAGAAGCACCCGAATCCCCCGCCGCCGCCCTCCTCCTCTCTTCCCCCTTCCGCCTTCCAGCCCTCGTCGAGGAGGAGGAGAAGGCGGCGGCCGCACGCACGAGCGCACGCACGCCGGCGAGAGGGGCAAGCAAGCTCGGTGGTGGTGGGGGGGCGGAGCCGCGTTGCGCCCCGGCGCCTCGGCGCCATCCGCGGCGGCTCCGGCGGAGGAGGCGAAACCCTAGCGGGGGGAGACGAGGTAGGTCTATTCCCCTCTCTCTCTCTTTTGATTCTTGCGATGCCCGGGGGTAGTGTAGTCTCCTGATGGGTCCTCATTCGCGGAGCGGGGAGGGGAGAAGGAATTGAGGGGGGGGGGGGGGGGGGGGGATCGGGGGGTTGGGTGGGGGGTGGTGGGATTTGGAAACCCTAGGTGCGGCGTTCTTGCCATTTTTCGCTAGCCGTGTGGTTCCAATGAATTTCGAAACCCTAGGAGTCGCGATTGGTGCCATTTCGGCTCGATATATGGTCTTCGTGCGGGGTATGGGGGGTTCAAGGTGTGATCTTGCGAGGTGTGTTGGGCTCAAGATCGCCTTTTTAGGAGAAGAGTAGGGTCGAATCACGGATCTGCGTGAATAGGAAAGAACGTCAGCTAGACGGGTGGACGACGTCAGCAAGGCTATCGGGGTGCACGCTAGAAGGGTGGAGGGTTTACTTGTGGGTCAGTATGTTTGCTCGATGATTGTTTGCCATGCTCGAATAGGAGTCATGGTTTTGCAAGATCTTGAATCCCACTTTGTGTAAGACTAATTAGGGTTCGTATAAATTGTTTGACTGGATGGACAATTTTAGTAGATGTATGATGCATTTTGTGGGTAATGAGTATCCCTGGGCTAGGGCTTCATCAGCCTGCAAACATAATATAAATCAATAATTGATTTGAATTCTCTTTCTGTTGAACCAGGTGACCACCCTTGATTGGTATCAGGACCAATACGTACATAGACATTGGAATTGATCTAAAGTGATTTATGCTTTTGAATGAGGTTTGCATCTTAGGAAAGTAAACGAGGGTTGCTGATTAAATTTTACTTGTCTAGTTCTATGCTTGAGAAACATTAGACAGCACCATCCCAATAATATTATAAACCATAAACTGTATTAGTTCCCTGCATCCATAATTCGACAACGTGTACTATTAGACATATTCTTGCCTTTTTTCCCCATTTTCTCTGGTATCAGGGTATTAATGGGCCTAGTGACTTGTAAAGCATGATTATCATCCTGTCAATCTCTTTCTAATTCGAGCTTACGAGTTGGAATGAACATAAAGCCATATGTTAGTGCTTTAGAATTAATCATTACTTGTATTGTATCTTATTGTCCTTGTCCTTTTTCCTTAGTAAATTTGTTAACACTTACTGTATCTTTTCCGTTCAGTGACTGCTCAAGCCACTCTCAACAGATAAAGTAATATATTCATCAGTCCTTTCTCAATATAGTTGAGAGCGAGTTTACATGGCTATGATGCCAAGTGATTCATCACATCATGGAATCGTAGAAAATAGCCCATACAGAACTACCCAGGGCAGGAATGAGGAAACTGGTGAACTTGGTGCTTCATGGTATTTCAGTAGAAAGGAAATAGAAGAGAATTCTCCATCCAGGAGGGATGGCATTGATTTGAAGAAAGAGTCTTACCTCCGAAAATCATATTGTACTTTTCTACAAGATTTGGGCATGAGGCTTAAAGTGTAAGATCATAGTTGATTTAACTTCTATTGTTCATTGTTGATGATATTAACTTGTTCCTTTTAATCATTATTATGATCTTCAATTACCATGGTGCATGAACTTCTACTTTATTATTTTCAAAGGATGCTAAACTTAACTGAAGTATATCTATTGTGGTTGTAATTTGTAAGCCGTTAGCTTATTTTTGGTCTGATTTGTTCTAATAAGTTTGATCAATGTACTCACCCTTTTATTTGGACATCCATGTGAGATCCATTTATGTGTATATAATCAACATTGAAGCAGAAGATGTTTTTTGATCTCTTTGAAACTGTATGGTTGGCTGTTATGACGACCTGGTAAATTGTTTGGTTACGACTTGTTGAATGTGTATATTATCAAAAAATGGAAGAAAAATGTGTGCTTTTTCTCATTGATTTTAGCCCTTGCGTGCCATGCAAATTGTTCTGGTCATGTGAATACTACATATTTTTTAGTATTTCTTATTTATGGAGTATACTGTCATTCTGTTTACTTATCGTTTCAATCAATGATTGTCTTTTGTTCTGTGGTAGGCCACAAGTCACTATTGCTACAGCTATTGTGTTCTGTCACCGTTTTTACCTTCGTCAGTCCCATGCAAAAAATGATAGACGAGTAAGTATTTTAAATGCTTGGTTCTAGTTCCTCCTTTTGTGGTATTATGGATGGCTATTTCTCTTTTAGTTAGTAGCCTTTTTATTACGATGACATATTTGCATTTTTTATGTAGTTCTGAAACATGTTTAGTTTAACATGAAAATGGTTTCTATCTGTATGGATAGTAAGGTAGGAGCGATGAAAAATGCAATGTTTTATAGGTACAGAAGTTGTGTCGTGGGGAAGTACATATTTTGACATTTGCATTTTATGATCACAAGAGCTATGGGGACTTTATTACTTAATTTATAGGGACTGAAGTTGTTATCAGTGCAGTTTAAGCGAAAAGTACACTCAAGACACAATGGTATCATATTGCCTTAGGTACAAAGCATTAAAAAGTGTGCGCCTTACACACATGAAGCACAATATAAAGACATAAATGTCTACCCCTAAGTAGGAAGCTCCATGCCTGATTCTGGCAGCTATCAAAGATGACAAAAAACAAACTAATAGTTAAGAAATATATAACGGATCTTAGTCTGAGATTAGCAAACTGCAATTTAAGTAGTTTTAGGCTGCTATAATGTACATAGCGTGCCACATTAATATAGTTTTGCTAAGAAGTTAATCACCTAATCCTTCAACAGAAGATGCCCAAAATATGAGTCCTGAATCAAGCTGGCAGAAAAAAAAAAGGCAGCACGCGCCTGAGCGCCTTGTTCTTAAGCCTAAAGTTGTCTCACCAACGGCATTGTGCTTTAAGCTACTCTAGGTGCTTTAGTTGCGGCCCTGTGCTTCGCTTGCTTTTGCATCTAGGCGAGCGCCTTTTGCGCTTTTGACTGACTGTTTCTTACGAGATAAAAGTACCACATATATTTGATAGTTGTTGGTGGAGGTTATGGATTAATGATCCATATTAAAGTTGACAAGTGGCCACCCCACTATCAATCTTCTATGTGGTTAGGAGTTAGGGGAGCATTGGTGAGTGGTGCAAAAAATTTGCCCCTACCGTAACATTGGAAAAATTTTACATTTCCCAAGGTTTTGCTATAAAATGAACAAGAGAGAACCAATGTGAATGGAAACCAACCAAGGATATAATACCGCCAAGGCGTTAAAGCATCATTAAAGCTACCATGGGCTTATCAGACGAAACACCTCAATCTTCTGCGCTATCTGTGGGCAGACCAGCAGGGGAATCTTGAATGCTTTTAGCCATCACATGTATAATACAACTCTTTCATATTTGATTTAAGCTAATACACATGAAAGCATTGAAAATCACATGAAAAAGTGAGAGAGACTTCTGGATAATGCCTTAAATGTTGGACTTAACTGGAACAAGTCTAATGTAGAACTTGCTATGTGTATAGTATTGTAGTGTCAAAAGCTCAGAGCTAACCAGAAAGAGAAATGAGTACAAATTCTTACTGCCAATGGAAAGAAACAGTATTGTAGTGCATGCGAGTTTGTTTTACTTGTCCTGAGAAATGTTTAGTATTTTGTACCATCTGTCAAACGAAATAATTTTCTATTCTCTTTTTCCTAGCATTCATATAATGTAATGGATGCTTCTCGTGTCACAAACTTTTGATTGCATGATCTTAATTTTACTCTGAAGTTAAGTGTTGTCCTATATATCTGTAACCTGTTTGAAGAGATAACTTATAATTTGTACTGACCGTTCTTACAGACAATTGCCACAGTTTGCATGTTCTTGGCTGGAAAAGTCGAAGAGACGCCTAGGCCTTTGAAAGATGTTATTCTGGTTTCTTATGAGATTATTCATAAAAAGGATCCTGCTGCTGGTCAGAGAATCAAGCAGAGGGTAAAAATAAACTAGATGCTTCTTTTGCTATATACTTTAATTTTATGAATTATTTTTTCCTTGCAAGAAAAATCCCTCTGATCTGCATTTGGCAGCAGAATCATCCGTTTTGCCTGATATTTAGTTTTCTTTGATGTTCTAAGTATTTTGACTATTCCATTTCCTGATAAACATTACTGGCTATATTGACAACTATCACCCATCGCCTTTTTGATTTTTTTGCTTCATTTTTGAACCCTAGAATTTAGCTAATGGAAGAATCAAGAAAGGGAGGTTAAATTACACGTAAACAAACTTCAACATCTGACAGTTGTTATTCATTGTATTATATCATGTTGGTTGTGATTAAGTTAACCATCAAGGCATCTGCCTGTGATATTTACTTCTGTCCTGGTTTTACTGTGTGCAGAAGTGAATATGCTACAAACAGTGTTGTGGGCTTGAAAAAATAAATAAAAGAACAGAAAAAAATGGAAGTAAATAGTTACCATTGCATGCTTCCATTCTCAGCTAATGCTTCTTGAAAACAATCCAAGGCTGCCATATAGGGTTATAGCGTTTATGACTCCTGACATACTGTATAGGCTTTTTCCCTGCACGTGATGTTTCCTGCTTTGGGAGAATGTCTGGGTGGAGTTATTTTTCCTCCTGCACCAGACAATGATTTCCACTGGGATACTTTAATGAATGGTCTGTAATTGTCTCTGCAGGAAGTATATGATCAACAAAAAGAACTTATTTTACTTGCGGAGCGAGTTGTACTTGCAACACTTGGGTTTGATTTGAATGTGCACCATCCATACAAGCCTTTGGTTGAAGCAATAAGAAAATTTAAAGTTGCTCAAAATGCGCTTGCTCAGGTTGCATGGAATTTTGTCAATGATGGGTATGCTATTGATACCCTTATTATCTTTAGAGATATCACTCAATCATGTATATAACACGTTAAAAAGGGTGTATATTGTACAGGCTGCGTACTTCGCTTTGCCTGCAATTCAAGCCTCATCATATTGCAGCAGGTGCTATCTTTTTGGCTGCGAAATTTCTCAAAGTGAAGCTTCCATCTGATGGTGAGAAGGTTTGGTGGCAGGAGTTTGATGTGACTCCAAGACAGCTGGAAGGTTGGTCCCTAGATGCAAAGTCCGTAAACAAAATGTTGTGTTCTATACTTCTATTTGGGCCACACTTCATTTGTTCAAAAAGCACTATATTACGGTTTACAACAGTCTCCTGAGTTTTAAACCACGTTTTTTTTCTGAACATGTTGAGTAGGTTGCTTTGGTACATTACTGCTGCTGAAGCAGTTAATGTTGCGCTGCGGCTTATTTAAATTTTGTATACTAGTTGAAGCAATGGAGAATCTATTCCGATGCAATATGGCTTCCTCGGAATCCAGGATAGGAAAAGCGTAGGAATAGGTAAAACACAGGAATATGATAGGATTGCATGTGTGAAATAGAGGATTAGAAAACATAGGAATTTCTTGTTCTTTGTGCATAGGATTATTACAAGAAAGAGGCTAGAGTGGATTCTTATTTTCCTGTGAAAACATAGGTAGGAGTGTTCCTCTGGATGGTAGCCAATCCTTTGAAACGAAGGCATCAAAGGAATCATCAATCTTCCATTTTCCTTCACATTTCCTCCATTCCGAATGAGCCCTTAGGTTATTACTCCATTCATCAACAGATTTCATTCCTGGATTTTGCACAAAAAAATACATCTAGAAAAGAACACATTGTTCGTTAGGTTTGTTATGGATTTAGGATGGCCTATTTTATTAGTCCATGCCTCCATAGTAGTACTAGGAAATAAAAATTAATCATCAGAAGAGCAGGGAATATAAGTCTAAAATATTTGACATCATCTTGAAATCATCAGATGCTATGTTTGCTCATGGTTTGTAGAATACCTTTCACACCACGCGGCTTCCTTTTTGATAATTTTCTGTTTCAGAAAAGTACATATTTGTATTCAACTTGTGCAGATTTTCCTATTTTTATGCCTTCATCAAGCAGAAATTTAAATTTCACATCTTTAGTTGTCCTTTTTCTAAAAGGTTTATGCCCCGTTGTTTTCTACATTAACTTTCTGCAACATTCTGGGGGGATGGGTTAAGACTGACATACTACACAAGGTATTTCCAACAAAGGCAAGGACAATAAGAAACAGGAGTGTTAAATATGGGAGCAATTTCATAAATTTCACAAGAATTTGACCAGGTACCAAAAAATATCAAATTTTTTTTGGGTACCAAGTAATACCACAACTTGAGCCAAAACTTCTTTCCCATACCATTTCATCATTTTTGCCCTTCTTTCTTCCTCCCCTCTTCATCCCCTCACTGAGTCTGGTAATGATGTACCTGGAGCAAGCATGTGGCCTGTTGGGGCTGATGCTGCGGTCTTCACTGTGGCTTCCATCCTGACCTCTGGCATGACCATCTTGGCATTGCTCTCTGTGTGATGCTATGCTCAGATCCTCGCCTCTTAGATCCTCGCCTCTTTACTGATCTGCTACGCCCTGCTTTGAACAGATAATTGGTTGCTTGTGAATGGTTTGATTTATGTAGTGGATTAATTCGTACTGGGTGTTGGTGGAATAGTAATTGTGCCTTTCATTAGCATGTTCTAATTTGGGTCATAATCCGGAGCTTATGTACTGAGTTTTTCTAATGAATTACTAGCATACAGAGTCTCAGATCTTCGTTGTGATTATACTATTCTAAAGGGAGCTATTAAAAATCTCTCCATGGACATGTGTGATTTCATAAAATAATTCATGTGGTTTCATAAACACACTTTCAATTGCAAGCTGTCTAATCAAAGAATGTGGTTGGTTAGGATCTGAGGGTTTATGTGTTAATTGAGTTTGATCTGATGGCTACAATTTTTGGGGTCGGTTGGCATAACGAGCGAAGTGCGGTAGGGGTCAATTTTAGAGTTCACAAGGGTTTATCTTCATACCTTGTCCTGCTGATTTGCAATGGTTCACTGAACTCAGCTGAATGCTCTTATATTTCTTGGTGGGGACCTGCCAAGCAATATATTAAGAATAAACATTACAATGAAAGCTGACCAGGATACACATAGAAATTCTGGAAAGCCTAAATTGTGGCCAGTTTTTGGAAATTTGACAGGGCCTAGAAACCAGTTTCTTTTGGTCTTGTGCAACCTGATTTGTGCTTGCTAAGTTGCTATGAACATTCCAAATTTACATTGACTAGGTGCTGTATATTCTAATTCCTTTTATTCTTGTTACACTAGTTATGTTTATTTAACCTTTTGATAATCCAATGTGATCATTTGACACATTCCTTTCTGGGTTCTTGTTACATCAGATAATAATGCATGTCTCCCTTGATTGCAGAAGTTAGCAATCAAATGTTGGAGCTGTATGAGCAAAACCGTGCAGCTCAGGCACAACCATCTCATGGAAATGAAGCTGAAGGGAGCTCTGCTAGTGTTCCTAATCAGCGAGTCTCTGTAAAATCCGAGGAAACACCTGTTCCTCACCAGTCGAAACAGTCAAGTTCACAGCATTCAACAGGTGCTCCAAGTCATCATGGTGTCGAGCACTCAAATCTGGAAAAGCAAACAGTGGACCAGAAAATGCTTCAAAATGACAATGGTGACCATGGGAGTAACAAAACAAGAAGCAATCATAGTGGAAGTAGAGTTGATATTGGTGCCAACGATGGTTTACATCATGACAAACAATCCATGACAGAAAATAAGAATCTTCCGTCACATGGCAACTCCAGTGAAATCAGAGATGTTAACCGCAATGGCAATGATGGTACGAATGTGACATCCTTGATGGTAAATAAAATTGACAAGGATAAGGTGAAAGCACAAATGGAAAAGCAAAGGAAACTGAAAGGTGATGTTGCTAGGAAGGTAGAGGTAATAGATGATGATGATGATCTTGAGAGGCAACTAGAACATGACATTGAATTGGCTGTTGAGGATAATAAGATAAAGCAGGAGAGGAAGCAGAGTTCCCCTCATGTTACCATGCATCGGGGGGATCATAGAAATGCTGATCAAGTTACAGGCAATGGGCACCTTGGCAAGCAGAATACACCAGAGACTGCTCAAGATGCCCCAATGGACGACATTAAAGAACAGCGCAATTCCCATGGCTCAAAGCACCATGACAGTCATGATACTGCTCATGAGCGAGGTGAAAGAGACTATGAAAGGCCTCGGCCTGAAGGTTAGTTTTGACGACATTGAGAGATCATGTGTGATTTTGAGCAATTTGCTGGAAAGTGAGCACTTGGCCTGGAACTTGCCCGTATTAAGATCAGCATATGTTACTGCAACGTATGCATTTCCTGCCTGATATCGCTGCCAAAGTGGGCATGCTGTGGAGAGTCAGACATAAGGATGCTCATGTTTTTACCCAGCTGTATTTGTCCCTCGCAACTGATTGCAACGGGTGTTTTGTCCTGGATTTGTACTGGGGACAGTTTAGGAGGAAACCCATGATGATAAAATCTGTGTTCCAACAAGTATTGGAGTAAATACACTGGAGAAAGCCTCTAGTTCCATTTGCATTGAATTCTTTTTTTGTTTTTATGCGAATTTTCTTTTTTGTTTTTAGGCGAATTTTCAGCGACGTTGCATGAGCCCCATAACTAGCTCGAGAAGTTGGCATTGGTTCAAAACTTCGAAGTATTTTAGCTTGTTCAGGTGGCAGTTTCTTCCTTCCCAACATTGAATCTGGAGTCTCGATTCTCCAATGGAATGGCGTTCTAATGTTCTATGTGCATGAGGTGCAGGAAATGAAATGGGGTTCTATTTGTCAAGTTTTATGTTCTATCAGATTGCCTGTTTCTGTTGAACGATGATGGCTGGGTAACTGGGTGATGGTTCATGCTGGAAACCGGTCGTCTGAGATCATCCAGGATGCATCAGCCAAGTTTGCATCTGTTTACATTACGTCCCATTAAACTACTCCTAAACCATTACAAACTATGGTGGCTTATGACAGTTTTTAGTTTCATGTTTAGGACACTGATCTACCTATCTATCTTAAGTGATTTTTATCTCATCAACATGGAACAATATGATTCACAACCCAACCCTACGATATGATTACCTTCCCCTAGGACTCGTAGGTTATCCAATCATGGTTAAGATTAACATCAACTTTCAACCAGGAAAAGCAAAATGGCAGAAAGTCCCGTTACATGAGAGCGCAAAATCTCAGTATGGATTGTCGACAGCTGAACATGCAGCAAGATGATTATCAGATTATGGTGCAAAAGAGAAGAAAAAAACAATGCACATCTCCTTGAATGCCATCGAACAAGATGAAAACAAAAGCTCTGTTATATGACCCCTCAGCGAGTTGCTGGAATGCCTAAAACCCTGTAATATGATCCCTCGGCGAGTTGCTGGAATGCTGACCTCCATACTGTTCTCACCAAACACCAGAGTGTGCAATCAGGAGGCATCTTGCAATTGGATGGTTCACGCTAGAGGGGAATGGCAGTATCCTCCTTTGCTGCAGATGATCCAATCCAGAGGTGAGAAGGTTACCAAGCGCCAACCATGCTGAGCGACGAAGGATAATCAGCTCAATGGAGCTGAAATGAAATTTGCCTCTATGATGGGTCACTGAGGTGTATAGCAACATACTTCTATACAACAAATAATCAACAAATCGCTGCCAAAACTTGCTGGCCTACGCCGAGCCTTTGTTTTTGGTTGATGTCATAAATGATTCGCCGCAGCCACATTCTCCCTTGGAATTAGGGTTCATAAACACAAACTCAGACCTACAAGACAAAGAATCACTAATGGCAATTTGCAAAAGAAGAAAAAGAAAAAGGCAACATGTACAAGGAGGTGACATGTTAAAATAACCATACCTAAGTGGATCATCAATGAAATCCATTTTGGTTCCAATCACATGCATAAGAGCTTTCGGGTCAATTAGTATCTTAACTCCTTTATCTTCCACAAGTTCATCGAACTTTCCCTTCTCATCTGAGAAATCATGAGCATAAATTATAATACTATTATAAGTTTCATAAACTAGTGAAATTAACTGGATCATTTGTAGCCAAACAATTAAGTGCAGAAATAAGCCCATCTGATAATTATGGCACAAACAAGTGACTACGGGGAATTGTTATTGTAAAATAACTACACATTTTAGCAAGATAGTATAATCTCAGAAGCTGCAAAGAAGAATAGGTGTCATTCCAAATAAACATGCATATGTATGCCTTCAGTGTTCAGTCACAAAAGAGAGACACCCTAAAACATGTGCATGTAAACCATTGTTAATTTGGCCCAAAGGTACCTTTTGGAATATAAAGTTCATATATGGAATCAACCAACATCCTAGAAGGCTAACTTATATGTGCTAATGCTAGAGAGCTGCAAAGACAAGGATGTGAAAAAACAAAGCCAAATTGCTCAACTTAGTTGAGAACTAATTTCATTTTCTAGACGCTTGAGTTCTACTTGATATTATTACGGAGGTATGGCCTTTGTAGACACAACAAAACAAATGTGAGCTTCAGCATGCAGAAATGGTTTGTTCACTGGTATTATGAACTGCTAATACCTCTTTTGTGGATAGTGGCAAACATATTTGACGGTTATCTTTTTTTTTCTCAAAAACACAAGAGGCTTGCGCTTCATTTCATTAAGAAGAAGCAGAAATATTTACAACAGAGTGATCCATAAAGAAGGAAACCTCTAGAGAGAAAAGATCATAATAAAAATCGACACGCAACAAAAGGACCCCCTAGGAGCAGCTAACCAACCAAAGGAAGCGACCTACACAGAAACTCATTGAGAGCCCTGGCTCCAGCCATACACCAAAGAACACTCTCTCTTGCTACTGCTTGCAAGACAGCCGTGATGGCGTGGCATTAAAAGGAATTTGAAAGGAACATGACCAACTTACGACGATTTTGCATCAAGCTCAAATATCAGGAAGCATCCAAGGAATTTAAGAAAGGGTGACAATGGAATTTATATCTGTCTTGACCACAGTTTAACAAGAGACATTAGCTTATTCGCATACGACCTCTTTCATGGATAGTGACAAGCACTATATTTGACAGTTTTGATCTATCTTGTCACAAGGCTCTAAAAGGAATTTGCAATGGACATGATCAAGTTATGACAAAATAATGCATCAAGATCAAATATCAGGGAGCACCCAAATAGGAATTTAAGGAAGAGTGACAATCGAATTTAATTTTTTTCCTCGCAAC
Organism: Oryza officinalis; assembly: GCA_008326285.1. Taxonomy (NCBI): domain Eukaryota; kingdom Viridiplantae; phylum Streptophyta; class Magnoliopsida; order Poales; family Poaceae; genus Oryza; species Oryza officinalis. Next base: position 27,197,624 of record BDMV01000012.1, read on the forward strand.
AGTAGAACAAGAGCCCAGAGCTTATTCGCATATCAAGATGACAAACAAGGTCTAATGCTGGGGAAACAGCATACCAGCATAATTCATTGTGTACGACAACCCGTTGCAACCACGGGCCTTGACGCCGAGACGGAGATAAGCACGCTGCCGAACGCCAAGCAGCTGGCGCACCCTCGACGCCGCCGCATCGGTCAGCGTAAGGGCCTGCTTACGGACAGACGGCCCTGCCTTCTCTGCCATTGCCTTGAACACCGAAGAAGCCATGGCTTTCTACAGCACCGCTTCGATCGAATCCAATTGCTCAATTAAGCTGCAAATCATAATCGGTGGAGAAAGCAATGCGTCAATGTTCACGAGGATACATATATATATGTATAGAACTCCCGTTTACATGTACTAGCTGAAAAGGTTATTTCAGAAAGACATAAGGTGGAAATTCTTTGACATCCGTGAGGATTCCTCCTCTTGGCGAGTCCTACGCATCTAGTAACCAAAGGACCATACAATCCTCACCTGAACTGATTAGTCCGATAAAACAGGGCATAGATGAGTAGATGCTTGCCGATAAATTCTTTTTGACCAACACCAAGAACGTCTGCTTGCTGTCAAGAAACGACCTTGTTGCCTATTTTTGCCCGACGAGGGGGATCGAACGAAAGATCGCTAATTTCTAGATCGAGCACACGCCTCGCCGCCTCCCCCGCCCCCGGCGATTCGTACCCCCAAAGTTTTCAGCTTTCCAAGAACGCACCTTTTCGCCGGCGCCGGCGCCGGCCTCCTCCGCAGCCCCACAGGGAAGCCGGCGGCCTCTTCGCCGGGGATGGAGCGTCGCGCCGCCGCCGGACGGGAGGTGGTCGCGTCGCGTCGGTGGATGGAGAGAAGGATGCGATGCGATGGCGGATTTGGAATTGGCGTCCTCTATTCCTCTCTCCAAGTTTTTTTTTTTGACACGATTTCTCTCTTCCAAGTTGGTAGGAGAGGTGGGTCACTCTCCTCCTGACATGAGTCCTGGCGGTGCTGGGACTGGATACAATCAGAGCCGTCGGATCCGAGCCGATCCGATCGAGCCAAAGACTAACGCTCTGTTAGTTCGGGTGAGTTCCCAACTCATCTCACTCTTTCCGCGCGTACGTTTTTCAAACTGTTAAACGATGTGTTTTTTCAAAAAGTTTCTATATGAAAGTTACTTTATAAAATCATATTAATTTATTTTTTAAAAAAAAATTAGTAAATACTTAATTAATCATGTGCTAATGAGTTGCTTCGTTTTTCGTGCAGAGGGAATTTCTTCCCAACTCATACAAACAAACACACCCTAAGGGTGTGTTCTTTTGTTGGTGTTGGGAAGAAATTCCCTCCGCACGAAAAATGGAACGACTCATTAGCACATGATTAATTAAGTATTTACTAATTTTTTTAAAAAAATGAATTAATATGATTTTTTAAAGCAACTTTCGTATAGAAATTTTTTGTAAAAAATACACCATTTAGTAGTTTGAAAAACATGCGCGCGAAAAAAAAGATACGTGAGTTGGAAAAAAGAGACAGATAATGCTTCTGAGTTCTGAGACAGGGCAAGAACAGGATTTTTTTTTACCTTTTGGTCCTTTTTAAAATCTCGTTTTATAAATGACATTGACACCAAGGACCTAATTGTAATAAAAATATTTACAAATACTCCCTTCGTTTTATATTATGTCTTTTGGTTTTTTTTCTTAGTTAAACTTTTTTTTAAATTTGACTAAGTTTATAAAAAAATATAGTATCATTTTCAATACAAAATAAACATGTTATCAAAATATATTTAATGTTAAATTTAATAAAACTAATTTAGTGTTGTAGACGCTGCTAATTTTTCTATAAACTTGATCAAACCTAAATAACTCTGACTAAGAAAAAAATCAATCGACTTATAATATGAAACGGAGGTAGTAGGTTCTTAGCGATAGTGTTATTGGCGCCGAGGACATATTTGAACATATTTTTTTGAGTACATTATATCCACGATACATTAACTTGGCAAGTGAGTGTGATATAGTACAAAAGCTTGAGAATTAAATGTCTGAGTGTAACAACTTGGTAAGTGGATGTGTTGTAGTACGAGAACTTGATAATTTAGTATTTTGGTACAACAACTTGGCTAAATATGTGCTATTTTGGTTAATAGGTGCTAGGAGAGTTTTTTTCATGATATCAATATGTCATCATACAGCAATTCTACGGATATTACCTTATAATGAATTTAATCTTTAAGAATTACGTTGCACATCCAATTTGCATCACCGGTTTGGATTTTGTTTTCTTCACCTTCTCAAATCTCAACTGAAATATATATTTTCTACATGGTAAATTTTAATTGACTTTCAGTTATTAGAATGAAAATTTAAATATGCTTACACAAATTCGCATTAGTATGTTGGCAAAATAAGTACTTAAAAATTAAATATGTATAAAAAATACTCGAAATAATTAAGTTGTCGCATCACTTCTCAACTTCCTGTAAAAAATCGCACCCACCGTGCAAGTTGTTGCATTCGTACGCTCACTTATAAAGTTCTTAAACTAAATTGCACCCACCTGTCAAGTGTTGTACAAGGATGCTCATTTCTCAAGTTCTTGCACCAAATTGCATCTATCTGCCAAGTTGATGTACCGTGGATGCAATTTACTCTGTTTTTTTTATTACAAATAGGTCTTTTTTGATTTTTTATAAATAAGTCCTTGGCATTGACCCCTTCACATCAGTAACTTAGCTTCCACAGGAGAACGAGGGGGATGACGCCAATGTCATTGGCACCATCAATGTTGTATGATATTCTGGCCCAATTAAGATTTGACATGTGTGACCTTTGAGAACTATGTACATATGTTTAGTACCATATTGCTAGTTTATCCCTTCAGCCATATCACTTCTAGGTTAAACCTTTTACACGAAGTGAGGACAGAAGTATAAGTGGGGTGGTATGTGTATGTGGGCTTGACTGTCGGATGAGTAAGGCTGCAATGTTCTGGAGGGCGAGCTGTTACATGTTGGACCATGGCGCTGCGAAAAGGATCCATTCTTGAAATAAATTTTTCTAGGGGTATATTTGCAAAATAAGTTTTCAAAAAGTTCTAAAATGTGAAAAATCCACGGGCAAGAAAGCTCAGATTTTTCTCCTTTAAAAATCACACGAGGGAAAGAAACTCATGCTGCACAGATAATAGGAAAATAAAATAATAATAATAGTGAAAAAATTGCTTATGTTTTCACTATAAAGTATAGATAGTTGCTTCCTCTGTTCCTAAATACTCCTACTCAACGCCCTGCACTATTATTTCCGAACTGTGACTACTCCTATTTTAGCCAAAAAAAAATTCATAAACGCTTGTTATTCTTTCCATATTATGGAAGTTTGGTGTATGTTAAATATAAACATTTGATTTTTGTTTATTCAAATTTGTTGACTTGAAAATTATTGGTGATAAAAATTGAGTTAGTACCGGTCAATGGTGTCCATGTAAATGGAATGGTGAATAGCCAACAAGGCCTCTAAAATTTTGCTTCGGGATCAATTTGGTCCTTGATAATTCAATTTTTCCAAACAAGTACTTAAAATCTATTATTTGGTTCAACATTGTCAGAGATGTAGGAACGAGCATCCTTACTCCATTGGATGCTTGGTGCACAATATGACCCACCATGAACAAAGTAGAAGATGGGTGCAGTTGACGTTGCCTGGGGACAAACATCTATTCCCGAGAACCACTGTAAGTAGACCAAGGTCCCAATGACTACGCCAGGACCAAGGACTCTCCAAGAGACCTTATTAAGGAGATTTGACCTGGTTCTGTGCGTTATCTTGCCCTGTCATTTCACATTAATTGTGGGGTAATGCACATCCTGTGAGCATATCATGGGTGGCGTGGGTGATGTGGCTATGCATGTCTCCTCTCGCTTGCCCATGTTGCCCCAGAAGAAAAGGCGTGTGACGCAGCACAAGCTCAATGTCCACCCCACAAGCCCCTTTTTCACCAACATCGGAGGCTGACGGGCAGGCCCATTGATAGCTGGGACAAAGACTTTGGCTGCCCCGCTCCACATGTCAGCTGATAGGAGGGACAACTACAAGACCAAGCATATCAACCCCTCTAGGCTAGGCTCCACTTTTGTATGCATGCATAGGCACCATTGACTTTCCTTGATGTATAAAAGGTGGATCCATGCCACAGAGAGGGGGTTGGAGTTGGACAGACTAAAATAGGCTAAGTTAGGCCCCGTTTGGCACACTCTAGCTCCCAACTCCAATTTACCTAGAGCTGGAGCTGTGCCAAACGGTATAGATTCTTTATTTTTTGGAGCGGAGTTAGCAGAGCTGCTTCACAAATTTGTGCTACAGGGGTGGAACTGGGTTTTTGTTGCTCCACAGCTCCACTCCACCCCAAAAGACCCATTACCCTTTAATTCTTTTAGTGTATTTACATCAAAATGCCACTGAACTACCCCTTCCTACCTCATCTCCTCCTCATCTTCCTCCCTTGACAGCGGCAACCGATGGCGGTATCGGTGTCGGCGGGCGGCTGTGGCTGGCGTCGGTGGCGGCGGGCGGGTGGCGCGGCGCGCGAGGGCCACGGGCGGCGGNGCGGCGGTGTGGGGTTAGCGGCACGCGGGCGAGCGGCAGGGCGACGCGCGGGAGCAACGTCGGTGGCGGCAGCGGCAGCGCGACACGCGCGTGGCAGCGGCGGCGGTGGCAGGGCAACGCTAACCAGGTGTTCGACGAAATGCCAACAAGAGATGTGGTGGCGTGGAGCTAACCAATCTAGCCAAACACTTTCATACCCACTTCAGCTCCTATAGGAGCCAGCTCTCACAGGAGTTGAAGTTTAGAGTTGGGAGTTGGAGTTTGGAGCCCTATCAAATGGGGCCTTAGATGCATATATCAGATTCAGTGAAGAAGGGTTCATTATCTCCTTGTTACAACAAGGGTTTATCCTCTTCCGCTTAGAACATATCACCATCCTTCACTGTAACCTTGACATCATCTCATGTAACCTTGACATCATCTCATGGAGCAAAAACATAGGAGCAGGGTGTTACACTCCCGAACGGCTTGGACCTGTATAAACCTCTTGTCTACTCACTCCCATATGTGCCCCAGGCACAAGCTAGGAACCTGCACCCTAGCCAAACTCTCAAGGGGTATCATGCCTTCTCGCTAGAGGAGCTCCTTGCTCCGACAAACGTAGTCATTGGACCCATAGAAAAGGCCACATGGGTGTGCCATGTCATACTCGCATGTAAGTCGCATGTAAGTGTAGCAATAAAATGACCATTATTGCCTTATATATATACCATATTAAAAAAAGAAAGAAAAACAAAACAGAAATAACGAGACAGCTCAACATTGTTTCTATCGTGAGTTCTAGGTTCTTTTTTTTGTTTTTCTTTCCTTTTCTTTAGTAGGATATATATAAGGGTAGAATGGTTATTTGATTGCTACACTTACATGCGAGGATGACATGGCACACTCACATGGCCTTTTCTATGGATCGAATAACTAAGTTGAGCCAAATGATAGATTTCAAGGACTTGTTTGAAGAAATAGAAATGCTAGTGACTAAACTAACCCTAGAGCGAAGATTTAGGGCTCAGCTTTTTACTTTAAATGGAAACATATGAAGTATGAACATGATTCACAAAGCCATTACCAGCGGTTTTCAAAAAAAAAAAGACATTCAAAAACTTTTGGAAATGGGTGAAATTCAGATAAATTTTATTAAAAAAATTAGTTTGTTTTCTTAATTTGATTGGTTTACCTTTTCTATTTTTTTTTGAATTTGACTACTAGTTTACCAGTTTGTCAACTGGAGCCAGCTCAAATTTCTTTTGAAAAAAAATAAAAAGAGCGGTTGTCATATAGTGTGAGTGCATGACAAGATATATCATTAGATAATAATATTACTTTGACATTTTATGGGCTAAAATTTCACCATTCAAGGAATAGGTACATACATTTAGTGTTAATGGAGTCACCACTCACCTTGATCTAGAAAACTCCAATCCAAGATGGGTTTCAAATATTAAACCAGCTAGCGAAGCTGATTTAGAGATCAAAACCAGCCGACTGATTTAGATCGATATGGAGAGACCACCCGTCTCATGGGCGAATCGGAAGGTTTACGGGACAAACCTACAAAGGATATCACACTCTCATAGTGAAGATGGCCGATTTACGACACAAATTGATAAAGATGGACGATAAATGGTAAAGTAAAAAACATGGCTAAAAAGTAAAGGTAAAAAAATGATTTGATTGTATAGGGGTTGGCGTCTAGAATCGAATCGGCCATAGCCCTTATAAATGGGTTTGTGTAGCCTCCATAGGCCTTCTCCACATCCTATTAGTCTTAGAGATCAATTAGGACTCAATAAACCTTTGGACCAAGCATGGAACCACGAGAATAAACTTAATTGGACTCGGACTCGAGGCTGCCAATCCAACTGGACTCACAATGGTGGTTTGACCACAGTTCACCCTTTGGTCCGACCAGCCACGCAATGGCAGTCCGACCGGCCCCCATGGGAAAGCTCTAGTTTATTTCAAATCTGGTCCAAACCTACTATAAATTTGTCCTAGTTGTCAACACATGTCTCAATGTTTATTTTGCTCTGTACTGGCTAGTGATGAATGTTGGAATTGATATATGTGCTAAGGCTCATATGGAGATTAATTTTTTGAAAAATCACAAAAGCCACCTCAGGGGATGACATGCATGAGGATGTTTAGTACCACCTTGCTTATTCTAGGAGAGAGAGACCTCCTTATAAGGGAGGGTGCTCTCTTAATCACTTGAGGCATGTGTGGTGGAGAGAATAAGAGGAACACACCCGCGCGCTCGCTTGCCTTGCCTGGCCAGGTCAGGTGGCGCACGTACGCGACATGCGTGTGAATGGTCCGCCAAAATTGGTTCCTCACCCTTGCAAAGACGCGACTTCCTTTTGCATTTTTGTTTTGTTGCAAAATTCAGTTTATCTGGTGCGTGGAGCGGCGTAGAGTCCGGATAAGTTACGCACAACTTATTCGGTTCGGTTACGTGATGTGGAGATCGTGCAGGTGTCCTAATATCTCTATATAACTGAGCCGCTGCCTTCTCACAACAGAAGCGAAATCAATCTAGGGGCTTCCTCCTCCTCTGTACTGTGCCATTACTCGTAGTCTACTCTGTCCCGCTCAGCGGCGTATACTGATGATTGGGAGAGTAGGTCTCTGAAACATTCGCCTTTGACATCTTGCACTGGAAAAAGGCGGCAATAAGGTTTTTGGGAAGCGCTTCGCGCGACTGCTTGCTGTTCATCCACCACGGCTCGTCTTCCTCTTCGCTCAGGTGCTGCGCGCCGTCGTCAATGCCCGGTATGGCGAGTTCTTCTTGCTGTGCAACTGAACATTTAGTACCCTCAGTACACATCCATCATGTTTCGCATATTCGATCTGTTCATGTTTTACTGTCTAGTTTACGTGTGTAGATCATATGATGTGATTATGCTAGTTTACATGTTTAATGTCATGATTTATTTATGGAATAAATTAAATCAATATGTGCTTATATATTCAACAATCCAAAAACCTTATTATAGGCACTGTGATTTTATTATGGCTGGTTTTGTCGATTCACTGAGGCCGGATAAATTCATTGATGTGCACATCAAGAGATGGCATATTAGGGTCACTCTGTGGCTGACAGCTATGAAATGTTTCTGGGTTAGTAATGGCAAACCTTAAGAAGTTCTTGATGTTGATAAGCAGAAAGAATTCGAGGAGACCACTACTCTCTTTTTGGGATGCATTCTTAGCATTCATGGTGATCGTCTGGTCGAGGTGTATATGCACATGACCGACACTAAGGAGTTGTGGGATGCACTGAATACCAAATTCAGTGCGACTGATGCTAGCAATGATCTCTACATCATGGAGCAATTTCATGACTACATGATGGCTGACAATCGTTCTGTAGTTGAGCAGGCCCATGAGATACAGACCATGGGTAAGAAACTCGAAGTTCTTAACTGTGTCTTTCCTAACAAATTTGTGGCCGGGTGCATTATTGGCGAAACTATCTTCTTCATGGAGAAGTTTCGGTAATGCACTCAAACACAAGAGATAGGAGTACTCCGTTGAGGGGTTGATAGCATCTCTTGATGTTGAGGAGAAAGCTCGAGAAAAAGATGCCGTGTCTAAGGGAGATGGTGGGCAGTCTAGTGCCAATGTGGTGCACAAGGCCCCAAACAAGAACAAAGGAAAATTCAAAGCCCAGTAGACCGCTAACTTCAAGAAGAAGAGGAACAACAACAACAATCTGAACCATGATGAGAGAACTTGCTTTTGTGTGGCTTGCCTGGTCATCTGGCTAAGAAGTGTCCACAATGCAAGGGGATGAAGGCACTTGAAGGGCAGACTTCTAAGTCTGCCAATGTGAGAATTGGCAACACTAGAGATGAAAGTTGGTATGGTAATTTATATACTGTTTTTTCAGTTAATCAGTCTACTAACTGGCGGGTTGATACAGGGGCCAATGTACATGTTTGTGCGGACATTTTGTTGTTTTCTTCTTATCAGGTCACACAGGATTTCTCCGTCCTAATGGGGAATGGGTCACATGCTTCTGTTCATGGTGTTGGCATGGAAAATCTGAAGTCTACTTCGGGAAAGATCGTGCAGCTGAAGAACATGCAGCATGTCCCTACTATTGACAAGAATCTTGTTAGTGGCTCCTGTCTATGTAGAGACAAATTTAAGTTGGTGTTTGAGTCTAATAAAGTAGTCATGTCTGAACATGGATATTTTATTGGTAAAGGCTATGAGTGCGAAGGCTTGTTCCACTTTTCCCTTTTTGATTTTTGTAATAAGTCTGTGAACCATATTTGTGGCAGTGTGGATGATGGGGTTAATGTTTGGCACTCACGTTTATGTCATATTAATTTCGGCTTGATGTCTCGGCTTTCCAATATGTGTTTAATTCCTAAGTTTTCCATTGTCAAAGGTTCTAAGTACCATAGTTGTGTGTAATCAAGCAACCTCGAACTTGGCACCTCTAGAACTCCTACATTCAAATCTTTGTGAAATGAATGGGGTGTTGACAAAGGGTGAAAAACAATATTTCATGACATTGCTTGTTGATGCTACTAGAATTTGCTATGTGTATTAGTTGAAAACGAAAGATTAGACTCTTGAAAACCAACTTGACAGAAAGATAAAAAGACTTAGGTCTAATCGTGATGAAGAGTTTTTCTCAAACGAAATTGACTTATTCTGTGAGGAACATGGTACCATACATGAGAAGATGCCTTCCTATTCTCCTGAGTCTAATGGGATTGTCGAAATGAAGAACCACACACTGACTGACTTGGTGAATGCCATGTTAGATACTGTGGGACTACCTAAGGCATGGTGGGTGAGACATTATTGACCTCGAGTCATGTGTTAAATAGAGTTCCTAACAGAAATAAAGACAAAACACCATACGAGGTATGGATTGGGAGAAAACCATCACTTTCTTACTTGCGCACATGGAGATGCTTGGCAAAAGTCAATGTACCAATAACAAAGACGCGCAAGCTTGGACCTTAGACTGTGGACTATGTCTTTTTGGGATATGCTCACCACAACATTGCCTATAGATTTTTAATAGTTAAATCAGAGGTACCTAGCATGTATGTTGGTACAATTATAGAGTCTCGTGATGCTACCTTCTTTGAGACCTTTTTTTCAATGAAGGATACACATAGTACTTCTAGCCAACCTTCTAAAATAATTTTCAGCACAATCACACCACCAGAACAAACTGAACATACACATAAACTTGTCATTGAGGAGGATGACGGTGAAGCTCCTCGGAGGAGCAAAAGACAAAGGACGACTAAGTCTTTTGGTGATGATTTCACTATGTACCTCATGGATGACACTCCTAAGTCAATTTCAGAAGCATATGCATCTCCCAATACAGACTACTGGAAGGAGGCTGTCCATAGTGAAATGGATTCCATTTGCACTAACGGGACTTGACAGGTGACAGAGCGACCCTATGGGTGTAAACCTGTGGGGTGCAAGTGGGTGTTCAAGAAGAAGCTTAGGCCTGACGGTACTACTGGGAAGTACAAGGCTCGATTTGTTGCAAAGGGCTATATTAAAAAAGAAGGCGAAGACTTCTTTGATACTTACTCACCTATTGCTAGATTGACCATAATTCATTTTCTACTTTTCCTGGCAGCCTCACATGGTCTTCTCATTACACAAATGAACGTTAAGACAACTTTTCTTAATGGAGATCTGAATGAGAAGATCTATATGGATCGGTCTAATGGGTTTGTAGTGGAAGGTCAAGAAGGCAAGGTGTGCAAATTGTTGAAGTCTTTGTATGGTTTGAAACAAGCTCCTAAGCAATGGCATAAGAAATTTGATAGAACATTAACATCTACAGACTTAGTATTCAATGAGGTAGATAAATGTGTATACTATCGCCATGGTGGGGGTGAGGGAGTTATTCTGTGCTTGTATGTTGATGGCATACTCATGTTTGGGACAAATCTTGAGGTGATTAATGAGGTTAAATCATTCTTGTCTCAAAATTTTGATATGAAGGATTTGAGGGGCTGTTTGGATCTAGTGACTAAATTTTAGTCCCTGTCACATCGGATGTTTGAGTGCTAATTAAGAGTATTAAACATAGACCAATAATAAAACTAATTGTATAAATGAGAGCTAATTCGCGAGATAAATTTTTTAAGCCTAATTAATCCATAATTAGCACATGTTTATTGTAGCATCACATAGGTTAATCATGGATTAATTAGGCTCAATAGATTCGTCTCATGAATTAGTTTAGGGTTATGAAATGGGTTTTGTCCGTAGTCTATGTTTAATACTTCTAAATAGTGTACAAACATTCGATGTGACAGGGGCTGAAATGTTTTAGCCCGATCCAAACAGCCCCTGAGAGTAGCTCATGTTATCTTGAACATTAAGCTAATTAGAAGTGAAAATGAGATTACACTCTTGTAGTCACATTATGTGGAGAAGATCTTGAGTTGCTTTGGCTACCTTGATAGCAAGCCTTCTCCAACATCTTATGATCCTAGCTTGTTGCTTCGCAAGAACAAGAGAATATCTAGAAATCAATTGGAGTACTCCTAAATTATTGGCTCACTTATGTACCTAACTAGCGCAACTAGACCTGATATCTTCTTTGCTGTGAGCAAGTTGAGCCGGTTTATCTCTAATCCAGGAAATGACCACTGGCGTGCACTTGAGCGAGTGATGCGCTATCTAAAAGGTACTATGGACTTGAGGCTTCACTATATCAGGTATCCTGTGGTATACCGGGTATCCTGTGGTACTAGAGGGATATAGTGATTCTAATTGGATCTCTGATGTTAATGAGATCAAAGCCACTAGTGGATATGTCTTCACACTAGGTGGTGGTGTGGTTTCATCAAGGTCTTGTAAACATACCATTCTGACAAGGTCAACCATGGATGCAGAGCTTACGACATTAGATACTGCTACTATTGAGGAAGAATGGTTGCATGATCTACTGATGGATCTGCCCATGGTTGAAAAACTGATGCCGATTATTCTTATGAACTGTGACAATCAAACGGTAATTGTCAAGGTGAATAGTTCTAAGGATAACATGAAATCATCTACACATGTGAAAAGACGATTGAAGTTTGTCAAAAAATTATGAAACTCCGGGGTTATAACATTGGATTACATCCAAACAGTTAGAAACCTGGTAGATCCCTTCACGAAAGGACTATCACGGAATGTGATAGACAATGCATCGAAGGAGATGGGTATGAGACCCATATGAGTTATACTATGGTGGTAGCCTAACCTATGTGATCGAAGATCTCGTAAATTAGGACCTGAAAGGAATAAGCTATTAGTTAACTGGAGGATAGTGTCTTTCTAAAAACCCTCTCTAAGTGAAGATGCATGTACTCTCATGAGCTGCAAGGCATGTTGACTATGCGTTAATGCGTTATGTTGGCTTTAATTAGTGAAGATGCTATCCTGCAAAGCATTCTTGAAAGAACGCACCTATGTGAGCTTGATTGTTGGTCGCAGTCTATGGAGATTTTGGGTGAATCTCCTAGGAATCTTACTAAGAGACCAAGGAGTATGACTTATACGCTCCATCTGATGGTTAGTCTACTAATGGCCTAGTACCAGATAAGACTTTGAGTGAAACTTGCTTGCACAAGATTTGCAATTCAAGGTGTAGTCCATTGTTCAAGTTGTGAGTAAGTGTAGCTTGGAGTTGTAGGTGGATGTTCAACCTTAACCGGTCTCCATTGAACCACTAGTATATAAACAGTACATTGAAAAAGGCAAATCTCTATGGGATTTTAAGATTTGGTGGGGGATTGTTGGAATTGATATATGGGCTAAGGCCTATATGGAGATTAATTCTTTGGAAAATGACAAAAGCTCACCTCGTGGGATGGCATGTATGGGGATGTTTAGTACCACCTTGCTTATTCTAAAAGAGGGAGACCTCCTTATATGGGAGGGTGCTCTTCTAGCCACTTGAAGCATGTGTGGTAGAGAAACAAGAGGAACACGCACGCGCTCGCTTGCTTGGCCTCGCCAGGCCAGGCGACACGCGTATGCGACATACGCATGAATGGTCCGCAAAAATTGGTTCCTCACCCTTGCGCAGACGCAGCTTCCTTTTGCAGTTTTATTTTGCTGCAAAATTCAGTATTGTTTTTGAAAACTTAGTTTCTGGAAACACATTGAATTATCCGGTGCATGGAGTGGCGTAGAGTCCGGATAATTCAGTATTGTTTTTGAAAAATTAGTTTTTGGAAACACATCGAATCTTCTGGTGCATAGGGCGGCGTAGAGTCCGGATAAGTTACGCGTGAATTATCCGGTTCAGTTACTCGGTGTGGAGATCATGCAAGCGTCCTGATCACGCGTCTTGATATCTCTATATAAACCGAGCCGCCACCTCCTCGCAACTCACACGATATCAATCTAATGTTTTCCTCCTCCTCTGTATTGCATCATCGCTCGTAGTCTACTCTATCCCGCACGCTGGCGTGCACCGGCGATCAGAAGAGCAGTTCTTCGAAACCTGCGTCTTTGACATCCTGCACCGGGAGAAGGCGACAATAAGGTTTTTGGGAAGCGCTTCGTGTGACTGCTTGCTGTTTATCCACCACGACTCGTTTTCCTCTTTGCTCCGGTGCTATGCATCGTCGTCAACGCCCGGTATCGCGAGTTCTTCCTGCTATGCAACTGAATGCCCAAAACCCTCGGTACGCATTCATCATGTTTTGCATATTCGATCTGTTCATGTTTTATTGTCCAGTATACATGTGTAGATCGTATGATGCGATTACGCTAGTTTACATGTTCAATATCATGATTTATTTATGGAATAAATTAAATCAATATGTGCTTATATATTCAACAATGACACACACAAGTCGACAACAAACCAATCACAAGGGCAAATATTCAAATTTCTATACCTGTGTAAATAGCCAATTTCCGTGGGAGTTAGAAGGGTAAATGCCTATTGATTGCAGAAATATTTTCTGTACGAGTGCTTTCAAAAGGAATGTATTTAAGGGGTGCAGTTAGGGCTCTAACTTTTACAGATCCATATATGGCTCAACAAAAGATCCACTAAGGCATATACTCAATCCTTGTATAGCAAAGCATTTGGTTAATTATATAGAGGATCCTTTTACATAGGAAAGGGAATTACTAGTTTTCAGTTGACTTAAAATTGCTAGGAATTTCAGTGACCTTCAGCCTAACACTGGGATTGAGGAGGGAGGAGGGCAGGAACTCACACCGGTGATGACGGTAGCGACGGCGAGGTCCTCTTCTCCGGCAATGGCGCTGTGGTACTGCTGGTGAGGTTAGAGTTCAGGTTGGGGTTGGGGTCAGGGTGGGTCGAGGGGGGTGTTGGGGGGGGGAGGGAGGGGGTGGACTATTCCCTGGAGCTTAGACGGATGGCCTCGGGCAGCAGCCGGACCGGCGGTGAAGCCACAGGGGTGGAGGTTGATGGTGGGTGGGGTTGGCAGCGGGGGCATGGGAGCCCGTGGGGGTAAGGAGACGGTGATTGACGGCGGCGTGAGATGCCGGAGATGGCAAAGATGCCAACACAAGGGAATGGTGCTGCCGCTGGATTTGGGAGGAGAGAGGGAGGGGGGGCAGGAGGAGGCAGTTGGTTGGTCGGAGCGTGCTGGTGCCGTTGACGGCCTTCGGCCAACTGTTGAGACCAGGATGGCGGCGGCGGCGGCTCGGTCGGGCTAGGGGAGGAGGGCGGTGCCCGTGAGTGCCCATTAGTGCGGTCGTGCTTGGGACGGGAAAACGAGATAAGAGAAGATTAACTGTTCATTAACGAATCTCAAGGCAGTCCTTGATGTCCAAAAAATTGACTGTTTTATTTGTTTTTAGGAGGTGAGAATTAGACAGTCCCTATAGGAAAATATTTGGTTAAATATTAGTTCAAAATTTTGAGACCAGGAGTGGGTAAAAAATGACCATGCTACTTCCTTTTTTTTCCTGTTTTCCATAGTTGGCTGGTATATACAAGTAACTATGAGGAAAGTCTGTGATTTTTTTTTCTGTATCATGGAGCAGTAGAACCCTCCTAGTTCATTTTCATCGATGCTTCCCCCAACTCTACTACACCATTTTTTTTTTAAAAATGTGTGTTCATCACACTTTCAAAGTAGGTGTATATAGAATATCAATTCAAAGCTAAAAATGTGAAATACATTAATTGTTTGCATAAAAATATGGCAAATGATATATGTAGTACATACAAGCATTTCCTCTTGGTGCTCCCAAATGCCATGTAATTTAAACCACATGTAGTATATCATTTTCATCCTATGTTGGACGTTAGGACATTCCAATGAGCAAGTAGTATTTAAGGTAATTCTTGTTTGGAAATTTTCTATGCAATGCATCTTAATAAACACAATTTCATCAAACAAATGAAACATGGTTTTACACTTTTGGGAACAATTTAACAAAAAGCTAAGCTAGTTTTGACAAGAAATTAAAGGTAAGAGAGGATAAGGATAAGGATGGAAGAACCAAGTGATCAGCAAGGAAGTGATGAGTACTGCATGCAAAAGCTGCAAAAGCCACAGAGATTGCTAATAAAGAGTATATGGAGGATATATGGAGGAGATCATTGCACACATGAATCGACTTATGAAGATGTGGCAGAAGGAACCACTAAAACATCAATTAAAAACCCCACTTATCACTGTTTTTAAAGAATCGGTTTTTGTTAAAAACCATATATCATGTTTGAAATAACATTACCAGTAAAAATCAGCAAAAACAAAAACTGAATTAGATGCCTCGATCCCACACTAAGTCCATCGTCCACGCGAGGTCCCCTTCCTTCCCCTATATCTCCATTCCTCCCCTTCTAGCCCTCCCTCCTCTCCTCTGGATGACATACCACCTGCTCCTTCTCCCTTCAGCCGACCGAGCCACTAGTTCCATCTTTCTGCCACCTTCCTCCCTTCCACTTATCCCGACCCTAGGAAATGTCACATCCAGCCAGCATGATCTCTCACTAGTACAGAACTGGGAATCCCAATCGACTCATCTATGACGGAGGCGTGCGGCCCGTTACAAAGGTACTCATCTCTGTCGAGCCACAAAAACCCCCGTCACAGAGGCACCGAGGGAGCTAGTATATTAGTCCTCAGGTTTGAGCCCGTTACCAATGACCCCCATCAGTGACGGGGATTGCTTGCAGCTCGTTAAAGGTAATTGGTGTCAGGACAAAACAAAACCCCATCACAGATGACAGTCATCGGTGACGGGTCCACCTATACGGCCCAACAGAGATGATTGTAAAGCCCATCATTGATGAGTGTTAATCTTTGTCGGGGTTTAGTTGTTACCCATTATGGATAGCCCACACTATAAATACCCCAAGTCCTTTACGAAATTTTTATCCCAACCCAGTGTACTGTTCACACTTCGGGAGGGAGGGTTAGAGGGGCGAATTTTTGCTCTTCTTTGGAAAAAATTACAAAAGGCTTCCTAGGTAATAATAAATAAATAACCACTACATTTTTCGTGTAATATATAGCTGTACATATACTACATATATCTAATTTTTTCATAATCTGCAAATGGATAGCAGATGGATGTATGAAAGTGATCGAGCAAGCATAGAGTATGGAAGGGGCGTTGCTGATTTCATAAATGTTGTAGAGCAAGACAAGAATAGAACAAACAATGAATACATGACTTGTCCATGCTTTGATTGTAGGAATGAGAAGATTTTTAAGAATAGTGCTAGAATACACATATATTTGATCTGTCAAGGCTTCATGAAGGGTTACTCATGTTGGACCAAGCATGAAGAGCAAAAGCTAGAGAATCTTGGGGATGAAGCGGGCGACAGTCTGAATGAGAAAGGACATAAAGATGATATGTTTGTTCAATCCCCGTTGGGTGGTGATCGGGTGGATGTCGATAATGAGACTCTTCAAGCAATGCTGCGTGATGTTGAGGACCCAACTTACAGCGAGAGAGACTATGAAAAGTTTACCCGGCTGGTGAGTGATTCCGAGACACCTCTATATACCGTATGTGTAGCAAAGTACACGAAGTTATCTGCGTCCTTAGATTTGATGAAGCTTAAGGGCAAGTAATGGATGGACAAACAAAAGTTTCACACAACTGCTTGGATTGTTGAAGGACCTGCTTTCAGAGGAGAACACGTTGCCCAAGATGACATACGATGCTAAACAAGTTTGTGCCTTAGAACATATTTAGGGATATTTGCAATTTTATTTAGGAATATTTGTGACAAGAACATATTTAGGGATATTTGTGATTTTATTTAGTAATATCTGGTCAAAAGATGGGTCAAACTCATCGGTGACGGGTCGGGATGTCATTGGTAATAGGCTTTGTTTTAGGCCTGTCATGGATGACTTTGACCTCTTTTGACTGGATCTAGGGTAAAACCCTCACACTTCACTCACTCCACCGCCGCCGATGTCTTCGTGCCCGGGCTTCCCCATGGCCAGCCTCCACCACCGCCGCCGAAGACCCCGCGCCCCGGCTCCCCCGTGGCCGGCCTCCACCACCTCCACTGCCGCCGACGACCCCGCGCACG
This sequence comes from Oryza officinalis, assembly GCA_008326285.1. Classification (NCBI taxonomy): domain Eukaryota; kingdom Viridiplantae; phylum Streptophyta; class Magnoliopsida; order Poales; family Poaceae; genus Oryza; species Oryza officinalis. Next base: position 27,214,784 of record BDMV01000012.1, read on the forward strand.
GGCTCCCCTGCGGCCGGCCTCCACCACCTCCACCGCTGACAATGACCCCACGCCCAGGCTCCACCGTGGCTGGCCTCCACCACCAGCCCTGTCGTCGATGACCCCGCGCCCGGGCTCCCTCGTGGCCGACCTCCACCACCACCCCTGCCATCGACGACCCCGCCTGGGCTCCCCCGCTGCAGGCCTCCACCACCTCCACCGATGTCGACGTGCCTGGCCTCCACGACCACCACCGCATGGATTGTGAACTCGACAATTTCTTTTCGTTTCTGAGTGAGGCATTTTACAATGTTTGTGAGTTTAGAATGAGGAAGAAATGTCATTTTTGGATTGTTTGTGATTTTACTTAGGAATAAATGTCATTTTAGGAATATTTGTGATTTAGAAATAAATGTCATTTTATGAAAGTTTATATTTTAGGAACAAATGTCATTTTTGCATTACTTGTGAATTTACTTTGGAATAAATGTCATTTTAGGAATAATTGTGATTTAGAAATAAATGTCATTCTACGAATATTTATATTTTACTTAGGAATAAATGTCATTTTAGGATTATTTGTGGTCTACGAATAAATCTCATGTGGTTTATGTATGGTTTTAATTGTATATATGGTTGTTTTATGTTCATTGTGTCGATAGACAACCGTCACCGTTCAAAATGTCCGATCAACCCCCATCCCCGTCAGCCAAAACCTCAACAACCACCTCTACCCGCAACCCCAGAACATCGAACAAACTCCCAGAAATGAAGTTAACCATCACGAAGGTCGATGAGATGGGAAACCCGACCACACCTCGCTCTATTGTCAAGAGGTACAATAGTTCATGCAACATCCTGGGGAGGAGATACTTCAACATCCTGCACAAAGACATTGACCAAGTGATGGAAGCAGAGAAGACGGATGCCTGGAACATGTTTAAGGTCTGCTTTGACTCCCCAAAATATGATAAAGATTTTTTGCAGCGTCAGGCGTTCAAAAAAATGTTACGTCTTGGAAGAATCTTAAGACGACACTTGTTAACTAGTACGTCTGCAACCCCTATCGCCCAACACCATTCCACAAATACCCTTGGATCACCCCGCAAGTATGGGACGAGTTTGTGACTTTGAAGACAACTCCAGAGTTCCAGGCATCAAGCAAGACGCACATGTAGCATCAAGCTAGAAATGAACACCCACACCGGCTAGGCACTAGTGGGTATAGCGGGAAGAAAGAGTAATGATAGAGGGAGGACGAGGCTGCAATACAAGCTAACATTGCACCCCCATTTGCTAACATTCTAGAAGAAAGGGCAAGGAATTGGGCTTGGGCTAGGGCGATAAGACACAACGATGGAAGCGTTACCTTCCCAAACCCAGCGGATGGTGAAGTCTATAAGGAAATTGTGAGCTCTCGTCCTAATGTCCTTTCTATTTGAATATTATATATCTTGCGCATGCTCTAACACCTGTCCATGTGTTTTGCATCTTGCTTTAATTTCCCAGCAACAATCTTCACAAGGTGAAGTCTAGTCGGTCAGGCGTAAGGACGACATCCTCACAAAGGCTCTAGGTAACCCTGAATACCCTGGTCGGACTAGATGGTTAGGATGCAACGTACCCTGAAAGATTGGGCTGGCAAAGTACAGCGCCCAGTATAGGAAGTGAAAGCTAAGGAGCAGAAAGAGGCATGTCTTAGAGAACAAATTGTAAGGGAGGTCAGGGGGAACTTAGCCAAGAATTCAACAAAAAAACAAGGAATCAAGGCTAGGATCAGGGAAGAGTTGCTAATGAAGAAGAACGCGGACCCCCAACAGCTAGATGAACTACAAGTGAGCCCCCTGCAGCGGTGATATCGTTGTGCATCAACTGAGCTTCCTGAACAAGATCCACCCGTCCCTGTCGCAGTCGACCATATAACTGTAAGCAGTCGTACTACGTACTGTTGTGACCAATATGGTATGTATAACTTGTTCTAAAATCTTTTGTGAATTGTACGTAGGATGTAGCCTAGTGCACCCTACAAGTTAGGGTGACACCGACGTTCTATTGTGATGTTGCTGATGGCCAAGCGTACAAGCCTACTACTGAAACAAGAGTGCACGGTGCAAACTTGGTGGCTGGACATGCCCGAACTCACCCAGATTCATCAGCTAAAGTTCCTCCACCTCCTCTGGCCATCAAAGCTCCATTTGAGTGTCATGGTACAGACTTCGATGAAATGGCCGTAGATTACCCTCCTTAGAAAAAAACCAAGGCCATTTTGTCTACACTGATGGTGTCTAGCAGGCTGCATCGTGGAAGTGGAAAATCTAAAGGAAAGGCAAAACAGTCATCCTTACCTCCCAAACGGCTAGATCTAGATAAAGAGGTGTACGTTGCTCCGAAAATCCAAGATCAGGGCACATTCTAGCTAGGGATGCCATTGGTAGTAGACCATTAGTTAGCCAGAATGGGTGCTGCTAGCCGAGAGCTAGATCGGTACTACATGGAGAAATCAAACTCTAGGAGGACGAATGGAGAAACATCCATAGTTGGTTGTCACGACCAAGAGCCATTCCTAGGGCCACAAGGCTATATCATAGTGGGTTTCTCGGATCTTTTCGACCTCTTCAGGCTACGAGCGGTGGACACCGGCTTGCTAATGTGCTACTCTTTGTAAGTATTAATAACAACAAACTTACCTACTAACAATCCATATAGAATGCTTCTAATGACCCATACATGTGAACCTTGAAGGATATGTTGAAAGGAGGCACGGAGGAATGGAAACTAGGTTAGATTCCTCGATCCAACTCAAATTAATGAGACACAATTGCAGTCTCACTTGGATGAGGTGATAGATTACATATATGACAGCTTAAGGGTCCACTAGGACAAAGACTTCATCTTACTAACACACAATCAATAGTGAGTAGGCTATGTTAGTAATAATTACATCTACTATACATGTGTGGTTTCTAACTTCCACTATATTAACGTTGTAGGTTCCATTGGATTCTATTATGCATAGTGCCAAAATGGAGTAAGGTATACTTTCTTAACTCCCATATAAGCCAAAAATACGACTTTACCTCTCTCAAGGAGGCTTTGAATGTGGCATGGGACAAGTATTTGCAAAAAGGGGTAGGCATCAAGAAGGTAAACCCGACGTCTATCACCATGACGACTTCAAATGCAAGCAACAATCCGGCGAAAGATGTGGTTTTCACGTCTGTCATAACATGAAGGTTCTCACTAGACAGGTGACCTCCTTGGATCTCGAGTTTCGTGGGTATATAAATTTGGTCAAAATATGTTAGATAAAAATTGGTTTACCTATGATATGTACTAACTTCACGTCTCTCTTTCAGAGAGTTGTTGGGAACATTCCAGATCACAACTTCGTGACCATTAGAGAAGAATTGGTTGCCTTTCTCTTACAAGAAATTGTATCTCCAAAGGGCAGCTTCCGTGCGAAGTAGTAGTTGAATTATCGTATAACATTTATCCATATATGTGTGAAAAAGATGATTAAGTAACTTTTTCTGTTGGAAAATATTTTCTATTTGCTTATGTTTTATTTATGTACGCTTGTCAACATTTATGTTACTAAGTAATATATTCATCACTTCTTTCAAATTGTAACTGCTTTCACAAGTTGCTATCAATGATTATCATTTGAAGATGCTTCAACAATTTGGTAAGGAAAGAAAGGTAAATTGGTGAATGCGACAATTGAAAATTTTCTGGGTTGAATGTGAAATGTGAAATGTATGTGAATGTGAAATCTGAAATTTCTGTGAATGCTAGGATGCTGCGATTATTTCTGGGTTGCTGGGATTATTTTGCAGTGGGCGTGGCTAGCATTTTCCTGAGGTTAGCTAATAAAACATATTTATTTTTTTTAGTGAAAAACCTCATCTGTGTCGGGCTGCAAAAAAAAACGTCACCGGTATACACATCGGTGTCGGGTGTCACTACCAACTCGTCACCGATTATCATCCGCGATGGGTTCTAAAAGATTTTGACAAAGGTGACAGCAACACCTTTGTTGGGTTGCAATTGGAGCTTGTCACTGATGACATGTCCGTGATGGGCTCTAAATAAATCCCATAAAGGGGACGGCAACACCTTTGTTGGGTTGCAATTGGAGCCCGTCACCGATGACATGTCCATGATGGGCTGGAGAACCTATCGGTGAAAGGCGGAATTTGGGGCCCGACAAAGATATCTGTCATCGGTGACGGCATCTAGCCCAACACAGATGAGAGTTTCACATCACTGACCAATAATCAGTGACCACACACTTTTGCAACACAGATGAGGGTTTCGGCCCGTTACGGATTACCAGTTCCATAGTAGTGTCTGAGGTGGCTAGATCCATCTGTTATGAGCTTGGGAGTAGCCAGATCCATTGTCCCCCAAGCTCAAGCAGGCCGAATTGGCAGGAAGGGAAGCTCTCGTGTTGTAGTGTTGTGTGATGTGGTCTCTGAGGCCCTTTGGCAGCAACGGAAGCTCCAAAGTTCACCGATTGTGTGTGATGCCGATGGCCCTAAGGCCCACGTGTAATGCCCCTTATCCCTGGACCTCCAGATCCAATGGTGGGGAGGCAGGGGCCACTGGATGCCCAGTTTGGTGGACAACACCCTGCCTGTTGGGTCTTCGATGAAGAGGTAGTGGTAGGATATGCATGGTGGCTGAGGAGTGACCTCTTCAGCGTCCAAAGGGCAGAGATGTCCATACTAGGTACATCATGCTCATAATTGTCAAGTTGATTGTTTTTTTGTTCTTGAAAGCTGATATCACGATTTGTTTTTGTTCTAAATACAAATTAGCCTTGCTAGTCAATACAATGTACATGTTGCATTTGGACATATAGTGTTGCAGTTAAGACACTGTTAAATCAAATAAGTGTTTATGTTGAACTCAAAGAAGTTATGGAACATGATGATAAGAGGGACATGGATCTATGGAAACATTATTTGAATACCCAAGAATAAGACACATGATTGCACATGAAGTCCGACAACAATCCTTCGGAATATTGTTATTTTATTTCAGTTCAACATTTTTCAAACACTAGAGCACACTAAACTAGAAAGTTGCATATGTATATGTAGTAAACTGAAGTGAGCACTATGATTACACCGGTAACTAAATTCTTTAGAAGAAGCTTTAGTAGTTAGTGCTGATCAAGGAGCTCCATTGTTTCTTAGAGTTTTAACAAGTTCTACCGATTCGGTATCTCGATTATTCTGACCATAAGCAAAGAAGGCAAGTGAGATCAAGGACCGGCAAGACTCTCCTCAGTCACATCAGCGAGGGTCCTTAGGTTACATCTGAGCAAGTTCTCAACAAAATAGCATATGTCATCTTTAGTGTTCCCCTCTGGAATGTCCACCACAAATGACTCAATCACTAGTGTTCCTGGCTTGCCGTTGATGACCTCAGAGTGGACAGTCAGGGTGGATGTGTAGTTCTGGTATAATAACAAAAAAAAAATTGACCATCAGTACCACTACAAATAAAGATCTTTGAAAATACATGCATTTTTTTAAAAAAAATGACAAAATCATTTTCCCCCTAAAGTTGACATGTTTCCTTATTTACTCCCATTCTCTCAACAACATGTGGGTTGAAGATGGACATGTCAGTGAGACATTATGGACAAGTAAGGTATCACGTGGATTTCTAGTGGCAAGTAAGGATGTGGTGCCAAGGTACTTATAGAATTTTACAGTTATTTCTTCCTCCATAATTATGTATATATAACATTCCATTATCTCAAAATGTTTATATTGTGTATTCCACAGATTGGCTTAATTCATAGCAATAACACAACAAAAGAAAATCTTGGATAGATGATAAATATTGAATTGTACCTTCAGCATATGATCGCCACCAATAAACTTGACACGGAGGATGTGTTCATTATCATCAAGGAGCTCTAACCTCTCCATGCTCCTTGTGGCTGGGAGCCCACTTTGAACAATGACATCCCTAACACTTCCGGTATCAATGTTTCCTCGCATTACACACGTTCTGACAAAAGGTTTGAAAAGTTGTGGCTGATCAAACCTCCTCACCAGTGACCAAACCTGTATAATAATGAAGAGATTGAAGGGTATAATATAAAAATATAACTGGTACTGTGAGTAGTTTTCACATGCATGGCGAAGGAGAATTGGCTAGTTTCCAAGTAAACCCTTTTGTCTGAGGGGAAAAATCCAAAGTCTACGCTAGATGCCACACATAAGCTGCCTATCCAAAAGTGTGTTTGTGTGTGTGTGTGTGTGTGCACGTGCGCGTGTGTGTGATTGTAGGGTATTGAAATATACCAGTACATAATATGCTCTGAAATGATATTAAATAATTGAAATAATATTGAAAATCAATCCTACTGCTAAGTGATAATACTTCATGTAATTCTAAAAACAACTTAATTATTGGTATCGATTCAAACATATCTGAAATACAGTTTTATGTATATTAATATAATACATACAGTTTGAACATCAATGTGCATTGTACGCTTACCACATTGAATTCATTAAGGTATGTTTGATGGATCCCTTTCTTTTGAATTATATATAAAGACAAACATGGGAGATTCACAACAAACTGTTTATGAAGGACGGAAACATGTTTTTTTAAGTGCATTGCGGACAATAGATAGAAAACCATTCAACTTCAGCAAGATGAATTATGACTTCTTTTTTGTTGGCATTTTAGATAAAAATTATTACTTTCAAAGTCAAAGATATGTGGTATATAGGATATAGACTTACTAAGGTGCTAACAACTAAATAGTTATATCCATATGTAATCTTATATAAATATGATTACAATACATATTTATGATGCTAGCATAAGATAATTACATATACTCTCTCTGGTCACAAATAAATGATGTTTTAGAATACATGTAATCAACACATTTAAAATTTGACCAACCATATCGCTTTGAGTATTTCAAATTCAACTTCCAAATTTGGTATGGGTTGATATTTCTTTAAAAATAGTTCGAGAATATTATAACCTTCCTACATTTTCCATAGATTTTATACTAGTAATTAGTAATCAAACAATTGTCATGGTGTCTGTGTCACTGTCTCAAAGGTGGCTTATTTGTGACAGGAGGGAGCATATAGACAATTTTTTTAAGATGGTATTTTGGCATGCTAATCCACCAACTCAAAATCTTCAAAGCTAAAATTCAGGCATTATCAAAATGTATGTGAATCCTAATTATTCTCCTAAATTGAATTGTGCTTGAAATCATATATATCGACCACCCAAAATAATTAACAATAAAATCCCACTTCCCAATTGGTTAGTGCAACCCCAAGCCCAATATAATTAAAAAAAAGTTAATAATCTAATGATTCAAGGTCAAAAGCATATATAGCATATTGCATGCATTAATTCCATATCGTGCTCAAAATATATAGCTACGTGATCACACACACAAAACCAGATGATGCTTGCTATTATTATCGCTGCTTACGGTTTGGAGGGGCGCCCTGACATGTTTGGCGACGAAGGAGTTGCATTGGTTGCTATCAGGCTCGTGGCGGTGGAACTGCCGCACGTACTCCATCTCCTCCTCCCGGAGCTCACACCGCTCATCCGCCAACCTCCACTGCACCCGCCGGAGGCTCACCTCTGGCAGCCTCCCCGCCGCCACTTGTCCCGCACCACCAGCACCGCTGTTCATCCCTGGTAGGCAGTAGAAACACAGAAACACCAACAAGGAGAAGGGGAAAAGGTCAGCTGCTAGCTCTTGAAGCCGATCGATTGAGGTGGAATGGAAGAGGCTAGCAAGCACAAGGGTGGTATATATATGACCATCAACATAGCCCTTTCGGTTATCTGCTTCATGATTGTGTGAAGCAAACTGTGTGCTTGGCTTGTCTTGAAGCCTCGGTGATAGCCACTGGAAGGTCATGAGCTTGATCATGGTGATGTACTTACGTGAGGTGATGGAGGAAGAAAGCTAGCCGGCCAGGTTTATGCAAGAGTGCAAGGCATATAATTAACCAAATGTGTCTATGTGCAGCGACTGAAGGTGTCTTGCACGCTTTTGTTATATAAAATAATATATAATTGATCAAACTGTTGGCGGTCTCATGCCATCCCAGGTTGATTATCGTAATCATCTTGATATTTTTTTTCCTATACGCTACCGTATCTTTTGTTTGATTTGTCTCAAAAACTTAAAATGGTAAAATTGATATTTTAACCCCATTTACCGTATCTTTTGTTTGTTTTGTCTCAAAAACTTAAAATGGTAAAAATTGATATTTTAACCCCATTTTGAATGCAAGAATTTCATTTGATTGCAATACCGCCTCTATTAATTTAGTTCCCCTGATATAAGGCCCATTGTCTTTTAGAAAAAAACATTTCCTAAAAAAAATTCCAATGAAATTATTAAGTTTGTAACTGGTTAACTAGCCTAAAACCAGTTCAACTGTCCTAGAACCTTATTAATAAGAACTTGTTTCTAGCTAGGAATCATGTGTAAGAATCCTGCGTAGCTTATAATTGTTTTTGGTGAAGATCCCATGCTGTTTTTCTTGCATTCCAACTGGTCAAATATTTCATAAGTTTTTACTGTTTGATATGCACCTAAAGCCATGTCAAATAGGAGAACATAAGATTACTATTTTGCTACATAGAATCGAGTGTAACCATTGCAAACATAGGGCTTTTTTTTTGTTAGAATTGAAACCGATCCAAGGTTCAGATGTTGGAGGCTTAGAGCATAAAGTACAAAACTTTTTTTTGCCTCTAACATGATGAAAAGCAAACTTACAAATAGTTCTTTTATTTTTAAGGGTTGCAAAGTTTGCATCATATATGCAAATCTACCTCATGCTTGTACTTTTTTAGTGCCAAGTAGATTGCTCATGTCCTGAGGCATGGTACCATAGGAACCTCTTACATGTTTTTTCTTAATACCCTCTCCTGTCTTCACCTTGTATAAAGTGGGAAGGGCTCTAGCATGCTGCACAAGGATGAACGGCACTTGTTCAAACTTGAATCCTGGGTGCACAGGCAGCCGGTGCAGGCTACGCACAAAACTAAACAATTGCTTGTTCACATGCTACATGATATTATCAAATCATTTCTCTTTCTCTGAAAAGGTAAAGATCAATATCAATAGGGACTTTATATTTGGACGTTTGTAACATGTACCCTCATAGACAAAGGGAGTGGCACATCGTTTTTCTTTCATACCTATGAATTAACCCATGTCATGAGCAAACTTAATACTTGGCCCTTCACATTTTTATCATGTACGACTGACAAACAAAGGGTGTAAAAACGACAAAAATAAAAAGGATTGGTGCTTACAATTGAATGAAATACATGCTTGGTGAGTTCAACATACGTAAGGCCCCCATATTTCGCGCAAGTTCTAGACATAGAAGGCCAAGTCAAATCAGACCAACATCGCATTTCACGGAAGGAATTCAAACTAACAAAATGAACTAGTAGAAGATGTTGAATGGACAAACCCATGCATGCAGCCAAACCTATCACGAAAACATGGCAAAACTACATTTGTAACAGTTTTGCCTTACCCGGCGAACAAATCAAATAAGGATATGTTCATTTAGTGAACAACATTCCGCAAATACAACCACTTGATAGGTCAAATGGGAAACAGATAGCTCTTGCACAATCTGCCAGATAGCGCATGTACAAGGGCATTTTGCTCCTATCCAATCGATAAGCAAGCACATGAAAATGAAAAGAAATAAAATTCCACGAGCCACCAACTCAGATGGTGTTTACATCAGCCTATCAGACAGGCTTTAAGTGTCACAATACTCATATTTGTTTAGGGCATGCAACACTACATATCACTTGTGTTTACATTCACATTTAGTATGGAAGCTTTAGTTATGCTGCCACACATTTTGATAAAAAAAATTGAAAGCTAGAACAACAATCTTTGTGAAATGGAGGGTGTGTTCATGGAAGAAAAAAGGGTTGGACAAGCCATAGGTTTGGCGACCAACGAAGGTAAGATCATTAATTTTTCATCTAGGAGAGAACCATTTGAGGATGTAACTAGCGCGTAGATGATAAATTAAAACTAGAACAAACTGTTGGTTTAAAGTTGTTATGTTTACTTCAAATTAAGACCACCATCCATGTGTACAATGCGACTAGGAAAACCAGCAAGCCATGTGCTTTTTGTGAAAACTGAACTACTAGGAACGTTTTGACTGAGTCGTAAGAGTTTTTTTTCACGTAAAAATATGAAGGATGAGATGACATGGACAGCGGTCCTCTTAGCGCAATTTGCCTTTACATGGCCCTCCTATGGAGACTAAAGTTTCATGACATGAGGCCGGTAGGGTTCTTCACATTTTGCTTTCACACACCCTCCCTACCTCCACCCCCATCTTTGGTTTCCTGATTTCATTGCCAACTTAATTATGTCCTCTATTGTACTTCTCTCTTTATGCCAAGTCTTGTCTAGAGAAACCATGCCATGATTCAATAACCCACACCATCATTATCATGTTTAAATTTATGATTGTGTCAAGTCGATTGGCTCAAGATCCCATAAGGTGAAGACTTCTAGTTATCCACACACGGCTACTTTGGTCTTTGAAATGAAGAGTACTGTTCACTAAAATGTAGGTGTTGAATGTTGACATATGATGTTACAATTAAGACAATGTTAAATCAAGTGTTTATCTTGAATTCAAAGAAGTCATGGAAGATGACACTAAGAGGGGCATGCATCTACGGGAACATTATTTTAATAGCCAAGAATAAGACATATGAATTAATGCATAGGAAGTCAGGAAACAATCCTTCAGAGCGTTGTTGTTTTATTTCAGTTCAACATTTTTGCAACACTCGAGTGAACTAAACAACAAAGTTGCACATATGTGTATAGCAAACTGAAGTGAGCACCTTGACTGCACTGGTAATAACTAAATTCTATAGAAGAAGCTTTAGTATCCAGTGCCAATCAAGAAGCAATGTTGTTTTCTGAGAGTTTCGATAAGGTCCACCAATTTTATATATGAATTATTCTGATCATCAATCAGCGAAGAAAGCCGGGTAAACTCAAGAACTGGCAAGCTGCTCCTCTGACACATCAGCAAGGGTCCTAAGGTTGCACCTGAGCATGTTCTCGATGAAATAGCAAATGTCATCTTTGGTGTTCCCGTCTGGAATGTCCACCAGAAATGACTCGACCACCAATGTTCTTGGTTGGCCATCGATGACCTCAGAGTGGATGATCAAGATGGATGAGTAGTTCTAGTATAATGAAAAAAAAGATGGATTGTCAGTGTCACTACAATTAAAGATCTTTGAAAAATAAGCATATTTTAAGAATATGATAAAATCATTATGTTCCCCTGAAAGATGACATGTTTCCTTATTTGCCTCTCATTCTCTCAACAAAAAGTGGGTCTAGAGCCCACATATTAACGAGACATCATAAACAAACAATGAATTATGTGAATTTCTAGTTGCAAATAAGGATGTGGTGCCAAGCTGCTACTTATGTGATTTTATTATTATTTCATTCTCTCTCTCTCTCTCTCCCTCTCTCTCTCTCTATATATATATACATTAGCTTAAAAATGCCTATATTGTGTATCACGAATACGTTTCATAGGAATAACAAAGCAAAAGAAAACCTTTGACAGATTATCAAGATTAAATTTTACCTTCAGCATATGATCGCCCCCAATAAACTTGACTTGGAGGATGTGTTTGTTATCATCAAGCAACTCTAACCTCTCAGTGCTCCTTGTGGCTGGAAGCCCACTTTGAACATTGACCTCCCTAATACTTCCGGTCACAATAAGGTTCCCTCGCATTACACACTTTCTCACAAAAGGTTTGAAAAGTTGTGGCTGGTCAAACCTCCTCACTAGTGACCAAACCTGAATAAATACGAAGAGACTGAAGAGTATCAAATACCAATATAACTAGTTGGTTAGAACCTTCGATTCATGAGTGCCTTTTACACAGATGATGTGATTTTCACATATATTGCGAAGTTCAAAATGTGTGTGTGTGTGTGTGTGTGTGTGTGTGTGTGTGTATGTTTGTGTGTGTGTGTTGGTGGTGGGAAGGGGGGTTGAAACAAATCATTACATAAGACTCCATCATTCCAAAGGTATAGCTAATTCTTACGTTTGAAATTTATCCCAAAATATATGAAATTCTTGTACTATTTTGCCTCTCAACGCTAGTTTAATTTGACCAATCTTTTTATTGAGGGGGAATTTGACCCAATCTTACACACAACTACCATTCTACTCCCCCTACCACCCTTTGTTTTCATCTTTAATCCCTCTAAGAAGTCTATAAATCCTTGTATTTTCTGATGGAGAGAGTATACTAAAAAATGATATTAATTAAATTCAAATCATTGTTAAGAATCAATCCTACTGGTGAGTGACAAAACTTCATGTAATTCTTGAAACAAATTAATTATTGGTATCAATTCAAATTAATATATCTAAAAAAACATTGATATGTATATTGACATAATACAAAACCATATGTAGCATATATAATCTAAAAAACAAGCAGTTCATAACCTAATGTTTCAGGTATCATGATCAATATATATAGTAAAATGATCACACACACAAACCAGATAATGTTTGCTATTATCGCTGCTTACAGTTTGGAGGGACGCCCTGATGTGCTTGGCGACGAATGAGGTGCACTGGCTGCTGCCAGGCTCATGGCGGTGGAACCGCTGGATGTACTCCATGTCTTCCTCTTGGAGCTCGCACCGCTCGTCCGCTAGCCTCCACTACGCCCGCCGGAGGCTCACCGCCGGCAACTTCCCTACCGCCGCTCCTCCTGCACCACCAGCGCCGTTCATCTTTGGTACATGGTAGTAGCAGCACCAATGATGAGGAGGAAGAGAGTGAGACTGAATGCTCTTGAAGCCAACAATTGATGGGATGGAAGAAACCACCAAGCACAAGGATGGTATATATATGGCCAGCAACATAACTCTTTCGGAAATCTGCTACGTGATTATGTGAAGCAAACTGTGTGGTTGGCTTGTCTCATAGCGTCGGAGGTAGCCACTGGATGGAAGGTGATCATGAGATCGATCATTACAATGTGCTTACGTGAAGCGGTGGGGGAAAGCGGCTAGGTTGCAAGTGTGCAAGGCATGCAATTAACCAAACATGTTTGTGTGCATCCTTGATTATGCGGAAACCAAAGATGCCTTGCACTCTTTCTAAAATAATATATAATTGATAAAACCATTGGCACCATCTCATGCTATCTGAAACTATTTTATCCTTGTCATCTTGTTTTTTTCCCGTGATGCTACCGTATCTTTAGTTTGTTTGGTCTAAAAAACTTAAAATGGTAAAAATGATAATATTAACTCTATTTTGGATGCAAGAATTTCATTTGATTGCAGCACCACCTCTGATTAAATAAGTTTTTGCTAGATAGTGCCCATTGTTTTTTGAGAAAACATTTCCTAAAAAAATACCTACGAAATTATTATGTTCCTAACCTGTTCTTAGTGGCCAAGTAGAGCATAACAAAGTTAATAATAAGCCCAAAACAATTTGAATTGTCATAGAGCCTAATTAATTATTGCCTCTATCACAAAATATAAGCATTTATAAAGTTGGACATAGGTATTAAGAAAGTAAGTGAAAATAATTAGAGAATGTTGGTGTATAAAATAAAAATACTTTTATTGGCTCTAGCATGGTGAAAAAGCAATCTTTTATTTTAACGGTTGCAAAGGTTGCAAATATGTGAATCGGAATCGGATCCTCCGACATTGCATAGTAATGTCAGCACGTGACATTCTTTTCATCCAACCCATCCGTTCTAAATCAACAGCCTTGATTGACCCGTAACTAATTAAACTAATCGGCTAATTATTAAGTTAAATAATCTCATAATTAATGGGGTAAAAGCGGGAAGTAATTTCTGTTTACTCATTTGCTGATGCCACCTCCTGCTTACTATACTTTTTAGCGCTAGGTGATTGCTCATATCCTTGACGCACAAGCCAGAAGAGGTAACCCAAATTCTCAGACCATAGGACAGGCTGGCAAATTTGAAGCCATGTATCAAGGGAACCTCTTGCATGTTTTTTTTTTCTTCTCGTCTTCACCTTGGATGAAGTGGTATAAAGTGCAAAGAGTTGTAGCGTGCACTGCATAAGGATAAAAAGACTTCAGTTCAAACTTGAATCCAGGTGCGCAGGCACCAACGCTACATGACATTATCATATCATTGCTCTTTCTCTTAAAAGGTAAAGATTAAAAAAAAACTTTATGTTTTGGATGTTTGTGATGTACCCTTGTAAACAAGAGTAGTAGCATCGTTATTCTTTTGTACCGATGAATTAACCTATGTTATGACCAAACTTAATACTGGCTCTTCAAAGTTTTGTTGTGCGCAAGAGTTTTCAGCTTGAGTATGTAATAGCCAAAAGGAGTAGAAATGACATTTTTTTTAAAAAAAAGGATAAATGCTTATAATTTATCGCAATACATTCTTCATGAGCTCAACAAACGTAAGGTCCCATATTTTGGAATGATTCTATAGAGGGCTAAGTCACATCAGATCAACATTGAGTTTTAGAGAAGGTAATTCAAACTAACAAAATTAAGTTAAAAAATGCTGGTAATTAACGCATGCGACCGAACCTAAGACAAATACATGGCAAAATTACATTAAGCAGTTTTGCCTTACCCAACGAACAAAGCAAATAAGGATATGTTTAATTTGGTGAACAACATTCTTGAACTACTTGATAGGCTAAATGGAGAACATAGGTCTTGCACAATCTGCCAGATAGCGCATGCACAGGGGTATTTGTGCTCCTGTCCAATAGATAAACAGACACACGAGAATAAAAAGAAAATAAAATTCCATATTCCACCAACTCAGATGCTCTTAACATCAGCCTTACCATATATGATGGGCATTAAATGTCACAGTACCCATATTTATCAAGAGCATGCAAAACCATATATCACTTGTGTATACATTCATCTCCACAAAGCATATTTCCATGCTACAGGATAAAAGAATGAGACTAAATAATATGAAGCCCAGAATGACTTTAATCATAGCTTACATGAGGCGGTGAGGAAAAGCAAGCCGGTCGGCCAGCTGGGTTCATGCCATAGTGTGCTAGGCATGCAATTAACCAAACGTGTCTAAATGCATCCTTGATTATGCGGAAACCAAATATATCTTCCATTTTTTTCTTATTTAAAATAATATATAATTGACAAAACCTTTGGCGTTGTCTCATGCCATCGGAAGCTGTTTTATCGTTGTCATCTTGATAATTTATTTCTGTGACGTTACCGTATCTTTTTTGCCTGGTTAAATAAACTAAAATGGTAAAATTGATATTATTAACCCTATTTTGGATGCAAGAATTTCATTTGATCGCAACATTGCCTCTGATTAAATAAGTTCCTGCTAGATAGTGCCCATTGTCTTTCGAGAAAACATTTCCTAAAAAAAAATTCCAATGAAATTATTATGTTCCTAACTAGTTCTTAGTAGCTAAGTAGAGCAAAGAGTTAATAATCAGCCCAAAACCATTTGAATTGTCCTAGAACCTTATTAATGATAACTTGATTCTTGCTAGGAATCGTGCAAAGAATCTTGGATCATTTATAATTGTTTCGGTGAAATTCCATTGTTGTTTTTCTTGTGGTCAAAATAGTAAAATATCTCATCGTTTGGGAAAGTACATAATGCTGTTCTTGCGAAGGCATGTAAGATAAACCATATATATAATCATCATATATCATTCATATAACCATATGACAAGCACACCCACAATGCGGAGGCCAGCTGGGATATGCTTTCCATTGTCTGAAAATATCACAAACACACCAGAATTTGTACTAATTTTGCAAGTTTGAAACTGGCAATTGCTGATCAATCTAGCTTGGGGGCTTGAAGAACTTGAACTTCATCCCACTGCTGATGATGCTCCAGACACCACCCACACAGAGAGCCAGGCTGAATGCAGTGCCAAGCAGCCCCAGCCCCCAGTTCAGGTACCATCCTGAGCTGAACCTCTCAGGCTTCTTGATGCAGATCCACATGAAGCACGGGTAGGCGAAGGTGACCGGCAACGTCAGCCCCCCCAGCAGGCCGGCGAGGCTGGAGAGGAACGGCAGTGCGACGCTGATGAACAGCGAGACGAAGCCGTAGAACACCCTGAACCCTGACCTCACCCAGACCGAGCAAGGCCGGTTGGTCCGGCCCGTGTAGGCGGCCTCGAAGCTGTCGAAGACCGGCATGGAGTATATCTGGAAGCTGCTCAGGCAGTTGAACACGACGAGGAGGAACGTCGCAGCGAGGAGGCCCCGGGGGATGTCGTGGCTGTGGAAGGCGTAGAGCGCCGTCAGCATCCCTCCCTGTGGCATCTGCAGGCATTGGAAAAACAACAGGCAGAATGTTCCAAGGATTGTTAAGACTTAAGAGTGTTAGGTGCAGCAACAATTGGGTCTAATGATCAAGTAGTACTTGCCATGTTTCCATAGGCCCAGTAACCTCCAACCGCGACAGGGAAGAGGCATATTGCAATCAGGGCATATGCGACTTTGGCCCCGCGCCACATCGGGACATGTGCTGGATGTTTGAAAGTGGACGGCATTGTCGCCTGAAAAAAAATACAGATTCCAGCTCATTCAAACACTGAACCACCAAATGGTAACTATAGTGTACAAAAAGTCTCTTGTGAATTGGTTCTTGAGGACAAACCTGTATTTCAAGTGCAAGATTGTGCCCCCTGAATGCAAATGCTATTATTCCAAGAGCATTCAAGGTGGAGAACAAGGATGAACCAAGAGAAGTGTATGCTAATGGTTCATAAGAGACTGTTGGTGGCCGTGGCTGGCTGACTGAGAGAACCCAGGACATGGTACAGTATGTTATCGCGGTTGCGCCACCGATGAGCGAAACACCGGCGATCGAGTTGAGATTTGGAAGCTGGGAAAGGACTATGGCCAAGGATGTGAACACCAAGTACCATTCGACTGTCGAAATAGGACTTGGTGAACAGATTGGGCCACAAACTATTTGGTAAAAGAGCTTCATGGTCTCCCCTCCAACAAGGATCAACGCAGTTGCACTGCCTGCCGACAGATAAATAGTTGGGAAAAGAGATAGCCACATTCCCAGTTTTTCTCCTGAATGAATGAAAAAAAAACACAAAAGCAATCAGACATTCTTGCTGATTTTACATTTCACCAGTCAAATGAATCAGATCGGCAGAGAGAATCTTAGCAACATTGCATGTTCTCAGTTTGGTGTAACCAGAGGCAATAATTACTTGAGCTGTCAAATGCAACAGTTTGATTAAAATGATGACATAGTAATTAATGGTGGTAGCAAAAAAGATTCCACATTTTGCATTACTGTAACATGAGAGTGATCTATTATCCATCAATGGAGACAGTTCAAGCTATCCAGATGTGACTCAATCATGAGGGTGTTAGTACATTTAACTAGCCACTGTCCCACCAAAAAACACAAAATCTCCTATTGGAAGAGCGGATGATACTGTTAGGAGATTCTCTCTATCTTTCTGACACAGATATTGTTAAGGCCATGATTATATACATTGCATTACTCATAACTCAGTGCTACTATTAGCAGAAATCATGTCAGAGATATCCAGCTTGGAATCAAAAGCTAATTGTGATAGACATGCAAAATAGTTAAAGACTAAAGAACATGTCTCACCAAATGCAGCTTGTGCAAGCTCCACATATCTGTTGTACCTCCTTCCTGGTACAGCTTCATGGAGCTTGACAAGAATCCAGAGTGTGTACAGTTGCCAGAAATAAGCAACAGTAAGTGATATTATTCCCCAGCTCCTACAGTGCAAAGAACCATTTGTTAGGATGTGTTTTCAAACTATACAACAGTTCAGCTGAAAACAATGCACTTCAGAGAATCAAATACTAGTAGTTGATACTGTGTCCAGTTGCAAGGCACAAATTGGCACCAAAAGAATTCAGTTTGAAATGATTGTATTGAATCATTGTGCAGTTTTTGCTTTCAGTGCTGAGCATGCTTTTTCAGGGGAGGCAGTTGCACGTGCTTACAAAAGAACTCATATATAAACTGAAGATTCAGGTATAAATCCTTGAAACTGAAAAAAATCCAGATGTTTCAGATCTGCATTTTATCCCTTCGGTTTCAGTTATTTTCTCTGCATTTGCTAAAAAGTGTTGTAATTTTTTTTGTTAAATATATTTATCATCAAAATATTTCGTTCCCAACCATGTAAGAACTCCCAAGCTGGCACAATCTGAAAAACAAATAAATAATACAATTTCACCACTGCTTTAAAACCTTTGGAACTGAACATCCATCTAAAGAATCTGAATTAAGAAAAAAGGAAGAAGAATCCTGGACGACAAAGTCAAAATTGTGTTAAAAGTGGTAGCTCCACACCCAGAGCATGATTAAAAGCAACAGTGTCTTGTTCTTGGATGGGGCTTTCAGTAGATCTTTTTTAATGGACATGGAGAATATGCACTGCAGCGATGGAGAATATGTGAAATCTTCAGTGAATTCCAAACCCAATCCAGTTACATCTTCCAATCAAGAACACAAAATGCATATTACAGTCTCAAATCACCAAAGCAACAAGAATCGCAAGCTCAGATTAAAGCAGTAAAATCAGAAGCGAGAATAAAATTACACTTTCAGATAAATCGAAGTGAAATACCGAAATCTTGAGTGAATCCCACATCCAATCCAATCACCCCTTCCAATCAGGAACACAGAATGCAAATTACAGTATCAGATTTCCAGAACAACAAGAATCATAAGAATTACACTTTCAGAGAAACTGCATCACGTCTGAAGAACACAGAATGCACATTTCAGTGTCAGATCACCAAAGCAACAAGAACCATAATCTCAAATCTAAGCAGCAAAAGCAGAACTAAGAAAGGCAAAAAAAAAAAAGCAAACATTCAGAGGAACTGCATCACATCTGAAGAACATAGAATGCACATTTCAGTGTCAGATCACCAAATCAACAACAACAAAAAAAAAACGCAATCTCACATATGAAAAACAGAAGTAAAAAAAAAAGAAAAAACATTACACTTTGAGAGAAACTGCATCACATCTGAAACTGAAAGGAAGAAAAGATGGCAAGGGAAGGAGCAGAGGAGGAAGAAAGCAATGAAGCGAATAGCATATACCATCCGAGGGCGGGGAAGGCGAGTGGGAGGAGGAGGGCCTGGAACCCTAGGCCGGCGTTGAGGGTGTGGAAGGCGGCGTAGCGTGCGTTGCCGCTGCGGCTCTCGGTGATGGGCAGCCACGCGTCGTGCGGGTTCAGCCGCGTCAGGTGCCCCACCTCCTCCAGGTAAACCCTCAGCCCCTCCACCACCCGCCTCGCCGGCGTCGTGCCCCCAACCCCCCTCCTCGCCGCCGGCGGCGTCGTCGTCCCCTCCGGCGTCGACAGCCCCCGCGGCGTCGCCGGTATCGACACCACCTCCGGCTCGCTCCCCGCCCCTGCCTCCACCGCCATCGCCATTGCCGCCCGCCCTTCTTCTGGACTTTCTTGGAGTTCTTGTGGGGGTTCTTGGAGGGAAAAGGTGGCGGGAGAAGTCGCTTTCGTGTCGGAGAGGAGAGAGAAGGTGAGTGAGTGAGAGTGAGCAGAGTAGAGTAGAGTAGTACGGTGGAGTGACTGACGACAATGGCGTAGGAGTTGTAGTCGAACAGCTGGATGCAGCGGTGGCGGCAATGGCGGGGTGGTGGTCCTGGGCCGGAGAGGAAGCCAGGAAGGAAGGCACTGTTCGCACTTGCTTGCTGGCTTCAGCTAGGCTAGGAGTAGGCTAGCCGGCTAGGCTAGCCTAGGTAGGTTCGCCGGACGGCACGGCAGCCGGGCGGCGCGGCGAGGTGGTGTGGGTGATGAATGTGCGGCGACGCGACGGGATGGGACGTTCTGTGTGCGGGCGTGCGTGTGGAAGTGGGAAAGTGGGAAAGGGGTTTCGGGTTTCGGCGGTGTCAGAGCGGGCGCACGTGTGTCGGGTGATGAGTGGCACTGTTGACTTCTTTCGCACTCTTGCGTACGGACGGTGGGAACACGAACACGTCGTCTACTACTTCTAAACTACGGAGGAGTAGTTTATGTGCATGGTTGTACGGTGATGTGTTCCTTACCCAAAGAGTGTGTTTTGTCGATGACGGATTGACGACTAATTGCCACACATGCAGTGCAGCCGCGGTCGGTGCACACTGCTGCTGGGTGTCTGTCGACGCCCATGCAAGGACCGTGAAACAGTCGGTTGGGAGTTTACGGGGTGCGGGAATCAAGACGGATTCAATGTGGGTGCAGGAGGCCTTGAGGCCACTTTATCTTTTTCAGACCCATGAATGTTTGGATTAGGAACTTATTTTGTATTTTAGTTCATGTTTTGAGTGCTAATTAAGAATATTAAACATAGACCAATAATAAAACTAATTGTATAAATGAGTGCTAATTTGCGATGCAAATTTTTTAAGCCTAATTAATCCATAATTAGCACATGTTTACTGTAGCATTATATAGGCTAATCATGAATTAATTAGGCTCAATAGATTCGTCTCGCAAATTAGTCCAGGGTTATAAAATGGGTTTTATTTTTAGTCTACATTTAATATTTCTAATTAGCGTAAACGAGGCCTAAGTCTTTCCTTTAATTTTTTCGTCATGAATGATATGGTAGAAGGTGCTTAAGGTCTCTGATGGTTGGACGTTGAAGAAACTACGTAATTGGATCGGCGATCACAATTGGGCCAGGCAGCCAGGGGCATAAAAATTGCTTATTGCCTATTGGGCTTTCAACTTACTCAACCAACAGGTCACAGGCCCACATCTAGCTCTCTAGGTTCCAGCCCAAGCCCAAGTCGGGGGCGGGTGAAATTTTTGTTCCGTGAGACGTTGGGGCCGGGGCCCTAGAATTGGATTGGTGCGGGAACGAGGGAGGGAATTCACCCATGGATCACCCGCGGGAATCGGGGATGTGTGGTACTCTTGTGAAACTAGCTCACTTCAAGATGTAAAGCCCAATTGGCCCAGTAGGTGTAGTCATATATAAAGTAAACCAAACCCTAAATCTTTTCTTCTGCTCTCCTCACGACCGGCAGCCCCCAAGAAGGTCACCAAGAGCTAGGACGCCGGTGGCTGCTCCTCTGCGCCGGCTCATCTCCTGGCCGACGCCCCGCATCACGCTACCCTCCCACCTTCCTCACCATCACGTCGCCTCGATGCCACCCGCCTCGTCCCTTCATCGCCAGCCCACACTGCCTTGTTGGTCGTCGACACATGTGGTTGCTCCACGATGTCATGCCACCAACTTGTCGTCACCCAGCAACCGTCGCCTCTACACCACGCCAATAGCTCGTCTTTGGCTAGCGGCCCGTAGCGTCCTACTCATATAACTCGTGTTGGAACAATAAAGCTTTTTGATCTTTCAATATAAGATGGTAACTTGTGTTGGAACAATAATTTTTAGCCATGCAATGCTTTTTGATTTTTCAATATAAGACCGTAACCCTGTCACATCGAAATGATACCATGGTAAATATAGGACCTATTTAAAGAGTTTCTGGCAGCTGTAGCTTCTCCTAAAATCTTTAACTGTCATAAGCTCCTCAAACAGTCCAGATTTTTATTCAGATTTTTATTCAGATTCTGAAAAGCTGTAGTTGTAGAATTCAGAAAATGAACTAGAAGCCAAAAGCTGGGTTTTTTAGCTTTTCCAAATTCTTTTCAGCTTTTTCAAATTCTTTTCAGCTGCTTTTTACAATCTTAAACTTCTCAAAGAGGATCATAAATAGTAAGAGCTTGGTTGATAGTGGCAATACTTTGCTTATATATTTCCTATCGGGATTAGAATGTTTTATTTCACGCTACTCCCTTAAACAATGCAGTTGTGACCATGGAAGTTTGCGGTTTAGCCTTCTTCTCCCATGCAGAGTCGCAGGCAGAGCCTTGGATAAAAGCTCGGATGAGCCGCTGTAGAGAAACTTGCACATGGACTTTTGAGTTAACTTGATCTGCGTTTTGAAGACGGAGGAAATGAGATCTGAAGAAGTTTAAAAACACGAGACCTAGCTATCTTGTTGTGGTGGTTTGAATGTCACACCCTAAAAATTACTAAATTATAAATTGTTATGAAATTTTTTTTTGTAGAATTTATTTAATAATTTAAGAAAGTGTTTGAATAAAAATCTATGAAAATTTAAGCATCAAATTGAACTAGATAACATTTTGTTAAATATTTTGGCTACCAAAGTATTTTCAAGATTTTTCCTTGAATCATTTTCGAATGTTATTGGATGATTTGAGCCTATATATTTTTTAATGTTATGGTCAAAATGACTTGAATTTTCTGACGTGACATTGAAACAGCATACGAGAAATTCTTTTATATATTGTAGGAGGAAGCTTGATGGTCATGTGTGGGCGGAGGACTACAATAGGCTGCAACACCCGATTTGGATCGAAAAGGGTGCTGGAATAGGGAGTGGAATAAGAGGAGCACAATAGGCTGTAAATCCTGATTTGGACCGAAACACTGGGTGGTGGAATAGAGCTCCTTTTAATCACATGATTGTGAAAACGTCGGATTGTGGCATAAATAAAACTGTAAAACAGAAAAATAACCATTTTATTGGAAAAAAAAACGTTAGGAATTAGAGAAGATAATGACTCGAAAAGTTTTCATGAGGTTCTTTAGATTTTGTCCAAAACTTACATGGCACAAGACATTTCATAGAAATTTCATAGGATTCAATGTTATCCACTACTACAAAATCGATTTTTCTGGACGAGACCCCCAATAATTTCCAAACGGGCCATAAGTAGCTGCGCCTGGAAAAACTGATATGGCTCGATTTTCCCGTGCGGTCACTCAAGTGAACCGCACGGGAAAATAACTCTCCTTCCCTCTCACTCACTTCAAATTTTTCACCTACTCTTTCTTCCTTTCCTTTTTATTCTCTCTTCTCTCTTTTTCTCTCCACTTCTCTCTTCTCTCTTCTCCTCTCCTCCAAGCACGTGGGGCACTGGGCACGAGAGGCGGCCGGCTCGGCGCCGCCACCAACGAGGCGGCGGTCGGGAGCGGGCGAGCAGCGGCGCGGCCCCGTGCTTCCCTGCGGCGGCCAGGAGCGGCAACGTGGCGACGGGAGACGGCAGCGAGACTTCGTGCGGCGGCCGATAGCGGGCGGGCTGCGGGCCGCTCGGGAGCGGCGCCATCTTCGTCCCCGCCGGTGTTGCTGCTAACGACAAGGAGGACAAGACCGTCGGAAACGGCGCCGCTGGCCCTACGACGAGGAGGAGGAGACGGTCGAATCTACGCCGCTCCTGCCGCCGCAACGGAGTCCGCCGCCTCCTCCATCGTGCGCTCGTGACGGCCGGATCCGCGCCGCCGTCGCTGCCGCTGGGATAGCTAGGGTTTTTATTTTTTTTTTGAATTTTTGTTTTTCCGTGCGATCGACTTAACGCGACTACACAGGAAGATCTATTATCCCGTGCGGTCAACTTAACTCGACCGCACGGGATAATAGATCTTTTCGTGCGGGCCGCTTAAGCCGATCACACGGGATAATCGATCTTCCCGTGCAGTTGGGCCGCCCGCATGCGAAGATGGTCTTTTTCCAGACCTTCTCGCGCGTGCGGGCAGGCCTTCCGCACGAGAAGATGTCTTTCGGCTTACACGGAAAAACCGTTTTTGTAGCAGTGATCCATTCCTTTTATTCAAAGAGTCATCTACGAAAAAAGTCCCATAAAAATAAAATCCTTCAAAATTAGTCTAACTTTCGTTTGAATCAATCAGGGACTAAGTAACAAGCTTATGGGTCGTGAGGCACACGTAACATTCAAGACACGTATTATATATGACGTAGTGACCAAAATTTTGATTGAATTTATTGCCAGATATGTACGTAGTAGTTTCTAAAATTTAATGGTCGTCAAAGTATCTTTTTAGCAAAATTCAATCGACAAATATGAAATTTATTGCGTGAAAAGGAAACAAGAGTCTTGGGACGACACTACATGATCTATGAACCGAATTGGTCCCACCACGGATCTGATTGGTTAGGTGGGATATTCATCTCATGTGAAAACCTCATATTATCAGTGAGAAGGGAAAAACTTTAGTCGTACGACAGAGATTAGGACAGATCGTCAGGATGTCTAATTTGCATGCCTAGCCAACTGAGCGTATCTTAGATGGTAAGGCCTCCTGTAATGGATCCTATCGACCTATGTTCAACACATGTGTTTATATTTACAGTTTATTTTTTTAATGGTAAGCTATATCGGTTTAGTCTTGAGAGATGCTCATAGAAGCCTATATATGCTTATGTACTATTATGTGTTTTTTTTTTAAAAAGCAATTTTCCTATAAGACTGCTAAGCATAATCTCATCGGTTGTCCATATTTTGTAATAAGCCAAAACAGTTTATTAGTGAATAAAAATTAATTTATAAGTACAACTTTTATATATTTGTTCGTAGTGACTTCAAAGCCAACGCTAAAAATAAATTACGTTCAAAATACCTTAAAATCAACTTCAAAATTAAATTCAAAAATTTAAATTTTGATTTTTATTTTATTTTATTTGGTCAACCAATAAGGCACTAAAATGCTCACAGAACTAACAAAACAACTACAGCCTTGAACGGTCGTTTGCCAGACGTTCATGATAAAGAGCAATCAAACATGCCCTTTAGGGGATAAGGTCAGGTGGATGATGGTACCGATGGGCCCAATGGATAAGGGATGGTTGGGCCTAACCCTCCAATGATTGAAAAGCCCAACTGGGCCCAAAATGGGCCCGTATACTCTATCTCATCGACAAAGACCCCGATTCCATGGCAGAGGGGGAGTAACCGCTGCCGACCACGGTGACCACCGCCCGCGCCGACCACCGTCCACCGGAGTTCACCGGGGGAGGGGCGCCGTCGTCCTGCTGCATCCTTGTGAGCATCCACATCCTCTTTCTGATTCATCTCTTTCTCTCTCTCTCTCTCTCTCCCACCTACTTTTGTCTCGAATTTGCTTGCGTTAGTTAACCCTAGCTTCTCTTCTGTAGATCTGGAAGAAGCTCTTCTCTTCTTAATTTCAGAGCCTTTAACCTTAATACAAGTAACAGTTTATTTGTTCAACTGAACCCCCATGTCCCAAGTTGGATCCGCCCCTGGCGATCTGTACTGTATACTCTTTTTATCCCCTTCGTCTGATTGTAGCAAATACTAGTAGTTGCTTACGTTTATCTCCGTAGTGAAGTCAAATTTATCTTGGGCTAAGTTCAGGAAGAAAAAACTCAAATTAGGATGCAGGATGCTAATATTGATATTGATTGTTTATTGCACTTGCACATCTGAGTAATTGTCCTTCAGATGGCATGCTCATTTCTTAACAAAGGGAAAATACCATAGTCTGCAAATGCTTGGCGCAAAAACGATGGAGGTTAGATAAATGCTTTTACCACCGATAGCTCTTTATGCATGCATCCTGACTCATGTAATCATTTTCCTCGTTCTGATTTCCAGGTGACCCCCAGAGTCTGGACTAGCATCTAGTTTTTTTATCATGCCAAAACTTCTGAAATACATATTGTTCTGTGTTCATGTATAAAGATTGCATTCACTTTTATAAATTTAAAGCTTGAGTGGGCTGTTCTCTTTGTTGGACAGCGTGTGCAAGAATCCCAGTATCCCATTTAGCATGAGCAAATGAATTTCCACACGATCATTTTACACGCCCTTGCTAGTTTGAAATTTATAGTTATTCCAACCTACCTTGCATTGTAGATGTGTTACATGTACATTATTTGACCAGCCATATTGCATCCCTAACACCACATTTCAAAAATATAAATATTCCTTAAACAGTTAGCAAACTGTAATAGATGGAGCTTTTTTTAGCTGATGGAGTCTTTGGCAATATAACTTCACTTATGCATTATGTGGGCACCTTCCTTGTGTAGGCTTTGATTTATCTGATCTGCCAGAGTAATGGTACAAGGACAGTGTGCTACCAGAATAGGGGCAAGCTGTCCTAAAAGGCAAGCTAACTTTTAAATGGGCCTTGTGGGGATCACAAGATGGTAAGAGGGATGTTATGATCTTCCGAAATAATGCTCTTTCTAGATAAGGGATTTGGGCCAACAGTTGAGTTTTAGGCAGTGATGGGACGGATGGTACAGAAATAATGGGACTAGGGTTTAGTTAATGAGTTGTACCCTGGCAAATGGAGATGCAGAAAAGCCATCAATACTGAGGGTTATTATGTTCTTATGAAATACGTATCTCTCATTTCCTTTGTGCCTTTGCATGGTATTTAGTCATTTGTATTCTTCTGTAATTCCAAGAGTTATTCCGCTACTGAATGTCCCTGTTTATTGCCTTACTTTCATGCTTGGTACTTCCTCCGGTGAAAAAAGTGACATATGTACTAAATTTGTTTTAAAAATACTTCATAGCATTACACTTTTTTAACTTTTCTTCATATATGATAACTGCATATTGTGGTCTAACCATCAAAGTAGCTTCTTATACTTAAAGTAAGACAGCTCTTTATTACTAGAGGGAGTAATTACTAAACCCGTCTGTAGCCATCTTGTAAAACATGCCCATGAATTTCTTTACACAGAACTTTACGGTACCTACCTTTATTAGTAAGCTAGCTAATTGTTATTTCTCTGCAGGCCTCTTTTGTAATCTATTGCTGTTTTAGTGGATTACAAGCAAAATGGCTGGTCAACCAAGTGGTGCTGACAAAGAAGTCATCAACGAGCAAATGGTTGCAAACATGTATGGCAACATGCGCTCTGAAATGAATCAACTCTACTCCAAGATCACAGAGCTGGAAATGGAAGTCAGTGAGCACTCCCTCGTGATCGGTGCAATTGAATCGCTTGACCCCTTGAGGCGCTGCTACAGAATGATTGGGGGAGTGCTGGTTGAAAGGACTATAAAGGAGGTCTTGCCTGCAGTGCAACGCAATAAGGAGGGCCTCGAGGAAGTCGTTGCTCGCATGAACGAAGCACTGGAGAAGAAGAAGAAGGAAATCACGGAGTTTGAGCTGAAGTACAAGATCAGAATCCGGAAAGCAGACAGTGACACCCAGGAAGAAGGCAGCATGAAGGAAGGATCCGCGCAAGGTGTTCTTGTAGGCCCTGCCTCTGGGCAGTAGAAGTGATAATAAAATTATAATGGTCCTTACAAACTGAAATTTTTGCTGTTATTTTTGGCAAACCTGGTTGAATTTCCATGTGAATGAACCTGCTATGTAACATACATCTTTGCTATTAGACGGGTTGTTTATCCAATGTTATTGTTATCTGACCAGTTTCCCAGTTTTTTAGCATTGTAGTTCTGCAGTTTTGTTCTGTCGTTGTATGTATGTCAGCTAGTCTGTGGATACAGTTATGCGGTGCACAACATGCAATTTTAGCCTCCGTTGTGTCTTTTTATTTTATCAACTCAGTTATGTCTTATGGATTGATCACATTTTCTTATACGATTGATCTCACATTATATACAGATGAGCAAGGTTATTCAAAGCTGTCTGGCTCATTGGTCTTGAGGTTTTTGTATCAAACAACAAATGCTATCAGGAGCTCATTTGAGGATAACATAGTTCTACTGTGGTAGTCTAGGTGGATGTACGAACTAATATCCTCTTGTAGTATTGATAAAATATCAGTAATGGAATAATTTGTTTCTTACTGGTATTCGCATTATTTTCTTTATTGTGGAAGCTTGTTCTAGAGTAAATTGGAGCAATTCCATATTTGGTTCTTGAGCTCTACTTATAATCCAAATCTCACCATGAACTCGAATATCATTTGCTTCCTCTTGAACTTACTAGACCATCTCACTGTTGACACCCATGTCCATGTCCTCTCTTTCTTCAGTTCTTGTCCATTCTAAAATTCTATAACTGATTGTTCAGACTATAGTTGGGATTTGAGAAGTTATATTGCTTTCAGCGTAGTTATACAACCCTTCACCAATTATCCTGGTGACATTATTTATGCACATGTATTTTTTCCCCAAAAAAACTTAGTGTAGTGTAGTAATTCCCAAAGCAGAGTACAACATATGCTGCACGAGAGTTCTTGACTAAGAAACTATCGAAACAAATGTCTACATAACTAACCAGCCCATTCGGTGTCAGTGAGCTATATTTACCACTGTGATATTTGTGAAGATTATGCCACTTCTTTTTTCTCAAAAGAACAAAATTTTCACAAGCACATCATCATCTCAAGAAGAAAAAGAAAGCTCATTTAAGCACCCCTTTCTCCGGTGCGCGTAAATGCAAAGATTCACATTCAGTGCATTCAACATGGGACCTAACAAGATTAATGAACAGTAACTTCACACTCAAAACAAACACCCAACAAACTTTCCATTGCCTAACATCTCATCCTGGTCTATAAAAAGAAAACAAGAAAGACGGAACGATGTGGATGGACAAAGAATAATCAAGGAGTTGTGTAAGCATTCGAGCACTGCCCACAAATTAAATCTGTGTGTGCATCTATATTTGATGTATATTTGATGTAGAATTATCTTTAGAAACTCAAAGAGTCCCATGAGAACGTGAGGTATTCATGTGACAATGAGAGGTATCTAGGAAACAAGTGAGAAGCACTAGATGCTTCATTAGTTGACTGGAGTTGCAGGTGCAAGACATTCTTGCTGATAACGAACATTTCATAACCATGAAGCACACGGTCAAAAGTGGGTGCTTTAATCTGCACACATTGTAGATGCCTCATTCTGTGAACATAGAGACTGATGGGTACAATGAACACAAGATTTGCATGTGGATGTGGTTGTTGGAGCTTACTGTCCTTATAGTGTAGTAATCCACAAAAACAGAGTACAAGTACACTTATATGAGAGTTCTTACACTACAAAAATATTATAAAAGCAATTTCTACAAAAACTAGTCAGCCCATTCTATGGCAGTGAGCTGTATTTCCCATTTCAAATGTTTGTGAATATAACATGTTTTCTTTGCATAAGAAGGGAACATAATGATCGGATCTGTGCTCCCGAGTTCGATCCTCAGGATTGCTCGACCTTTCAATGTAAATTTGTCACATTCATCACCTATACTACATCCAAATCCAAGAGACATGTTTCTCCAACACAACCACACATCATCTCAACACCTCCGGTTAGTCACAAGCAACACTAGCTCAAATCAAACTTAGCCGAAAGCTTCAAATCATCTTTTAAACAAAAGTTCTTTTTTTTTCTTAATCTTGTGATCTCACAAAGGCTTCCATCCTAGGTTCGAGCCAAAACATGGCCTTAACATGAGCGACATTGCTAGAAACAAGATAACGACCAAGAACCTTGATATATAATTCATTTATTACTTAAAATGAGACTAACGAGTAACCAAATGTGTGAGTTGTACAGACAAACCACAGTGAGAAACAAGCTCGTAGAACGTTCGATGGGAGATTTGTTTGAATAGTCTTACAACCTCTGTTGGGTCCTGAAGACCTGAATCAGTAAAAAAAAACAGGCAGCACAGCCTCAGCACTAAAATTACTTGAACAAGCAGAGTCCCAGCACCATATTCATCCAAAGAAAGAAGAAAGAAAAATATAACATATCCAGCAACAACGTCAGAGCGATGACTCCCAGTAGAAACATATCCAGTTATTTAGAGCGCTGCCATGGCCGATTTCCCCAGGATTTGTTGCCATTATTCTGTTTGTGATACCATAGGGGAAATGAAGACGAGGAAAACAGTCCTTCTGTGCTTGCGCTGTCTGCTTCTCTTCAATTTTCTGATTGGATCACTCGGTCAAAACACGCCTTTAGTCCCTTGTTGATACGCTAGAACAGAAGTGGAAAAAAGCAAGGCACATAAAAGTGTGCATCACAATAAGTTTAGAAATTGTTCATTTGGATGATCAAGCATATGCGAATAGTGAACAATATTAATGCCTGCCATTTTGATGGAGAACTTACAAATTCGAAATGTTTACATTCCTTCTGACTATATGTTTGGAAACTGATAGTGGGATGGTTGGGGAGTGTCTCAACGGCAGTTTTAATGGTTCTTGCAACACATCTGACGATGCAATCACTCGTTTCTTCCATCGGATCATAGTTCAAACAATTCATAATGGCTTCACACTTTATTTGTAGAACGTGCTCTATGTACCCTCCTTAAGTAGAAATTTAGTTTTCGTTTTATGTTTAGCGGATGATGGATATAATTGTTATTTCGATCCAGACTTATGTTCAATTATATTCAAGAATAAGTGCGTAGGTCTTGCCATCCGACAAGGCCAACTTTACATGTTGTCTAAACATGAGTATATGAATGTTGTATGCAATGAAGAGAATGTTGTGTGCAATAGTGTGTCTTCCTCGTCTACGAGTGCAAGAAGTAAGCGCAAACGATGCAATGAGCAAACCTCGGCAAAATTGTGGCACTGTCGTTTAGGCCACATTTCGAAGGGGAGAATTGAACGATTGATTAAAGAAGAAATTTTGCATCCGTTAGACTTTGCGGATACAGAATATTGCATCGATTGCATTAAAGGAAAGTATGTTAAACAAATAAAGAAAGGAGTCATACGAAGTTTAGCAAGATTAAAAATTATACACACAGACATCTGTGGTCCTTTTCCAATTAAGACAGTGGATGGTTATGATTCTTTTATAACATTCACGGATGACTATTCGCGCTATGGCTACATTTATCCAATTAAAGAACGATCAGAAGCATTGGATAAATTCAAGACTTTTAAGGCTGAGGTAGAAAATCAGCATGATCTAAAGATCAAAGTAGTAAGATCCGACTGTGGAGGAGAATACTACGGTCGACATACCCCTTATGGCCAAATACCTGGACCTTTTGCAAGGTTTCTACAGGAAAATGACATAGTAGCCCAGTACTCTACACCGGGCGAGCCTCAGCAGAACGGAGTAGCTGAAAGATGCAACCGCACTTTAATGGACATGGTGTGAAGTATGATAAGTGACTCCACTTTACCGATAAGTCTATGGATGGAGACATTAAAAACCGCTTCCCATATTCTTAATCGAGTACCAAGTAAGTCGGTGCCCAAAACACCGTATGAGCTATGGACAGGAAGGAAACCCACGCTAAATTATGTACGGGTGTGGGGCTGTCCAGCTAAGGTAAAGTTATTTAACCCAAATATTGGGAAGCTAGATCCCAAAACAGTCAGTTGCCATTTCATTGGCTACCCTGAGAAGTCAAAAGGTTTTCGTTTCTACTGTCCTGACAGACACACTAAGTTCGTAGAAACGAGACACACAGTGTTTCTAGAGGATGAAATAATCAGGGGGAGTATGGTACCCTGAGAAATTACTCTTGAAGAGAAGCAGGTACATGTACCTACTTCGATGATTCAGGAACTTTTTTTCTCGATACCTGTTGCTGTTACACCATCAGCACAGAACGTTGCGGTGATAACACCTGATGTTAGCTCTCCTGTGACAACAACAATGAGCAGGAGGAACCTAAGATTCTGGATCCTACAGAACAAGTTGTCACACAAGAGGAAGAGCAACATCAGCCCTAAGTAGAAGACATACCACAACTCAGAAGATCTCAAATAAAGAGAAGGACAGCTATTCCTAGTGACTACCAAGTCTATGCTAGTGAAGAAGTTCAAACAGAAGGAGATCCCACCTCGTTTGAAGCCATGAGAAGTGCTCATTCATCGAAGTGGCTTGAAGCCATGGAAGATAAAATGAGATCAATGAGTACCAACAAAGTTTGGGACTTAGAAGAAATTTCTAAAGGAGCCAAGATAGTAGGCTGCAAATGGGTCTACAAAACAAAACATGACTCCAAAGGGAATGTAGAAAGGTATAAAGCACGACTTGTGGCAAAAGGGTTTACTCAAAGAGAAGGAATTGATTATAATGAGACCTTTTCTCTGGTGTCATGTAAAGATTTTTTCAGGATCGTGATGGTACTTGTGGCACATTATGATCTAGAGCTACATCAAATGGATGTAAAGACGGAATTCCTTAACGGGGATTTATATGAGAACGTCTACATGGCACAACCCAAGGGTTTTGTTGTGGAAGAAAAAGAACAAATGGGATGCCATCTAAAAAAATTCATTTATGGATTAAAACAAGCCTCTAGACAGTGGTACTTAAAGTTTGATGAAGTAATAAGAAGATTTGGGTTTAATAAGAATGAAGAGGACAATTGCGTTTACGCAAAGTTCAGAAATGAAAGATTTATCTTCCTTATCCTATATGTAGATGACATCCTGCTCGCTAGTAGTGATGTTGATCTACTATTGGAGACGAACAAGTTTTTGTCCTCGAATTTCGATATGAAAGATCTTGGTGAAGCCTCATTTGTTCTAGCAATAGAGATTCACCGAGATAGAAGAAAAGGGGTTTTAGGATTATCGCAAAAGGCATTTCTGGAAAAGATTCTAAAGAAATACAGTATGCATGCGAGTAAGCCTACACCTGCTCCCATAGTCAAGGGTGACAGATTTGGAAAATTTCAATGTCCCAGGAACCAGTATGAGATCGATCAAATGAAAGCAGTTCCATATGCTTCAGCTGTCGGAAGCTTACAGTATGCTCAAGTATGTACGCGTCCTGACTTAGTTTTTGTTACCGGAATACTTGACAGATATCAGGAAAATCCAGGAATAGATCACTGGAGAATGGTAAAGAAAGCTTTGCGTTATGTGCAAGGCATAAAAGGCCTCATGCTAACGTACAGAAGAATTGATTCCCTTGAGATAGAAGGGTATTCAGACTCAGATTTTGCAGAAGATTTAGATGATAGAAAGTCCATGTCAGGCTACATATTCACTCTCACAAAAGGAGCCATTTCGTGGAAAAGCTCCAAGCAAACCATCATAGCATCATCAACGATGTATGCCGAGTTTGTAGCTAGTTATGAGATCACGGGGCAGGCAAAATGGTTAAATAAGTTTGTACTCAGGTTGAAAGTGGTCGACAGCATTCAAAGGCCACTCAAGATGTACCGCGACAATGAGCCAGCAGTGTTTTATGCTCACAACAATAAGTCAAGTGGTGCTGCCAAACACATTGACATTAAGTTTTATGTTGTGAAAGAAAAAAATCCAGGATCAGACTATTAGTCTTGAGCATATAAGTACAAAGGAGATGTTAGCGGATCCGCTTACAAAAGGTTTACCGCCCTGTGTGTTCAGAGAACACTTAGCCGGCATGGGTTTATAGGAAAGCCTATGATCCTTGGATTACAAAAGGGCCTAGTGTTTATTTCGAGATGGAGAGGTGTATTGTAGTCGTTGCGTCTGATGGTTCAGTAATGACTATCATGATAAAGCGTGCTCTATGCATCAATCTATTTAGAAGTAAATGTTGAGTATGAGAAGTAAGAAAGATGGAGATCGAAGGGGAGAATGTTAGTTGCGATCCCCGGGGAAATTGGGGAATCCGTTTCCCACTCCGCCCACGCGCTCTGATCGGGAGCGCAAGCCGATCAAATGGCTATGGGCCCCTCTCACGCAGCGCACATATAAAAGAAGGGGAGCTGCCGACGCACACGAACCAACGTTCGTCGTCGTGCACACGGGCTCCCCACAAAACCCTAGAACCCTCCGATCCGGGAAGGCGCTGAAGTCGGGGAAAACGCTCACTGCCGCCGCCATCCACACCGTCGCCATGGCCGCGTCGAGCTCCAAGTCCGGCGAAGGTATGGGGCTCTATCCCTCTCTCTCTCTCCCGTTTTTTCTACAATCTAGAGATCAACCCCTAGATTGGCTCCTAGCGATCCTAGAAATTCTAGCAAAACAAGCTCATATATAGAACGTTCAAGGGAAAATTTGTTTGAATAGTCTTACAATCTCTGTTGGTTCCTGAAGACCTGAATCAGTAAAAAGACAGGCAGCATGCGCCTCAGCACTAAAATTATTTCAGCAAGCAGAGTCCCAACACCAGATTCATCCAAAGAAAGAAGAAAGAAACTACGACATATCCAGTAACAACATCAACAGAGTGATGACTCCCAGCAGTAGAAACATCCAGTTTAGAGCGCTGCCATAGCCGACATGTAATACCTTGCTGCCGGCTTCCCCTGGATTTTCTGCCATTATTCTCGCCTGCTCAGCTTCATTAATTTGTGTCATCCTGTTTGTGATACCATAGGGGAAATGAAGGCGAGGAATATAACGGTCCTGCTGTGCTTGTGCTGTCTGCTTCTCTTCAATTTACTTTTCGGTTCACTTGGTCAGACTGCGCCTTTAGTTCCCTGTTGATAAGCTAGAACAGAAGTGGAAAAAAGCAAGGCAGTACATAAAAGTGTGCATTAGAATAAGTTAGAAATTGTTCATGTGGATGGTCAAGCATATGCGATACCGTGAACAATATTAATGCCTGCAATTCTGAGGGAGAACTTACTGATTCGAAATATTCACATTCCTCATTCTCTGTTTGGAAACTGATAGTGGGATGGTTGGGGAAACATGTCTCAACGGCAGTTTTAATGGTTCCTGCAACACATCTGATGATGCAATCACTCGTTTCTTCCATCGGATCATAGTTCAAACAATTAAATTCAATGCCATCTGAGTGCCTCCAACAATAGGACATAATTGTGACCTCAACCTTGCCGAGAGCAGAGAGGTGTTGGACGCCTGGGTCAGAAGCACCATTTAGGCACTCCAATTCATGCAGACGAAACTGAAGCTTGAGGTGCTCGACCTTTGGCATTGATCCTGCTTCAAACTCGAATGCAGTGCCACAAGCATGAATAACCAAGGAGAGATATTTCAAACTTATGAATCTATTGTTTCCACGGATAATGATCCTTCCATTGGTGCCTCCGTAAGTGTCTAGTTCGAGAAAAACCAAGCTGGGTATTGCTCCAAGGATCTCAATATCTTCTGGTGCCATACACATGATAGCTAGAACTAGTACTTCAATATTTCCAAGCACGCCCATCCAATTTGGCACCTTGGTGAGTGCTACTCTGATTATAAGCGTTCGAAGGCTACATGGAGAAGCAATGTCCAATGAATCCAGCGGAGGAGGATAACATTTATCAGACCTGTTCACCATACATAGATCATGAAGGTTGCATAAAGATTGCAATAATATTCCCATAAAACTATGATAATCATTAAGTGGCGATGGTGTTAAAAAACTAGATTTCAGTGTAACTTTTAATGTTCTTAGCTTGGTTAGCTTACTGAATTCCTGGAGGGCCGTCACTTGTTCAGACTGAGACACTACAAATTCTTTTAGCTCTTCCAGGCTCTTCAATTATCCAATAGTTGTTTCATCTGAAAATCTAGTTCTCCGACTAATAAATAGACGAGCTAGTCGTTGAAGCTTTGTGATAGTTGATGGCAATGTCTCCACAGAGGTATATCTTATGTCCAGTGTTTCTAAATATTGCAGTTCTCCAATTTTTTCTGGGAGATATATAATCCATTAAATATGAGGAGATACGCAGGTATTTCAGATGAAACAATTTTTCAATATTTGCAAAAAGGTCACCCATGCTCCCCGAACATTTTAGGTCCAACACACGCAGAAACTTGAAATCCAATAAAGAAGTTTGCATGGGATCTCCAAATATAATAAGTGATCGTACATGAGACAGATCTAGGCTTGTCTGTATGTTGACATCTTTTTCATTCCAGTAGTTGACTGACAGCCTCCGAACCTTACACTCTGTAGTGCATCCAGGCGCTGCAGAATCTAATGAGGTGACAAAGTTCTCTTCAGTAGCCTTGCATTTGATGTAGTCAAGAATGATGTCATGAACTTGACATGCCTTTGCCTGACCATACTTTACACCAACAGGTTCAATCAGGCCTCTCCAACACAACACAAATACATCAGATACTTATCAATTCCAAAATTTTCAAATATAAAATAAACAGGAAACTACAGAATATAGTAAAAAAAGGATGGATTCTGAATTTCAGTCCAAAAATTATAATGGATTCTGAATTTCAATGAAAAAAAGGATGGATCCTGGATATAGTATTTCATTTAATTGTAAATTTTAAAAATAACTAATGAGTAGTAACTGAAGTTGACTGTTGTTTTGATCTAGTACATTTTTTTAATAATGACATTTAATAATTAAAAAAGAACTAACCTTAAATGTGTAGTTTTCTTATAATTTAGCCTAAGTATATGTAGTTTCTCTTTAAAAAAAGATTGAGTAATCAACTATAATTCGAATATAACCAACGATTCACCATTTCGCTCAAATTTCGATACATTTTTATGTAACTAATACTAATAACCCATCCAAAGCACGTGCATTATAATATTAATGTTAAGAACCCATGCAACACACAGGTATACGACTTAGTTTTTGACGTTGGCTAGCTGAAATTGTTGTTGTGCTTTTTAAAAATAATTTTTTTTCAAAAAATTAAATTGTGTACATCCTAATGTTTTAGAAAGTAACACTAATAAAAGAAAATTAGCTGAAAAATTTAATATTTTTGAATTATCTTAAAGATATCTTGAATCTCATCCAAAATATTGACCATTAAATTAGAGAATACGTCAATGCTAGCACTGTGACGAGGAGGTTGCCATGCCAGTTCCTGGAGGGCACATTCCAGCTCGGGAAAGCGACGGTGGTGCTAGATAGCTTCCTCACAAGCTCCGCGGCATCTCAAGCTCAGCAATGGCGCAGCTGCGCGCTGAAGCAGCACAGTGTCCATCAGAGTTGAACAAGATGGCAGCTACATGCCTACATATCAATATTTTACGATTTTGCAGTTGGAATTGACACCTCCACCGGAGGCAGTTGGAGGGGCAGATGAAGGCCTCGTTCGAGGCGGTCCTGATTGTGCTCCTCGCCGGCGGTAATATAGTATGCCTGGAAGTTCAAGATGACCTGATTGATTACCAACATTTGGCGAGAAGTAGACATCCATGTGGAGGAGCCGGTTTGCCTCATGCTTACCAGCAGTAGGTGCTTTGAGCTGCCCACATCATAGATGGATTCTGTTCTGTACAAAATGCTAGCAATGAGGACGGGTTTCTACGACTTCTTAGTGCAGTTTTCAATTCTTTTGTCATGCAATTTGGGTTCATAAGTCTGAACAACATCACAAGTTCTCAAGGAACTAATTGCTTTTGCAACAAATTTGTGTGGATTCTGATTAGCTGTATGGTGTTTTCAAAACAGTACAACTCAGTTTTTTTACAACTCTGTTGTTATTCAAACATTTTGAGAAGATGGATCCACTTGTGGTGCGAGTTCAAGCTATACATACATACATACATACATACATACATACATACATATATATATATGTATATGTATATATATATATATATATATATTTGAGAAGATAATAAAAGAGAATAAGTGGTAATCATACAAAAGCTAAATTTAGAAGTTAATATTAAAAAGGTAATAAATATCAAAGATAATATCAATATAAGGTGTAAATTAAACCATACCGAAGAACATAGTTGGCACTCTAATAACAGCAACTAAATTTAATTGTAGATTTAATATATAATTTCTATATAAATTGGGGTAAAAGACAGGAAGATTTAGAGCAAAAGTTTAAAAACATATATAAAGAACAAAAGCAAATTGAAGATCAATATTCTTTTCTTAGTAATAATCTAAATACTGCATTAAAATTGTTAGAAGAATATAAGACAAGGCAAAATAAAATTTCACAAAACAGTGATTATATTAAAGAGTTATGAGACAAAATCAAGTCTAGTAAAGGAAAGGAAATAATTTTGGCTTCATCAGGCATAGTCTCATCTTCACAAGCTATTAATTCAGAAAAATGGACCTATTTAGGAGTCTCTTTAGAATAATAGCAAGCTGAGATGATAGATCTTTAAGTTGTTCTGATAAACAAAAAAGCAAATATGAAGATATAGATGAGCTGAAAGATGTTGTAAAAATAGATAAGCAGCTCGAAAGATATCAAAGAAATACTTTAAGGGCAATAAGATTTCAACAAGTATATTGCATGGGATTCTTTGAGAATAAGAATGGGCTATATAGAATATCTAGAGAAATAGAATTAAGTGTTCTAACAAAACTAGTAGAATTAAAAATAGTAGCTAAAGAGTTTGAAAATGGATTAAAATATTTAGGATATAAGTATATTCACCAAGGTATGTACATAATAGAAATCAAAGAAATGACAAGAAAGAAATTAGGAGCCAAAGTATTAATAACATTATTAGATAAAAGACGGGACACAATAGATAAAGCATCGCTAGGCTATA
Source organism: Oryza officinalis (assembly GCA_008326285.1). NCBI lineage: Eukaryota > Viridiplantae > Streptophyta > Magnoliopsida > Poales > Poaceae > Oryza > Oryza officinalis. The sequence goes on from BDMV01000012.1 coordinate 27,253,053, forward strand.
TAGAAGGAGATATGAATGAAAACATGTTGATACCTGTAAAAGAATTCATAGATAAAATGAGTTTAGGTTTCCAAACAAAGGGATATGAAGAATTTAAAGGAACAAATTTGTTAATAAGTATAAAATTTATAGGAAGATTAACTAATAGAAGGGCCTCCAAATACAAAATCAATATAAATGATGTGATTGAAAAAATGCATTCTAAAGAAATAACATTCATGAACCATTTGACAATAATAGACTTTGAGAAAGAGCAGGAGAAAAATGGCCAATTAGTGAATTTTTGAAAAGTAAAACTTTGAGTCAGCCTGAAAACTTCATAAGTTACCAAGATAGTAAAGAAAATGTTAGTATTAGATTTACAAATTATAAATCTAGAACGTCAGATGATCTGGATACAGAATTATCTGATAGAAATATTATAGATAACAAAAGACATAGTATTCTAAATTTATGAAAAAATTAGATCACGAAAGTGAAATAAAACATTATGAAGATAAATTAAAAGATATAGCAGTAGAATATAATAACTTTATGGAAAGTGAGTGGCCTAAAATAAGAGATAAAGAACTTTATTTCTATATAGAACTATACAAGATAAAGAAAATAAAAAAGGATAAAAAAACATGGCTATAGAAAACCCCAAAATCCAAGAAAGCAAGGCAGAACAAATAAAGCTGAAAGAACAAACTGAGAATGACAAAGAAAACAAAAACTTAGAAAAGTTTTAAGTGAAGAAGAGCAATGGAAAGAAAATGAAAAATTATTTCTAGAAATTTATGAAAAAGAGGCGAATCTAATAAAAGAGATGGGAGATTTGAAAAATGAAGTAGATAATGCATAACAATATAATAATTTTATAAACTTTTTGGATGAAGTAGGTTTAGATAACCTTGATAATGCAATGGAAACCATGGAAGTAGACTTAGGATCAGGAAAGAGGAAAAGATATGGAGAAGGTTCTGTAAATAATGAAGGAGAAAGAGAAAGACCAGCTAGGGCAGCAGGAAAATAGCCTCCAGATAGAAAGGAATATTCATATAATTATATCCCAAGACAATATAGGCACATGGGCACTAAGAGAAAAGATTTTGAGAAACCAGTAAAATTTCAAAATCAAAGTAGTGATGGTGCTATATTAAATTTAGCATGACCCCATTGATTGGCCAAATATTATTAGCATTTGGAAAGAGTTAATGGTTCAAAAATATATACAATACCAACACAATATAGGAAACAAAGTAGAAGATATGATAACTTATTTAGAAACTTTTATGGGTGAATTTGCTAAGGTCCTATGAGAATAATGGGTTGAAAAGAATCTTAATAACTATGAAGAACTGAAAAAAGCTGGTAGTAATCCACATAACTTTGCAAATGTAATATCCAACATTATTATAGCCGAAGATCCAGAATTAGGCTAAACGACCTTGCAAAATGAAAGGTTAAAAGAAATAGAAAAATTAACGCTAACAAGTTGGAAGGGCATAAAGAAATTCTCTCAACATTATTTATGTAATGCTGCAACAGCTAAACAAAGATATAACATGGGTATAGTTGAACATTACTTCAATAAATTACCTGACCCATTAGGAAGTATGATATTTGAAGAATATAAAAAAGAAACTGAAGGAGCTGAAATTAATATCTCTCAAGCAATAACTTTTGTATGAAACATTCGGATTATAATTTTCGCAACAAAATAGTGCAAATACCTTTATCATATGGAGAAACTATAGACATCAAATTAGAAATGATAATAATATTAGGACAAAGAAAAGATATTTCCTAAGAAGATCAGATAATAGAACACCTTTCCTACATAAAAGAAATGTAAGAAGATATAATCTAAAAAAACCTATGATAGAACATGCAAATGCTTTATATGCAATTTACTTGACCATTTAAGTAGAACATGTCCAAATAAGGATTAAAAAAAGATATTCCAGTAAATATGAATAACAAAAGAGAGTCTTAATTATAGATAATGTAAATGAAAACATATTAGTATGTGATGATGAAATAAAAGATGATGAATCAATATATTTTATCATAGAAACAGACGAAATTGAAAACACCAATCAAGATATGAATCAACCGATGAAGAGTTAGATTTAATTAACGAACTAGTGGGTTAAAAATTGAAATGATGGATCAATTAAATTGTGAACATGATTGGATTAGAGAAAAAAGTGACTATAATATTAAATGTGCTTTTTGCATCTATTACCCAAGCCAAGACAATAGAGTAACCTATAGTATATGCCTAAAACAAGCTTGTACTGAATGTAAAAGCAAATAAACAGAAATGGAGAAAGGAGATAGAATTAGAATCAGATGAAAGAATATATCTAGTAGAGTGCGAGTTTTAGAAAATATAATAAATAAACTAGAAGTAGAGTTAGAAAACTTAAAAATCAACTATGAAATTAAAGCATTGCCAGAAAATGAGGACATACAAAACACTGTATTTAAATAGCAATTGATAACACTAAAAGATAGTAATACTTCTAAAATAATTCAACTAAAAGATGCCATAACTACTTTTAGAAGTAAATATATAGTAAAGTTGCCTTTCAAAAAAATATTCGGAATAAGAATTCCGGTAAAAGTAAAGTTTGCATCCAAGGTATCATATAAAATATTAGCACTAGTAGACACTGGGTGTACAAAACAAATTATTCATGATAAATACTTCACAAAATGCCAGAGATAGTTTATACAATCGATGATAATAAGACAGAAGTTTCTATAGATATATCCAGAATAAAAAATATTCACAATCAGTTAGCTTATAATATTTAAGTGTACATTAATGGAACCAAGTATATAATAGATGAGATTACAATAAGAAACTTATCCATGATAAATAATGACATGATAATTGGCCTAACTTTTTACAATAATCGGTACAAACCACAGTAATACATGAGCAGGGAATTACATTTATTCCATATCAAGAAAATGTTTCATATATCTCAGAGGTAAGAAAGCGTGGTGGGACCTCTTACTCCAACCTTGATAACCTTGAAACACCCAATCTTGAGTCTGAAGAAAGAATTAATGAATATGAGCTTAGTGAGAATATAAACAACTATTATATATCAAATTCCAACATAGAGTGCATAGGACTACAAATGTTTGCGCCAAATTGGTATAGGGATAATAAGTCTAAAAATGATATAGAAAAGATTGTTCAAAGATTAGAGGATATTCAAATTATAGGAGAAATTCCTATGAAATATTGGGAGAAAAATGCAATTGAGTATAAAATTAATATAATAAATCCATAATATATTATTTAGACTAGCCCAATAGATGCAACTCCAAAGGATATAGAAGAATTTAAGATGCATCTAGAAGAACTGTTGAAACTATGAGCAATAAGAGAAAGTAGGAGTCCACATAGATCTGCAGCATTCATAGTAAGAAATCATGCAGAAGAAGTTAGAGGTAAATCTAGAATGGTTATAAATTATAAAAGACTAAATGATAATACTATAGAAGGTAGTTATAATATCCTAAATAAACAAGAATGGATCAATAGAATACAAGGTAGCAAATATTTTTCAAAATTTGATTTAAAAGCTAGATTTTGACAAGTAAAAATGGCAGAAGAATCTATAGAGTGGACGGCATTCACCTGTCCCAGGGACACTATGAATGGTTAGTGATGCCACTAGGATTGAAAAATGCACCTGTCTTATTTCAAAGAAAAATGCAAAATATTTTCAACGATAATCAACAAATTGTGTTAGTATATAGATGACCTGTTAATATTTTCAAAAACATATAAGGACCATATTGCTCATCTAGAATTATTTTTTAGAAAAATTGAGCAAAATGAATTAATCCTATCAAAGAAGAAGATGGAAATATGCAAAGAAAAAATTAACTTTCTTGGTCATGAAATAGGAGAAGGCAAAATTCATTTGCAAGAACATATTGCAAAGAAAATTTTACAATTTCCTGACGCTATGAATGATAAAAAGAAATTACAACAATTCTTAGGAATTGTAAATTATGCTAGAAATCACATTAATAATTTAACAAAGCTAGCAGGACCTTTATATGCTAAATTAAGAAAAAATTGTCAGAGATATTTTAATTCTGAAGACATTAAATTAGTAAGGTTAATAAAAGAAAAGGTGAAAGAATTAAAACCTCAAGAATTGCCATTAGAAGAGAATTACTTTATTATTGAAATTGATGCATCACAACAAGGTTGGGATGCTATATTGAAACAAAGGCCTACTCAATATTCCACTAAATCAGAAGAAAAAATATATAGATATGCTTCTGGAAGTTATAAATTAAAAATTGTCAATAATATGGATAGAGAGATCATGGCAATAATCAATGCAATTAATGCATTTAGGTTATATTTATGGTTTAAAGAATTCATGGTTAGAACCGATTGTGAAGCCATTTGTAGGTACTATAATCAGTTTAAAGATGGGTTTTATTTGAAGATATTATTACAGGAAATGGCTATAAATTTATATTTGAACATATTAAGGGGAAAAATAATAATTTGCCTGACATGCTTTTTCGATTACCCATATTGCAAGTATGAAACAGTCAATGAATTACAGCGGAGTTGAATGCTTCACGTTTGGAGATGACAACAAGCTCAGAATATTCCCATCAAATTCATATAAATTTAAGCCAAAGGACCATATAATCTTAGATGAAGTTAAGAATGCATCTTGGATAATTTTTGGTACCAATACAATAATAAGAGGGAAGAGAAAGGATATATGTTATCAATATTGAATAGTCTCTCTGAATATTTTCACCTAATAAACAGGTTATTAATGCCAGCTAATGAAAATCATGAAATAATCCAACAAAAACCTATATATGTTGTATTTGATGAAAAGCTCCCGGGGGTCTATATATCTTTTGAAGAAATCATGGCCAAAAAAATAGATGTTAAATTAATGGGAGGAATATCCTAGAAGAAATATAAGGACATTGATAAAACACTAAGCCAAGCTAGAAAACTATTAGGAATAAATTACTACCTAGAGCCTGCCGCAAAAGAATATATTCAAAAATGCAAAAAAAACTAAAGGAAAGAAGGCACCAGAAACACTATTTAAGATAACTATAAAGAAAAAAGGGTTTTCTAAAAAACCCACATACAAGGAATGCTTAACAAAAAGAGTGAATCCCTTAGATGGAGAATATATTGATTGAAAGATAATAAAAAATTCGAAGAAGCTTCCCCACAATTTAAGAAGGAATTAAAATAAGAAATACTTAAAGAACTACAACAAGAGATGGATGAAAAATTTGAACAAATAAAAAAGTGAATAAAAGAGAATAAATGGTATTAGAGCCACTTATTCTCTTTTGATTATCTAGGCTATGATATCACTTATTCTCTTTTATTCTCTTCTCAAATTATCAAAAGACTTGATTAACCTAGGTAAGTTTGTTTACATAAATTAAGTGGTATAACTATTCCAAGTGCTGATTTACTATTCAAAGTGCTGAATTACTATTCACCATTGTTTTTTTGGTTACTGTTCACTCAAAAAAATTTCTTACATTTTTAGAATCTTTGCAGGGTGGCGAATCCAAAACAACCGACGCTTGATTTAGAAATTTTAAAGTACTACTCAGTACTAGCCGTATGTCCCACCTATCTGCCTTTTAGAAATAACTTATTTTAGATAACCCTAGTCATATCCGATCTATCTAAGAGTTTATTGTCTCCCCAAGCAGTTCCACCCGAAGGGAACACTTTTCTACGGATCTAGGGTTCTCCATACGCCTATGCAAGATGCAGGCTAAAAACGAAAACAACCGAAGATGTTTCTTCTATAGGTACCTAGCATAAACACTTGTCTAGAACAAACGGACAGGGTACTTAAAAAAATTACTTCATATTAAACAGGTAGACTTACATACGGTTTTCTCTTTCGGGAACCCCAAAGGTAGATACAAACGAGTTCTGCTTACCTTACACGACTTTTTATTACAATTCCACTACAACGGTACCCCTCATCTGTGTCAGGCTGCAACCCACATCTGTGTCGGGTATGGCGCCCGACACAGCGCAAAAGTCAGTGATGTGAGGAATCATCTCAAATGGGCATAAGTCCGTCACGGATGAAGCTATCTCAATCGGGCCTCAACTAATGCCCGTCACCAATAGCTTTGACCGAGACGACCAGTCAAACTATAGCCCGTCACGGATGACTATCTCAATCGGGCTACAACTAGCGCCCGTCACGGATGACTGTCTCTCTTGAACGGGCCTAAACAGAAGCCCGTCACAGAAGACTATTGTTCTCAATCGGGCCCCAACTATAGCCCGTCACAGATTATTCTCAATTGGGCCTTAAGTTACAGCCCGTCACGGTTGACTATCAATCAATCGGGCTTTAACTTATAGCCTGTCACCGATAAGTATGACCACAAAAAAAATAAATATTGTTTTTTGGCTAGCCTCAGGCCTGTGTTAGCCATGCCCGCTGCAAAATAACAGAAATACATCCCAGCATCCCCATCCCAGCATTCACATATATTCACATATATTCACACATCCGAGCATCCCCATTCACATATGCCATTCACATATATTTTACAGAAATAACATCCATATTCACACATGCATACTGGTCACATGCATAGAGATAACAAATATAATAAACATAAATATTACATAATAACATGTGTTTGACAATTCAAACAGGATGTTAAAAAATGTTCATCACTTACACCTGAACCCTAAACATTCCTTTAGGGTGAATAATTTCGCGGAGGACGAAGTCGACAATCTCCTCACGAATATCCTCAAAGCTGCTACCCGGACGCTTTGACTGCCCTTTAACCGAGGTGAGAAGTGGGTTTTGGGCCCTATGAAGGGAGGGGAAGGTGGGGTTGGCCTATGGGAGGGGGAGGGGGCATGTAGAATAGTTATTCTATGAGGATGGTGTAGAATAGTTTTTGCGATATATATATATATATATATACATATATATATAACTATTCTTCCCTCCCATAGGTCAAGCCCACCTCCCACCTCCTTCCCAAGGTCCAAAATGCACCTCTCAACTCGGTCAAAGGCCGGTCAAACCTGCCCTTGACTTCCCCCACCACCCACCCCGACTTAACTCTCGTCTCGTAGGAATGATGCAGTAACGCGACGATCATTATGTAGTAATATTGTGTCTTAATTGCAATAACAACACTAAAATATAGCCATAATATAGTCATGACGGATCTACTTTTGATAAGTACTTTTTTCTAGCATCTTGGTGCAAACGATATTAAAAAATTGTACATGATATGAGAGATATTGCTTTTCAAAGATTGGTTTTTATTGAAATCTAACGCTCCACAAGCAGTAATGCTGTAGCATTATTGTTACTGTTGTATGTTTTGCGTTACTACATTCACATCATATCGTTACTGCAAGATGTATTAACAACTATAAGTTTCACATATATTCACTAGGGGAGGGTTGGTGCATTCTCCTCAATATAACATGGTTTTATTAAGACGATTAGTTTTTTTAGGGAGATCGGTTTCCTTCATAATAAGGAGATCAGTTCCCTTCATAATGCGTCGAAGAGATCTTGTATGCAGCTCGATGGAGTTACTGTTACTACCGTGTTGCACGTTATTGCAATTCCATCGTGGCTTTATTGCACCCTTTCTTGCATGTTACTACAATTCCATCGTGATGTTACCGCAAAAGTGCAATAACGACTATAAGTTTTGCAGTAAATAGGTTGTTACTGTAATTGCTTTGTAGTGTTACTGCAAGAACATATAGAAATAACAAATAAGTTGCTAGTGGTTTTCCAAGGAGAAAAGCCAGCGAATGGTTTCTATAGGAGGAGGAGGAGGTGTGATAGGGGTGCGCCATGAGAGGAGGGTAGCAGATGAGGGATGAGCGTGCGTGTGCTTAGATCAGAAACAATGAGAGCATGATGGCAGGCCTACGTCCATAAGGGATGGGAGGGAAGTAAACCCACGTGTCTAAGAGACACCACCCACCTTGCTAGCATAATAACATAGCATGTTACTGCAATTTTTTTGATAGTGTTACTGGTAAGAACATATGGTAAATACCAACAAGTTACCACATTATTGTAATCCCATCATGATGTTACTGTAAGGTGCAGTGACGACTATAAGTTTCACATGTTTTCTCTTAGAAGGGTTGATGCATACTCCTTCGTTCTTGTCAAATAAAAATGTTGAACAATAACACTTTTTACAAATCTATTATAATGGCCTTAGCATGAAGTGACACGCATTATGTTTTGCAGTAATACTATAGTTTGTTACTGCATGTCAACCACCTGCAGTAAAACATATCGTGTTTTGTAATAACACAAGAAGGACCATGCGGTTGTAGAATCAAATGTGTTTGATTATCATTTTATGTGATGAAACATTGGTGGCTTGCGACATTTTATGTGTGTAATATTGGTTTATTGAGATGGTATTTCATGTGATTATATATGATTGATTTTGTGAAGAGTTGTGCGGATTTGACCTGGCGGTCAGACCGACCAGGCACGGCCGGTCAGACCGGAGTTATGCATGCGGTCAGACCGGCTGGCCTGCGGTCTGACCGGGAGGTTACCTGTTCGCTTTCGGTTTCGGTTTATCTTTTTGGTTACGGATTGTTTCTTCATGGATTTGACTTCTAGATGGTTTCTATGCATATGGTTATTGTTGTTATACTAATGTGAGTCAAGTTTGGACGAACTTGTGCTCGAAATATGGTTTCTTTATCGTATGTGTGCAGGTATTGCTTAAGGCCTCGGGATAGTGTTGCCGGTGATGGATCGGAGTCGACTTGGGAGAAGTGGACGTCCAGGGATCAAGAGATCACGCGGGATAGTAAAAGGCTAGAGGACAATGCACGTGGAAGATAGAGAATTCATATGGTATGCGATAGGAATCGTGTACGTATGGAAAGAGGAGTTGAATTTGGAAGGGAGTCCGAATTCGGGAAGATGGATGGAGATAAGGAAAGAGATGAGTTTGAAGCCTGCAAGAGAGGGTTTCCCACGTGGTTGGGAGTCCTAATTCGTGAGAGATTCGTGGGTTTTGTACAGCCTACTTCATGTATAAATAGAGAGGGAGGGTGTGCCTCCTAGAGGAATTGATTGTGTGATTCATAAGTTGAGAGAATAGCTAGGGTTTCGAGTAAGGTCAAGATTTTGATGAGGAGTGCTGTTGTTGCACTTTGTAAACACTTTTAGATGCAATAAAGTTGAGAGTTACAATTTATATCTTCGAGTTTGTCATCTACCGGTGTTTTCTGGATCCCGACGGTTTGACCGAAGGTGTACGTGCGGTCTGACCAACGGGAGTGCGACGGTCCAACCGGAGGCAGGGCGATGGTCTGACCGGCCAGGAGGAGCGGTCTGACCGACGGATATACGGCGGTGTGACCGGTAGTATTTCGACAGTGGTAGTACGATCTTGTTCTTGAGTTTGATTTTGTTTTTCTAGATTGGTTTCGTTGGATTCTAGAGGTAATTTGTGATTTGGTTAAAGTTTTGGTTTTCCCTACCATTCACCCCCCCTCTGGTAGGTTTGATTACTCTGTTTCGATCCTACAACATGGATATAAGCAGGTTGATTTGTGTACGTGTGCTGTGCAATAGGTTTATTGTTACTATATTTACTCTGTTACTACACAATAGGTTTATTGTTACTATATTTGTTCTGCAGTGTTACTACGGGTATGCAATAACGCATAGTAGAACTGGTAGTAACATGCGAATGTAAATGCTATATTTAAATAAGTACGAGTTTTATGAACAATAAGGAATATGTAGTGATGGTTCCAACACATGGAGCTTAAATAGGAGGTGTAGTCTAGTGGTTAGTACTCGTGGTGATTGTAGTTCAAGGTTTGGTGCTCAAATCGTATTGGTAGTCAATTTTTATTTTTTTTCCTCTAAAGAAGAGAAGTTGGAGAGAACAGAGACAACAAAGAGAGAATTGAAGTTGTAGTGTATTGGTTGATACATTAACACTCTCAGTGAGAGGTTGTGTGTACAAATCCCATGAATTACATGATTTTTTTAATTTTTCTTTTCCTAGAAAAAAAAGATCGAAAAAAATGAAAGGTGGAAAAAATTGGGGGAGAGGAAGGGAGGCGCACGGGATTGGGAAGGGCCTAGGCAGCGCGGAGCTGGAGAGATCGGGGGAGGGGGAAGGCGCGTTGGATTGGAAAAGTGAGGGAGCGGAGGGATCAAGAGAGGCTGAAGGTGCGAGTGGGTCGGCTAGGAAGAGAACCAAACACATAGAGTAGGGGAGGAAGGTATAGAATAGTTTAAGGGTGGGGTATAGAATAGTTTTGTAGAATTCCAAGTGACTAATTAACCAATTTTCTGACTATGGTCATGCAGAGAATCGAGCTCCCAAACTAGTCAAATGGTCAAACCATTTGGTGGCAATGACCTAAATTTCCCATTTTTGATGTTTCTGAAGGTCATATCACAAATTTTTCTGAAAATAGAGTCATCATCCGAAGAAGCAAAAAGAGCAAAAAGAGCGAGGGTTTCTAATTTCAGAACAGATGTGCATAATTGCAGCAAATTCACATTCAATCAATTCAACATGGGATTTAAGTACATAATAAGAATACTGAACAATAACATTGCATTGACAGCAGCAAAAACACCCACCAAACTTTTCACTACCAGACAATTCATCCTGGTATATAAAAAGGAAGCAAGAAGGATCAAACGACGAGGATGGAACGAAGATTACTCAAGAGGTTTTATACGCGTAAGACTGCCCTTAAATTAAATTTATGAGTGTAGTACATGTAGTTGTGGCAGATGCTAGAATTATCTTGAGTAAGTTAGAGTGCCACTAGAATGAGAGATATTCGGGTGAGAAAGAGAGGCCTTCGAGAAAGAAGTGAGAAGCACTAGGTGCGTCCCAAATCTAGAGGTTCTCAGATGAGAATGAGAAGCACTAGTCACTCTGTTGGAATATGATCCGAATTAGTAACGTGAGTCTTGTGGGGACGCCTGGAGGGCCCACGGTTCGGTCATGTTTATTAGCGGATTTGTTTCCGTATTTGACAGCAGTCAGTCCGTCCTATAAATACATCTTGTAAGCCGCACGGAAAGAGTTGACGACTCATTGTATTTCCTGCGTTTTCTAAACTCTCCTCATATAGTGAAGATCGCCGGTTGGCGCCCGTGGTTTTTTCCCGCAAGGGTTTTCCACGTAAAAATCGTTGTCTCGTGTTCGATCTTGATTGCATTACTTGTAACAAGTGGTATCAGAGCAAGACACAAGATTAAAAAAAAATTAGGGTTTCAATCCTGTTTGTGCGCCGCCGCCAAGTTTCGTCGCGTGGTTGTCAGTGCAAAACTGGTCCACGCGATTTTCGTCCGCCGGCCAAGTTCGTTTCGAAGTCGGCGTATTGACCTGCATCTATAAAAGTTGCTAGTTTCTTGGTTGTCGTCGCTGAGTTTCAAAGTGCTGTGTTCGTCATCGTGGAGAAATTTTCCGCTGTGCTGCTGCCGATCTGTCGTCTTGGGCGGTGGTAATTAACGCCGCCGCTGCTGTCCTATCAAGAGGAGACCAATCCATCTGCTGCCGCTCTACAAGTTCAGCTTGCTGTGTTCACGCGGATCGAAGCCAAGGCTGTTTCCCGTTCGTGTGAGGTGAAAGTAAAATTGGTGATTTTTTTTTTGCTACGTGCACACAGAAAGAGTACCAGAGGATTTCTTTTGCAACTATTTTTTGCTATTCGTACACATCAGGTGTACCAGGCTGCAGGTTCTGCTAGGGTTACACCTATATTTCTGCAGATTATTATTCTTCTGGTTATTGCTATTATTGATTCACCATGTCTTCAGTGAAATATGATATTCCTCAACTGGATCTATGGCTCAAATTGGAGTCAATTTGCATGTCTAAAGATTTGACAAGCAAGATGCACATGAAGATGAAGTTATATTCGCACAAGTTGCAAGAGGGTGGTTCTGTTATTAACCATCTGACGGTCTTCAAGGAGATCGTTTCTGACCTACAGGCTATGGAGGTAGAATATGATGATGAGGATTTGGGTCTAATTCTTTTGTGCTCTTTGCCTAGTTCTTTTTCAAACTTCAGAGATACATTATTATATAGCCATGATACACTAACTCTTGATGAGGTTTGTGAGGCGTTACATGCTAAGGAAAAGATGAAATTGATGGTGTCTTCTGAAGGTTCTGCTTCCAAAGGAGAAGCGTTGTCTGTTCGTGGGAGGACAGAAAATAAATCAAACAATGGCAATAGAGGCAAAAGTTCTAATCGTTACAAAGGCCGATCGAAGTCTCGAGGTAGAGATGAAAAATTCTACAAGTATTGCAAGAAGAATAATCATTTTATTGAGGATTGTTTGAAATTGAAGAATAAAGAGAAGAGAACTGGCACATATAGAGAGAAAGGTAAACCCAATGATGAAGGTAATGCTTCTGTTGCCTCTAAGGCAGATTATTCCGATGGTGATTCGCTTGTTGCTTTTGCTGGATGTGCTAATAGTGATGATGAATGGATTCTTGATTCCGCTGCTTCATTTCATATATGCTTTAAAAGAGATTGGTTTGTCACCTATGATTCTCTCCAAGGTGGAGGTTCTGTTAGATTGGGTGATAATAGTCCACTTAAAATTGTTGGTAAAGGATCTATTCAGATTAAGATGCATGATGGCATTGTCAGAACATTGGCTGACGTGAGGCATATTCCTAGCATGAGCAAGAATCTTATTTCTCTCAATACTCTTGATGCTAAAGGGTACAAGTACTCCGGTGCAAATGGAGTTTTAAAGGTGTCTAAAGGTTCTCTTATTGTGATGAAAGGTGAATTGAAATCTCCCAATTTGTACCGTCTTCGTGGTACTACAATTACAGGTGATGCCGCTGTAATTTCCAATTCATCCTCTAATTCTGATGCTACTGATATTTGGCATAAGTGTCTTGGACATATGAGTGAACAAGGCTTGCATGAATTGTGCAAGAGAGGACTTCTTGATGAACATAGCATCAGTAAGTTGAAGTTTTGTGAGCATTGTGTGTTTGGCAAACACAAGAGGGTGTCATTTAATATCTCTACTCATAAAAGTAAAGGTATTCTTGATTATGTGCATTCTGATTTATGGGGACCATCTCGCAAGCATTCTTTTGGTGGTTCTCGTTATATGTTGACAATCATTGATGATTATTCTCGTAAGGTATGGCCTTATTTCTTGAAGCATAAATCAGAAGCATTTTCAGCATTTAAAGAGTGGAAGATTATGATTGAAAATCAAACTGAGAAGAAGGTTAAAAAGCTTCGCACTGATAATGGGATGGAATTCTGTTCTAATGAATTTAATGCATATTGCAAGTCTCAAGGCATTGTTAGACACTACACTATTCCTTATACGCCTCAACAGAATGGTGTAGCTGAGCGTATGAACAGAACTATCATCTCCAGGGCCCGTTGCATGTTGTCTAATGCTGGTTTGAATAGGCGCTTTTGGGCTGAAGCTGCTTCCACTGCTTGCTATCTTATTAATCGTTCACCCTCTATTCCTCTTGATAAGAAAACTCCAATTGAGGTATGGTCTGGTTCTCCAGCTGATTATTCACAATTGAGAGTTTTTGGTTGTACTGCTTATGCTCATGTTGATAATGGTAAATTGGAGCCTAGAGCTGTTAAATGCATTTTTATTGGTTATCAATCTGGTGTTAAAGGTTATAAATTGTGGAATCCCCAGACTCAGAAGGTTATGCTTAGCAGGAATGTTATCTTTAATGAGACTGTTATGTTTGTTGATAATCCTTCTGTTGATGCTCCTATTGAGAGAGAGAAAATAAGTGTACAGGTGGAACACTTAATTGATTCACCAGATATTGATAATGTTGCTGAGCAAGATGCACCTATTGCTAAAATTTCTCCAATTGTTGATGATTCTTCTGCTGTTGAGCATTCTTCTCCAGTTGTGCAGTCTCCACAACATTCTATTGCTGCTAATAGGCCTAGAAGGCAGCCAAAGCCTGTTAAAAGGTATATTGAAGAATGCAATGTTGCTTATGCTATGAGTGTTGCAGAAGAGATTGAAGGTAATTCAGAACCTTCTAATTATTCTGAGGCTATTACTTCTTTTGATCGCAACAATTGGATGACCGCTATGCAAGATGAGATGGAGTCACTTGAAAAGAATGGTACATGGGATTTAGTGAAGTTGCCCAAGAATAAAAAACCTGTCCGTTGCAAATGGATTTATAAAAGAAAAGAGGGTCTTTCTCCTAGTGAGCCAGCAAGGTACAAAGCAAGGTTAGTTGCTAAAGGCTATAGCCAGATTCCAGGTATTGATTATAATGATGTCTTTTCCCCTGTTGTTAAGCATAGTTCTATTCGCACTTTGCTTAGTATTGTTGCCATGCATGATTATGAACTTGAGCAACTTGATGTTAAAACTGCATTCTTACATGGGGAGTTGGAAGAAGACATTTATATGAACCAACCTGAAGGTTTTATTATTCCTGGAAAAGAAAACCTTGTGTGTAGACTAAAGAAGTCTCTTTATGGTTTGAAGCAATCTCCTAGGCAATGGTATAAGAGGTTTGACTCATTTATGCTCTCTCATGGCTTTAAGCGGTCTGATTATGATAGCTGTGTTTACTTGAAGATTGTTAATGGCTCAGCTATTTATTTGCTTCTTTATGTTGATGATATGCTGATTGCTGCTAAAGATAAATCAGAAATAGCTAAATTAAAGGCACAATTGAGTAAAGAATTTGAGATGAAGGACTTAGGTGCAGCTAAGAAAATTCTTGGAATGGAAATTACTAGAGATAGAAAATCTGGTAAATTATATCTCAGTCAGCGAGGTTATATTGAAAAGGTTCTTCGTCGTTTCAATATACATAATGCAAAACCAGTGAGTACTCCATTAGCTGCACATTTTAGATTATCATCAGATTTATGTCCACAGTCAGATCATGAAATTGAGTACATGTCTAGAGTTCCATATTCCAGTGCAGCTGGTTCTCTTATGTATGCCATGATTTGTTCTCGTCCTGATTTATCTCATGCATTGAGTGTTGTCAGTAGATTCATGGCTAATCCTAATAAGGAGCATTGGAGGGCTGTTCAATGGATTTTCAGATATTTGCGAGGTACTTCTAATGCCTGTTTGCAGTTTGGGAAATCTAGAGATGGACTTGTTGGTTATGTTGATTCTGATTTTGCTGGTGATTTGGATAAAAGGAGGTCTCTCACAGGTTATGTTTTTACCATTGGTGGTTGTGCTGTTAGTTGGAAAGCATGTTTGCAGTCCACTGTTGCTCTGTCTACTACAGAAGCTGAGTATATGGCTATTTCTGAATCTTGTAAAGAAGCTATTTGGTTGAGAGGTTTATACTCTGAACTTTGCGGGGTTACTTCTTGCACTACTATACATTGTGATAGCCAGAGTGCTATTTGTCTGACTAAGGATTAGATGTTTCACGAAAGGACCAAGCATATTGATGTGAGGTATCATTTTATTCGAGGTGTCATTGCCGAAGGTGATGTTAAAGTGTGCAAGATAAGTACTCATGATAATCCTGCTGATATGTTGACAAAGCCAATTCCTGGAGCTAAGTTTGGGCTATGCTCAAGCTTAGTTGGCATTACAAATTAAGTCCTAGTGACTTTTGGCGCCGGTGATTATTTATTATTGAAGTGAGTTGATTGATGATACTTCATTCGCTACAAGATGGAATTCGTCTCAAGGTGGAGTTTGTTGGAATATGATCCGAATTAGTAACGTGAGTCTTGTGGGGATGCCTGGAGGGCCCACGGTTCGGTCATGTTTATTAGCAGATTTGTTTCCGTATTTGACAGCAGTCAGTCCGTCCTATAAATACATCTTGTAAGCCGCACGGAAAGAGTTGACGACTCATTGTATTTCCTGCGTTTTCTAAACTCTCCTCATATAGTGAAGATCGCCGGTTGGCGCCCGTGGTTTTTTCCCGCAAGGGTTTTCCACGTAAAAATCGTTGTCTCGTGTTCGATCTTGATTGCATTACTTGTAACACACTCGATTTGGTAGCAGAGTGTTGTATTTTATTTTGCATTGCTCATTTTAACACTGCTTGCCTGATGTGCATAAAAGGAAAGGTTCACATTCAGTCCATTCAACATGGGACTTCACAATGTAACTGAATAATGACTTGATAATACTCTAAACACACGCCCATCAAACTCTCCAATACCAGACGATTCAACCTGGTCTATAAAAGAGAACAAGAAAGTTAAAGATTAGACAATAATGAAGATGAAACAGGATTAATCGAGGAGTGGTGCAAGCATCAGAATGCCATGAGAGTGAGAGGCATCCATGTGAGAATGAGATGCATTCAGGAAAGAACTGGGAGGCGCTTGATAGGTCACCGATCAACCGATCTTTTGGATTCAAGATGACCCGACTCAGAACGAACATTTGTTAAGTACCAGACACATAATCCCGGTGGAGCAGAGAAGAAATAGCAGGCCCACATATGTTTGGATGAAGGCTCAACCCATGGTTATTAAGATGGTGTTTGGTAGGTACAAGTGAACATAAACTGTATTATAAATGAGTGCAGTGGTAGGAGATTATATTGCATTTGTTTATTTGATATTTTTCAAGTACAAGTCGAACAAACTCTCGAACATGCTGCACAGTCATACCCAGGTACACCAACATACACCGACACCTAGTCAGTGCGTCGTAACACATGTCTAAATAATACTGGAGGCATAGCCGGTTGTAGCATGGGCACACGCTTTAAGTATTATCGCACACAGTACATATATAACCTATCTGGATTAAATCATAAGAAAATACGAGTATATGTGCTAAGTATAAGACTTGAACGGGTGGGTAGGCTCCACCAACAGAGTTGTATATATCCTTGGTTTGATTTTTTTGATTTGTTTGGTTGCCCGATATAATGATAATCATTTCCTTCACACTGATTGAATGGAACTTATGAAGACATAAGACGAATAAATGCATGTACATTTTGAAATTTCTAATGAACGGAAAAGGATTTTGTTGGATTATGTACATTCAGAACCATGTAGTTTTTTTCAGAACCATGTAGTTGTATATATGAATAAAATAAAATAAAAAACATCAACAAAAAGCACATTTGGATTTTTTTTCCATCCTCTCCTTGTCTGTTCATGCCCATGAGCAAATATATCAAGATAGAAGCTTTAAATAGATCCTTCCCAAAAAAAAAACTTTTATAGGGAGTTGGAATTTTTCATAGGAAACTTTCCCTAAGAAATTTTATAGAAAACTTTTACTAGAAACTAAAATTATTTACACGTTATTTTTTCATAGAAATTTTTCCAAAAAATCTACATAAACAATACTATCTCAAATGGAATTTTGAATCTATCAAAATAATTTCAAAATTTTAAATTGTTATTTAACCATGAGGAACTTAGCTGGCACGTGATAAGACCACTTTGTTAGATGGCTTGGATTGTAGCCAAGAGCCCGAGACCCAATTTTAAGAAAAAAAATATTTTTCGACTTTGTTCTAATTGAAGCTGTAATCGTGTGTTTAAAAAAAGAGGTGGGCTTTTGCAACAACTTTATGTGTGGAATTAGATTAGCCGCATGGAGTTTTCAGAAGAGTACAACTCATTCTTTTTTTTAAAACCCGGTTGCTATCGAAGCATTTGGAGAAGATGGATCTACTTGTGATGGTCACTCCGTTATGGTATCGTCCAAGTGACTAATCAAGGTGTTGTACAAGCATCAGAGTTCCCACAAATTAATGTTGTGTGTGTCTATACTATAGTTGATGCAGAGGGCAGAATTATATATGTAGAAGAAATCAGAGTGCTATGAGAATGAGAGGTACATGGGTAAGAATGAGAGGTATGCAGGAAACAAGTGAGAAGCACTAGACGCCTCACCAATCGAAGAAGGTTGAAGGTGCAAGAGTATCTGAACGGTGCCGAACAACTCGGGGCATATCAATAGCGGTTAGAACAGCTGATGCTTTGACCTGCAGACATTGTAGATGATATATTTGGTGAAAACGGCGACTGATGGGTATAGGAAAAGCAAGACAAGGTTGCAAGTTGGTCAGATGTCATTGTCTTTTTCTAGCATAGCACAAATTGGATCAATTGTTTGAACTACGCAAGAGACACTTCCCCTTTAACAAACTTTATCCATGGAATTGGCTTAACCGCTTGCATCGGAGCTTTCACAAGAGTACATATCGGGCATTTTGTGAAATGTGTTGTGTATTCACGTATGATGCTAACTCTGTCAATTCAGATTCTATATACAAATGCAGACATGCCACGGAAAACTAATTCTGACCAATGGAATTGAGAAGAAAGAGCAGACTCACAATTGTTAGAATTAAGGTTTAACATATGATTTTTTTGAACAAACTATACACTGACACGTGGGTCTATTGCTTAAGTCAAAATTTTACTACACTTTTTTATTTTTTCAAACTTTAAAAGTGCAATAATTTTAAATACTTAGTTTAAACATATAAAATAGTATGTGTGGATTTGTCATCTTAAAAGGTATTTTTATAATCTTATAAAATTGTTGGATTTTATAAATCTATTCTATTAAAAAAGTAAATTTTGATTATATACCCTCTTCTTTTATTATTGAAATTGAGATTAACCATCCTAGCAAAAGTAGAGTACAAGTACGCTTGTAGGAGATTTTGTACTTATTGAAATATTAATATAAACAGTGTTCACCAAAACTAGTAAGCGATTCCTGAACAACGAGTTAGCTATATTTCCCATTTTGATTTTGTGAAGATTAAGCCATAGTTTATCTCAAAACAACAAAATTTTCATATTTCTCATTTGAACACCGCTTTCCTGACGTGCATAAGTGCAAAGGTTCACATTCAGTTCATTGAACACGGGACCTAACATGACAACTGAACAATAACTATACCACTGTAAACACATACACCCATCAAACTCTTCACCTCTTCACCACCAGACGATTCATCTTAGTCCTATAAAAGTGAAACAAGAAAGATTGGATAACGATGAGGATGTAACATGATTAATAGAGTAACTGTGCAACCATCATAGTGCCATAAGAGTGAGATCGAGGTACTCAGCTAAGATCTCAGAATGAGAGGCATCGAGAAAACAAGTGAGATGAACTCTAAGCAACACGGATCAACCAAATTTCTAGATTGTAGATGATCTGACTTACCAATGGCGAAAGTAGAAATAGGCCAAGGCCTTAGCCCCGCCCATGGAAGTTTTGGACCTACACAATAGAAGTACTCAGTGGGGCTTCTACCACAGGCCCCGGGTCGTAGCCCAGGTTGCGTGGGACATGCATCTGTCCCCCCTCCCCCTTGCAACTCACGAACATTTGGTGAGACGTAGACAATGATATGAAGGAGACAGCTTGCCTCACACTTACCCGTGGTGGTTGCTTTGACCTGCATGCAGTGTAGGTCATGCATTTGCTGAAAAATGGGACTGATGGTGATAGAAAACATAAGATGAGTTCGTACAGCTTTGTCTTTTCTCCCTTTGACGCGCAACTTGTTGCTATATATTCTAATGTTTCGAGAAGATGGATCCACTAATTGCAATGCTCACCCGGTTAATTCGGTCTATTCATGTTCACCATAGAAATGCCACAGAAAATTCA
Organism: Oryza officinalis; assembly: GCA_008326285.1. Classification (NCBI taxonomy): domain Eukaryota; kingdom Viridiplantae; phylum Streptophyta; class Magnoliopsida; order Poales; family Poaceae; genus Oryza; species Oryza officinalis. The sequence goes on from BDMV01000012.1 coordinate 27,272,731, forward strand.
GGCGGAGCGTGGAGAAAAAAAATACTGTTTGGATAAGGCTTAACCTACGGTTACAAGTTATAAACAGTAATATAATTGATTGCAGCATATATAGTGATTACATTTGTATCCATTATTTGATTTGATATTTTTCCAGTATACGTTGGATGCATCCACACATGAACAGTTAACATGTAATTGTAACCATTTCCTTCATACGGATTGATATGAACTTGTGAAGATAGCTGCAGACGAATAAGTGCATGCACATTTCCAAGTTTCTAATGAACGAAAAAGGAATTTTTTGACGATGTTCAGAACAAGTAGTTGCACATTTCCGAAATTTTTGTATGAACTAAAGAGTATCTGCGCCATCATGCTCTTGCTGTCATTGTCACCATATATGAACCCCTCAGCGCCTCAACCCATGGTGCTCGCCATCGCCGAAGACTCCGGTGCAAATGCTTCTGCCTTTGCTGCCTGCCGTGGCCAAGGGAAAGGTTTATCCTGGGCTTCTTGTTTCTCCCCATCTAGCCAAGCAGACCCTGTATTTCTAGGAACCAATTTTCCAAGCTGGAAGTTGGAAGTTTCCACATGAAGTTTTCTATAAGAAAATTATAGAGAAAACTTTCACTATAAACTAAAAATAAACAAGGTTCTTACGTTAGGTTTTCTAAGAGAAACCTCCAAAAAGTAGATTCCAAATAGAAAAAATAACTAAACCTAAAAGTATATAAAGGACATATATGTAATGGGATGCAAAATTTGAGCACATTTTCCTCATATGCATAACTGCAAAGATATAAAGCCGAGAGCTTTTACGGTGTTTGCATTCTAAAAATGATAAAAATCCAATGCTCAATGGTGAAAGGTACCACTTGAAAGATATTTAAGTATTGAGTGCTTTTATGGTATTTGCATTTCAAAAATGGTAAAAATCCAACGCTCGACAATTAAAGATACCACTTGAAAGATATTTAAGTATTGACCCATCACATACTTAGGTAGTAAGGGTAATATCATAATTTTCGTAGGAGATCCATTCAGCACGGGGCTGAAGTACCTAGCAAGATTACAGGACAATAACTTCACAATGAAAATACTCACCCACTAAACTTTCCACTGCCTGGCAATTCATCCTGGTCTATAAAAGGGAAGCAAGATAGACCGGACCATAAGGATGCAAAAAGATCAACTGAGGAGTTATATAATCATTAGAGTGTCCACAAGTTAAATTGTTGTGTTCAAGGCCAGAATTATGTATATAAAAGAATCAGAGTGCTATGATATGAAAATGAGAGGTACGTGTGTGAGAATGAGAGGTATGCAGGAAGTAAGTGAGAAACACTAGACGCCTCATTGATCAAGGATGCTTGAATGTGCAAGAGTATCTCACTGGTGCTGGATAAAAGGGAGAAGCTCGATAGCCATTAATTAGAATCATGCGGTCTGCCTCACACTTAGCAGTAGTGGGTACTTTGACCTGCACATATTTATGGATGGTGTGTTTGGTGCACAAGGCGGCTGATGATATAGCCAAAAAAAAAAAATAATGTTGCATTCTGATGATCTCGCATATCTCATTGGCTTTTCTCGCATAGCACAAATCAGGTCATTAGTTAGTTTGAAAAACGCGAGAGGCACTTCAATTTTAACAGACTTATCTGTGCAATGGGATTCACCAAAGCATTTTGAGAAATGTATTCTCTTGTGATGCTAAATCTGTCAATTCAGATTCTATATGCAAAAGCAGAGATGCCATAGATAACTAATTCTGACCAAGTGGAATGGAGAAGAAAGAGCAAGCTCACATTTGTTAGGATTGAGGTTTAACATATGGTTTTTTTTATCAAATTAGACATTCACATATGGGTCCATTGCTTAAGTCCAACAAAAATACTCCCTCCAGCTAGAATTTTATGACATTTTACTCTTTTCTCAAACCTTTAAAACTGCAATAAATTTTCAATACTTGGTTTCATCATATGAAATGGTACGTGTGGATTTGTAGTCTTAAAAAGTTCTTTCATAATCTTATAAACTTATTAGATTTTATTAATCTATTCCATTTAAATAGTAAAATGTGATCACATTCCCTCTTTTCATATTGAAATTGAGATTTACCATCCTTGGACATGTCAGTGACCTTTAATGACCCCACATATTATTGGCATAGAATGATAATCCTTAGTTTTAGATCAAAATGAAGGGTACATGATCAAATTTCCCACTAATAAATGATTTTATCTTCAATACCGAAACTTCAGTTTTAAAGGCTGGGGCTAACTGAAGTTTTTTTGTTAAACTCTTGCTGAATATTTGTTATGTACTTCCAAAATTTACAATTTCTTTTCAAAAATTTAAATTGAGCACAGCCATTACACGTGATTAATTAACCAATTTGGTCCTTTAACACTAATATGAACTTCCATATAATGTAGTAATTTCCACAGAAGCAGAGTACAAGTACGCTTGTGGGAGATTTCATACCGACTAAAATACAAAATATAAACAATGATTACAAACTAGCTAGTCAGTCGATTTGACGGCAGTGAGTTAGCTATATTTCCCACATTTTGATGTTTGTGAAGATTAAGCCATAATTCATCCGATGTTTGGCTGATGAACATCAGAAGTTTTTGTCAGGAGGGGTTCTAGGAAAAAAATAGTTCAGAAACTTAGAGGTGTCATGCATTTTTGAAAGCTGGCATACCCAGCAGCTGTGTAAAAATATGCTGGTGTTCCTTTCCTTTTTGTTACTTTGTAAGACTCTGTTCTGTTCTTGGGCTTTCTTATAAAGCTGGATCGATTGTATTTGATCCAGAAAGAAAGCCATAATTCATCTCAAAACAACAAAAAATTCATATTTCTCATTTGAACACTGGTTTCCTGATGTGCATAAATGCCAAGGTTCACATTGAGTTAATTGAACAGGAGACTAAACACGATAACTGAACAATAATTCCATAGTACTGTAAACACACACCCATCAAACTCCCCACTGTCAGACGATTCATCCTGATCTATAAAAGGGAAACAAAAAAGACTAGACGATGATGAGGATGGGACATGATTGATCAATGAGTAGTGCAAGCATCAGAGTGCCATGAGAGCGAGAGGTATTCAGTTAAAATTTGAGAATGAGAGGCGCCGAGAAAACAAGTGAGAGAAACTCAAAAATCAACCAAGTTTCAAAATTATAGATGATCAGACTCACGAGGGGCGGACCGGGAATTGGACCAAAGCTGGGGTCGCCCATGGAAATTTTGGCCCAACACAGATTTACATGGTGAAAAATAGGAGTACTCAATGGGCCTTTCGCCCTATCATCGGGCCGTGGCCCATGTTGCCTAGGACCTAGGTCTGTCCCTGCGACTCACAACGAACATTTGGCGAGAGCTAGACAGACAGTGATGTGAAGAAGACTACCTGCCTCAGTTCCTCACAAAGCAGAAGTGGTGGCTTTGACCTGCATGCGCTGTACTGGAAAATGGGATTGACGGTGACAGGAAACGCAAGATGAGTTTATCCTAAAGTTTTGAGAAGACGGATACACTTGTGATTCTCATTCGGTTAATTCGGTCTACATATGATCACCATAGAAATGCCACAAAAAATTCAGGTGAGCAGAGAAAAAACACTGTTTGGATATGGCTCAACCCATGGTTATAGATACAGGCTATAAACAGTATAAAAATACTGTCCGGAGCTTTGATATTTTTTCCCTAGCCAAGCTGACACCCTGTTCTTCTAGGAACCGATTTTCCATGCTGGAATTTGAAAGTTTCCACATGAAGCTTTCTATAAGAAATTCTATAGAAAAATTTCCCTATAATCTAAAAATAAACAAGGGTTATATGTTAGGTTCTCTAAGAGAAACCTCCAAAAAAAATTATAGATTCAAATAGGGAAAAAGACTAGTGTGTTCGTTTGTATGGGTTGGGAAGAAATTCCCTCCGCACGAAAAATGGAATGACTCATTAGCACATGATTAATTAAGTATCTATTAATTTTTTTTGAAAAATAAATTAATATGATTTTTTAAAGCAACTTTCATATAGAAATTTTTTTGCAAAAAACACACCGTTTAGCAGTTTGAAAAACGTGCGCGCGAAAAACGAGTGAGGTGAATTGTAAACTCAATCAAACGAACTCAGCCTAAGTCTAAACAGACTCTATATAAAAGACATATATGTAAGGGGATGCAAAATTTTGAGACATTTTAAAATATATCTTTTTTCTTTGGTCTTCCAGAGATAACCTGTCTTAAGAAAGTTAAAAAAAACCGGTGCTAATAGGCCGGGTTGACAATCGACCACCAGGTTGTGCCCGTGTGCTGCTTGCTCCCGACATCCTTCGCATGGGCACTCAGTGGCGTCTGGCGACACGGGCTCATGTCACCCTCTCGCGCGGTGACAACCCTGACGATACTGATATTGTTTTTGTAATTTTGTCAAAAATTAGGTTATTTCTTCAAAACCAAAGAGAAAACATATATTTAAAGAAAATCATATTTTTCGTGTGTAGACTTTTATTAGAAACTTTCATTTGGGAAAAAAAATCTTTACCTAAACAGTAAATTCAAGAGGAAGAAAGAATAGATATAATGAGCCCACACATGTTTGGAGTAACTCATGGTTACTAAGATGGCATTTGGGTTGAACAGGGTAACGTAAGCAACAATATAAATGATTGCAGTGTCAAGTGAGTACATTGTATTTATATCCATCTACTTGATTTGTTTTATTTTTTATTACAATTCAGACTCGCACACACTCCGCAATCATGCCCTCGCCTACTCACGTCAGTGCATCCTATCACACATTCACACATCTCAACAAGATTGAAGGCATAGCCTAAGGTAGTGTCGGACAATCACTTTTCCACATACCCACATGTGCATTGCATGTATGTATGACCTACTTGGATTAAATTTTATGAAAATACAGACACCCATTCTAAGTCTCAAGACTTGGATCCAAATAGGCAGGTTCCACAAGGATCCTAACATTAGACCTATACTCAATTGACATTTAGTTGATTTGTTTGGTTTCCTGATGGAACGGTAAGCAGCTTTCGACTATTTGGATGGAACTTACACTACAGGGGAAACGATTTTTAGTCCCGGTTTACAACCTCTTTACTACCGGTTGTAGCAACCGAGAAGAGCAAATCGGAACTAAAGATCTCGATCTTAGAGAACCGGTACTAAAGATGCATAGCAAGTAAAAAAAATATATGGGATGTGAGATTCAAACTTAAGATCTCTCACCTCAGCCCTCACGCGCGTAACCATCCCACCTACTACATACATCTGACTTAAAAAAATATACTTTTCTTTTGAACTAAAAATATCTTTAGTTCTGGTTGGTGTTTACCAACCGATACTAAAAATGTATCTTTAGTATCGGTTGGTATCATCAATCGGGACTAACGATAGTAATGTGCCGTTGGGTGTTTTAACCGGTGCTAAAAACCTTCTTTAGCACCCATTCGTTAAACATCCAAAATATTTGCTGTTTTTGTCGATCGAGCAAAGATCGGTTGTGCAGTAGTGTTGTAAAGAAATGAACTTGTGAAGATAGAAGATGGAGAAATGCATGCACGTTTCAAATTTCTTGCAAACAACAAATGAAGTTTTTATCCTCTCTTTGTTTTGTTGTACATGAAGAAAATAAATAAATTAGGTTTTTTGGCCGTACTCTAAAACTTTCTAGACCATTTCCATTATGCTACGATCCAAGGGTAAATATTCTTCTTACCTCTTAGGTGGTAAGTTGTCACTAATTAGCATTTAGATCCTATTACTATCAATTGTTATGCTGAAATAAAGAAGAGAGCAATGTTTCCTTAAATTTAGAAGATTCATAATTAATTTCATAATTAAAACTGCTAGTAAAAGTTCAGATTTCGAATGAAAACTGTGATAGTCAAATTAGTCAAATGCTATTTTATCTCTTGCTTCAGTTTGTATTCGAATCTAGAAAACAATTTCAAAAATTTGACTTATATTTATTTTCTCACATATTACATTTAGAGACTCCAAATACAATATTTATTTTCACGTTCGAAAACTCTTTTGAAATCACTTTGAATATCGTCAAAACTCTCTCTATTTTTTGACATGTAGGCCCTAGTTTTTTTTTAACAGATGATGTTGCATAAATGGTAGAATTCATGTGGATAAGTGAGTGTAGTTTAACTGGTTAGATTATGTGGTGAAACCAGTCCATCTGGATTCAAGATCTAAACTTGACACGGGTGCTCGTATTTATGGCTAATTATTCTTTTAGTGATAGACAACATACCCGCCCGGAATGACTTCATCAATCTCAGTCTCACGGAGGTGCTCACACGGGTGAGTATACGCGCGTTGTGGGTGTCTGCGTTTGTACTGTGTTTCTCAAAAAACATGCATTATTAAATTTGGAAGTATAATATATCTATCATTACTTCCCTTTTCGGAATTACATCATTAATGAAATGAGGTCATATGTTTTTATTAAAAGAATTGTCAATAATCAACGGTTAGGATTTCTTTGAGCTCTTACCCCTATGGAGATATGTGGAGCACCGTAAAAGGGCTCAGTAAATAAACATAAACCAACACATTCGGATTTTTTTATCCTCTCCTTATCTGTTCATGGACACAAACAAAGATTTATGAAACAAGACCAACTAGAGATTTTGAACAAGAAGAGCCGTTAGAGCGATGGAAGGAAGACACCTGCAGAGCACGACGTGCTCTTGCTGTCGCTGAAGACTCTGCACCAGTGCTTCTCCCTTCGCCATTGGCATTGGCCAAAGGAAGGTCGGTCTTCAGTTTCCCGTTTTGATGTTCCTAGAGGTCATGCGACAATTTAAAAATGAACAAAATTTTCGCAAGCGTTGTCATCTGTAAAACCAAAAAATGTTGCTCATTTGTGCATAAATAAATGCAAAGGTTTACACTCAATCCATTCAGCAAGGGGCCAAAGTGCCTAACATGATTACTGAACAATAACTCCACACTGAAAACACACCCACCAATCGTTCCACAGCCTGACAATTCATCTTGGTGTATAAAAAGGAAGTAAAAAGACTACACGATGAGGATGAAACAAAGATCAATCAAGGTGTGTTGTGCAAGCATCAGAGTTCTCACAAATTAAATTGTTGTGTGCGTCTATAATTGATGCAGAGGGCATAGTTAAAAGAAATTAGAGTGCTATGAGAATGAGAGAATGAGAGATATATACGTGGGTCATGAGAATGAGAGGTATCCAGGAAGCAAGTCAGAAGCCCTAGACGCCTCACTGATCGAAGATGGTTGAAGACACTGGCATAAGAACCACACGGTCTGCCTCAAGCATAGCTGCAGTAGGTGCTTTGACCTGCAAATATTGTAGATGATGTATTTGGTGAACAAGGTGGCCGAGTGGTGTAAGCGAAAAAGAAAATGATGTTGCACATTGATCTCGGATCTCAGGTGGTGTTTGAATCTCCTGAAGATGAAGATAAAGATAAAGATTAGGTGTTTTACGTAAAACGAGGTGACATTAACGTGTGATTAATTGAGTTTTAATTATTACAAACTTGAAAAATAAATTTATCTTATATTTTAGAACAACTTTCATATAAAAAATTTTCGTACGAAACGTGTCGTTTAGCAGTTTGAAAAGCGTGTCACGAATATCTAAAATTTTATCCTCCTCTTTTAGACGAATCGAACAGGGCCAGTACTGTCTTTTCTTGCATAGCACGAATCGGGTCATTAGTTTGAAACACGCAAGAGACATACTTTCCTTTTAACAAATATTAACCACTTGGAGTTTTCACAAGAGTACAAACTCGTCTGCTACCGAAGCATTTCAAGAAATGTATTCACTTATGATGCTAACTCCGCCAATTCAGATTCTATATGCAAATGCAGACATGCCATAGAAAACTAATTATGACCAGTGGAATGGAAAAGAAAGAGTAGGCTCACATTTGTTAGAATTAAGGTTTAACATATGGTTTTTTATAACAAATTAAAATTAGACACTGACACGTGGGTCAATTGCTTAAGTTCAACAAAAAAAATCTCCCTCCAGTCAAATTTTATGACATTTTACCCCTTTGTCAAACGATTACAACTGCAATAAATTTTAAATACTTGGTTTAATCATATAAAATGGTATATGTGCGTATTTTTGCCATTGTAAAAGAAATACTCTTATAGTCTTCTAAACTTATAGTCTTCTATTAAAAAAGTAAAATGTGATCATCTTCCCTCCTTTTAGATCGAAATTTAGATTTACCATTGTGGGAGATGCATGCCAGTGACCTTAAATGACCCCACATGTCATTGGCATGAGATGGTAATCCTCAATTTTCGATCAAAACGAAGGATGTATGATCAAATTTCCCACTAAAACAGATATAATATTTTATCTTCAAAACGGAAAAATGAATAATCAAACATTCATATGTAGAAGTGCTTATTTCCGAAACTGTGGCACTGACATTTGGATTTTACTGACACACGATGAGCCAATGTTTTTGGATGGCCTGAGACCAAGGTGATAACTGATACCCAATTTTAGGAAAACTCAGTTTTAAACGTTGGGGCTAACTGAGATTTTTGTTAAAATTCTTGCTGAATATTTGTTATGTTGTTCCAAAATTTTCTCTCTTTTTTCAAAAATATAAATTGAGCACAGCCGTTCCACATGACTCATTAACTAACTTGGTCCTTCAAAACTAATAATAATTTCTCTAGAATTTAGTAATTTCCACAGAAGCAGAGTACAAGTATGCCTATAGGAGATTTCTTACTGACTAAAAAAATAATATAAACAATGTTTACCAAAAGCTAGTCAGTCGATTCGACGGCAATGAGTTAGCTATATTTTTCATTTCGATGTTTGTGAAGATTAAGCCTTAATTTTTTCTTTCTGAAAATAACAAAATTTCATATTTCTCATTTGAACAACGCTTTCCTGTCGTGCATAAATGCCAAGGCTTACACTCTGTTCATTGAACATGGGACCTAACAAGATAACTGAACCATAACTCCATACTACTGTAAACGCACACATCCATCAAACTCTCCACTACCAGATAATTCATGGTTGCCTTATAAAAGGGAAACAGGAAAGATCGAAAAACGATGAGGATGAAACATGATTAATCGAGTAGTTGTGCAAGCATCGGAGTGTCGTAAGAGTGAGAGGTATCATTCAGAGTTGAGATTTGAGAATGATAGGCATCGATATAACAAGCGAGGGGAGCTCGAAGCGACACCGATCAACCAAGTTGCCGGATGGTACCATGAGAACCAGAAAAGCCGTGAGAAGAAGACGGCCTACGTGCCACCCGGCAGCAGCGGGTTTCTTTGTCCTGCACACACTGTAAATGATGTATTTGCTGGAAAATGGGAGGGATGGTGATAGAAATGCAAGATGAGTTAGTACAACTTCTTCTCTCTCCTTTCGATGCCCAATTTGTTGCTATCCATCCTAACGCTTTGTGATGATGGATCCACTTGTGTTGCTCACCCGATTAATTCGGTATATATATGTTCACCATAGAAAATGCCACAGAAATTCAGGTGGTGCAGAGAAAAAAAACACTGTTTGGGTAAGGCTTTACCATGGTTAATTACAAGGTAATATAAACAGTAATATAAATGATTGCAGCATATATAGGTCAAAGGTTTAACCTATGGCTATTTAGATCAACATAGAAATTGACACATGGGCCTATTGCTTGAGGAAAGAAAAGGGTAAAAACATGATGTTTGACTCTCTATCAAATTTTGAAACTTTGACTATCAATAAATTTAAAATATTTGGTTTAAAATTATAAAATCAATGTGTAGATTCATATTTAAAATTACTTTCACAACATCATTAACTTATTAGATTTTATAATATTATTTTATTTAAAAATTGTAGCCAAAGTCTCACCATGAGAACAGCTGAAAAATAAAAACTTTGTGTTACTCCCTACATCCCAAAATATAATAATTTTTGGTGGATGGAATAATCCTATTACTATGAATCTGGACAGGTCTTGTCCAGATTCATAATACTAGAATATATTTCATGTATCCAAAGTTGTTATATTTTGGGATGGAGATAGTAACATTAAAGATGAAGATGAGTAAGGCACTGTGGAAGCTGATGATCAAGATGGCGTAACTGAAGCAGAGTATAAGCAGAACAGCGATGAGAAGCAGTGGTGGTCTGGTGGACACAGAATGGGGCAAAAGGGGCCCAAGCACCCCCTATAGGTGGCTACCTAGTAGTATCCCTAGGAATTTAGTATTATTTCTGATTGTCAAATAATACAAGATAATAATTTTGACAAGTTTGTTATATTATTTTTATGGGTTTCTAGGAACATATTTCATACCGTCGAGATAACTCTTTTGATGTATTTTGCATTCTTCTAACTAACTATCCCTTTTATGTGTAATTGTATATTAGAAAAGACAATTAGTTCTATTTGATAGATAGTTGTATGCTATGTTTTGTCCCTTTGGCACCCTCTCAAATTTAATTGTGCATTCGCCACCGAGGAGAAGCCAAGAGGATGCAAACGTTGGTTCCAGAAATACAAAAGCCAATTTAAATTATATTGGGCCAACATGGGCCATGTAGTGAATATGTATTATGTGACCTATCTATCATCTTGTACATATTTCTTGTTGTGTGTGTCTGTGTGTTGTGGGTGGGGTGTTGAATTTTTGGAAAGTTCAGTTTTTGATGTTTCGGGCTGACGGAAAATTCGGTTGCCATCAAGCATTGAGACGGCGGCAGTTCATGTTAGAGTATATAGTTAGAGAATTATTAGAATATGATTGATTTGTTTAGAGTATTTTTTTTATCTGTAGATTTTCTTTCTTATCTATTATACTCTTTATATACATCGTTCATGAGGCTCAATGCAATAATCACATTACGCAGTATTCTTTTCTTCCTCTACTGTTCATCATGGTATCAACGCTTCCGCGGGCACCCTGTTTCGTTTTTGTCATCGTCGTCGAGTCGTCACGCTGCCGGTCTCCACCGGGAGCGGCTGCTCCGCCCTTCGCCGTCGCCTCCGCAGATTGCGGCCTCATCTGCCCTCAGCCTCCACGGGGACCTCGCCGTGGGCAGCGGTCGTCGTCGACCTCGCCGCCCCTGGGCCCCTTCTCCACGCCGGTGCACGGGGGGCTCGTCCCGCCTGGACGCCGCTCCCGTGTCTTCCCCAAACTCCGTGTACCGTGTGTGCCGCCGTCACTCCGTCAGACCGTCGGCGCTGCTCCGCGGCCATCCACTGGCCTCATCGTCGGGGCCTCGCTTCCTGCTTCCTCGCTGGCGCGCATCTCCGCCCGGTTAGACGCCGCCGGCCAGCCCATCCTCGCTGTCGGCGCCCTCTTCCCCGACCTCTACGTGGAGCACTTGCGAGGGATTGCCGTGACGTGTCGACAGGCTGCTCGCTCTGCTATGATCTTGCACGTGACCAGCAAGTGAGGAGACAGAGACGAGATGGATGCAGAGTTATTCAGCATGTTGACTTGGTCATGCCCGGCATCGGAGGCCTATGGATTGGATTGCTACTGCTGCTGTACCTGCTTGTATCTTTTTTTTTTCTCTCATTCAGACTGGGACGTAGTTCGCTGCATCAACATCCATTCCGAATTTGACGGCGCTGTCTTCTTACATCGATGTCTAGCTGCTTGGTTCTCCGTCGTTCCGTCCAAGAGTGACGCCTAGCTGCTCCTTTCGGCCCATTTGTAGACCGTGCGTAGGGAGGTAAAAGGGCGCGTCAATGGACGGGATTGGCGGCAAAGGGCGCGAGAAGGAACGTGCTCGGGCATTTTGGCGCGAGTAGCCGATGAGCAGCGATTGCCATACCCAGATGAAATGATCTTGTTAACGTTTTGGCATGAGTGGAGGAGGTGATCGCCAGACGGGAGCTTTTTGCACTTTAATCTTGTAAGTCTGAACCCTCTTTGCTGTTCTCTACTTCTCATGAATGGCTAACTGAATCAAACTTTCACCATTAGGTTGCTTTGAAATCGATCGAGCTTTCCCTTTCCTCATGGAAGAAGCAACTAGTTAAAAATCTTGCCGAGGCCTGCCATCAAACCATGTCAAACAATCCTGCGATGGAAGCACACAGGTGTGTAATACAACTATACAAGGCCATGAATGTTCTCTAAGAATATGTGTGGTAATATGTAATCAGTGTTTACACATGGTTTTGGCCATTTTTTGATCAGCATATCTATGCACTAGTTTCATACTTAGTAGTGTGTTTTTTTTCAATACAAAGATAACTTGACGCCTGGTTTGGTACCTCGAGTTGGCATGGAATTTACATATTCAGATGAGGCTTGGGCATTTTGGCTTAGCTACAGTGGGCTGAAAGGTTTTGAGGTCAGAAAAAGGTATACAAATAGAAGGCCATCGGATGACGGTGTTACATCATGTAGATTTGTTTGTGCATACGAAGGTCATCGATTGCAAGACAAAAGGGATCATTTAACCAAGTGTCCTTGAGCTGAAAGTAGAACCGATTGTCAAGTCCACATGAATCTTAAAATGAATAGAAAGAAGGGCAACTATATAGCGTCTGATCTGATATTGGAACACAACCATGCACTACACCTGTTGGAAACCTTACATTTAATGGTATCACAAAGAAAAATTTCAGATTTACAAGCTTTTCAAATTGAAATGACAGATGATGCAGGAATTGGGCCGAAAGCGGCACATGAGTTGGCTAGTCGCCAAGTTGGCGGATCACTCAATCTTAGCTACACCCTCCGAGATCACAAGAACTATTTGCAGACCAAGCGGCAACGGGAGATGGCATATGGCCAAGCAGGGAGCATGCTTAAGTATTTTCAAGACAAAATTGCCGATAACCCATCATTCCAATATGCATTGCAAATGGATTGTGAAGAACAAATAGCGAACATATTCTGGGCTGATGCTAAAATGATCGCGGACTACGCGCGTTTTGATGATGTTGTTAGTTTTGATACTACTTTTGGAACAAACAACGAGAGTAGGCCTTTTGGTGTCTTTGTGGGGTTCAATCACTTTAGAGAAACTGTAATTTTTGGTGCTGCTCTCATGTATGATGAGACATTTGAGTCCTTCAAATGGTTGTTTGAGACCTTTTTAAAAGCTCATAACGGACAACAACCTAAAACAATCTACACCGACCAAGATTTGGCAATGGGAAAGGCAGTTGCAGAAGTGTTTTCAGAAGCATGGCATGGATTATGCACTTTTCACATTATGCAGAATGCTATCAAACATTTAGGTGCAGAGAAGAATGAGGAGAGCAATGAAGACACAAGTATTTTGTCAGATTTTAGTGCATGCATGTATGAGTACGAAGACATGGCAGAATTTGAACAAAAATTTGACATCATGAGGGAAAAGGTGAGCAAGCAAACCTGGTTGGATAGTATATACAAGTTGAAAGAAAAATGGGCCGAATGCTATATGAAAGATGTCTTTACATTAGGAATGAGAAGTACACAATTGAGTGAAAGTCTAAATAATGACTTGAAAAACCATTTTAAATCCGATTTTGATATCATTCGGTTCTTTAAGCATTTTGAAATGGTGGTGCAAGGAAAAAGGAATACTGAACTGAATTCAGAATTTGAATCAAGGAAAATGTTGCCTAAAATCTGTATGCGGAGGCCACCACCTATGTTGATGCAAGCTAGCAAGTTGTATACACCTATTATATTTGAAGCTTTTCAAGGTGAATATGAAAAATCGTTGGCAGCTTGCAGCAAGGAATTGAATGGCAATAATGAATATCTAGTAGGTGATTTCACCTATGAGGAGGAGTACAAAGTTATCGGTGGTCCTTTGAAGCAAACAGTTGAATGCCGCTGCGGGCAATTCGATAGAATTGGGATATTGTGTGGCCATGCTCTGAAAGTTCTTGATTTGATGAATATCAAGTCACTACCGCCACACTACGTGCTGAAGCGATGGATACGAGAAGCAAGGAGTGGAACTATACAAGACAACCAGGGAAGAAATATAGTCAAAAATCCAAACATGGATGCTATGCTTCGTTACAGATTTATGTCCCACAAATTTCTCAATTTAGCACATCGAGCAGACAACTTTTCAGAATGCACCATGTTGGTAGACAGTGCACTTGACATCCTTGGTAAGCAAATTGAAGAACAAATCAGTGCATATACAAGCATTTCTGGGGATCCATGTCCAGTTCAGACAGATGTTAGTCCATCAAATGACTTGTTGAGTAATGCACGTCTAAAGAAAAAGGAGGTCAAAACAAGAAGTTCAAAACGAAAGAAGAGGTTGGCTCGATAAAAACCAAAAGACTAGGAAAAAGAGACAAAAAAAGAAAAATCAAAACAAAAAAATCAATGGTACGTTGCTGAAGAACAATATGTTTCCAGCATTTTCATTCTGTCCATTATTTCTTGTAATCATTCCAATTTTCTTTAATTGCAAGATACAAGAGGTTAGGGAAGAGGCAGGAGGTGCAGAAGAACGACATGTAGATGATAGCGCTCCTATGAATAAATTGAAGGAGCCTGAAGATTACAAGGCCATTAATAGCTTCACTCAACTGTTGACAGTAAGTTAGTTTACAAATCTAGAGAAGAAAATCTTTAAATAATCTTACTTGTTTTTCTTTATTTTATAGGGACCAATCACAGATGAATGATTTTACTGAAGAGCTTGTGTCCTGGTGAAGTACTTCTATTTTTTGGTCATTTTGCAAGCAAGAAAAACAAGTCTGTCCTAGGCAAGTTAGTTTGTATGCATGTTCAGTTGTGCTCTGTATTTTTTGGCATTTTGCAAGCAAGCAAAACAAGTATGTCCTGGAGAAGTTAGTTTGTAAGCATGTTCAGTTCTGCTCACAAATTGACAGCACAACACTCAGGTTTAGCTTTCTTTTACCATTTTGCAAGCAAACATTCTGGAACCAAATCTGTATAAACACTTAGCCATCACATGTTCAATGCAGCAACAGCAACACAAGTGACATTCTTTTGCTATATTGAATCAATCTCCTTTGCCATACCGAATTGACAAAGACATCCAATATCAATTCATATCATTTCTCAATCAGTATTGAGTCACAATGTCAAATCACATCAATTTACAATATCAATTCATATCATTTCTCAATCTCACTCTTGGCTTCTCAAGCTGCTGGCGTCGCACTCCTATAGGCGCCCATGGTGGTGGTGGCCGCCCTTCCTCTTGCGGTGATGTGGGCTTGGCAGCAGCGGCCCTCCCTCCCGTGGTGGCGTGGCAGTGGCCCGTGGTGGTGGGCCTCGAACCAGGAGGTGTGGAGGCCAACATCGTCAACATAGACGGCATACCTCGACGTCCATGGAGGGGCAGCAGAGTTCCCGCATGGGGAGGACACGGAGCTGAGGGTAGGAGAGAGCGTCGCGGCGGAGGGGACCTACTCCTCCTACGCCAGTGCCGGTGGATAGGAGGCAACGAGCGGTGGCGAGAGGTGGTCGGTGAAGGAGGTGGTCGCTGGTGTGAAGAACGACGAGATTGGGGTTTCACGAGTGACCTTTTCCAGTTCATTCTCGCTGCTATGTTTTTCCCCTCGGCAACTGCCAATTGGGCTGAACGCTGGACATCTCGCTATTGGGCCGAAGGACGAAGAAAAAGAAAATCGTGCCATCAGATTTGGAATGGACGTCGATGCTGCTAACTACGTCCCTCTAACGTAGATAGGATCTGCTTCCTCGTTCGTCATTATCTGTACTGCTCTGGTCTACCACGACAACGTCGTCAGCGACTATGGTCTGCACGGCACCTCTCACTCCATTGTTGTACTGTGCACGGTCGGCCTGATCACCTGATCGAGCGTCCGTCTGCAACACACCTTCGTGGGATGGATCGTCTTCGAGCAAGTGTACTACGTCAAGGTTCGGGCTATCATTGCGTCATCCTCCTTAAACCGCTGTGTCATTGCTCGTGGTCACCCACCGCTCGAGTCGAAGCTCTGCAGCTATGTCATCCTTTAGGCCGCAGCGTCGCCGCTCTCGTCTTCACCGCTGTTCACACATCGACACCCTTGTTATCCACACGGGACGTCATCAGCCACCAAGGTCTTCTTCGCCTACTTCGAGCACCGCCATCATGTCTCCAGTTTGCCACTGTTGCCATTCTGGGCCAGTGGTGCAGCCGTGACAGCTTAGGCTACCGATGTCGCTGTTCTAGGCCGTTGATCCTGCTGCTTCGCCTTCGTCTTCATCTACCTTCGCCTGCATGGTATTGGTAACACCGTTGTACGTATTTGTCCCGAGTTGTCACAACCCTAGTTTCGATACAAGATATTTAGGATTACTTATCTCTGTTAGTAGGTTTCATATTTAATATTTTTGGATTGGCTTCTACGTTCAATTAAATTTTGGAGCAAAATAAAACATTATTCGGCAAATTGAAGTACCATCTATTCGTGCATTTAGTTGACATAAGAGTATAGGTTTAATAATTTATTCAAATACTAGATTATTTATCATGAGTTAATATATTTTTTCTAGAATTTTTGCACTTAGTTTTGACCTCCAAATTCAATTTAGATCTCAGCATACCCCTTTTCACCTTTTTGAGAGAATTAAAATATTTCGAAATTTTGAGTTAAACTTTGAAAAATGAAAATTAAGTAACTCAAGGTATCTCCACACCAGAACACACAATTTTGGCATTCTTCTAGCTAGTTCAATCTATTTAACCAAGAAGGAGAGAAAGAAAATTCCTGAAAATAGCAGCATTATATTATTATCACTGTTCCTCACCCATCTCCCTCTCAAATGCATAGACCACCACGTCCTAGGCCCACCTGTCATTGTTCCTGTGCTAGCTTCACCCTTGGTGCACACAAAAATCGCATCGGACCAGCAAGAGACATGCAAAGAGAGATGCCTACCTCATGTCGTGGCACCGCTCCTTTCTTCTTCCTTCGACTCCAACTCTCCCAGCTGCTCTCCCTTCTCACACACATCATCCCAGAGCCAAGAAACCAGAGTGGGAGAGCTCCTCCTCGTCCTCCTCGCCCTCATCTTCTTGCCGGCCATCGAGAAGACGCCTTCACTGCCGCCCATCCAGTCATCGTCGTCACCATTTTTCTTGCGTTCCATACTCACCTCAGCATGCCATAGCTTTCCCTCTGAGCTCGTCCTTTTTATCGCAACTGATCCCCGAGAACGCCAACCTCACCACGGGTGCTCTGGAGCATGGCCACACCGTCCTCAACATGCAGCCGTGGGATCAAGCCAAATTCGGCTGAGTTGCTGCGCCACCAGCTTTGCCTCATCACCCTCTTCGAAACGCCCCAAGAATCCCACGGATCGGTGCAACGAGGAGGGAGATCGACCACCATCTTCTCCGACTCCGACCTAGCGTCTCCGTCGTCGTTTCCCGTTCAACCGGTGAGCCATTTGTCGATTGCTTGTAGTAGTAGCAACCTTAGGTGATGTTTTAAATGCATGTGATGTTCTTCACATGCATGCAATAGATCGAGCCATCCATAGTGCCTCTTCGTTACATGCATGATGTCCCGAGCACTGCCGGCTGCGCCAGTCCGGCCACCACCAGCTGGGTAGAGTAGAGGAATGGAATCGCAAAGACTTGCTCTACATTTTCTCTTTTGACCTCGCCCCCATTCAAGCAGCCATTTGATGCCGGCGAGCTCGAGATCGAGCTCAGCCATGGCTGTCTCTGCTTCCTGTTCGATTGGAGAAGAAGCTGGACCTCATTGCAAGTTTTAAAAATCCCATGGTTTGATTTGTAAAAGTACAGTTCAAAGGAAATTGGAAAAAAGCTGAAAAATAGGCAAACTTCAAAAATCCATAAGTAATTCATTTTAACTCATTTTTTAGTGAACCAAATTTCAGTGTATTCATAAACTTGCAATCTTTATGCTTGTAAAATAAAACTTTCCAACTTCTATACTGAAAATGTCACTAAAATTGTGAGTATCAAAAAAACACTTATTTTGCACCTAGGACTTGTAAAATCTCTAGGAAATTTATGCTATGTCCTAAAATTATGAAACCACTTTTGTTTACATTAAAAAAATTTAATATTTTATCTGGAAGAGAAGAATTTGACAAAATTACCTCCTATAACAAGTCTAAACAATTAAGTAATCCTCTTTTTGTTGAATTTGTAAAATTCATAACTAATAATTTTAACTCCAAATGCAGTGGACCAAATTTTGTTAGAACCAGTGAGTTATCCACTTTTAATTAAAAATGATAGCACTTGTGAAATCTAACTAGAAAATGTTAGCATATCTTATGACCTAGGGTAGTTCATATGTAATTATAGAAATGCCATTTTCAGTGTATATGGCTTGTTATTTTTATAGCTCCCAAACCATAAATGTAAATGAGATGATTCTTGCTCCTAAAATGATTTTATCATACTCTCTAACTACTGTAATTAGGCCATGTTTTATAGAGCATATTGCATATGCATGTTTATTTGAATCTTATTTGCATATTTGCCTTATTGGTAAATTCAGCTGTTCCGGAGTACGTGGAGCAAGAACCTGTGATTGAATGTGATTCCTCACAGCAGCAAGGTAAGCATCTAAGCATATAGAACCCATATTTTTATTAAAAAGATTTGATTGTGAAACAATATATATGCATCTGTTGATTTACTCCAAAATTATCGTTATTGGTTAGAGTTGTTTATAACCTAATTGCTGTGTATCCTTCCTTGCTTCATTGTTATCACTTATCCTTGTAGCCTCTGTATAGGAGTACATGGGAATGTTTTATTGTTTTACCGATGCTTAGCCATGCTTAGGTTTAGTGTTGTTAAAAATCGATGGATGGAGCCATCGATTGAACTTATTCACCACCTGCGATATATGGGCATAAAATCTGATAACTTAACTAATTAATTAATATGGAAAAAACATGGTTTGACTTGGACGGGTGATAGAGCGATGACGGGATGGTGTTTCCCCGATGCAAGTAGCTCTATTCAAGCACCTTACGTACTTCCACACGCTGGGCATGGGACGGCTTGACTTAGTACTATGTTGCACTGTGATCATCTACGCTTCGCTAGTCATTCATGAGGGTGGTTTTCCCTTTGGAGTGCCCCGGGTGTGCCTGTTTTGGCAGGGGGTTTCTCCCGCGATTGTGAGCCCGCCTTAACCACATCACACGCACGTGGCTATGTTGTCGAGGACCTAGGCGTGGTTTAGGTGGTTGGGGGTGTGACAAGGAAAGGACATGTTATGAACTTGTATCACTTGTAGGTCACACCTGTGTGCGTGTGAAGCATTTGACCCTTATTCATTTCGTGTGGGTAAAGTTGTACACTTCTGATCAGAGTAAAACTATTCGAATAGTTATGTCCACGGTTACAGGACGATCACTCGATATGTTATTCAATCTATGTTAGCATCAAACTTGGGTTAAATGGCTTGGTTTAGTCTTGGATATGGTGATAGTTATGTTTGTAATCCATGGTTGGGCAACGGTAGCCCATGGGTGGTGATGAGAGCATCGGTTGTGCTCATTTGTGATTCAGTTTCAAATTTACATGCTTGCTGTCCAAAAAATTCAGATTATGCTATTTTTACAAATGTTAGGTTTTCAACTTACTATTTGCTCAATAAAATTAGCTTTATGCAAAACTTGAACCATTATACCATCTTTTTAGGGTAGAAGCTTGCATACTCTTCTCTTCTATGTGTATGTATATTAATGTGTAAGACTTGCAAGTACAATCTTGTTCTTAACCCGATGTCTGCAAATTTCAGAAGAGGATACCAGTGTGGTTGATTATTCTTACTACTCTATTGAGGGCGGTGAGGGTAGCGAGTAGCCTTTTCAGCTTGGCTCTTGCCCCGATTGATTGTCCTTGTGGGATGGTTGGCACACCATGGGTTTTACTTTTGCTTATATGAATTTATGAAACTTTCGCTGCTATGGTTTGTAATGTATGATGGGCTTTTGAACCCCATTATGAAATATGTATCTTGCTGTCCTTTTATCTGTATTTATGCATTTGTGATGTTTATCAATTGTTTGCGATGAAAATGTGAGGCTAGTCGTTTTTCTTGAGGACTAGCTAAGCATGAGTATGAATTTTGAGCAATTGAGATGTTGTAGAGCTTTAGCAATTTGAGTCAAGTTTCCTGAGATGTGTAAAATATTTGGTCGCCGCCTTCGTGTGGTTTGACGGGCATGTCTCAGGCTGAAGTTGACTAGCATGCTGAGTCCGAACAATATCTCTTTTACTCATTATTCGGCATTATGGATTTTATACCGAATGGTGTAAATTTGTGATCATGGGCACATTTTGGTATGAGTGGCTATTTATGCGGGTATGAATCCCACTCATCCAAAATTATGTGGTGGTCACAAATTACACTGGACGGTACAATTTTTGAGTGCCCACACGAGTCATCCCCGGGCAAATCCAGTGTGATGTCTCGTCCTCCACGGTTTGATAATATCCACTCTTCGGCGTCATCTTCCCCAACGACTGCCACGATCGCGTCACTGTATTCGTCTTCAGTGCGCCATTGTGCACCTCGGTCCAGCGATGCCATCCCGTGCATCTGTGACTACTTCTTGGCGTCCCTTGTGCGCCATGCGGCTCGGCTACCTTGACATCAATACCTCGACTTCGGCTACATCGACAATGACCACTCTATGCACGGGTACCTTGACCACATTGCGCTTCACGCTTTGGCTACCTCGATAACGGCACAAAAGGGTTATCATTGATGAGTCATCTTATCGGTGTCTTCGATCGTCTAAGCATTCGCACTGCTCACGCTTTGACTGCAGGGGAATATTAGAGTATATGGTAGTTAGAGGATTTATTAGGATAGGATTGATTTGTTTAAAGTCTTTCTTTATCTGTAGATCTTCTGTACTCTATATATACACCGTTCATAAGGCTCAATATAATAATCATATTATGCAGTATTCTCCTCTCCTTCTACTATTCAACAGTTCAGTACCATCCGTACTTGGTTTACACGATTAGACTCTAACTCGCTTTGTTCGATTACCTGGGTAATAATTGAGACAGTAGGAAAACTTAATTTTAAAGTTCGGCTAACAAATAATCTTGTTATGTTTATCAAAAAAATTTTGGATGTAATTTTCCAGTTTTGATTTCTTAAGATTATGCCAAATTCATTTTGTTTCTCAAAAGAACGAAATTTCCACTAGTGTCATGATCGGAAGACGAAATAAGGTTGCTCATTTGAGCATCCTTTTCCTGATATGCGTACATAAATGCTCATTCACATTCAGTCCAATCAATATGTGACCTGACAAAATTACTGAACAATAACTTCAAACACACACACCCCAAACTTTGCACTACATGATAATTCATCCTCGTCTATAAAATGACATGAAGAAAGATTAAACGATGACGATGGAACAAGATAAATAGAGGAATTGCACAATCATCATGGTGTTGTTGTGTGCATCTACAGTTACAGTTAGAGCTCATACCAGAATTATCATTAAAATGTTAAAGTGCCATGAGAATGAGAGGTATTCAGGAAACAAGTCAGAAGCCCAGCATGCTTTTCTGTTTGATTACGCTTGCAAGTTCAGGTTAGTTGACTGTCCTCGAACATTTGGCAAGAACTACTCCTCGAAGGTGCTCCCAATCAGGTGATTGCAGCGCGTGATCCAGCCGATGCACCGATCGCGCGTCCCTCCCCTTCTACCCTTCGCATCCACCTGGATAGAATTAAAAAACAGTTAAAATAAGTTTAAAAGAAATAATAGAAAATAAAATTAACTGCACTCAGTAAATATTCATGTGTATAGACTTTATACATAGAAATTTATTTCTATTGTAAACTTTATACATATAATAGAAACATTCTGAATAAAAAGAAAATAATCTGAATTTGAATCGGGTAAATAAATTTTTGACTTATAAACTGTGGGTGTATAAACTTTTATGTGTGTAAACTTTTAGTATATAACCTTACATGAAAAGAAAGACTATACCGTGCAAGAATGAAAACCGGTGAATAAAAAAGAAAAAAGAAAAAAAAGATCGCTTGGGGGAAGACCGATCACTAATTAGCGATTTTAGACTCCTCTGTACGAGTCGAATTCGTTGCTAATTCTAAGTAGTAGCTAATAGTATGGCACATGTGGCTCCTTCTTACACATAATGAACGCACTTTGTACGTCAATTAGATGATGGCCTGGCTGGTAACCGAGTCCCAATTTTTGGAAAATTCAGTTTTTTCGTTTGGGGCCAACTGAAAATTTTGGTTGCTAACTTGCTATCAAAGCATTTTGCGACGGCGGCAGTTCAGTTGCATATGTACTTAATTTACACTACGACGCTCACTTTGTTAGATGACCTAGGTCGTAATCAAGACATAATTTTAGCAAAAGTTATTTTTAAAGTGGGCTAACAAATAATCTTGTTATGGGTTTCAAAAGTTCTGTTTTGTTTTTTTTTTTAAAAGTAAATTCAGCACAGGCACAACAGTCCCAAACTTGCAAGCAACTAATTAACCGATTTGGTCACGCCTATACAGTTGAGCTCCCAAAACTAGTCAAACCATCTGGTGGCACTGATCTAAATTTCCAATCTTTATTTCTTATGATTATGTCAAATTATTTTTCTTTTCAAAAGAACGAAATTTTCACTAGCGTCATGATAGGAAGAAGAAACAAGGTTGCTCATTTGAGCACCTCTTTGCATGCTGATGTGCATATTTTTGTAGATAATGAATAAAATCCAGTTTTTGCTTCAACTAAGAAGCTATAAGCCAATTATTTTAGTGTGTTTAAAAAAGCCAAAAATGAAAGTATATGAGAAGACAAATTTAACCAACCAGATACAACTTATTCAGATTCAGTCCATGTCACTATGGGACCTGACAAAATTACTCAACAAAAACTTCACACTGAAAACATACACCCACCAAACTTTGTACTGCATGATATATAATTCATCCTCATTTATATAAGGGCATGAAGGAAAAGATCAGACGATGAGGACGGAACAAGAGAAATGGAGGAATTGTGCAAGCATCATAGTGTTTTGGTGTGCATTTCCAGTTGGAGCACATGCTCGAATTATTATAGAAAAAAAAATCAGAGCCATGAGAATGAGAGGTATTCAGGAAACAAGCGAAACGCAAACAATGGATAGCTGCCAGTTACTCTTGCAAGTGCAGGATGACCACCTGACTTATCACCAAGACTTGGCGAGCTAGACAAGCATGCGTGGACGTGAAGGATCAGGATCGTCTGCCTTCACTCCTTAACAGCCGATAGAACAGCAAGCGAAAGTAGCCGAATGGCGCGAATCAGAGCGCGTTAATAGAGTTGTGGAGGGAAAATTGGGCATCCCTGCTCTGTTTTTGCACCGAAAATACTGAGATTGTTGCTCTTCCTTCCCTCGTCACCATTTCACAGCCCAAAAAAATTGAGATGCAATAAGACATGCAGGTTTTTCCAAAAACAATTAGAAGGTTTTTAGTTTCCGAATTTTATTTGCAAATATTTCGAATATTACATCTGCTGCCAGTAGACTATTGCTAGTCTTCTACTACCAGCTTCAATTTTCTCGCATGCAACAAATTAGGTCACTAGTTTGAACAACGCAACTACGCAAGAGACACATCCCTTTTTACAAACTTTGTCTATGGAATTGGATTAACCGCTTGGTGTTCTCACAAGAGCATTTCCAAGAAATGTATTCACTAGTGATGCTAACTCTGTCAATTCAGATTCTATATACAAATGCAGACATGCCACCAAAAACTAATTCTGACCAGTGGAATTGCGAAGAAAGAGCAGGATCACATTTGTTAGAATTCAGGTTTAACCTACGGTTATATAGATCAAACTAGACACTGACACGTGGATCTATTGCTTAAGTCCAACGAAAATAGTCCCTCCGGTTAGAATTTTATGACATTTTACTCTTCTGTCAAACTTTTAAAAATGTAATAATTTTTAAATACTTAGTTTATACATATAAAATATATGTTTGGATTTGTCCTCTTAAAAAGCAATTATTAGCTTTTATAAATCTATCCTACTAAAAAAATTGAAATGTTCCCCCTTTTATATTGATTAGTCATATACCCGTGTTTTGCAACATGGTTCAATTTTTTTCTCCTGGGATATGGGGAGCATGGTTTTCTTTTTGTCTCGTGTTTTTTTTTTACGAACTCATTCTGCCGTAAATTTTTTTTTCAGAGTCATTCTTCTCCTGTATTTTTCCGTTTCTCAATCAGTTGTTTAGTGTTTTTTTGGGCGTGAGATGGGGTGGGAATTGAGCAGTTTATTGTGGATGCGGTTGGGAATGGGAGGAGGATAACTGGGAGAAGATGGTTCAACGGGTTCAATTTTTCTCAACGGTTTTCACCTTGGTTCACATAGGTTGAAACTATTCGTTTTTATATGGGCCATTCTTTTCTCCCGATATAGTGCGATGAAATTATTTGGTTTTCTATAGTTTTTTTTCCAAAAAGTGTGCAATCAAATTGGCCTGGTCTTTTTCGGGTGGTGGTGGAGATGAGGAAGACAACTGCACTTCTATAGCAGTAGATAAATTGAGATTACCATCCTCAGACATGTAAGTGACTTCAAATTACCCCACACTAGTCAGTAACCCGTGCGTTGCACGAGCTATAGTTATTAACAATATAAATATTTCCCTGCAAAAAAACAATATAAATATTAAAAATGTAATCATGTGATGAATATGTTGGTCATCGAATTTTGCTGAAAGTTATACGTTTTCAAGTTGAAGTCCCAATTATAACTTTTATGATTTAATAATTCTGAAAATAGTAAGTAATACATTTTAGTTGTACATGGTTTGGAGTTCACATAAGTTACAACTTGCTATTATGAATTTTAAAAATTGCAATTAAATTAACAAAATTTTAAATTGAGAGCCAAGAAAGGTGAAACCCTGTCTTTATGATTTCTGATTTCAGAATTATTAATTTTGAAAAAATAAAACTGAAGAGCCCATGTTACTTTTCGTGCCATATTTTAATTTACACGAATTCATATAGATCGAAGATCATAGTAATGCAAACCACCTAATCAATGGTGGTAAGATCTTTGTGCCTAATGTGCGTGTGTCCCCGAAGTGCCAGATTAATATTGGTTTTAACATGAATTCTTGATTGATCAATAGTCATGGTATGTAACATACCCAAAAGTTGAATTTCAAATTTTGCCTCCAAAAAATTCGAGAATATTTTTTCTAAATAGGAATACTAATATTTTTCAACTAAAAACCTAGGTGAGTCTAATATGACTAGTTTTAATATACAAATTTGTGAATAATTTAAATCATTTTACTTGATAGCTCAAAAGAAGAAAATAAAACATAGTGTCTGCATGTACTTGCATAATGTATTGTTGAGACTTGAGTCCTTTTGCTTGTTTTTGGATTTTACTAGCATTTCATAATAGGATGAGCATATATTAAAAACTTTGAGGCAAATACTAAATATATATTTACAGGAATGTATATACATGTAATACATAAAGTTGAGTAATTAAAAGTTTAAAATCATACTTAGCAACATCTCAGGTCAAATACAGATTAAATGTAATTTTATAATCATTTAATCATATTTTATAATAGGAAACCTATATGTAAAGATAAGCTTAGTGAATTTCTAAAAATAATTGGTGTAGGATAAAATCATGGAAAAATTCATGGGGATGCTAATCAATATGTTAGACTCACTGGAATTTTGGAATTATTTTATCTTTACATCTAGACCCTCAATTAAATTGGTCAAGGAAGTCAAAATCCGATTTAATTGTAAACCCTAATCGGCAAAACTCATACCTCATCCAAAAATGCATTAAATTATATGAAAGTTTATATAGAACATAATTTATTCAAATACTATATTATTTATCATAAATTAATATAATTTTTCCAGAATTTATTTTATTAGTTTTGACCTCCTAAAAATTCAATCTAATTTGAGCCAGGCCCTTTTTCTTTATTTTGCTGGGAATAAACAATAAGGAATTTTTGAGTGAAACCAAGGAAAATAGAAACTAGATCAATTTATCTATCTCCACAAAAATCCACCCAAATTTATTTGCTCCACAAAATAAACTATTGAAATTATAATGAGAGAGGGATAGAATTAATTCTGAAAATTTCGAAATCCTATATGTACTGAACTTTCTACCCATCCTCTCAGGCTAACCTAGTGTACCACGAGGTGGGCCCACATGGCAGCCACATCAGCTTGCCCTAACCCTGGTCCACTTTTTCCCTTCGGTGCTTAATACAGAGAGAACGAGAGAGTGAGAGAAGAGCGGCGCAAGGTTCCTGCTCGACGCGTGTCCGTCGTCGTGGCGACGTCGGGCTCCTCCCTTATCTCCCCGACGGCGTCGCCCGGCCCTTCTATTCCTTCCAGCGTCGAGCACACCGAGGGAGGAAGCCCTCAGCCTCTCCGTCACTCTCATCTCCGCCACCGACCACGAGGAAGACGACCCCCACCGTCACTGTCAATCCATCTCCATCCCCATATCTACCGCGTTCCATTCTCTCCACATCTTGCCGAGTGATTCCTCTTTTGACATCGGTTCGTTCCGTCCATCGTAGCGACGGGAACGCCGCCGTGCCAACGATGCTTGGGAGCACGCACCGAAGGCCGCCAGTGACATCACTGTCGCATAGCACGAAGGAGACCACCCCAAGCCGATTCCTCTCGCCATCAGCCTCGCCTCAAGGTCTTCTCCAAAACCCCTCAAGAATCCCCGAGGATCGTCCACCGACGAGGGAGATCAGCATCACCTTCTTCAACTCCGGCCAACCGACGCCGTCGACGATTTCTCTCTCTCTCTGGTGAGCTCCAAGCCGATTCCTTGCACCTACTCCATCCTCTAGTGGTTCATAACCTTGCGAACGTTTTAGTTTGGTAGGTTGTTGGACGGTTTGTTCTACCGTCATCGACCCGGAGTTTTTCACTGCCGTCGCCGGATTTCTTCATCGCCGCCACCTCACCAGTGCTTTTTCGTCTCGGCAAGTCATTCGGTGAGTATCCTAGAGTTCCATAAGCATACATGCATGTATCAAGGACGCTTAATTCGAGCCCGACCTATCTTGCACCTACAGCCATGAAACTGCTGCCGCTCGCATTGCCACCGGCACCGATTCCGACCATCGCCAGAAATGAGACCACTGCGGACGGGTTCGCAAGGATGTCCTCTGCATTTCTTCTTGTGGGTCCATCGGCCAAGGGGCCGCCGTTCGCCGGCGACGCCGTCCACAAGTTCGCCTGTGCCGCCTGACCGCCTCCATCCTGCGCCGGCTGCGGCTGCCTTCCCTTCGTCAAGTCCATGACAGGTGGGCCTTGTCTCATTAGCACATAGTGACACTGATTAGCAAGAAGTTAAAACATGTAAGGTTCTATTTGTAAAACCTTTAGGTATGACATGTGGACCCTAGGACATAGTTGTAAATAGATTAAAACATAAGCACTCTTAATGAAGTTTCATTTAACACATGTTAAGGACCTCGGGTTCTAATCCAAGAACTCTGAGGGCTTTTCTGCAAAACTGCCAATCACTGACTAGTGGACCCTTTGCTATTAAAATTTGGAAAATATAAAGAAAATAATTAGAACAATTATTGTTCAATTGAAAAGTCATCAAACTTGTAAAATCTATACAAAATTCATCTTAGCTCCAATTTGAGTGAACCAAATTACAAATTACAGATGATTCACAAAATTATAATCTTTAATATGTAGTATAAAACTTACCACTTACAGTAGAAGAAATATCTCTAATTATTTGTGTAAACAATAATTTGCATAAAGCACAATATAACTTATAAAATTTACAGGAAATTAATTTTAGCTCTAAATAACTTGAACTAAAATTTGTTAGAATCATCAAATTCTCAACTTAATTTAGGTGATTTGAGTTTTAGAGCAACCAACACATATATTTTCATACTTTTTAAATAATCGTGAATAGCCGTAATTAATATGAGAACTTGTAAAATTCATAGGAAATTGATTCCAACTCCAAATTAGGTGATTCTAGTTTTTTTAGATCCATAATTTCATAAACTTAATTATCATAAATTAAGATATGACATGTACTGTAGTAAAAATGCTTCTAAAATTTTATATATCAAATAAATAGTACAATGTGGCACCTACCTTATAAAATTCATAATAAAATCATGTTAACTCTAAAAATTGTGAAACCAATTTTGTTAAACTCCTGGAGATCAGGGCCTCAGTGCAGCAGCCCAACACTTTATAAAACTTGGCCCTAAAATGCACCTAAAGACTAATAGGGCTTGATTAGTCTAGTGCTAGTACTAAACTTTGAAAAATAATAACTCACTAAAAGCAAAGTGATAAAATAGAAATTCCTTCACCCTAAGTCATGTTTAATCAGAACCTATCTACTATAATGAACTCATGCATATTAGAAGCATTTTTGGATTTTTGTATGATTTGGTGTTTTATACGCTACCGTTATTTCGTATAGTAAACGACATCGCTTTCAGTGAGAAGTTTGGATTTTATTGCTGACCAAGATGGAAATCCAAACTAAGGCAAGTGCCCACCTCCTTTGAACACTCTGATCCTATATTTTTATTGGGCAAACGTTTTCTATTGCAAATTTGCATACGTTAGATAGTTATGTTTGGGAAAAATTATTTGAAAGTGATGAAATGGTAGTTATGTCCTATTTGTTGCATAATCCTTCTTGAGAATTGTTATCCTTGATGTTTGTAACCTTAGAATGGTTTGGAGTACTCTCCATGTGCTCAACGGGGCTTATAATTGCTTAATATAACGTCGTATGCTTAGCCATGCCTAGTGTAATGGTTTCAGAGATTGTGATCACCTTATATATTTGAAAATGGATAATTTACAAACTTCTGGACAGAGGTGAAGTCTCTGGTTATTTGTGAAATAAAATGGAGTTAAATATATTTCTAGACTTGCGCGGCGAGTGGTGTACATATGGTAGTAGTTGTGCACCGATAGGGGAAGCGTTCGCCTGAGTCGATTAAGGACCGAACTCTATGTTACCAACTAAGTATACAGTACTGCCACATGTGTTAGTATGGGATGACCTTAGCTTATTAAGTTGTTTAGCGTTTAGCCTTGCATATTGGTAGGCCGGAGTAGAATGAATTAGTCTGAGCGATGATTCATAGGAACTACCCACGTGTGTGTGTTGATTATAATGCTAGCAACATGACTAGCTGGGTGTGTTCTGTGAGGGGACGGATGGTCCGCCTCACAGTATGAGCGTCTAAGTCTATCCAATTCAACGGTTAAGTGCCTCGTGGGGGAACGGATGTGTTCGCTGCCACGGCGTTAGGTTTAAGGCGTGGGCCCGCCACCTAACGGCTCTGGGTCATTCCTAGGGTGGATTCACACTTGTCGTCACTGATGCAAGGCTAGATACTAGAGAATGTAACGGCTAAGTTGTGACCTCTAGTCCGCACTCAACGTGTAGAGTGTGGGGTGCTAGGTCAGCACCGAACCAACTGGAGTGTAGCCTCCGGGCTTTTATCGCATCATGTGGATTTGTACGAACTCTGCAGAGTTAAAACTAACCGGTTAGCCGTGCTCACGGTCAAGAGCGATTTGGAGAAATAGCACGAGTGTAATTTTATCTTTTCTAAAATTACTTTATAAAAATGATTGATGAATGTGAATTTGATGATGATTTTGATGATAATGATGGCTTGCTACCAGGGAGGTGCAAGTTGATGTTTATGGTTTATGATGATGATGATGAGGAGAAATGATGATTATATTTCTGTAATTACTTATATGGATCATCATGCTTTACTACATACTTTACAAAATTTACCGTTTGCGAAGTATTGTGAAACAACATGGTGGTATGCAAATGAACCTATAAATAGCCATTCTTTGATATATAGGACACTTGTATCTTCCGTGGGTTGTTTGTCCAAATTGTTTTGCAGGTTAGTTGAGTGCTACGGGTTCCGTTGATCTCTTCAGGACGGTTCATTAGGGGTTTACCCCTAGTCGAATTGCTTATGGGTCTTGGGTAACTAAGCTTCCGTACGAACCTTTAATTATAAGGCCGTTCGGTCATATTTTTATCCTAGACTTGAATTCTAAGTTATTGGTATATTAGTAGTCATTTATGAATATCATTTGCTTTGATGAAAGTTTCTTGGGTTGTTCTAATTTATAGAACTATCCAGACATGAGTATGGATATTGAGCAAACGAGGTGTTGTAGAGCTTAGCAAATTGTCAAGTCTCCTGAGATGTGTAACACATCTGGTCGCTGCCTTCGTGTGGTTTGACGGGCACGTCTCAGGCTGAAGTTGACTGGCATGCTAAGTCCCAGCAATGTCTCTTTTGCTCAATATTTGTCACTACGTACTTTATATTGGATGGTGATTAGTTGTGATCATGAAGCACATTGAGGCTTGAGTGGCTATAATACGTGTATGGATCCCACTTTCCAAAATCATGTGGTGATCACGAATGACACCGGACAATATAAATTTCGGGTGCTCGACATGGTAATACGATCGACCTAATAAACTACAGATCTTTATAGTTAACGCTTATAGTAAATGTGAGAGCTGTCTCGGAATACCCATAAATAGCAACAGTATTTGTGAGTGGAATATTTATACCGACCTTTTATTAGTAAGTATGTCTTTTGGGATTTATGCTATCCCAAAGTCTGATTATCCTGACCTTGACTTTGGACGCTTCCTTCGCATTGTCAACAGCTTGAACCATGTCACTGGTAAAAGAAAAGGTAAGCTGCAGACTATATGCAGTGCATACGGACATACAGACAGGAAATATGGAAAATTAAATATTATATTTGCTAGTTTATATTTAGATTTAGAGAATCATAGATAACGGTCTATGATCTGTCGACTGACCTGATTACCGGATTATTAGCACAGCTCATCAACAGGTTAAAGAGCAACAGCTATTTCATTATTTCAGTCAAAATCAGTAATCGATAATTTCTTAAATAGGTTGCAACATGTACATTCAACGAACACCGAACAGCTCATTACTCAAAAATCCAAACAAATCAAATATTGAGAAAGTCTTAAATAGATCGCTGAGGAGATCATACAGCAGATGCAAGTTCGACCGTACCTGTGTGAATTGGGGAACGGTGGCAGATGTGCTCGATTTTTGGATCGGCATCTGGACTCCTGACATTTATTGGGTTGGATGATGATGTTTCAGATGAGTCTGTATCAAAATCGATGAAAAATCAATCTGTCCAAGGTTGAGGTAAAATAGTACCTGAGTTAGAGATGATTTGAGATTGCAAATCATCACCAATCGCGTTGAGTATTCCGCGGTTGCCGGTCCTCTTTCCCACCTCTCTATCGTTAATTTCTATCGGAGAAATGAGACCGATTTGTATATCTCTGGATTACTGCTGATCTGTTGTAAAGAAAAAATAGATGGGCTGAAAGAGCCCACGAAATTAGAAGGCAAATTGGCCCACCACGTTAGATTTGTACAGTCGGCCATGATAGTAAAATTGATATAATCAACGGTTAGATTTTTTCAGTTAACGTGAAAACTCATAGAAACTGTCCAATTAGTATAGGTATTAGTATAGGTATAGATAGATGTTATTGAAATAGATATTGGTAATCCTTAATTTTTGGTCAAAATGATGGGTACTTGATCAAATTTCCCAATAAACAATGATTTTACCTTCAAAACCAAAAAGTTCAGTTTTAAAGGCTGGGGCTAACTGAAATTTTTGTTAATACTCTTGCAGGATATTTATTTGTTATGTTCTTCCAAAATTTACCCTTTTTTTTTTCAAAAACTGAAATTGAGCACAGACATTCCACGTGACTAATTAACCAATCTGGTCCTTCAGCACTAATATGAATTTCCCTAGAATTTAGTAATTTCCACCGAAGCGAGTACACGTACGCATGTGGGAGATTTCTTACCGACTAAAAAATAATGTAAACAATGTTTACCAAAGCTAGTCAGTTGATTCGTCAACAGCGAGTTAGCTATATTTCCCATTTTGATGTTTGTGAAGATTAAGCCGTAATTTACCTCAAAACAAACAATTTTTTTCATACTTCTCATTTGAACACCATTTTCCTGACGTGCATAAATGCCAAGGTTCACATTCAGTTCATTTAACATGGGACCTAACAACATAACTGAACAATAGCTTCATACTACAGTAAACACAGCCATCAAACTCTCCACTGCCACACTATTCAACCTGGTCCTATAAAAGGAAATCAAGAAAGATTGGACAACTATGAGGATGGAACAGGATTAATCGAGTAATTGTGCAAGCATCATAGTGCCATAAGGCTGTGTTCGCTACTGTGAGTTCCCAAGCGCACAGTATTTTTTTCACGCGCATGTTTTTCAAACTACTAAATGGTGTATTTTTTTAAAAAAATTTCTATACAAAAGTTTCAAATTAATCCGTGCGTGCTGGGAACTCATGGCAGCGAACACAGCCTAAGAGTGAGATTGGGGGTATTCAGATAAGATCTGAGATTGAGAGGCATCAAGAAAATAAGTTAGAGGAACTCGAAGCCAGAGTGATCAACCAAATTTCCAGATCGAAGATGATTCGTCTCATGACGGACATTCGGTGAGAGCTAGACAGCGATATGAAGGAAATGTCCTGCCTCACACTTAGCAGCAGTGGTTGCTCCGACCTGCACGCACGGTAGCTTTTGCATTTACCGGAAAACGGTACAGCGTCTTTTCTCTCCTTTTGACGAGCAACTTGTTTATCCTAACGTTTTGAGAAGATGGATGCATTTATGATGTTCACCCGGTTAAATCGGTCTACATATGTTCACCATATAAATGCCACTCAAAATTCAGGGGGAACAGAGAAAAAAATATTGTTTGGATAAGGCTTAACCTACGGTTACAAGTTATAAACAGTAATATAAATGATTGCAGCATATATGGTGATTACATTTGTATTCATATACTTGATTTGATTTTTTTTTCCAAAGAGAGGACATACATATTTAAATAAAATCATATTTTCATATGTAGACTTTTATTTGAAAGTTTCATTTCGAAAAATCATATCTACCTAAACAGTAAAAATCTATATATACTCAATTTTTGAATATATCAGAGTATTTTAGAACAAATTAAAGTCTGTATTCAGCAAGAATTTAACTTAGGCCCCGTTCGGAAGTCCAACAAAAGTTGGATAAAACTTTGGATACTCGTGGCATGCTTTTCAAACTGCTAAACGGTGCGTTTCGTGCAAAAATTTTCTATATGAAAGTTGTTCTAAAATATTAAATAAATCCATTTTTCAAGTTTGTAATAATTAAAACTCAATTAATCACACGTTAATGTCACCTCGTTTTACGTGCATCTTTATCTCTTTAGGACATTCAAACACCACCTTACACGTGACGAGCCTGCTTTGGTAGATGGGCTGAGTCGTAACCGAGACCCAATTTCAGCGAAATTTAGTTTTTGAAGTTAAGGCTTACTGAAGATTTTTGTTAAGTTTTTTCAAAAACTAGTTTATTGTAATAAAATAAATCGTGCACAGCCATTTCACGCGACTAAATTAGCCAAATTTCCATGCATATGTACAGACTGCTGAGCTAAGTTATAATAATTGTAAGTTTGACCATATGAGTTATTGTGGTTCAAGATACATATATAAATCTACAGGGGTGTTAACATGTGACATACAACCCAACATAAAATAGTTATACAGTTGCAGAAAACCATGCTATAGCAAATTTTAGATAATCTGGTTTGCAATTGCAGTAAAATAAGAAAAATATAACTTAGATTGGTGCTACTCATATATTGTAGATCAAACAACATGTAAATTTGAAATCTATTTCGGAACTAATAAGAATAGTGGATCAAAAGAATAATTGTTGCACATTGTGATTTTGTGAAACTTTTAGTCATGATGTACAGGGTAATTTGTCACATGCCAATTAAGATGAATATGCTTTTGTGTAATTTGGGTTACACTCGAGCGTTTTATGAAATTTATTCTAATACAGTTATCCTCGTGACATCATTTATGTACTGTCTTTTTTCAAAAGGTAAAGATTATACTGTCGTGTAGTAATAATTCACAAAAGCAGTGCACACATATGCTTGTACAGAGGGTTCTTACAATGTAAACTATTATAAAAACGCCGCATAGCGGCCCACATTTTAGTGGCAATGAGCTATATTTACCATTTGTATGTTTATGAATATTCTGGCAATTTTTCTCAGAAAAAGAACGATGTTTTAACAAGCACATTATTTGGAGAAAAAATGTTGCTCATTTGATCAATCCCTTACCTGAAGTGCATAATTTAACATTCTGTCCATGGAACATGGGACCTAACAACATAACAAAAACAACAATTCGCACTGAAAACACACCCCTGCCTGCCTGCCAAACTCTCCACTGCCCAAGTATTCATCCAGTTGTATAAAAGGGAAGCAAGAAAGGTCAGACAATGAGGATGGAACAAAGATTAATTGAGGTGTTGTGCAGGCATTAGAGCACTGCCAATTTTTTTTTCGTGTGTGCATGTGTAGTTGGTGTATATGCGATAATTATCTTGAGAAAGTCAGAGTACCATGAGAATGAGAGCATGAGAATGAGAGGTATTCAGATGAGAATGAGAAGTGAGAGGCACTGGATGTGTTACTGATCGATAAAACTTGCATGTAGAAGAGTTTCTGTATGGCAACGAACTTTAATTTGGGAGAACTCCATCGCTATATATATATTAATATATAATGTATGAAGCACATGTTCTGCCTCCGTTTCATAATTTCAACACAAAACTAGTGACGACTGATGAACGGTGAATTGGGAAGAAATAGCGGGTTCATATGTTTATTAGGGCTAAAGGTTTAACCTATGCCAACTGATTAAGTAAAAAAGGTAAAAATTTTATGACGTTTGACTTTCTTTATCAAACTTTTAAAATATTGATTATCAATAAATTTAAAATATCCGGTTTAAAAATATTAAACTAGTATATGTTGATTTATATTTAAAAGTACTTTCACAACATAATAAACTTATTAGATTTTATAAGCTTATCTATACTCATATAAAATAAAAAGGAGTAGTGGTGGTGGTGAGCAGTGAATCTGCCACCACCACCAACTCCATACCTTTTTTTGAATGGGAAAAGGACATATCAACCACCCCATCACCGACTTTATTTCTTTCTTTTGGGAAAGAAAAAATAATAGCGTGAGGTCAGAGGGATCCATATATCAATAACAAATTTACATAGAAATTAAGAGATCATGTATACCGAAAATATTGGTAATAATGGGTAAATGATTATTTTCATTAATTAAAATCCCGTTGCAACGTGAGGGCAATATGCTAGTTTTATTTAAAAAATTGTAGCCAAAGTCTCACCATGAAAACCGTTGAAAAATAAAATGCTGTATATCTTTATCGGTGGGAGTACTTATTTCAAAAACTGTGTGCTAACAATTATAACAATGAAGATGAAGAAGGGCATCGTGGAAGCTGTTGATCAAGATGGCGCAACTGAAGCAGAGTATAAGCAGAGCAGAGCAGCAAGGAGAAGTGGAGAACTAGAGAAGCCAAGAAGATCCAAACGTGGCGCCAGAAATAAAAAAGCCAATTCAAATTATATTAGGCCAACATGGGCCATTTAGTGAATATGTATTATCTGGCCCCTGTTAGAGAATCAGTGAGATAAGGAGTAGCCGACTCCTCGATTCGAGTCCAATTCGTTACAAATTCTAGCAGTAGCTAACAATATGGTATTGACATGTGGACCCTACTTACACATGATGAACCCACTTTGTACGTTAATTAGATGATGATGGCCTGGCTAGTAACCGAGTCCCAAATTTTTGGAAAAAAAATCGGTTTTTGACGTTTGGGGCTGACAGAAAACTTGTGCTATCAAAGCATTTTGAGGGTGGCAGTTCAGTAGCATCTGTACTTAATTTACACGATGAGACTCATTTTGTTGGATGACCTAGGTAGTAATCGAGACATAATTTTAGGAAAACTTAGTTCTAGAGTTGAGCAAACAAGTAATCTTGTTACATTTTTCGAAAGTTTTATATAAAAAACCATTAAATTCGTAGGCACAGCACTCTGAAACATGCATGGAAGCAACTAATTAACCAATTTCCTGTGCGTGGTCACGCGCAGACAGTTGAGCTCCCAAAACTAGTCAAAACTGTTAGAAATGAACAGTAAAAACAATAAATTTGCTCTTTTTCCCTTGATCTCAAATGTCCCATTATATAGGGAGATTTAGTGTATTACATGCCTAGGATTCTAAGCAACATTAATATTGCAATAAGAAGCAATAAGGAGCAATATTGCAATAAGGATGATTTATATGACTGTTATAAGTCATTTTATTCTCCTCTTGATTGCTGCCCTTAATGAGATCAAATAATGGCCAAGTAATGACTTTTGTAACACTTCCTCTTTTGATCGAGTCCATCTTGAGATCAATTTGTGCTTTAATTCCTTTAAAAAACCCTGTGAAAAAAAATATGAATAATTTGACTGGTGATTGCTCTAACATGAACCTGCAAGGTTTAAGGAGTAATCGATGCCTTGTTTTATCTCTAGAAAAACTATTGTGGAAAAAACATAAAATAAGACATATGCTTGCATCAGACATTGTCTCATTAAAAACTTTGTATGAGAAAACCAACTGCTAAAAACTCAAAAAAGAAAAGAGTACAATGTGAAGCGTTTAACAAGGTCCATCATTCAGAGAGTCTCCTCCTGAAACTTGCAAGTCTCTGAGCCGTCTTATACCAATTCCCTCAACACATTTCTCGAATGAGGAAGCAGGTAGAGACTTGATAAAGAGATCTGCCAGATTATCACAAGACTTTGTCTGTAAGATGTTTATTTCTCCACTTTGCTGAAGCTCATGGGGATAAAACAACTTAGGAGCAATATGTTTGGTAACATTGCTCTTGATGTAACCTGTTTGCATCTGCGTAATACAAGTAGCATTATCCTTATAGATAATGATAGGTGATTCTGAGGAACCAATACCACAAGATTGTTCAATG
This sequence comes from Oryza officinalis, assembly GCA_008326285.1. Lineage (NCBI taxonomy): Eukaryota > Viridiplantae > Streptophyta > Magnoliopsida > Poales > Poaceae > Oryza > Oryza officinalis. The sequence continues at coordinate 27,309,804 of BDMV01000012.1, forward strand.
TGGTTTATCATTCTGCGGAGCCATACGCATTCACGTGATGCCTCAAATAGTGCGATGATTTCAGAATGATTTGTGGAGGTAGCCACTAATGTTTGTTTAGATGACTTCCATGATATGGCAGTTCCTTCATGAAGGAATACAAAAAAACCTGTCTATGATCTGGCATTGTGGGGATCAGACATATAGCTAGCATCAGTGTATCCAACTAAGTTAGGATCATTAGTTATCTGAAAGAATAAGCTAAGATCCTTAGTACCATTCAAGTACCTGAGGATTTGTTTTCCTCCGGTCCAATGACGTTTAGTTGGGGCAGCACTATGTCTTGTCAATAGATTTACTGCAAATGCAATGTCAGGCCTGGTACTATTTGCAAGGTACATGAGTGCTCCGATGAGACTGAGATAAGGATATTCTTGTCCTAATATCTCTTCTCTCTCCTTCCGTGGTCGGAAAATGTCCTTTTATTTATCGAGAGATCGAACAACCATGGGGTTTTATTTGGGTATGCTTTGTCCATATTGAATTTCTCCAATAATTTTTGGACATAGACAGATTGATGCACTAAAATTCCCGAGTGAAGGTGCTCGATTTGCAAACCTAAGCAAAATCTGGTTTTACCCAAATCCTTCATCTCAAACTCTATCTTAAGATGGTTGCGGGCTTCATCAATATCTTGTGTGTTACCAATGATATTCAAATCATCCACATACACTGATATGATGCAAAATCCTATGGAGGATCTTTTGATAAAGATGCATGGGCAATCAACATTATTTGAATAACCCTTCTGCAGAAGGTACTCTCTCAGTCGGTTGTACCACATTCTACCTGACTGTTTAAGACCATAGAGTGATCTTTTGAGCTTTACACAATACATATTGCAATTTGTGCTATCATTCGGTATAGGGATCCCATCGGGGACCCTCATATATATGTCCGAATCTAGTGATCCATATAAATATGCTGTCACGACATCCATCAACTGCATAGATAGACGCTTTTGAGTTGCCAGTGATATCAAGTATCAGAACGAAATTCCACTCATGACTCGAGAATATGTTTCATTGAAATCAATGTCGGGTCTCTGCGTGAACCCTTGTGCTACAAGCCTCGCCTTATATCTCACCACCTCATTGTTCTCATTCCGCTTCCGAATGAAAACCCATTTGAAACCTACAGGGAAGGTTTTTGGAGGTGTAGGTATTACTGATGAGAATACCTCTCTTTTATTGAGGGAGGCTAATTCTTCTTCAATTGCTTTCTTTCATTTGTTCCAGTCCGAGCGCCTTTTGCACTTTACCATGGATTTTGGATCTGGATCATTTTGGATGGTATCTGCAATTGATGAGGCAAAGTATATGTCGACAATTGTAGTCTTATGATCGAATGATTCTCCAGACTCAACATAGTTTATGGAAATTTCATGTACCCCAGTTGTCGGCTCAGTATTTCCCAATATGACCGCTTCGGGGTGTCCCAATGTCCCATCATCAGAAATTGAGTGCACTGTTGATGTGGGAAGTGGATTGGATAAATCCACTTGGTGTCTCTCAACTTGAGGTTGAGATTCATTTACTGTGTCAGAGGATTCTTTCCTCTGTTTCCTCGTGCGCTTGCGAAGATTTGCCGTACTTCTCCCACTCTCTTTTGAGGAAGGGAGTTGAACAGTTTTGTTTGGTACCTCTATTCTTTCTAGCACATTCCTTGCGGGAATGTATGATTTTGTGACACTTTTATTCACAGTAAATGAGTCTGGCAAATTGTTTGCAGCAACCTGCAAATCAATGATCCTTTGAACTTGAAGTTCAGATTCTGTGGTACAAGGATCCTCCTTTAGGGTGTCAAAGGCATCCCAATTTATTTCCGGGCATTCAGTGTGATACTTGAATTCTCCCCCTAATGCCGGGAAATGTTTTTCATTGAAGATACAATCAGCGTACCAGGCTGTGAGCAAATCCCCTGTAAGGGGTTCCAGGTATTTAATGATCGACCGAGATAGATACCTCACGTAGATCCCCATTTTCCTGTGAGGGCCCATGGATGTACGTTTTGGTGGTGAGATTGGTATGTATACAGCGCAACCAAATTTCCGCAGATGGGAAATACAAGGAGGATCACCATGAACTAATTGCAGCGGGAAAACTGTATGGTATGCAGTTGGACGCAATTGTATTAAGTCACCAGCATGTAAGACTGCGTGACCCCAACAAGAGGTTGGTAGATTACAATTTTGCAATAGTGGTCTGGCAATAAGCTTTATTCTCTTGATAAGAGATTCAGCTAAACCATTCTGTGTGTGAACATATGGTACAGAATGTTGAACTTCAATTCCTAAAGCCATGCAATAGTCATTGAAGGCTTTGGAAGAAAATTCTGCAGTGTTGTCCAATCAGATTGATTTTATCTGGTGTTCAGGTTGATTTGCTCTAAGTCTGATGACTTGTGCAATCAATTTTGCAAAGACATGGTTCCGTGTCGATAATAGACACACATGAGACCATTTTATGGATGTGTCTATTAGAACCATGAAATACCTGAATGGTCCAGACAATGGTTGAATGAGGCCACAAATGTCACCTTGAATGCGTTCAAGAAACTTTAGTGGTTCAACTGTTATTTTAAGATGTGAGGGTGTCAAAATTAATTTCCCAGTTGCACGTGAGGTGCACACAAAATTTGAGGTTTCCGGGAATTTTCTGTCGCTCATATCATGTCCAATTGAATTGCTCATGATTTTTCTCATCATCTCGATGCCAGGATAGCCAAGGCGTTCATGCCAAGTTTTGAATGCATCCATATTCTGAAAAATCACTTTGTATGCAACATAAGGTACGGGTTTGATGTATTTGTAGTACGATCCAGACGGGAGAGAAGGCATCTTTTCAAGCGTTTGTTTGCCATATCCAGTATCTTTGGTCAAGAGGAGGAACTCCTGATTATTTTCTTCATATGTTTCCACATGAATCCCATTTTTCTGGATATCTCTATAACTTAGTAGGGTACGTGTTGAATCGGGAAACAATAATGTTTCCTCAATATTTATTTGTGTACCCATTGGAAGTATGATATTGGCTCTACTAGAACCAACAATCATAGCTTCGCGTCCCGCGATGATCAAAACTTGTCCTTCTCTCTTTGTGAGAGTTTGGAAAATTTTGACTTCCCTAAGTATAGTGTTAGTGGTATAACTGTCCACTAGACATATCTCTTCTTCCATTGGATTGACTCCCGTAACAATCTATATAATGCAGAATTTAAATTCGTAAGAATAAAGGCAAAATATAGAAAAACACATAGAATATATTAAGATAGCAAGTGTGTTATTACAACTGATAAATGGTGTGGCAACATCATGTCTTTATTACAATGATTACTTTTGCAAATTTAAATTAAAGCTATGGAGCCTATTTGAGGTCTCCAAAAATGTTGTTGGAAGCATATTCCACGAGCATGTCATCGATGTACATAGAGCCTTCCTCTTCACTTGGTGGAGTCTTGGTTTTGCTCGGTCCCGCTCTATCAAGGGTGGGGTCCATTGCTCCAGTCTCCAGTGCTTGAGAGGTAAAGTGTGGTTTATGCTTCTGGGTGTTCTGTGTATGACCCATGGACTTCATGTATAGATCAACAAGGTGCTTAGGGGGTCCTGCACTTCTTAGCAATATGATTGTAGCAACCACACCTGAAGCAAGTGGTATTTTTGCCACTATCATTTTTGGGCTTAGAAATGCCTTTCCCCTTTTGGGCGTTCTCACGTGGCTTTTTGGTTCTCTTGTGCTTGCTCTTGCCAGAGGAATTTCCAGTCTGTGTATTCCCATTCGGGACATTTTTCTTTACATTCACATGTACTTCAGACAATGGTGCAGTGCCCAACGGGCGCTGGTTTGAGTTCCACACAGTGAGTTCATGGTTTTTTTCTGCCTGTTTCAATGTCTGAATGAGTAAAGTGTGGACTGTGAAATTCTTCTCACGATATTGTTGAGTAATGATCCGTTCTGATGGGAGCATTGTAGACAAAGTCTTTTCAATTTTATCCGCTTCAGAAGGTTCTTTCTCACAAAACCGGAGCTTAGAGCATATCTTATGAACAACATGGTTGAACTCATTTACAGTTTTGAAATCCTGTAGGTGTAGGTGGTTCCACTCATGCGTTGCCTCTGGGAGGAGGATAGCTTTATGCTGTTCATATCGATTTTTGAGAGTTGCCCACAAAGCACGTGGGTCCTCCTCATACATGTACTCCATTTTCAAATCCTGATGGATATGATTCCTTATTACTTTTAAGGCGGAGAATTTAGACATGTTAGAGGGGTAATTTTGTCCACAGTTGTTTCATCTATACAACTGTATAGTCCATTTGTCGATAGATTTATTTTGACATCCATCGCCCAAGTAGGGAAATTGGAACCATCAAGAGCGAGAATATCAAACTCTTTGGTTTCCATCTCACCTACATTGTGATAGCCAAAATTTTGAGAAATTATGGCATATTTGCATTAAAATAATAATAACAATAAGAATAATAATAATAATAATAGAGCGATAAATTAAATGTTGCAAAGTAATTGTAAAATAAAAGACATGAAAATGTATAGAGTGCTGAAAATAGACTCATATTTATAATAACATAGAGTTACAGGGTGCTAAGAGCAAGTGTACATTCTCTGGTTATTTGCGAAAAGTAAATTGACCAAAGGTTAGGTACTAAAATATAAAATTCAGAAAATTATAAAGATAATTGGGCGGTGGGCCGAAACAATCTCAGTTTCGGCCCACCAGCCAGTTTTGGTCCAAGAGGCCGAGGGGGGGGGGGTGGCGCGGGCGCGCAAGGCGGCCCGGCCCAGTGGCTGGCGCGGGGTGGCGGCCCATTAGCGGGGCGGCTAATGGGCCGGCCTTGCCCAGCTGGCTTAAGGGCAGGGGGCGCAAACCCTAACCCGTCCTCCCCTTCAAGCAACCGCCGCCTGCCTGTGGGGGAGAGAGGCCGGCGCGCCACCCCCACCGTTGGCACCACTTCTCGCAGCTGTCGCCACTGCCGACGTCGACACCACCGCCCGCAGTCGCCGTCGCCGCGCCCGCAGCCGCTGCCGCCGTGGCCACCCACAGCCGCTGTCGCTGTGGGGAGGGACGGGCGCCACCGTCGCCATGGGGAGGCCGGCGCGCCGCTGCCATGGGGAGGGATGGGTGCCGCCGCCATGGGGAGGCCGCCGTCGCCCGCAGCCGTTCCCCGTCGGGCGCTGGCACAACTGCTGCCGCCACCGCCGTCGTTGGGCGCCTGCGTGGCTGGTGCGCGGTCGGCGTTGTCCGGAGCCGCCGTGGCCGCCGCCGGGACCGACACCGCCACGCCACCGCTACCGCCGATCCACCGTTGCCGCCGCGGCCGCCATCCTGCACCCCCTTCCCTCCCACTTTCTGGACCCCTTCACTTCCCTTGCTCAGGCCTTCCCCTCACCCGAAGGTGGGGACGGCTGACCTTGCCGCCGCCGCTCGTCTTGGCCGGGACATGCCCAATCTTGATGATGCGACGGAGGCCGGGGCATGCGTTCGCTGCCACGGCTGCGGTCGGGCGACCGGGGAATGGAGGGACTGGTGGTGGAGATGGAGGTGCGATCGCAGAGATGTTGGAAGCGCCTGCTACCATGTAAAAGGGCGGGGCTCCGCGGCGTGCGGCGATGGTGCCTTGGAGGAGGAACTCCGGTGGATCAACTGGTTTCGGTGTGTGGAGCGGTATTGCCGGTGAGTAGTCCGGCGACGGTGATGGTGAAATGGCGTGGCGATGATGCTCTGTCCAGCCGTGGTGAGGGCAAAAGGACATCACAACGTCGGGCTTCTTTTGCTGCGTCCGCACCCTCGCTGTCCACCCATGGGACTCGCAGTGATGCGGTGACTCCACCAGAATACGTTTTGGTGCCGTGCACACATCAGTCACCGCCAGAGTCCCTTGGCGAGTTGCGAGGGTGCTGGAGCTGGCACTGTCGGATCTGGTGTTGCCGCGAGCAGCGGCACCGTCGTCGCAGCATCATCCTCCACATCTGGCTAAGCCAGAGGGAGGAGAACGGGGGCCACGGGCGGCAATGCCGGCACCACGGCCCCTGCCACGTCGAGGACAGTGCACCGAAGCTCGGAGAATCCGCTTGATCTGTTGCATGAGACAACGGAGGTTGCGGGGAAGGAAGAATTTGGCATCGAGAGGAATGGGACGAGCCATCTTACCCTTCACGTGTCGGTGAGTGCTTTCACTGTTCTTGCTCGGTTAGAGCGTGCTGATAACGTGTTAGAAATGAACAGTGAAAACAGTGAATTTGCTTTCTTTTCATTGATCTCAAATGTCCCATTATATAGGGAGATTTAGTGTATTACATGTCTAGGATTGTAAACAACATTAATATTGCAATAAGGAGCAATAAGAAGCAATATTGCAATAAGTATGATTTATATGACTGTTACAAGTCATTTCATTCTCCTCTTGATTGCTACCCTTGATGAGATCAAATAATGGTCAAGTAATGGCCTTTGTAACAAAAATATTTGGTGACAGTGACCTAATTTTCCTATTTTGATTTCTTAAGATTATGCCAAAAACTTTTTTACAAAAAAGCCAAACATGAAGGTATATGAGACGACAAATTTAACCAACCAGATACAACTTATTCAGATGCTGATGTGCATGTATAAATGCTCATTCACACTCGGTCCAACCAATAAGGGACCTGACAAAATTAATGAAGAATAACTTCACGCTGAAAACACACGCCCATCAAACTTTGTACTACATGATATTTCATCCTCGTCTATAAAAGAGATACGAAGAAACATCAGACGATGAGGATGGAACAAGATAAATCAAGGAACTGTGCAAGCATCATAGTATTGTTTGTGTGTATCTATAATTGGAGCACATGCCAGAATAATCTTAAGAAAACCGGAGTGCCATGAGAATGAGAGGTATTCAGTAAAGACGTGAGAAGCCAAAATGCATTTCTGTTCAAGGATGCTTGCTAGTTCAGGTTTATCCGAGTATTCTCCAGCATTTGGCAAAGAACTAGACAACCACGTGTTGAGAAGACGGAAGCAGTGGGTGCTTTGAACCGCACAGATTGCAGATGACAACATTTGTCTAGTTGTAAGACTGGCACCATACTACTAAAAAACTAATCTTTCGTCATGGTACCCAAAAACCATAAATATCTCAGCTCTATTATCAACCGATAGTAAAGATGTTCTTTAGTACCGATTAAAAAGCCTCATGGCACTGTACAATCTTTAATATCGGTTGATAACACCAATCGGTACTAAAGATTATTTTTAGTCTCGGTTCAACCTTGTTAGACCGTGTAAGGCCCCCGGCTCTTTAGTACCGGTTGGTATTACCAACCAGTACTAAAGATAAATACTTTAGTACCAGTTGATGTTATCAACCGGTATTAAATTGATCTTTAGTATCAATTGGTAACATCAACCGGTACTAAAGATTATTTTTTTATATGTCTTTTTTCTTCTCCAGCCCGAGTCATTGCTGTCAAGAGGAGGAGGAGGAAGAGAGATGTATATTTGTTCGTGTGTACATAGGTAAATAATAAATTAGTAAATTAATTATTGTTTATGTATTAATTATGATTACTATAAGTAAAATAGAAGTTCTTCATAGTCAAGGAGACAAAAAAAATTGACTTAAGTCTTGTCCAAAGCAACAAGTATTATAAACCGGAGGTGTATGCATATTTGTCAGAAATGTAGATATAACAATATACCTTGCACCTTTTGTAGTAATTTATATTTTCTGTATTATTTAATGTTAGGAACAGATGGGAGAGTCTGATAAGGAACAGTTCCTCTTGGACATGATCAATGAGGGTAGCAGCCAGTATTACGTGCCGGTCGAGGAGGAAAATAAGGATCCAAGCCAATACTTGAATGAGCAGCAAGAGGAAGGGAATTAGGAGGAACGCGAAGAAGTAAACGAGGAGGAAAACGAGGATGAGCAACAGGACAACCACTTGAACGTTGGTTCGAAGAGTGCACACGGACAACAAGGTCTCGCAAAGAAGGTGGAGGGGAGACACATTATAACTGCAGTGAAAGCATCTGGTGAACCAGTTGCCCCCGAAGATGCTGCAAGGAAGTTTGTGTCACATAGCGGTTGGGACGTGAGGGGTCACGTGCCCATCAGCATACAGAATTAGCGCAGAACAAGGTCACGCGGTGATATGGAAGAAACGTATCTTCCAAACACAGAGAAGGACATGTTGTGGACCACCATGCTCGAGACCTTCACGATCCCTCAGGCAGAACATACCAAAGTAAAGGATTTGACTCTCAAACACATGGCCACACAATTTCAGTGCTTCAACAAAGATTTGTACAACAAATATATCCTGAAGAGTCTGACACCAGATTTTAACAAATTTTTCAAACTGAGGGATTATTAGGATGCATTTGTGGCCTCCAAGATAGCGAAGAACAAAACCAATGCCGCCTGAAAAAAGTACTTGCACCGGCTAAGGTCGAGCGGCTATAAGAAGGCAGTGCCCAAATGACAGAATATGAAAGATGCTTTAGCTGCAAGAGGTATTGTTTTGGCCATAGTTGATTGTCCTGAACGATGGTACTATACTCATGGGGAACACTAAATACTGCTGATGGCTCCCTGATCTTTAGCGATGAGATATGACAAGCAGCTGACTGTCTCTTGAATGCCCTAGAGGCCTCTACTCAAGGAAGATTCCAGCCCGACAGAGAGAAGGACGAGCTTACGCTGGCACTGTAGAATGCCGAGCACCCAGGACAAACGCGTGGAAAAGGCGTAGTTCCATAAAAGTACAGGTTTCAAGAGGACATCCACACGTACCGAAGTCACATGAGAAGCAAGAGAGATCAGGATGCGAAGTTGACTGATCTGGAAATGAAGGTCACGAACTACAACCAAAGACTACAAGAGGAGACGCTTAAGCGAGCAGAGCCAGCAGACCCAGTCGTTTGTTCCTCACGTCATGGTTAGCCTCTCAGGCAATCGAAGCAGTTGCGCTTCTACAGGACAAGTAGGAGATCAGACCAACGAAGCTGTAGCAGCTACTCTTGTCGACAAACCACGGTACCCCGTGGATGAAATCACGCAGCGGACACCATGTGAACTGCATATTCCCTTCAAGAACCTATAAATTAAGGTATGCTCGTAGTTTGCACATCCTGTTTTGTACTCTATGGAAAGTCATGGATATACACTAATTAACCTCGTTTCTCGTGAAGGTGATGTATGGCATGGCAATACAAGTGGAGCAAGACCAGAGGTACCACTGTAGGCCAATGCCACCTGGTTACTCGAAGGTTGGGGTGGAGTAGGTTTGCTTAGGCTTTGAGGATCTTGAGCTGGACATCCCCGGAGAAGATGGGGAGACGAAACTAGGACAGATATCCCACGCCATCATACTATGGAGCAAGCGCTACATCGTGTTTCCTGGGCGAGCAACGGCGTCGGTTCCTACATCTCCACCACCACAGCCTAATCCTCAGTCTCCACCGTCTTCTCCATTTCCTCCGCAACCTCGGTCTCCACCGTCTCCTCCATCTCTTGGGCAACCTCAGTCTGCATCCTCTGCACCACCGCAACCAGATGCACCAACATCCGACCTGCCGACCTCCTCCGTGTTGTCAAAGTATATACAAACAAAGAAGTGTACATTTGACGAGCCAAAGAAATCAGCTCCAAAGAAAAGACCATATGATATGATTGAGTCGGAGAATGAAGCGGAAGTAGCAAACAGGTCAAGGCTCAGTTCAAACCGCGAAGTCCACAGAAGAATGTTCCAATAGACCTAGCAACCAAGGCATTTTTTTAGAAGATGAGCGAACCGGCGAAAGCGAGCATGATATCGGACTATGACCGCTCATTACGCATATCTTTTCAGAAGACTAAAAGAAAGTCAAAAGATGTCTCTCAGCTCAGAAAGAAAGCAAAACAAGCGGTTAAGCCGATGCCATCTGAACATGAACTTAGTATACAACAATTTATGGTAGACACAAATCTTACCGAGGAGCAATTGCTGGGGATTGCCCCTATCAAGAAGACATCAACAGATGATCTAAAACACAAATTTACCCTCGCCGAACCACTTGTCAAGCTAGAGCAGGTCAAGAACCTATGTACACAGATGTACTGATTCCATCAATGGTACATGTAACAATCAGCCAATGGTAGGGTCATGTTTGCTGCGAGGATTAAAGACACAAATTACTTTAATGGGTTATACGATATGTGGATCAACTTCCATGATGTCTACGACGTATATCATCAAGACGCCCTTGACGTCTCTCTTCTTAGTTGCTGGGTTCTGTAAGTGTCGTTTAGTTTTATTTCATTCCTTAGTTCGTCGTATGTAACATCGAATATTAACCGTGTGCGGATACCTCATATCTTTTCTTTGCGCTGTAGAATGGAGGTTCAACTATACCGTAGGTAGGAAGCTTTCAGGGTTGATTTCTTGGACCCCTACATAATTAACAAGATGACTATACGGGACTTTGCAGACGAAATAGAGGATAACATTTACAAATTCTTGATGCAGCAACATTATAAGAACTTCATACTCTTGTCTTACAACACAAAGTGAGTTTTTACCGTCTTTTGTACTAATTTCCTTCTCGTATTCATACAATGATATGTATATCATCTCACGCAATTTGCAGATTCTAATTGGTCCTTTTTGTCATAGACACTTCCATAAGCAAGATCCATGTCTTGGACTCTATGCAAAAATCAAAGGAAACTTTCACCATGATTTTTGACATGCTTAACAGGTAATGTCATCCATTCCACTATCATTATGATTGTTGCTATCGCTACTATGTGGATCAAAGCATCACTAATCATAGTTTGCAACTACAGGGCGTGGGCACGGTTCTGTACAAATGTCCACGGGGTATTCAAAGAAGACCTGGAAGTGAGGATGGACTTTCCGGTACGTTACATGATCCAAAATTATATATCTCATTTATTCTATAATAGACATATATATTTAATAAGTTCGTTTCTCCTTTAGTGTTTATGACAGGAACAAAGGAACAACTTTTACGGCTACTATGTTTGTAACTTTATTCACAACATAACACACAAGATTAACACTGATAAAGATATGGAAGTACGTAAACATTATTCATACATTATTTACACTCTTCTTATCAATTTAATATATTTACATCTCATTTTTTTAAAATGACAGATTATTTGAATAAAGGACGAACTCCCTCCGATGGATTACATAAAGGCTGTTCAAGAACAACTGATGGGATTTATTATGGACGAGATTGTTAATCCGATGGGAGATTTCACGACAATGGACAACCTATTCCTCGACCCGAACCTTCCTCTTAGCTTTTGTAATATATGATAGAACATTAGAAATTAATGACGATTGTACATATATCAAAAAATATTTAATTCCTATTGTACATAAATAATATATACCAGCAATTATATATGTGATGCTATATACAAATATATATTAATCATATGTGTATATATTTACTTATATATATATATATGTGTGTGTGTGTGTATGTATTTGTGTGTGTATATATATACACACACATATACACATGCATATATATACATGTATGTATTTATACCTATATATAAAACAGCAGTAAGCAAAAAAAAGTGAAGAAAACATATCAACCAGTACTAAAGATGGTAGCACCAGCCACATGACGCTACTATCTTTAGTACCGGTTTGTGTTACCAACCGGTACTAAAGATAATTTTTAGTTCCGGATGAAATAACCGGGACTAAAAATATCCATTTTTAGTTTTGGATTGTGTGTCCCGGTTGCACAACTAGAAGTAAAATGGGTTGCCAACCGGAACTATCATGTCTTTCCCCAGCAGTGCCAAATATAGTTATCTTGTAATATTTATGCTAACTGAATTCTTTTTGATTATGTGTGCCATCGGATCTTCATCCAACGGCCAGCAAAAACAAGCCTCATAAGTTGGCCTCGGTTGATTATAAGCCGTAACGGCTTATCAGTGATAAAATAAATATTATGAATAAAACTTATATATATATATTTAATAAAAATTATATATATATATATATTTAGCAACTTAAAAGCTAATGTAAAATATAAGTATATTAAAAATACCCTGAAATCAACTTTAAAATAAATTTTTAAAGTTTTAAGATTAAAATTTTGGCAGCGGCTGATTTTTTTACAAACAATGAGGCCCAAAAAACCACTAATGGGTTTGTTGTCTGTTTTGTGTGTTTCATCCTTGTGGGCCACCTAGCATTTGCATTGAATTTTTTTATTTTAAATTTTATTTATTAAAATATTTAAAAAATAATTTTTTATTTTAAAAATTTACAAATCTAACCACCCATCGCTCTCTGGGAGGACTTTTTTTAAAATCGCCCTCTCAGAAGGCGATTTATCTGACATGACAGACGCCCGTTGGCCCTCGGCCAACGGGGGAGGGAAAATTTTCAGGCGACCCCCTTGCCGTACTCGAGGAGGGCGTTTTTTCACTGTTGGGGTCCGCCTACAAAAGGACGGTGAGGGCGGCTTGGTTTTTTTGCAGGCGACCCCTTTGCCACCATTTGATAGGGTGTTTTTCCACTATTGGGGCCCCTTCAAAAGGGCGGTGAGGGCGGCTTGGCTTTTTTGTAGGCGGCCCCCTTGCAGCCCTCTGGTAGGGCTTTTTTTATTGTTAGTTTAAAAAATTAAGTAAATCATCGTTTTGAGTACGAACAAAATTGGAAGAATTTTTTGAAATGTAAATCATTTATTGTTAACTCGGATTGGAGTCCAAAAAGGGGTTTTTTCATCGAAATATTGAACTGTTTGTTAAAAAAATTAGGTAAATCATCGTTTTGAAAATAAACAAAATAGGAAGAATTTTGTAAAATTGCAAGGATTTATTTTTCACTCAGATTGGAGCCCGAGGAGGGGGTTTTTTAATCAAAATATTGAACTCTTCGTTCCAAAAATTAGGTAAATCATTGTTTTGAAACGAACAAAATGGAAAGAATTTTGTAAAATTCCAATGATTTATTTTTCATTCAGATTGGAGCCCGAGGTGGGGTTTTTTTTACCTCTAAAATGCAAGCTAAAGTTGCATATAATTCTCGCGTATGTTGAATTATGTAATCATGTATACAATTGAAGATAGAATTTATGAAAATATATGCACATACTTATAAATTATAAGGAATACAACGTATTGGGGCGTAAAAGGAACTTTGCAAATCAAAACGATACAATCCCATTAATTTATAATGTGTGACGCATAGAACAACACACCATCGTAATTAAACATTATTATGATAAGATAGTTAAGAAGTGTCTTGGATACATGATACAAATTTGTGGGTCCCGACGAATCGAGCCTGAGCTTATCTACCGACCCCTTCTACGTCGTTCAAAGTGAACTGCATTTTCGTGCTCCTTCAATCGCTGGTACTCTACTTGTGTTTCAGACTCAGTTATCTTTTGGCCATGATATGTTGGATTGACATTGTCGATCCACAGAATGAATCTGCACCTCCTTGGATTGCTCTGAGAAATAAACGTACTTAGTAAGTTAGAGTAGTAATATTATACAGATGGTAGCGAAATTGGAAAAATGTAATACGTACAACGAAGTTGTTGTCTATGTTGGGGCAGACAAAATATCTCCTGCCAAATGTTTGTTCTGCAAAGTAGGTAGCCACCTGGCGGCGATATCTACAACCACACTTTGGACGCTCCGACCATTTAGGTAAACCTAATGAATTGTTCCTCCAATCTAAGCTTGCAATTCGTACCCGACGTTCGTACTCCATCCATGCCTGAATGAATTTTGTGGTCGTCTTAGGTTGCGTTATCGTTTGACTGATGGAAGTAACTCTGACCGTATCGATCCGCTGTACGAATTGATATTTCCATACATCCTCTTATTTGTACAATTTTGTAAGAAGAGGTAAGTGTAGGAAAGTAGCGATTAGTGGTACCGAAAAAGATCATGCTTATGACAAAATCGTCATCGATAATATTAGGACACACGAAGCATCTTTGTCCTCGAGTTCGTTGTCTTACGGACCTTATTACCTGACAATAGTCACCATAATGACACTCTGGACGTTCCTGCCATGTGGGGAGTCCTAGGGGATTTACCTGCCATTCTAAAGCTTCTGCAGCAATTCGCCGTTCATGCTCTTTCTTCCGCCTAAGGTAGTCCGATCTTGTTTCACTACATGAATATCCACGTGTTCTCCGTATCTACCCACTCAATGATGTTGCACACTGTACGATGTCCGCGTAAGATCTTATGGTAGCACAGAAAAGCGTTTTATGTATTGATTATAGTTATTTGAACTTGGAACAAATGAATCATACCTGATCAATGTTTGGGCATTGGAAGAATCTCCTGCCCCGAGTTTCTACCATGAGGGATGACTTAACTATGCATCGATCCCCACAAGCGCACAATGGATGGTCACACCATGGGAGAAACCAATTGGCGAGAGAATCGCTTCGCCAATTGAGACGCTCAACAAATGGAGCTTCCATTCTCTCTAGATTCGTGGAAATTTGAAAGATGATATGAAGAGCTTGTATTCGACTTGTCTATTTTATAGTGGAGCAACCAGTGCTAGAACAGGACTTAATGAGAGCCAATTTTTTTCACTGTATGTGACAACACGAGTACGCGCCGGAAGTTGATCGTAACAACTCGAACTGGCAGTGTGTCCGTGTATTGTGGTTTACTGTGCGAGCCAAAGTACTTGGTGTAGGGTTTCTGCAGCGTACCGACGACATGAGCACGCGCGAGCAGGAATTACTTTACCTGACAAAGTTGCGGGGAAAGTTGATCTTGACAACTTGAGCTGGTGTTGTGTCTGTGTACTGTGGTATACTGTGCGATGTAATGGAACCGAACCTTAAACGCTGAAAGTTTGTTGTTGTACGCATAAGTAGTTGTAGCAGCGTATGGACGACAGGAACCCTATATATTAATGGGTAAAGACAATGGAACTGTAGTAGTAACTGCAAAAGTAGGATTGGTCCACAGAACTATAAACCAAAAGAACAGTGCATACAAGCACTCAAGAGGTGGACCACTACTGCTAAGCCCTCTTACCCCTGTCTCTCCAGGAACCAGTACCAGCTTTCAGTGTTCTCACTCTACAAATGCAAAAACCATAGGTAACACCTGATTGTTCCCACCAGCTCCAATCGCTGTCAATATCTGACCTTTGTATTTACCGGTCAAAAATGTTTCATCTTTGCATAGTACAGGATGACAATGCACAAAAGCGTTGATGCAAGCACCCAATGAGAAAAATGCTCTTTGCAGCACAATCTTGGTAGGATCATCAGCTGATTGAAATGTATGCATGTCATAGTAAGTATTACTATTTCTTTGGGCAATGCTAGCTAACAGACGAGGCAAATTATCAGAGAATGCTTCAAATGTGTCATACCTCATCTCTAAAATCTTTTGTTTGACTGTCCAGGTCTTGTCATAGTTTATGGTGTACTTGAATTTGTCTCAATATGGCTAATAATTGATCTTGGTTCAAAACCATTGTTGCAGAGAACACTGCTATACATCTCACTTGGAACAAAAGCTAAAGTGATATTGCGGTGATACTTCTCCACCCCTTGTAAGTGGCACTGGTGCTCGGTCACAATGCTAACTTTCCAATAATCAATTCATTTACCCTTATATGCATGAACACGCCATGGACAATCTGTAACGCGCCTGAAAATTCGATCGTCGAAAATCGAAACCCTAAAATACAAAATTTCAAAAACTTTTAAATCAAATTGCATCATGCCGCGTTTTATTGCTCGTTTATTTGAATCTTTATTTGCGGGATTAAATTTATCAAAATCTATTTAAGTGTAAACCCTAAAAGCGGAGAATCGACAGAAATAAACGATTAAGAAAAATAATTAAAATAAAAGTTCTGGACCAAATTATAGTAAAGAAAATATTCTATCTAAATGTCATCCATCCATTTGAGAAATATAAATTTAAATAGGAAATTTTATATGTAAATAAATAATTATCTACACCGAGGTATATATATATATATAAACAAACAAATGTAAATTAGGTATGAAAATAAAGTTTGGCAACATAAAATGTTGAGTCATTCTTTAGGTCATGGCGATATAAATTCGATGAATATCTCACATATATATAAATATAGATGTAATTAGGGACATAAATATAAATCCTAGGCATAATGTATATAGATATATATATATGTATATATAATGTAAATAAAAATAAATTATGAAAACATGGGAATTTTGAGTGAAATGTTTAGGAATAATGGAAATATTGAACAATAATCAATTAGGTGAAATTACAAAATTTAGGATGAATTTTAAATTGAAAATCAATCAAAATCGGCAAAAATACAAAACTACACTGTTCATTGCACCCTAGGTGCTCGACCCGGTCCCTAGCCCATCCCGTCGCCGCGCCTAGTCACGCCCTCGTGCCCCGCGCCGCTACTGGCCATCGCCATCGCGTCCCGTCGCCGTTGCCGCCCACTCCCGCGTCGAGCCCCGCGCCCGTCGAGTCCCGTTGCCGCTGCCGCACCGTAACCATCGCCGCTGCCTCGCGCCCTGTGCGTCGCTGCCCCAGCGTCTCGTCGCCGCGCCGCACCGTCCCGTCGCCGCTGCCTCGCGCCCAGCACCTCCCCCTGCCACGTCGCGCCGTCCCATCACCGTCACGTTGCCGTCGCCATCGCCGCTGCATCATGCCCCGTGCCCCACCTGCCGCGCCGCGCCGTCCCGTCGTCGCGCTTGCGTCACCGCGTCTGCCGCGCCTGCCACCGCCTGCGGCGCGCGCCGCCCGACCGTCTTGAGCCCCGCGCCGGCCGTGCAACGCCTCCCCACGCCTCCCGGCCCTATAAAAACCTCCCGGCTCCCCTTTCCTCCCCTCCATACTTCCCCGCCGTTTTTCCCCTTCTTTCCCTCTTCTCTGCCACGCCTGCTGCCGCCGCATGGAGCCACCGCGCCGTCGCCACCAAGCCGTCGCCGGGTAAGCTCTGCCCCCCCTTCGCCTTCCTTGTGCCGCCGTCGCCCGGCTCGGTAGCCGCTCGAGGGGGAGAGAGAGGGGTAGCGGGAGGGAGAGAGAAGAGAGAAAGGAAGAAGGAGTAGAAGAAGAGAGAAAAGAAAAAGGAGAAAAAGAAAAGGGAAAATAGAAAATAGAAAAGGTGAAAATAAAAAGAGGGAGAGGATTTGGAAAATCAGAAAATTTAATTTAATTTTATATATACATGTTAGATTATTTCAAAATACCAATTTAGGAAATCGATAAATTAATTGTCAATTATCTCGGGAACTTCTAGAAAACAAATCGAGATTGTTTAATAAATTGTGAATATTTACTTAATTAGGATTACTCGCTTAATGGGTTATTCACTTAACTATTTAGGTATTTATTAGGTTATATACGGTAAATCCATCGTCGGTTAAATTCATTTAATTGATTATTTCTTTAGCGGGTTGTTTAGTCGATTATTTAGATTTTTATTCATTAGGTTTTGCTAACTCGCATATATAATAATCGGTGAATTTATTCGTCGGTTATTTCTAAAACTCCTAAATTAATCGTGCCCTTTGTTATTTATTTAAATATTTATTTAGTCATTTATTTAATTAGTCTTACTCATTAATTGGGTTATCCGCTTAATTAGCCGTCGCGATTATTTAGTCAATTATTTATCGTCTAGGGTTAATTATTATTATCGGGATCTAATTTATTCGAAATCGTTTAAAATTAAATCGGATTAATACTCTAATCGACTAACGCAAATATTTTAGGACCAAAATGGATTTAAAATCGGAATAGAACTATTTCACAAATAATAGTGAAATCGATATCAGTTTTCGATCCTCTCGTTCGATCTTTTTCTTTAATTGGATTTTGTTGGATTTTAATTGAATTCTAATCGAATTCAATTTCTTTCGCACGTAACTCTAGACACCGAGGGAGTTGCGAGTCCGCCTGTATATCAAGACCCGCAGGGCTTCGAGCAAGGCAAGTCATCACTAATCCTTGAACATATTGATCCCAATTGCGAACTTACTTTGTTTACAAATAAAATTGCATGCGATGATGAATATCCTACTTGATATTATGCCATACCTTTGATTATTGTCTACCTTATTCCCTTGTACCCATAAATGCGTGTGATGTCCCTAGTCACTTATGACAAATGCATATTAATGCTAATTTAGATTCATGCATTCTCATATTTATTAAAGGCTATATGCTTGGGCAATTACCTTAGGGAAGGTAATTGATATGCGGCATGTGGAGACATGAGCGCCACATTGCCATGACATTGATGATATGATTTGTGAAAGAAAAACAAAACTAAACAACTGTTTTAGACTGGGGCGGCTGGATGACTTGGGTGGTGTCCGGTAAAGGCTAGTGCCGTCCTTGGTCAGTTAAGGACCGAGCCATGAAGCTAAGCATGAAACGACCCCCGTACAACCGTACTTCTCGAATGGGCATAGACCTAGCGGAGTAAATAGCCGAGCGGAGGCAGTATCCCTGCATAGTGGTTTTCTTGATGTGTATGAAAGGCGGGGCCTACGGTGGAACAACCACTGGTAGGACCGCCACGTGTAAACATAAATTTAATTATAACTTAATGCATGTGTGAGTCTTCCCTCCTGGGAGCGCCAGAACTCCTCTCACTGCTAGAAATCGTGTACGCCTAGAGTGCATGAGGATGCAAGTTCATGGAGCGGGTACTACCAATGTGAGGTTATTGAAATGCTTTGCCGTGACGCGTCTCATTCGTTGGGACTTCGGCTCATGTGTTGGGTAAGTCACGGAGTACGGGTAAAGTGTACATCTACTGCAATGTGAGTAAATCAAATCTATTCGAATAGCCATGCTCGCGGTTATTGAGAATCGGGACATGTATTACACTTGGCTAGACTCTAAATTCTTAACCTGATTGGGATGGGTATTCATAATGACTTTTATGTGCTGGTGGTACAACTTCTCAAGAAGCGAGAAGGGGTAGGCCCCAGAAAACCATGACGATACAATGGCGGGAAGCTATCCTTGGGATCACAATGGATGGTGGACAGAACCGTTGTTGCTTAATGAACTATGGTATTAAAACTTGATCAGTCTATGCTAGGTCTTAGGCTTGTGAAAAGAATTGCAAAGCTGGCTTTACAGAAAAGAACCACGGCCGTTCTTTGACTATTCCCTATCATGTGCATCGTTGTTGTGGTGGCTTGCTGAGTACGGTTGGTACTCACCCTTGCTATATGCAAAACATTCAGATGCGGGTGATGAAGTTCTCGAAGATCCATACGAGTACTACTAGGAGGGTACGAAAAACGATGGCGCTCTATAGGTCTGAGACCCGGTCATTGCCTGTGGCAATGGCGTGCTGCTGCCTTATCTAGACTCTGCTTTTGCTTGTATTCCGGACCGATTGGTCCCCTGTTCTGTACTATTGCCTTCAGGCCTATTATTGTAATATTTCGCGTAAGACGATTGGTGTATACACTCTTGATAATTCGGCAATGCAATCGTGGGTACCAGACTACTTGATCCAGGGAAATGGTACTATGAACAAGAGTGATTCCTGTTACAAAAACGGGGGTCCACACAATCTTCCCTCACGCACCTCACTTTGTATACATAATTGGTTGACTTGATCATCCTAAACTCTCTCTGTAATGAGACCGCCCAATGCTTCACCGCTTCCTTCATATCCTCCTTATGAGCATACCTAACACCCCGAATTATCTCGTTCTCCTTGTATCCCCAGGGTATATGATGCTCCTCTGAGATAACAAGTCCTGATAAGTCCTCTTTTGTCCAATCAATGGGCATTACATCATTTTCCTCATCGGATGAAAAGTCGCCCTCCGCTTGCTCGTTATCCGAATCTTCCCTCTCCATTCCATCGACGATTGTATCGACTCTCTCCTCCTCATCTGCCACGCCCATGGCTTGCACCACCTTTGTTTGATTTTCCTCATTTTCCATCGATGGTCCAACACAATCCCCCACGTGGCTTGGACCCTCAACATCTTCAGTTTCCATTGCAATATTTCTATCCTTTTCATTCACCGACACAAAAATAACATGGGGCCATGACCGTTCAAAAGCCATCTCCACATATCGTCTCCAAGCATCAGTGCTATCCATCGGCATTAGTTCTAAAAAATAACATTCTGTTGCACGACTCACTACAACAGATACTGACATTGTGTTGACTTCTGGGTCTATTCTAAATCCTCGTAGCAACCAACTATAAATTGACTAAAATGTTCTCTCGGCAGGCCTATCGATGCCCTTCGATGTCATTCTAAAATCTAACAGATCAACAACATCTAGACCAAATATAAGGTTGCCTTGACTGTGAACTAACTAAAGTATGATCTTACTTGACATTGTGCCTAATGAAACAAAAAACTAGGTTAACTAAGTTCGAAACATAATCACTAGATCTAATGTTGAATTCATCAATATGTACTACGCCCTAAGTTAAAGTTTCTAGAAATATGTTATCTGTCCTAGGTCTCAAATTTTACAAATAGGATGCGTGCTCCAGATGTACCATATAACTCAAATATATTGTACAATTTGCACTATGCCCTAAGTCTCAATTTCTATAAATATGTCGTATGCCTTTGTTCTTAAATTATACAAATATGTAGTATGCTTCAGATCTACTAAACTATATAGCAGTAAAACTAAAATACTACAAAAATTTCAAACACAATACAATACAATGTATTTACCTGCTATGGAGTCAGCAAATCGGCAGGGCTTCGCTGCTTTCCTTCTACTCTCCCTCACCCCTCTCTCCATTTCTTTTTTCTGGATTTTGAGTGAATATAATGAAAATTTGGAGAGGGAGAAGGGGTTTTATACACGAGGGGCCAAAAATCGCCCTCCCAGAGGGCGACAAGGGGGCCGCCTGCAAAAATGCCAGGCCAGCCTCACTGCCCTTTTGCAGGCGGCCCCCTTGCTGCCCTCTGGGAGGGCGTTTTTTGACTGTATTTTTTGACTGTGCGGTGGCCGCCTGCAAAAATTCAAGGCCGCCCTCGCTGCCCTTTTGCAGGCGACCCCCAGCATAGTCAAAAATCGCCCTCCCAGAGGGTGGCAAGGGGGCCGCCTGCAAAGTTTCCCTCCCCCGTTGACCGGCCGTTGGCCCTCGGCCAACGGCCGTCTGCCACATCAGATAAATCGCCCTCTTGGAGGGTGAATTTTAAAAACGCCATCCCAGAGGGCGATGGGCGACTAGTTTTGTAAATTTTTAAAACAGAAAATTATTTTTGTAAATATTTTAATAAATAAAATTAAAAATAAAAAAATTCATTTGCATTTGGTATTATCTTGTTGACCACTTGTGATGGTGTCCCAAAGTCATCCGATTTGCTAAGGCGTGTAAGTTCTGTCGGATTTTGTTCATTATTGTGAGCCGTTTTTCTCTTTTGGACTAAAAAAGATTAAAATTTATGGACATTTTGTATATTATGGGCCATCTGCACTCATGTAATCTGCATTGTGCCACAAGACAAAACGTAAGGGGTTGGAGCTGTGGGGGAGATCTAGGGAGTACAATTTTGCCCACGGGTTCGGTATTCGCAAATACCCGGCCTGATGGGCACAAGCATGGGAGTAATATTTTGCTCATGCACACAGTTGCCTGAAACCCGAGAATGTAGTGGGCAACAACCGGCGACATATATATACTCAACTAATAGAAACCCTAACCTAATTCCCAACACCCCTCTCCTATCCTAATCCCCACAACAAAGGCGACGGCAGTGGGGTGGGTGGGCGACGGCAACCCTGGTAGCACTTGCGACGGTGACAGGCAGGGAGTGGCTGCGCAGGATGGCAGCGCGGTAGGCGACAGCGGCGGTGGCGCATGCAGGTGACTTTTGAGCGACGACGCAGGATGGCATTGCAGGCCGCTGATGGTGGCGTCTTAGCACGACGCAGGCGGCAACGGCTCAAGGTGACGACGATGATGGTAGGCAGTAGCAATGGCGACCGAGGACAGTAAGCAGCGGCTCGGGCAAACGCTGACGAGCAGTGATGCAGACGACTCTCAAGGTGGCTGTGTTGGGTGCTTAGCGGGCATGCCCGTGCTCGTTAGGTATATGCACGGGCACAAAATTTTGCCCACTAACCCTATCATGCATTCTTGGGCGTCGGGTCGGGCATCATTTTGCTCTACCCGTGCCTGACCTGGCCGGTTGCCATCCCTAGGGACAAGCTAATAAATAGCGTATAGCGGGTTGGTAGTGGATTAGTATCTGTGTAGCCGATTGCGGATAGCGGGTGCTATTGCAGGCGCTAAGTTCCAATAGCGGATTTAAGAAAATAACCATAAATTTAGATTATATATCAATATTAACATCAAATTTCACTTATAAATTAGAATTTACAATACATATTTAATTACTCCTATATTTCATAACATAAAAAAATGAAATGACATATAAATATATAAGATAAATAAGGTATACGATGTAAAGTTTTATTGTCCATACGTGAAGATCAACATTTAAGTGTAATAGCGGTCAAACAAAGTCATTAGTAGGCTGTTATAGCGGTGGCGAAATGCTATAGTGGGCCGGTATAGCGGTAACGAAGCGCTATAGCGGCCGCTAAGTTATAACATGCTATTTTCAGTCTGCTACCTTGTAGTGGTAGCGGTAGAGGTCCGCTACCGCTATAGCGGCCGCTATTGCGGGCATTACGAACGCTATTTATTACCATACCTAGGCAGATCCAAAGAAAACAACAATGATAGTGATGTAACTTCTTAGTAGTGATAGTACAGTTCAAAGAGATCTTTACTTAACATATAGTAGTGATAATAAAAAACAATAGTAGTCCTGAAGGTTGCACATATTTATAACTAAAGTTGAAGTTGCATATATCCAATTTTGACTAAATTGAAAATTGCACTTAGTAGTGGCCGCCCTGCAGGCTATCCACAGTGAGAAAAAAAGGAAATTGGGGAGAGGAAGCAGGGTTAACTGAGCGCGATTAGCCGGCCCGTTGCCCAAATGTGCGCTTCAGATAGCCCGATAATACGCACATAACTTGAAGAAGATCGACTGATGGGTTAAAAATGTTCGAAAATAGCAAAGCTGTTCATATTATCGAAAATTTCTCTTTTTTAAAATTTAAATTGAGGACACGGGCACAAAACGTCCCACGCAACCAATTAACCCAATTTCCCGCGCGCGGTCACGACGCTCACACAGTTGAGCTCCCGCGTCCAGCCTCCCAAGTCCCAACCGCGGCCTCCCCCTGTTTCCCGCCAAATTTGGCACGCCGCCGCTGTTGCCTCTCCGTTTCTCCTCTTCCTCCTCTTCCATTTCCACTCCATTTTTAGCTTCCCCCGATCGTCTCGTCTCCACCCATCCTTCCTCCCGCCGCGCCTTCGCCACCACCGCTCATCATCGCTCGCCTCCCGGCGGAACGCGCCCCGTTCCGCCGCCGCCGCAGGAGAAGACGACGACCACGACGAGTGGCTGACCGCCGCCGCAGCCGCCGCTGCAGGAGCAGAAGACGACGAGTCGACGACGACGACGACGAGGGACGTTGTGTGAAGAGAAGGTGATCCTGACCGCCGCCACCGTCGCCGCCATTGCCGCCGGGCCGCAGCACCGCCCTGATGGGCAACGTCTGCATCGGCCCGCGCCGCAGCTTCGCCAAGAACGGCCTCCTCGGCATCTTGCGGTCGCGCCCCGCCGCGGCGTCCTCCCCGTCGCAGCCCACCACCACCTCCCGCTCTATCCCCGTCGTGCTTCCCTCCGCCGCGGACTCCAAGCCGCCGCCGCCGCAGCCGCAGCCGCAGCAGCAGCAGCCCACCCAGACCGCCCCTCCGGTGCCCGTCGTCATCTCCGAGCCACCTCCGCTGCCCGAACCACAGCCAGCGCCGTCGCAGCCGCCACCGCAGGAGCAGCCGTCGCTGTCGCCGCCGGCGTCGAACACCACCCAGCCGCCGCCGCAGCAGCGGCAGCAGTCGCGCGCCAAGAAGCCGGCGCACATCAAGCGCATCTCCAGCGCCGGCCTGCAGGTGGAGTCGGTGCTCCGGCGAAAGACGGAGAATCTCAAGGACAAGTACAGCCTGGGACGCAAGCTCGGGCAGGGCCAGTTCGGGACGACGTACCTGTGCGTCGACAAGGCGAACGGCGGCGAGTACGCGTGCAAGTCGATCGCGAAGCGGAAGCTGCTCACCGACGAGGACGTGGAGGACGTCCGCCGCGAGATCCAGATCATGCACCACCTCGCCGGCCACCCGAACATCATCTCCATCCGGGGCGCGTACGAGGACGCCGTGGCGGTGCACGTCGTCATGGAGCTCTGCGCTGGCGGCGAGCTGTTCGACCGGATCGTACGAAAGGGCCACTACACGGAGCGGCAGGCCGCCGGGCTCGCACGCGTCATCGTCGCCGTCGTCGAGTCGTGCCACTCGCTCGGCGTCATGCACCGCGACCTCAAGCCCGAGAACTTCCTGTTCGTCGGCAACGAGGAGGACGCGCCGCTCAAGACCATCGACTTCGGCCTCTCCATGTTCTTCCGCCCAGGTAAACAAACCAATCAACCATGACACCGCAGTCGTGGTCGTCGCTATTGTCGCAGTCGTGAAGAGCTCTGCTTGGTTTGCAGGCGAGGTGTTCACCGACGTGGTGGGGAGCCCGTACTACGTGGCGCCGGAGGTGCTGAGGAAGAACTACGGGCAGGAGGCCGACGTGTGGAGCGCCGGCGTTATCATCTACATCCTCCTCTGCGGCGTGCCGCCGTTCTGGGCAGGTAGGAGACGCCATCGACGGACACCTCTCGCACACACACATGGTTTCCATCTCGAATGCTGAACAAATTTCTCGCCGCCGCCCTCGCCGGCGGCGGCAATGTCGTCGTGGTCGCAGAGACGGAGCAGGGGATATTCGAGCAGGTGCTGCACGGGACGCTGGATTTCGAGTCGGACCCATGGCCGAACGTGTCGGAGGGCGCCAAGGACCTCCTCCGCAAGGTGCTCGTCCGGGACCCCAAGAACCGGCTCACAGCGCACGAAGTCCTATGTGAGCTCACCACTCACCTCTTCCTCTTCTTCGATTTCCACTTGCCATTCTTGGCACGCTGCCATGGCTGCTGTAACACTAACACTACTGTTCTTTCTCGCAGGTCATCCATGGCTGCAGATGAGCGGCTCGGCGCCGGACAAGCCGCTGGACTCGGCGGTGCTGTCGCGGCTGAGGCAGTTCTCGGCGATGAACAAGCTCAAGAAGATGGCATTGAGAGTGAGCCCCCAGTGTTCTTCCAATCTCTGCCCCCAGTGATATGGTGTGACATTGATTGGGTGATTGCGCAGGTGATCGCGGAGAACTTGTCGGAGGAGGAGATCGCCGGGTTGAAGGAGATGTTCAAGATGATGGACACGGACAACAGCGGGCAGATCAATTACGAGGAGCTCAAGGCAGGGTTGGAGAGGGTGGGTGCCAACATGAAGGAGTCTGAAATTTATCAGCTCATGCAGGCTGTAAGTTTGTGCAATAAACCCTGTGCTAATCATATTCACTTGGATATCTTGGTTCGTAAAAATGTTTTCTAAAACTATTATTTGCGAAGTAGTAATAGTTACATTTAACTTCTAGATTGAAATGGCACAGAAGTTACATTTTAGACTCTAGTTCTTCAGATCTTCATATTATTTTTCAGATTTCAGATATAATGTGACATGAAGGAAGCACATTGACTTGATTGTTTTCTTTTGATAGTCAAAGAAGTTGCATAGAACATTGTCCCAGTCCATGTAGCTCGACATAACAATGATTAAGAAAAAGGGACAATCGAATTGTTTAACCAAATAGTTTAGTCACATGTTCTTTTGTTCTTCTTTGCCTGTTTACTTATTGACAAAGGGTTAACTGGTAAAGACTGAACTGAATTCATCAATGTGCAAATAATTGTGGCAAGTGCATAACAAAATGTTACTCATGTTCTTTATGTAGGCTGATATCGACAACAGTGGTACCATAGATTACGGAGAATTCATAGCTGCCACTCTACACCTCAACAAAGTGGAAAGGGAAGATCATCTATATGCTGCCTTCCAATACTTTGACAAAGATGGCAGTGGATACATAACATCCGATGAGCTCCAGCAAGCTTGCGACGAGTTTGGCATCGAGGACGTTCGACTCGAAGACATGATAGGCGAAGTAGATCAGGACAATGTAAGATCATTGAAGAATCAATCCTACAATTTTGCGCCGCTATTAGGATTGGCAACTCTAACCATGAAAGATCGTTCATTAGTAAATCTGATGTATTTTGTGCTATTTTTTTTTCTGCAGGACGGGCGTATAGATTACAACGAGTTTGTCGCGATGATGCAGAAAACAACAACAGGATTTGGGAAGAAAGGCCCTCATAATTTTAGCGGTTTTAGGGATGCCTTGAAGTCACATAGCTGACGATGTTGTAGTGTTGTATTGTATATTGGTATACCCCTCTTACTATGGGAAATGTTGTTGTGCATACGTGTTGTAATTGTAAAGGAAATGTGTTCTGATCAATTCATAGGAGCTTTGTTAAATGAAGATTTCAAGTCGACTCGTGTTTTGCAAAAACATCCATATCCCCACGTTCGAGCAGATAAAAAATTTGTGTTCTGCCTAATTTTTGAAATGTAGGCAGACAACATAACAAAATCAACTGCATAGCAGAGTTGAGGTGTATGAATCATCAGAGTTAATATGCAAAAAAAAAAAGAAGAGTAGGAGCCTATATTCCATGAAAGTTGCAACAAAAAGTTTCACTTTTTACAGATTTTGTGGGAGAAACCGCATTGGTTGCTGGACTAGGTCAACTGTTCCTTTCTTCAGGCATGCATGGTGAGCAGAAGCTCTGCTTTGGCTTCAGAGTCCTTCAGTTGCCTAACGAGGGATAATACAAGATTTTGCATTGCATTAGAGGCGAAACAAATCTTGACAGGGAGACAGGCAAAAAAGAAGTTTTTGTGGGGATGTCAACAAAGTATAGATCGACCCCTATCCCCATGGAAGCCCAGGGTCCAAGGCTGGTAAATGCTGTTGACATGGTAGTATGGTACCAGTTGGACTGTTACAATTAGAGCAAGTTTTACAATAGAGATGACTATTACCTCTAATTTTGTTCGTATAATCTATATACACATTATTAAGAGGTAATATACATAATACATTGTCTATAGCACACTTGTTTCGATGCTCCATAATAATTTTACTTTATTTATTAGCTCTCAATTAATCCATTGGTCCCTTCCTTTATCCCTCTTAGAATTTGGGTACATGTTACTCTTTGTATGGGAGGTGACTACTCCTCTCTCTCCTCTATTCTTTTATTCATCTTACCGTGTGAGTTTACATATCATCTAGAGACAAATGCTTAGATAACTATAGTACTTGCTTTTAGATGATTCCAATTTGAATGGACTCCACTTTTGGCGACTTCCATACTCCCAATGCCTTCCATACTCAGTAAAACACCATCCCTCTGTGTATGAGACAAAAGTACTAATTCATCATGGTCAAGTAATGAGAGTGTGCCTGTGTGTGCATGTATTGTGTATTCTATGCAGTTCTTCAAGGGAGAAGCACGTAGGGGCTATATATAGTGAGGAAGGCAGCTGGGTTGGTGTGAAGAATATGGGTATCGAGTACCCACACGGCCTCCATATTTGTCACACCCCGGAGTTTTTCCCTTCTAACGTTAAAGTCATTAAATGAATCACTTAAAAGAAATTTTCTAATTAACCTAGAGCAAAACCCTAATTTAAAAATATATTTAAATAAGTGGACATGGCATGGTGAGATTTTTCTTGAATTCCCCATGTTAAAATACATTAACAGGATTTTTAGTGGAATTTTCAGAGCCCTAGAAATAATTTTAATCAATTAAAAACCTTTTCTTTTTCTTTTTCTTTTTGTTTTTGTTTCTTTCGGGCCGTCGGCCCATTTTCCCCCTCGCCCGGCTCGGCCCGCGTGCGCCCTCTCCCTTCCCGGGCCGGCCCAAGGCCACGCGCCCCCTTCCCTTCCTCTCCCCAGGCTAGCCCAAGGCCGCGAAGTCTGCCCNTAGCGCACCACCCCGCTCGGCCGTCGCCCGCGCCGCTCGCGCCCCACAACCGCCGCCACCCACCTCCCTGTGAAGCCCGAAACTGCCGCATCCACCTCTCCCACTCCGCCCCTCCTCCCCCACCGCATCGTAGAGCCCGAGATTCGCAAGCGAATCCCGGCTCTCTCTTCTCCCTACTCCCCAACTCCGGCGAGGAATCCGGTGGCCACCGGCCAACCCTAGGCCCCCGGGCCCTTATAAAACCCCTTCTCGCGCTCCTCTCTCTCTTTTTCCCCAAACGCCGACCCCTCCCGTGCCTTCTAGCGCCGCCGCCGCCATCGTCTTCTTCGGCTCCGGTGAGCCCTCCCGCTCCATCTCTCTCTCCTCTCTATCCCGGCGCCGCCCACGTGTGCCCGCGCCGCCGCGCTTGGTCGCCGCCCGTGCCGGCCTTCGCGCGCTCCGCCGTGCCATGGCCGCGCCATGGCCGCCGCATGGTCGCCACGTGGTGCGCGCTCGCCCGCCGGCCGGTGGACTCGGTCCACCGTCGACTGGGGCCCTGTGCCACCGACAGGTGGGGCCCACCTGTCGGCGTCGCCGCCCCTCCTTCGCTGACGTCAGCCCTCCTCCGCTAATGTCAGCCATAGGGATTATTGCGCAATAAATTAAATAAGGACTTTTCTGTTTATAGTAAAACACAGTTAATCTTCTAAAATTCATAACTAATTCATCCGGACTCCGTTTTAGTCCATTCAAGTTGCAGAAAATTCATAAAGATGCCTAGAATCCATTAAAAATGGTTTTGTTCTTTGTTTCAGTAGACTTATAGCCTGTTTGCTTGTGTGTTTTGTTTTTCGTTTAGATTCCATTAATTCCGTCACTCCTGTGTACTTCGAGGTCGTTGCAGAAGTCGATCTAGTGCAGGAGCAAGGCAATTCATGCTTATTCCCTTGAACATATTGTACCTAAATTGCGAATGTCTTATTTTTCTCTAAATATTGCATTGTTTTATAATGTTATTTATGGGCTTAATTACCTATTGTACTCAGCCTTAGGTTCCAAATATCTTATTGGTTTGGTAGCCTGGGTAATGATTTGAGTAGTTGCTAGGTTATAATGTGCTTAGCCCTGCTTAGAAACATTAGCACACTATTGGGATAACTAATGCTTCACTATTACTTAATGATGGATATTTACTGGTAGCTCATGATGGTTAATCGTGAATGATTAATTAATTGGTCCAACTAAAAGCTGATTAATGGTTGGTTGTGAGCACATGGTTATGATGGTCGTGCTCATGACAATTAAGGACTGGTTCGCTGGAAACCCTGGAAGAATTACCGTACTTTTCACAAGCCAGCATGGGTAATGGCTAGGCTTGCAGTGTGGCTTTTCCTAGCCGACGCATCCAGGCAAAGATGGGCATGATGGAGTTAGGTCGACAGGGGTTTACTCGTTGATCAGCTGCTGGATTCACCTAGGCACGAGAGGGGGCTGCCTGCGTTGGTTTAAATGTGGGGGCGAAACGTGTGGTGTGGTGCGGTTGGTTAGGGAGGGTTGTGCGAAGGGTCTTGTCACAGTCCCTTTCCGGTGTACCGTGGTGGTATGCCGGTGCACGGTAATGTGCAGTGGGGCTGTGTCTTGTGGATACAGTTGTACACCTCTGATCAGAGTAAAACTATTCGAATAGCCGTGCCCACGGTTTTGGGCGATCAACCAGATTTACCATGATTAGTTATACTTCTAATAACCTGACTTAATGGAACTGGTGTAGTTCAGGTTGGTGGTTTGGGGCTGTCGCAACGTGGTGTAGCGTTGGGCAGCGATGGTTCAATTTTGCCTAATTAATTCAACTGTTTTACCGCATTCGACTACTGTATTTAAATGCGTATTTCATGCAAACAAACCCCTCCAGCCTTCTTTGCTTTTACTTGCATCATTACTCCCTTTCCGGTATGACTTGTTGAGTACAGTGGGTAGTACTCAGTCTTGCTCCATTTTTCCCCACACCAGAGTTGGAGTACGTGTCCGATAAAGGCTATTCAGAGGAGTAGGCTTGTGGTTGCTGTCAAGGATGCCCGTGGAATGGTGTTGCCACGCTGCGAGTGTCTAGTTTCCTGGAGTAGCTTGTTTATCTCTTTCCGCTGCATTTATGTAAGATATTTTTATGATGTTTGTAAGACATGGATCTGTATGTCAACTTTATCGTTTGTGTACCCTGGCCGGTCCTGAACAGGGAATGAATGCACACTCTGCTTGGAATTCGGGTTAGCGAATCTCTGGGCGTGACAATATTCGACTAGAGATAGGATGTGTGTTAGATCCATATATTATATAGTAGAGTAGGACTCGGTCATAATATTGTCTTGTGTTCTATGATATGACCTAAAGTTCCGATTGAGTACTACTATGTAATAGATTAGGAAACTGATGTCGTATTTGGCTAGGTTTTTCTCTTTGTAACCATACCCTCCAACCTATATAAGGTGGACAGGGAGCCTTTTAGGGGTAAGACCATAGAGATAATCACAACTTGATCGTCAGATAAATATACACCCAACAGATACAATCCTCAAACAGGAGTAGGGTATTATCTCTCATTGAGAGGACCTGAACCTATCTAAATCTTTGTCTTTCGCATTCATCCACTTTTAGAACCCATGCGCTATCCCTTTTATTATTATTGCCGAATTTTAGTTTCAACGGTGGGCACAGATGTTAAAGAGAACAGGCTCAGAGCAAGAGTCTGCCATTGAAGAAAAAAAAACACTAATAGCTGTCATGTGGGCTGTGCCGGCGTCGGCAACCTCACCATGTAACGCCTGGGGAGAAATAAAGAGCTATTAGCAAATCTTATTTGGTACTTCATTCATTCTAAAATATTCATTCGTTCTAAAATATAAAAAATTTTAAATAAATATAACACATCTTAATACTACAAATCTGGACAAATAAAATATATCATATTTAGATTCATAGCACTAAGATATGTCACATTCATTCAAATTTCCTTATATCATCCATCCAGATTGATACTAATGGTTTAAGATGTCACTTCATAAAATCATAGCCTTAAATTTTGGAATAAGAGGACTACTCGGGTATGTCATCCCGTCCAATTCATGGTGCACTGTATGATGACGTCAGGCCTCCCGCATATCTTCACACACACTGCTCAATGTCCACACGTGCTCCAACCTAGCTGCTCTCCGTGGCTCTACGCACATCCACACACAACCTAGCGAGGGTAATAGTTATTGGATATGGTACTTTGCAAACATATTTTGTTTGAATTATCAATATTTATATTACTTGACAATAAGCACCTTCACTCTGATATCAATGATTTTTTTTATTTTTTTTCTCTACCACCCCTTCCACCTATATTTGAATGAGTG
Source organism: Oryza officinalis (assembly GCA_008326285.1). Taxonomy (NCBI): domain Eukaryota; kingdom Viridiplantae; phylum Streptophyta; class Magnoliopsida; order Poales; family Poaceae; genus Oryza; species Oryza officinalis. The sequence continues at coordinate 27,341,298 of BDMV01000012.1, forward strand.
AGACTACAATGCTTTCTACTGACAGTAGAATTAATCTAAAGCATCAATTTTTTAATCTAATGGACCTGATCAAATTATAATTCCACGTCGATTAAGGGTAGTAGAAAAATAGAAGGGCATAATAGTCCATCGTAAAAAGAGGTGGAGGGATAATATTGTCATAACGGCCTATGGGTCACCACGCCTCTGTTCACCTATCGATCCATCCGCCCATGATCTGCAGCAGCTGGCTCCCTCCTCCTCCCCGACAGTGCGCTCGGCGACTATTGGAAGTTGTGCATATTTCTAGTGGCTGTAGTGTGTTCATTTGTTAACTGAATGACTTGTGATTGGAATGATTGTAAAATATGAGCATCTGTCAGAGGCAGCGGCGGAGGCAAGCCTAGGGAAGCTTGGGCTTGAGCCTTAGACTTGCCTCCATAATCATGTCTCAATCCTTTTAAACCACCAAGTAATTTTTTGAGGAAGCCAATATCCTATTAGTTGAGTTTTACTTAGTCCTAGGCTTAGCAAATTTCTGACTCCGCCACTAGTCGGAGGAAAGTACTTACAGGTTTGTTGGTTCCAAAAAATGAACACTTCCCTTAGAAAATCGGCACTTCCCTTAAAAAAAGAGATCGATACATGAAAAATTAAATATTTCAAGATATGTTTCAGCCGCAGCAATATTTAATTGACATGAATACGGTACATAAATGTGACAAATGCATTATATGAATGTAACACCTAAACCTCAACATAAGTGGGGAGGAAAAAATATACAAGAATACATTCAGGAAAGCAGTTGCAGGTGTAATATCTTGCATAGTCCATCTAGGACATCAGTTACTTATTTAATTTCTGTTAACAACCAGAAACAATACTGAATAGTGCCCATAGGCCACAGCCAAGAGAACGAACGGCAGGGATGACCTTGGGGAGGAGATGCGGGGACAAATATGGGCAGATACGGTGAGGACGAACGGGAGACTACGCAGATGAGCAGCACGGTCGGAGCAGAGGGATGGCTATGGAAGAGGTGAGTGTTACGCGACTCAAAAAATAAAAAATGTGAATGCCAAAATTATCCCAATCCATTATCTTAGAAAAGTACCAATATGACCTTATACATCAATGGCTCAGATTATTTCTAATGGTAGTATAATATTATCGGTAGAGAGCACCGTCTCACCCTATTTGAATTCTTTGGAAGGCACCAATGTCGAAACAAGCTAAGTGGAATGGAGACTCTTCGGGCAGCTCTATTCGTGTTTTTGCATGAAACAGAAGTTCTCTTGGGGCAGCTCTATTCGTGGAAAAATAATTTTAAAATATTGGCTAGCCTCAGGATTTGCTAGCCACACCCTCTGAAAAAATAGAACCATCACAGAATCCCAGCAATATACATGTTTCTAATTTCAGCACATGGTGTTTAAAAATAACATCACACACATGCATTCTAAGTTCTCACAGAAATTCCATAGACAATCACACATTTCCACCGCTACAAACTTACCCAATTTATTGCCTTTTCACATGAAGGTGCAAACTTATCCAAGTAATTTGTAGCATATGTCTTTTGAAGAATAACGACGACCTGTCAAAGGAAGAAAACAATTCAATGATACAATGTAGTAAATAATGAGAAGAAAACAATTGAATGATACAATGTAGTAAATAATGAGTACATGTAAGACATAGCAAGCAATTTTAGAAGTAACTTGTTGAAAATTTGAAGACAATTTGAAAAACTACCTTAAATACGATATCTCGATAACCAAGGAACTAACTACATACATATACTATTAAAATTTCTCAAATTATCAAAAAATAATAGAATACGAGGTTCTCGGGGTGCCAAGGTGTCTTGGTCGATTCTGTGAATGCACTAACCCTACCAAACCACCTTGGCCCCATAAGGACCTTATATTCTATGATGATTCGCTAACAAGGAACTAACTAAACTTTACTTACTAAATAGGCGATTGCATATATGAATACTGTGATGATTTGATAACCAAGGAACTAACTACATACATATCCTATTAAAGTACCTCAAATTATCAAAAAATAACAGAATATGAGGTGCTCGGGGTTCCAAGGTGTCTTGATCGGGTCTGTGAACGCACTAACCCGATCAAACCAACTTGGAACCCTGAGTACCTCATATTCTGTGATGATTCAATAACCTAGGTACTATCTACACTTTAATATAACTAAGTGCATATTCTAACTTAGATTATCAAAAAGTAACAGTTATGAGGTCCTGAGTGACCCGGTTGTCTTAGTTGGTTAGTCTGTACACTAATCGGACCAAACCAATTAGGATCGCTGAGGACCTCATATCCTATAATGATTTGATAACAAATGATCATATTGTAATAAACTACCTCATACTAACTACAAATACTCTTACTAAATAGATATTGTAATACTTCCCTTCCAATTATAAAAAATGACACAATATGAGGCTCTCAATGACCCAGGGTGTCTTAGTTGGTTAGTGTATGCAATATATCCACCTAAGCCAACTTGGGTCCCTGAGAACGTCACATCGTGTGAGTATTTGATAACCAAGAAACTAACTAGAAATACTCATGCCAAATAGGCGATTGTACATATGAAAGTAAATTACATTGCAATCCATAACACATAATCATAAAAACAATATTTTTTACATCACAGCAAATTAGAAAATTGTTTAGTTCGCGACAGCACATCTAACAGTTTGATCGTTTACTTAACAAAAAATGTTCATTTCTTGTTTATTATTTTGCCAAGAATGAAGGCACACAGTTCACTTCTGATAGCGGGGGGGAGAGGGTTCATTGTGGCAATCTTCCAGCTAGCTGTAGCTTTCTGTTCAATAAGATGGAGGTTAGCACATATAGAGGATTAATGTTGGTTTTGAAATCATCGACATCGCTATGAGCACCAACCTCAGGGTCGAAATCCTTCACCTATCTTAGTAGTCACTACTACAGAAATGATTTTTCTGGACGAGATCATCTTTAGGTTGCAAACGGACAGTAACTGGTCTCTTTTGCAAAAATTGTCCTTCATTTTCATATACAACTTCTTAAGAGGACCGCACGCAAAAATAAGCCTATTTTTTGCAGGCGGACCTGCCGCACATGATCCTCTTAAGGAGCCGCACGCGAAAATATATTTTCACAGCCGGGCCTCTTAAGGATCTGCCTAAAATTTGAGTTACCTCCTCATTTTCCTCTCAACACTTCAAAATTTTTCATCCTTATTAACTCATCTCTCTTACCTCCTCTCCTCATTATTTCCTCTTCACTCTCTCTCCTCCTCTTCTCCTCTCCTCTCCTCTCTCACTTTCCTCTCTCTCACCACACTGGACGGGACGAGCGGTGGGCGGCGGGCGCGGACGATGGCAGGTGGCGGGCGCGGCAAGAGACGGATGCGGCCAACAGCAGACAGAGGGCTCAGTCGACGGCAGCGGGTGGCTCGGTGGCAGTCGGATCCGCCACCGGGCCCGTGATGACCGGATCCGGGGACGACGGGCGGCACGACCAACGGCAGGCGACGGGTGGATCCGTCTCCGTTGGCCTTGCGACGGGCATCGGGCGGTGTGGTCGACGGCAGGTGGCGAGCGGCAGTGACGAAGCACGACAGCGGCTCCTTGGTGCGGATCTGGCGGGCGGCGGGCGGAGCGATGGAGCACGGCGATGGGCGCCAGGCGCCGCCTGGATTTGGTGGTGGTGGGAGGAGCCTGGCGGTGGTGGCTAGGGTTTTTTTTGTGATTTTTATTTTTTTTGGATTTTTATTTTTACGTGCGGATGACATAAGCACCCACACACAAAAATCGGATTATCGCGTGCGGGTGCGCCACCGGCATGAAAAAAGAGCGATTTTTGCAGACCTTTCCGAGTAGAGGGGTTGGAGTTCCACACGCGAAAACCACTTTTGGCCTGTCTGGAAAAATTGTTTTTGTACTAGTGAGTGTCGACATGTGGTGGCACACGTGGAAATGACACTAGTCTCCGATCTGTTGCGCGCACTTGAAATTGGTGTCATGATAGAGCTCGTCCTTGCCCTCTTTGTGCCTACCTTCCTTTGCAACATATGGTTTCCAAGCCCTATTTAAGGCATTGGTGAGTGCAGTGAAATCGTATTCTTTTCCCGCCCTATTGGAGTTAAGGTAGTACACCCTACTCCATTTAGGTACCGTGACCAATAGAATCCAATGACGCCCGCGTAGTGGTTATGTAGCGTCAGCAAGAAGAATCTCCTAAAATAATCTAGACGAAAGGTATTGTCTTCTTTCTCTTCGTTGTGTGCACATATGATCTACTCCTTGTCTTGGTGGGCCCATAAGCACCGGTTCACGTACTCAACCACTTCATCTTCCTGATTTTGTAGGTTGACCTCATTGACCATCGATGGATCAAGGAATCCAACATGATTACCAGTACGACGAGCTTCGATCCAACACAACCTTAAGACATGTAGTACATATTAGCATAAACTTAGGAAGAAATTACTAGCACATCACACAAAGGAATGTTGCACTTACAATGAGTAGCATTTTAGAAGACCAGTGTCCAGCTTCCAGATCTTGAATTGATCGAAGAGGTCATCAAAGCCTATAGTTATATAGGCCGACCTCGATAGGAATGGCTGGTGGTCGTGATGTCCAACTATAGAAGACTCCCTCATTTTCCGCTTGGCATTGCTTAGCTCCATGTACTGTTTGTGCAGCTCTCGACAAGTAATACCCATTACAGCCAACACATTGTTCTCCATCAAAGTCATGCCTAGTACAAACTGTTCTAGCACACGTTGCTTTTGGGCCACCTGCTCCATCACCTTCCCTTGCCTTTACCCTAACCCTTTTCACCTTTGTGTCTCTTGACAAGTTGTGGGGAGCTATCGACCTTTTGTCTGGTCTTAATTGGAGTCAAGGTGGCAGCTATATCAGCCAAATCCATGCAAGGTGCCTCGAGTGAATGTGGTTCCGTCATTGCCGGTCCGCAAGGAGCCTCAATTGATAATTGGGACTTAGGAGGAATACATTCCATCGGTCGACTTGGACGAAGATCGCCGAAGGTAATATCTGCCTTGGGCCATTGTATGTACGTCTTGCACGCATCGCCCAAAGTAAGAATTTCATCATTCGGGGGCACATGAAGTGGATACGATAGCCAGTTGGGCATGACTGAATCGACTGACACCTTGGCATACCCAACCATGAGGTCTGCGTTGTTCACCCTATCTGTTATGGAGGGTTTGTGCCCTGTGCGACTTCTGACACAAAGGTTGGTGTGACCCTAACCACTAGGGTACACTGCGCTACGTCCTGCATTGTGAACAAAATTTAATACTAAAACATGTCAAGGCTGAGACTTTTCAAGTGAGAAGGATCGTATAGCACCAATTAACTCTATGAGGTCCACCGTAGCTATTACTTGGACTGAGAGATGAGACACCTCTGTGGATGCGCAACTACTCTTGTGTTGTGACGGGCTCACTTCAACATGTGGATGAGGAGTTGGCTATGTCACATGGTCACGCCCTTGAGCTATGTTCATATCAGCGAGGACCTTGGCCACCCTTTCTTCGACCCTGGCGTCCATATCTTGCTTCAGCTCCTGAAAGACCTCCACCTTCAGCTTCTCCTTCATGCGAGCTTCCCTCTCTACTTTAGAGGCTTTCATTTTCCGATATTGTGAGCTATACTAGGCAAGCCATGCTTCCATGGAACATTAGAGCCTCTTCCGCTAGTTCGGCCAGGAAGTTCTGGATGTCCAAGCGCCTTCGTGAGGATGTCAACTTCACACCCCTTCGACATAGACTCGACCTCACTATGCGAAGTTTGTTCAGCAACTAACCCTATCTATAGAAAAAAAGAATTGTAATCGTTACAAACATGTATAATGTAATAACAAGGGAACTGGCTAATAGAGCATTACTAAAGTTAGGAGAAAACTCACTGGTTCCTAATAGATGACAACATCATTTTGGTTGGGAAATGTAATGCTGCCGTCTTGGTTGACCTTAACCCTGGGCCTAGCCTAGTTCCGAGCTTGTGGTTCCGGGATGTCAGCAAAAAGGGCAGGGACATTCACTGCAGCTGTAGCTTCATCCTCTTGAGCCCATATTTGTTCTTTGTCGATGTACCCCGCTGTGCTCAGCCGATGTGGGAGCTCGTTCCGTTGTTGCAATAAGCGATGGGCCTCGCTTGAGTCCCACTCTTGAGTGTTTTTGAGCTCGCAGAACTCCTCCCACACCTTCTCTGTAATCTGCGGGTATCTTTGAAGGGAGTTCGATTGCCGGGCAGGATGATATATTCTGAGATAAGTTTTCACTTGAAATTCTTCCAAGCCTTGCCCATCTTCTGCAATGCCTTCCGCTTCAGCTTGGCTTCTACTTTAGTGGGATAGCCGAACCATGCGACTAATGCCATTCACACTCGCTATTTCTTGTCTTCTAGGACCTTATCGATATCTTTATGTAGGATTCCAAAATGGTCACGTGCCACCCACTCACAACAGTTCGACCATCTGCTTATGACATTCCTCGGCGCTGTAGGCCTACCACTTGCATCCACCTCAGTGATAACTTGTCTGGTGGTCGGTAGGTGATTATGCGTCCGAGGGTTACGCCCAGATGCAGCTCCACTTATCTCGCCTGACACGGATGTTTCCTCTTGCTCAGACATTTCTGCAGCGAAGAAACTACTAAAATTTCCTAGCTATTTCCATTTCCTAAAAGATCCTAACCATTTCATATATTATTTCCTACACTTTATGAAAATATTGCCTATACCATTTCCTAACCATCTCCTAAAAGAGATCCTAAAATTCCTAAAATCATATAATCCTAATATTTTTTAACATTTGTAAATCAAAAGAATTCTAAACAGTTATAAATCAAAATATTTTTAAACAACCTAAATCACCAAATTTCTAAACAACCTAAATCAAAATTATTCTAAACATTTATAAATCAAGATAACTGTAAACAACCTAAATCACAAAATTTCTAAACATCCTAAATCACCAAATTTTCTAATCAACCTAATCACAAAATTTCTAAACAACCTAAATCACAAAATTTTTAAACAACCTAAATCACAAAATATTTCTAAACATGTCTAAATCATAAAATTTCTAAACAACCTAAATGGGGCAAGGAGGCGGAGAGGAACCTATGAAATGGGAGAGAGGAGGAGGTGGCCGACGTTTATGACGAAGGGGAGTTAGCTGTTGGTGGCGGCTGGCGTCGAGGACGGCGGGGAATTGGCTGTTGGCAGTGGCCGGCATCGTGGACGCGGGGAGGCGGCCGGCATCGTGTAGGGGAGGAGGCGGCGGCCAGCGTCGAGGACGCGGGGAGGTGGCGAGGCGAAGACAGTCGACGGCGGGGAGGCGGCGGTTGTCGACGGTGGGGAGAAGACCGGTGTCAATGGCGGGGAGACGGTGGTCGACGGCGGCAAGTGAGAGAGAGAGGCGAGTGAGAAATCTGGATCTGGGTAAGAAGGATATAGACGCTGATCTAACCCTAGTCAACCAGGTGAAAGTCACCTGTGACGGACGAGAGGGCTGGCGCCATCACAGGTGATCTCACCTATGACGGGTGTAAGGTTTGGTACCGTCACTGGTGACCTCACTTGTGACGGGTTGTAGGTGCGGATCCGTCACAGGTGACATCACCTGTGACGGTGCCAGCACACCCGTCCGTCATAGGTGAGTTTGACCAGTCCATTTCCCTATTTTTTAACTATTTGCTATTTCATTTTTACTTTTTAAAACTATTTGTTCTTACGTATTTTTTTAAAACTATTTGCTCTTACATATTTTTTGAAATATTTTCTAAATATTTGCTCTTTTATTACATTGTTTTGAACTACTTTTTCATTACATTTTTTAACTATTTTCTTTTTTATTTTATTTTTTAAAACTATTTGCTCTTACATATTTCATTTATCTTAAATATTTCAATAGTTTTCAAACATATCAAAAAATATTATATGCCTTGAAACTATTTCCATCATAACACAAATATATTACACAAAATTAGACATAGTCAAACTGGACTACAAGTTACAAAAATAGTTCTTTCTCATGATCGACACATGCATGTTGAACCTCATCTTCTTCGTCCTCCTCTTCTACAGGTATTTCTTGACCCAAGCCATGGACGTGTTGGTTATAGTCCTCTTCGTCTGCAATGTTGTCGACACCTACAAATTTTCTTTTCCCTTCATGAACCACATGTAGTTTCTTATTACTTGGGTCAATTATGTAGAAGACTTGGAAAACTTGTTTTGCATGGACAAACAATCCATCCTTCTACGCGTTGTTAACAAGATTGACAATGGTGAAACCTTCCTTATCAACTTTGACACTACGTAGATCGACCCATTGACATGAAACAACGACACTTTAAACTTCATGTAATCCAGCTCCAATATTTGCTCAACTCGGCCGTAGGATTGATCACAACGACCAAGGTCACTACTTGCTGCCTCAATGCATATCCCACTATTCTGCACTGTGCATTTGTTGTCTTGCTTGACAGTGTAAAATATGTATCCATTGATGTCATATCCCTATCAGGTAGTAGAATCCCATTCTAGACCTTGTGACAACCACTTGATTGTTTCACTTGGCAAGTTGTGACTGTTGGCAATTCGGTTCTTGAATCACTCGTTGAAACCAGTAATGTGCTTTCTTCTAACCCAACTCTTTGGTCGCCCTGGGTTGTCATGTCGGATTAATCCCTCGTGTTCTTCCAAGTATGACACCACTTCAGTCATATGCTGGAGGACCGTGAAATGAGCTTTATCATACACCTTGCGATCCAACGTGACAATTTTCTTTCAAATAGTACCCATCCCTTCAAGCCTGCCTTCATGATGAGATCATGGTCATCCAATTGAGGAGGTCTCAGACATGTAATCTACATAGAACTCAATGACCTCCTCGGTGGTGTAACTTTCAATGATACTACCCTTGGGGTGGGATCGGTTTCGTACGAAGCCGTTTCCTCGATGGTGTAACTTTTAATGATACTACCCTTGGGGTGGGATTGGTTCCGTACGAAGCCGTTTAGTATCCCCAGATACCTTTCACAAGGATACATCTACCTCAAAAAAGTAGGACCACAATATTTTGTCTGTTTCACTAGGTGCTCGGGGAGATGTTCCATTATATCAAAAAACATAGGCAAAAAGTACATCTCAAGATGACATAGGGTTTTCACAATTTCTGCCTGTAGTTCATCTAGACACTCTAGATCAATGATTGAAGAAGGAACACAATTGCATTATCATATGTCGGACTTTAGGAGGCAAAATATTCCTAATGGCAACAGGCAGAAGTTGTGTGATATGGAGATGGCAGTCATGCGACTTCATTCCAACCAATTTAAGGTCGTCAAATGAAACGAACTTACTAATTCTTGATGAGTAACCAGATAAAACCTTAATACCACTGAGGTATGTGTGCATATCCTTCTTCTCATCCCTCGAAAGAGTGTAGCAGGCTGGAGGAAGGAATACACTTCCAGACTCCGTTGTTATGGGATATAGCTCGGAACGAATACTCATACCTTCCAAATCTCATTAGGGATTGAGACCATCCTTTGTGCTGCCTGGGTTAAGCAGTAACCCTAGAAGACTCTCACAGACATTCCTTTCGACATGCACCAAATCTATGCAATGGCAGACCTCAAGATGCTCCCAGTACGGTAATCTTCAAAATGTTGACTTTTTCTTCCACATGCTCTTCTCTTTTGTGTTCCCAGCTTTCTTCCTTTTCCCGAAATCATTAGTGATTCCCCTGACTAAGTCATGCACCTCCAGCCCTGTTTTTTCCGGCAGGGGACTAGCAACCTCTCTATGTCCATTGAAATTCTTCCTCATACTTCTGTAAGGGTGAAACCTTGGGTGAAATCTTATGTGACCCATGTAGAGTATCTTGCGTGAATGCTTCAACCATCTACTTCTTGTTTCATCCATACACTCCGAACAAGTCTTTCTCCCTTTGACAGTTTGCTCCGAAAGGTTACCAATGGCCGGATAATCGTTTATGGTGCAAAATAGCATCGCATGGAGGCTGAAGTACTCCCGCCGAGATGCATCTCATGTTCACGTGCTCTCATGCCATAGCCTTTCAAAGTCATCGATTGTCGATTCAATGGTCACATCGATATCATTGCCAAGTTGTTTCGGTCCTTGAACGAGTATGGCAAACATAATATACTTTCTCTTGAAGCACAACCAGGGTGGAAGGTTATAATTCACAAGAAGAACTGCCCATGTACTATGACGACTGCTCAAATCGTCAAATAGATTAATGCCGTCTGTAAACATAGCGAAACGCATGTTTCTCGGGTCATTTGCAAATTCGGGGAAAACTATGTCGATTGTCCTCCACTGTACTGAATCTGCTGGGTGCCTCAGCTTACTATCGATCTTCCGTTCTTCAGCATGGCAGCACACTAACTTAGCTTGTTTCGGATTCGCAAACAATCTCTTCACGCGCTTAGCAATTGGTAAATACCACACCATCTTTGCGGGGCCACCCCTCTTTGACTTACGACCTTCACCTTCACCTATGTCTCGCTTGTATCTAGAAGCCCCACAGACAGGGCAAACATCCAAGTCGGCATATTATTTGTAGTACAATATGCAGTCGTTCCTACAAGCATGAATTTTTTTGACCTCCAGACCCAATGGGCATAAGACTTGTTTTGCTTCGTATGTTGTCTACGGAATTTGGTTTTCCTTTGGCAACAAATCCTTCAAGAACTCAAGAAGTTCTGTGAAACTCTTATCTGACCAACTGTTACTTGCCTTAAGCTTCATGAGTTCTAACATAGAGGATAACTTGGTTTGCTTTGGCTTACACCCGAGACACAATGGCGTCTCGGTATCTACCACCAACTTACTGAACTTCTTGAAATCCCTCTCGCTATGATCTAGGTCTTCAACATCACGCAACTTATCTGATAGAGTTTGAGGGTCCAAATCTATGGTATCACTGCTTGATGGAGAAGGGACAAAAATGTCATCTCGAACTGCTGGGTCGTTCATGACATCCGGTACTTCATCAGCTGCTACATCTGGTGCCTCTTGCTCTCCATGCTTGCTCCAACGTCTATAGTTGTCCATGAATCCTCTAAGGATCAGATGAGAATGAACCCATGAACTATTCTCGAACATCTTCTCATTCTTACAGTGTGCACATGGTCACAAAATATATTTGCTCATCCTATTTTTCCTGTCATTATCCGCAAAACTAACGAATGCAGTGACCCCCTGCCTATACACTAGGGTCAAACGGTGAATATCGTACATCCAACTTTGGTCCATCTGCAATCAATAACATAAAAGTGTAAAACACAATACAAAATACAAGTTGGAAAAAAACAATTATTACAGTTTTTTTACCTCCATTTCTTGCAAAAAAATCGCCCTCTTCACTCTCTCACCCGAAATATGAACAGTGTACTTGGTTGGGAGGGAAAGCAGGTGGTAGCTAGGGGTATATATAGGCCGCAACTCATCTGAAACAGGTTAGGGCTAGAATCCGTTTGAGATGACTGAACCACACCTCTGATGGGTCGGAGCTGCGCAGCCCGTCACAGGTATGAAGTCACCTATGACAGTCCGGAAGGAGAATCCGACAGAGGTGTACCTCTGACGGATTCTATTTTAGACCCGTCACAACTGACTTGATACCTCTGACGGGCCGCAGCCGGAGGGCTCACCGATGACGGCATCCCGTAGGACCCGTCAAAGGTGATGGTCATCCATGACAAGCACTTTGGCCCGTCACTGATGACCCGTCAGAGGTGAGCGGATCTGGCGTAGTGTGTCATACTACTAACATCATAAAGTCACAATGTCTTATAGCAAAATTTACCTAAATAATATGTGATGATATACATTGGTGCAGTCACGTGCTTTTGCATATTTGCGCAAATGCAAAGACTTCCTTGATGACACAGATTTACAGCATTCGACCCAAAGATATGTTGAGTATACAACACATTGCAATGAATCGCCTTCAGTATGTTCAGGGCTTGCCAGTTGCCACCATATAGGAACTTGAAAGAGACACAAACAACGTGAATGGAGAGGAGTGAATCCATCGAAATGAACTGGTGGGGTCATCATACACCAGCAACTAATGTTCATTATTTTTCATATAATATGAGTTTAATATAAAGGTTGCACACAGACCACCAAGGGTTACTCAACCCGATCTTTACCTTGATCATTGGCAGAGTCAGAATTTTCGAGTAGAGCTGAACTAGTATACTCTATATAAAATTTACTTTTTATTTTCTATTTCTTAAAATTTTGAAGTGTAATTTTAATGGATAATTGGGTCTAGGAGTAGGGCTTTAGCCCTAGCTTCTCTACTCCTATATTCATTCCTGACTATAGCTCCATAGAGTGAAAATGGATGAGTAGTGAAGAGGGGAAATAAAGGACAGTTTCATGGTGTATTGCAGAGAAATCATTCACATTTTTACTACAAAACAGAGAAATCATTCACTTTTTTTTTAAAAAAATGATATTCCCATTATTGTACTTCCAGTATTGTAATTTTATCACCGTGATGTAACATTTTTGCCTTTGATATGCAACCATCAACACTGACTGTTTTAATCTCATAATGGCTGCTGTTAAAGTATTAATTAATCTTAAAATAATGCATATTTCGCTAAAGCTGAGACCTATAGCTAGGCACTGAATCAGTAGGTCAAGCAGTTCAAAAGCTGCATAAGAGTTCTGACTTCTGAGCTATGGTTGGCGATGAACTTCCAATGAAGCTACTAGCGACAAAGCAAAAAGCAAGATACTTAAGATAAGAGCAAGCCTTATAGAAGACGTATACCACCATAATTTTATCGATGTGTACTATTTATTATTTTTTAATAATAGATTAAATAAACCCAGCCTCTATGTACTAGAGTATTCATTCATCTATGCTAATTCTAAATTACTAACCCGAATAGTTTTATTTTATTTGTTTGCTCAATCTTCTCAACCTCTCTTTCCCTTTTTTTTAAGTTTGTGGAGAGGTTGTCTAAGTACTCTCTAGCTCCATTCAAAAATATAAGACACAATTACTTTTTTTAAAGTTTCATAATATAAGGCGTGTATGTATGCATGAAATTAATTAACAGCTTCTTCTCCACTAAATTATCATTTTTTAAATCCTTCGCTCTCAATATCTCTAATTCTATTGGATGCATGCATTATGTTTATAAGAGGGACCCAAATAAGGAAGCGATAATAAATGTTTTTTGGTTTTTGCATTAAGAGTGGTCGTGCCATATATTTTAGAATAAAGAGAGTATATTAACCAAATTTCAGCCAGCTATACGTCGGTACAGCTCAGCTTCTTTTGACATGAAAGAAAAAGAAAAAATGAGAGAGTGGGGATCGGGCGCTTATACAATCATGCATGCATTGGATGATGGTAGGCCCTTCTCCATATAATAAAATGAATGATTAGTATTGGATTATGTATTATGCAGCTGGTTGTTACAAAGATCTATTCTCTCCGTCCTAAAATATAAAGTATTATGTCCTTTAAATTTTTTTCAAAATATAAGGGATTTCTCGAGATAATACTTTATTCCTCATATATCACTTGTTATACTGGTTTATTCCTTAACCATCACCTTTGTACTGGTTTATTCCCACTTTCATCATCTTTTATACTATTTTATTTTCTCAAACATTACTATTTGTACCGTGCTTTCTTCTACTACTTGCTTAATTTTTGTCAAAAAGATCCCTTATATTCATGAACCGAGGAAGTTTCTAGTTGATTGCTTTTAGATGACGTGTCACGAACCAAGGGAGTTTCTATTTGATTGCTTTTAGATGACGTGTCACTGGCTTATAGCTAACTATTGTCTGGCTTAACTTGCTCTGAAGGATGCCTCCTCGTCCCTCTTTTCTCTTCTCTTCTCTACCTCAATAATGAGTCTATATGATATTTTTAGATATCCATAATACTTTTTCTAAATAGAAAATATTTAATGTAGTGCGAGATGGCATTTTAAGGGTAAGGACAAACATTACTCAATATAATTTTACATAATTAAGGAAGTTATGGTGCGATGCTTGGATCTCTGACTTGAATAGAGCAAAGTAGCGATGAAAAACAAAAAGAGGACCATCAGCTTCGCGTGGAAGTTTGTGTTTCGACAAGTACACTAAAAAAATCTTGTGGATAAGCAGAACTGAGATTTCCATCAAATAAACAAGTTCTTGTTGTTTCCCTGAAACCAATTTCACATGCAGGATATAGAAATGCAATCTTTAGGGACATCTTTTAGCATATTGACATAAATAGCAAGATATTCCCGAATTGAAGTAGCTTAGAGTTGTCGGAGGATAGGCTGGGCAAGGCACCGATGTCCTCTTGGGCGTCAAGAATATGCTAAAACCCGGCGTCAAGAATTTTTTTCTCCTAGCTCTCAGGCCTCCCAAGAATAACACACAGTAAGTAGTCGTACTATGCAATACCCTGCTATTTGCTAAATGGAATATATTTCTTAACGTACTATGTGCTTTGGCCTTAATTAGATAGTTATATTTAATCATTATTGGTGTTCAAATTATTTTTGTCTTGGAGAGTTGCTTTTCTTTTTCCTTTTTGGATTTTTGTTATCAAATTATTAAGCACCTATAGTGCCCAAGCAAGATATAGTACAGTACTCAAGTTATATAATAGTTGCCGCATTTTGTTTTTAAAGTAAATTGTATCAACGGTACACAAACTTAGTGGATGCAATCTATTGTACGAACTTGTAAAATGTTTATTTTGCTGCATGAACTTGTGTAGTGCATATGGACTAAGACCAAAAGAACAATACATAACTAATCTTATTGATTTTGGGTGCCGATTAGGATACGACATAAACATATATGCAAGAAGTTGCTATTTAGACATACATCTGTCCAACAAAAAAGATAAAATGTGATATAGTGATAGTAGAGACAGATATTAAAGACCAAGCAATGATCAAATGGTTAGAAATGGTTAGAAATACATAAAATTCATCATTTCAATGACGAAGGATAAAGTAGAGACCAAATTTATAAATATAGCATGTCTAATGCGTATTCACTACATGTATACACGTCACGTACTAATCAATATCAGCTTGGTAAAATTAACCTTGTCAAGCTATTTTGGTCCTGGTTCGCAGGAACAAGTAAGTGCAACAAAACGAACATTTATGTAAGTACTAAATTGCATCCAATTAACAAGTTTGTGTATCATCAATATAATTTATTTTTCTTTTTAAATATATGAATGTATATATGGGTGTTGGGCTATGCATATAGCATTTTGAGCATGTAGACATGTTTAAGAATATAGACGTTTTAGTTAGGCTTGCCAAGCGTCTAGGCTCCGTAAAATTCTTGGCTTCACCACTGAAGACCCTAATGAAATAGTTATACTGCCACAGAACATATGTCACCTTTGACAGTTCATAACCCCCATCTCTATCGGATGGGTGCTCTGACACTGATCATTGGTTACTAATGAGAAAACCTTATATGTGTCGGGTGAAGAACTGACAGTGCTAACAGTCTATCTGTCTATCTATCTATCTATCTATATCTATCTATACCTATACTAATTGGGTATTTTCTAGGAGCTCCCACGTTAACTAGAAAAATCTAGAAAAATCTGGCCATTGATTCGGTTGATTGTAATATCTTGACCGTATGTTAATTACCGTGGGCCCACACATTGTCACGTTCAGATTACCATCTAATCTAATACTCTCCATATTAGAATTAACCAACCTGACATTAATTATCGTGGGTCCACCCAATTTCCCATTTAGTTTACCATCTAATCTAATACTCTTCACACACGTTAGAACTAACCAATTAGCTATTTGCATTTGCAGGTACGTGCGATTGTATCGATCTCAGTCAACTCTAGGACTCCACACGCGATTGAGGTTCCCTTCGTCTTGCGCCCTTTCGGCCTGAGACGGCGCGTCGCGATCAGAGCAGCGCACGCAGGAAGATAATGTAGATATGTGTGGCTGGGCGCACGCATGCAGTGACAGGTGAGTTTTGTTTTGCTATTTTCTAAATCAAAGATTTTATTTGTAACTTCTAATCTCCAATTCTGTTCTCTTTACATGCTTGCCATCTGACATTATATAAATAATATCAGGTATTAAGATGTTGATCTACAAATCAAACAAGTTTGATTGCAGCCTTGCGGCTAATAAGTCCATCCCCTGTTCACAGTATAGCTCATAAAAGTATCCAGTCAATTTGCTTGTCCATGGGAAGTTGCACTGTGGTCGCCACATCTACAATATTCATGTAAGTATTCAATCGATTTATATAGTCTGACTAATCCGTATGTGCTCTAAAATCGATGACATCATGTGACCATGTATATATTTTTTTAGTTATTGAGATGTTCATCTACAAATTGACAAATTGGCTTTCACCTAATAAGTTAATCCGTGCTCATCATTGCATCTATAATACATAAGAGTATTTCGTCAATTTGCTTTGATTAATTTCAGTTGCAATTAGCAAGTTCCATTAATTGTGGTCGCCACATCTCTGCAGTACATCTAAGTATTTTACCTATTTACGAAGTGACTTATCTATAGGTGCTCTAACTTTATAATACTATTTTAGCATGTATGTACACAGCCATTACAATTATTTGGTAAAAAAATTAATTTTGCGTATGTGCAGTTTTAATATAATAATGCATGAGTAATTTACTGCAGTAATATACACGAGCTATAATTTGCATGAATTGCATGAAAAAGACTAATATAATGTGAGAAATGTGGTTCAATTATTTTCTTATTTCCATAGACTAGATAAAAAAAAGTAAAGATTAACTTCATCTTTGGAAAAAGGAAAAAATTTACAGGGCTTTTAGAGGAACGACAAAAAATATTGGAAAGATCTTATGCAGCTCTAAACAAGTGTGCCCACGATCGGATATATAGCAATATTTTATTTAGAATAATAGTTTACTGAACAAATAGAGAACTAATGACAAGATGCTTCCGATGATGATCCAAAAAAGTACTGGTTGTCATACGCATTTT
Organism: Oryza officinalis; assembly: GCA_008326285.1. Classification (NCBI taxonomy): domain Eukaryota; kingdom Viridiplantae; phylum Streptophyta; class Magnoliopsida; order Poales; family Poaceae; genus Oryza; species Oryza officinalis. The sequence continues at coordinate 27,358,380 of BDMV01000012.1, forward strand.
ATAACACATTATTGGTGACACTAGTACATATCCTCTCATCTGTGACGGGCCCTCACATGCCTAGACTTCGTGGGCCGTCAGAACGAAGTAATCTCAATCGTGCCGAAATTAACACCGTTGTAGATGTACTCATTCGAGATGCATATACCTATAGCCGTCACCGATGACACTCATCTGTGACGGGCACAAGGTAAGGCCCGATTGAGATTACCTCCACTATCTCAATTGGGCCCAAGTATAAAGCCCGTCACATATGAGTATCATCGGTGACGGGCTCCAAATAAGGTCCGATTGAGATTTGGTTGAACGCCCGTCATCGATGATACATATCGATGACGATCGATGATACATATCGATGACGAGCTTTATTTTACGCCCGTAAGAGATAACTGTGCGCTCATTATAGATGTCATTTATTTGGCCCGATTGAGATATATTTTGCACACTATAAATACTCCACTCGACTGTTGTCTAAAGTTATCTCACTGTTGACTATTTTGGTGGAAGGTTGAAGGGGGCGAATTTTTGTATCTTTTTAAAAGGAAAACAGGAAAATCTTAAAGTAAGTAGTACTTATTAATTTAGTAGTACTTATCTCATGAGATGTTAACTAATATTTTGGTCATTTTTGCAGCGATGGATCGAAGTTGGATGTATGCGACTACTTTCAAACGTCATTGCAAGGAGTATAGAGATGGCGTATTAAGTTTATGAACGCTGCGGAGGAGGATAGGAAAAGAAGAAACATCAAATACATGTGTTGTCCATGTATAGATTGCAAGAATGAGAATATGTTTGAAAGCAGAGTGGACGTACACTCTCACTTGATACAACGGGGATTCATGAAGGATTACACATGTTCGGTGAAGCATGGAGAGCAAGAATCGGGAAGTGGTGCAGTGGCAGACAGAAGTGATGCAAACAATCATGAAGAAGGAGATGAAGATGAGCATGACATGTTTATTCCATCTCCATTGGGCGGTGAAATGGTTGATGTGGATCCTGATCTACTGCAAGACATGTTACGTGATGTTGAGGATCCAACTTACAATGAGAGAGATTCCATGAAGTTTAGCAGGTTGGTCAGTGACTCGGAGACACCTCTATACACCGGATGCAAGCCAAAACACACCAAATTATCTGCTACCTTGGACCTAATGAAGCTGAAGGCAAGTAGTGGATGGGCAGATAAGAGTTTCACAAATCTTTTGGGAATATTGAAGTCCATACTTCCTGAAGAGAACACATTGCCCGAGACGACATTTGAAGCAAAACAGGTTCTGTGTCCCCTGGGGTTAGAGGTCCGTAGAATTCACGCTTGTCCTAACGACTGCATATTGTACCACAAGCAATATGCGAACTTAGATGCTTGTCCTGTCTGCAAGGCTTCTCGATACAAGCAAAAGAAAAGTGCGGGGGAGGAAAAGAAGTCAAAGAGGGGTGGTCCGGTGAAGGTTGGGTGGTATCTACCTATCATTGATCGTTTCAAGAGAATATTTGCCAATCCCAAGGAAGCAAAGTTAGTACGTTGGCATGCCACAGAGAGAAGGAATGACGGTTTGCTAAGACACCCTGCGAATTCGATTCAATGGAGGAATATCGATCGAAAGCACAAAAACTTTGTTGCCGACCCCAGAAACATGAGGATATGTTTGTGTACGGATGACATGAATCCTTTCGGAGACATGAGCAGTTCTCACAGCACTTGGCCAGTTCTTATTGCGAACTATAACCTTCCACCATGGTTGTGCTTCAGAAGGAAATATATTATGTTGTGCTTATTAATCCAAGGTCCAAAACAACCTGGCAATGATATTGATGTATTCTTGGAGCCTGTTATCGATGATCTTGAGATTCTCTGAAAAGAAGGTGTGAAAACTTGGGATGTATATGGTCAGGAGAACTTAAACCTACGAGTTCTATTGTTTTGCACCATTCATAATTATCTTGCACTCGGTAATCTTTCTGGACAAACTGTGAAAGGAAAGAAGGCTTGCTCTGACTGTATGGAACATACACGCAGTAGGTGGCTGAAGAAATCAAGAAAGATGGTTTACATGGGTCATAGGAGATGGCTCCCACTACGCCACGCCTTTAGAAGAAAGAAGAAAATTTTCAACGTTAAGAGAGAACTTGGGTGTGCTCCCAACGATTTGTCTGGAGATCAGGTCCACAACATGGTGAAGGGCATTACTAATGAGTTTGGAAAGAAAAGAAAACATAGCAAGGCAAATGATAAGGGTATGTGGAAGAAAAAATCCATATTTGGCGGCTACCTTACTGGAAAGATGTCGAGGTCCGTCATTGCATTGATCTAATGCATGTAGAGAAGAATGTGTGCGATAGTTTGATCAGGCTACTATTGAATATGCCTGGGAAGACAAGGGACGGGTTGAATGCGCGCCTAGATCTACAACAGATGAACATTCGCGGTGAACTTTAGTCTGTTAGGGATGAAGAGACAGGAAGAGTGTACCTCTCGCCAGCTTGCTACACATTGTCGAAGGATGAGAAGATTGCAATGCTATCATACCTGGCAGATATTAAAGTTCCTTTGTGCTATGCAGCGAGGATCAGTAAGTACGTTAAATTGGCGGATCTAAAACTGGTTGGAATGAAGTCTCACGATTGCCACGTGCTAATCACACAGATCTTGCCAGTTGCTATTAGAGGCATTCTACCACCCAAAGTCTGTCACACGATCCAACGGCTCTATGCCTTCTTCAATGCAATCGGTCAAAAGATTATAGATCCCGAAGATCTAGATGGGTTGCAGGCTGATATTGTCAATACCCTATGTCAGTGGAGATGTATTTTCCACTGTCTTTCCTCGATATCATGGTTCATCTCTCTGTTCATCTAGTGAAGCAAACAAAAATATGTGGCCCAGCTTTTCTAAGGGAGATGTACCCGTTCGAGAGATACATGGGAGTTCTTAAGTCTGTATGTTTGAAATAGAGCAAAACCGGAGGGAAGCATCATTGAAGGGTACACGACGGAGGAGGTTCTTGAGTTCTGCGTCGATTACATGGCTGAGACTGATCCTATCGGGGTTCCTGCGTCTCTGCCATGAAGAAAGGTTGGCTGGTGTTGGCACAACAGGCAGAAAAATAATTGTTCCCGATCAAACTTCGTATGCGCATGCTCATTTCGCCGTGCTGCAACATATGGCTGAAATAACCCCACACTTTGAGGAGCATTTAGCGAAGGTCCGACAGGAGAACATGGGTTGATCAGATATGTGGATCAACAGAGAACATAGTACTCGCTTCAACGAATGATTCAAGAATCGTATCGCAGGGACCCACAATGGCCCAAGTGAGACAGTTCGAAGGTTGGTAAGGGGCCCATGTTGGGATGTTGACACATGGCAAGGGTACGATATCAATGGGTACACATTTTACACCGTCACACAAGATGAGAAAAGCACAGTTCAAAACAATAGAGTTCGTATAGATGCATATCAGGATCAAGTTGGATCGAACACATACTATGGTCGCATAGAGCAGATCTGGGAGCTTAACTACATGAACTTCAAAGTCTCTTTGTTTCGTTGCAGTTGGGTGAATATTCGCACTGGTGTCAAAGTCGACAAGGAAGGATTCACCTTAGTGGACCTGGCCAAGGTTGGATACGCTGACGAACCATTCGTCCTAGCGAAGCAGGTCAAGCAGATTTTCTACATAAAAAACCCCGCAAACAAGAAGCTGCACATCGTTAGGTGTCACGCCCAGAAATTCTCTAACCCGAATTCCAACCAGAATGTGTATTAAAACCCCTGTCCAGGACCAGCCAGGGTACACAAATGACAAAGTTGCCATACAGATCCATGTCTTACAAACACCATAAAAATCTCTTACATAAATGCAGCGAAAAAAGGAAACAAGCTATACTAATAAAATAGACACTCGCAACGTAGCAACTCCACTCCACAGGCATCCTTGACGGTAGCCACAAGCCTACTCTTCTAAAAAGTCCTCCTCTGATATATACTCCAACTCTGATGTGGAGAAAAATAGAGCAAGACTGAGTACTACCCACTGTACTCAACAAGTCATACCGGAAAGGAAAATAATGATGCAAGTAATAACAAAGGAGGCTAAGAGGTTATTTGCATAAAATACGCATTTAAAGACAATAGTTGAAAACAGTAGTAAAACGGTTGAGTCAATTAATCATAATTGAACAATCACTGTCCAACGCTACACCACATTGCGATAGGCCCAAATCACCACCTGAACTACACCAGTTCCAGTAAATCCAACTATTAAGAAAGTGGGACTAATCACGGTGAATCTGATTGATCGCCCATAACCGCGAGCACGGCTATTCGAATAGTTTTACTCTGATCAGAGGTGTACAACTGTACCCACAAGACACAGTCCTACAACACGTTACCATGCGCCGACATACCACCACGGTACACCGAAAAAGGAGCTGTGACAGGACCCTTCGCACAACCCTTCCTAACCAAGCGTACCACCTCAGGTTTCGCCCCTACCTTTACACCAAGGTAGGCAGCCCCGTCTCGTGCTTAGGTGAATCCGGCAGCCGATCAATGGGTACAGCCCTGCCGACCCAACTCCATCACGTCCACCCTTGCCGGTGTACGTCAGCTAGGAAAAAGCTATACTACAAATCCAGCCATTACCCACGCTGGCTTGTGGAAAGTACGATAATTCTTCCAGGGTTTCCCGCGAACCGTTCCTTAATTGTCAAGAGCACGACCATCAAAACCATGTGCTCACAACCCACCATTAGCATATTTTAATTAAATATTCTTACTATGGTGGCTCCTAAACCAAAGTGTCACCATAGGGACTACATTAATTAATTATTTAAGGTGATCCCCTTTAGTGAGCTAAGTTAGCTAGGCATGGCTAACCACTCCTAAATCAGCGAATGAAGAGTTAATTACCCAAGCTATCAAAGGTACAAGATAATCAATATAATTGGCTGAATACAATAGGTAAAAACCCCTATAAAATGACATTATGAAATAATGCAGCATTTAGAGAAAAATAAGGTATTTGTAAATTTAGGAACAATATGATCAATGTGAAGCATGACTTGCCTTGCCCTTGCGCTGGGTCGACCTCGGCAACGACCTCGAAGTAAACCGGAGAATCGGAATTACCGGAATCTAAACAACAAACAAAGCACACAAGCAAACAGGCTATAAGTCTACTGAAATAGAGAACAAAACCATTTTTAGTGGATTCTAGACATTTTTATGAATTTTCTGAAAGTTGAACGGACTCAAACGGAGTCCGGATGAATTAGTTATGAATTTTTGAAGTTAAATGTGTGTTTACTATAACAGAAAAATCCTTAATCAATTATTGCGCAATAAACCCTAGGACTGACGTCATGCTGGCGGTGGCGGGCTAGGGCTGACGTCATCGCTGACGTCAGCGGCTAGGGCTAACGTGATGCTGATGCCAGCGGGCGGCTGCGGCTCCGACGGGTGGGCCCCACCTGTCGGTGGCACGGGGATCCCGGTCCACGGTGGACCGAGTCCACCGGCCGGCGGCGGTGGCACACCACATGGCGTACGCGTGGCACCGACACGGCAGCCATGCGATAGCCACGTGGTGGGCGACACGGCGACGCGGCGGCCAAGCGGCACGCGCGGCGCCGACGCGGCTCCGACGCAACGGCCATGCGGCACGGCCGCGCAGCAGCCAGGCGGCGGCCAAGGCACGGCGGCCGGCACGGGCGGCGCGTGGAGCCGGGGCGCGGGCAGCGGCGGATGCGGCGGCGGGGGNGTGGGCGGAAACCCCGCTGGAAATCGTGGCGGCGCACGTGCGGCGGCCGGCCGAGTCGGAGACTACTCGGCGCGGGCCCCACCCATCAGCGGGCACGCGGCGCGGACTCCGGCGCTCAGGCCGCGGAGGGGAAGCGGCGTGGCGTGACGTGGCGTGGGCCGGCTGGGCCGGGAAGGGGAAGGGGCGCGCGGGGGCGGCGCGGCGGCTTAGGGCCGGCTGGGCCGGTTCGGGAGGAAGCGGCGACGCGCGTGGGCGGCCTTGGGCCGGCCCGGGAAGGGGAGGGGAGTAGGCCGACGGCCCAACAAGGAGGAAAAAGAAAAAGAAAAGGAAAAAGAATTTTCGCAGGGATTTATTTATTGCGCTTGAGGTTTTTAATTGTTTAAAATTATTTTTAGGGCTCTGAAAATTCCACTAAAAATCTTGTTAATGTATTTTAACATTGGGAACTCAAGAAAAATCCCACCATGCCAATATAACTTGATTGAATAGATTTTTAAATTAGAATTTTCTCTAGGTTAAAAAGGAACAATTTATTTTACGCGATTTAATTTACGAATTTCACCTGGAACGCAAACTTCGGGGTGTGACATTAGGGATGTCAAGCGAAGAATTGTTGGGGTTGATAACGTCGTCGATGAAGAAGAATACAACCAGAATCTTCATGTGACACCTCAGATTGCCCTTGAAGAAGATCCCGAAGACGATGTGGTATACGCTCATTCAGACCATTCGGAAGGTATATCCTTGTAAATGAAGTCTTTGTAATTTGGAAATTGTTATAAGTAATAAATTATTTTGTTTCAAGCCATTCCAGTAACTTAAACCATGTTTAATAGGGCATTTGTTAATTACACGTGATTATTATAATTTAATAACAATTTTATACTATTTTAACAAGGCATATTTTAATTACATATGATTTTTAAAATTTAAAAGAAATTTTACACTATTTAAAAATGTGATTTGTTAATTATATGTCATAAATGAAATGTAATAGCAATTTTAAATCGAGTATAAGTTAATTATAAATGATTTTATAAGTTAAACATCATTATTAAATACAATTAATAAGGAATATTTTAATTCTATAGTGGAATGAGCTTATCTCTATTGAGCATCTAACTAATGCCCGTCAGAGATGATGTTATCTCTATCAGGCGTAGTAGTTGTACCCGTCACGGATGTCTATCATCCGTATTGGGCGTATTAGTTGTGACCGTCATGGATATGTATCATCCGTATTGGGCGTAGTAGTTGTGCCCGTCACGAATGTGTGTCATCGGTATCGGGCATATTAAGTGTGCCCGTCACGGATGTGTGTTATCCATATCGGCCATAGTAGTTCTGCCTGATAGTGATAAGCTTGGACTAGGGTTACAATAGTGTCCAGATCTAGATCTACCGCCGCCTCCTCCCTCACACTCTCACTCTCTGTCCTGACCGCCGCCGCCGCCTCCTCCCTCTCACTCTCACTCTCTGTCCCGACCGCCGCCTCCTCCTCCTAGACGTCGCCGCCTCCTCACCGCCGCCGCCTCCTCGTCGCAGCCGCCTCCTGGACGTCGCCGCCGCCTCCTGTTAGGCCGCCGGCGCCTCCTCGCCGCCGCCAGTTCCTCCTCGACGACGCCGTCTCCTCGCTTCCCTTCTTCAGATCTCTTGTTGTTTCCCCTCGACGTTGGATTCTTCTGACTTGCGTTGAAGGTAAAAGTGGTTTCTCCTTTTTTTTTCCTATTTTCCTTGTGTAATTGATAAGAGAAGATATTTTCACCTACTCTTCTTGATATCAAATGGCCAATGAAGGTTATTGATGTTCATGTTTTGTAAAGAAAAATTTGCCCTATCATTGAATTTTGTTGATAATACCCTATGTACCAGTTCACTTTTGTTGCCAGCTGTGTGTACAACAGTGGTTAACTATTCAGTTGAATTTGCACTATCATTTTACTTAAAAGTAAATTTCAAACCTCAACTATTTAGTAAGTGCTATTAAAAATTACTATACCACTTCGTAATGTTGGGAATTACTTACAAGGATTTTTTCACATTAGGGTTAATGCGCTTCGTGATTTTGGGAATTTGGGAAATTACAATCTGGTTTATAATGGCCTCCGTTATTCTTCTCAGTCCACTTGTTAGCCGAAGCTGAATCATAGTGAAAAAACTTGAAATTTAAATTAATCATGCAAGTACGGTTACTAACCCTAATTTGGTCTAATTTACTTAAATTTACAACATGCCGTGTAGAATTTAGGGTTTAATTTGCAAATATCTTTACTTAGGGATGATAGCATTCAGTGGCTAAGATTAGGCTCTAATGCCATAATGTTAGAGTTTAATTTACTTGCAATAGTTTGCACGTATTGTATCTGTGCATGATACGTGGGACCAGACCTATGAGAATAACCAAGTTGCAATTTTATGATAAGATCGTTAACTTCGTTGCTGTTTTTTTTTTCTGAAATTATCAGTTAAGGTTGAAGCAAAATGATAATTTTGACAAAATATATGTAGTCTCCTGAATTTAATCTTTTACAGAACTTCTCATCTCCCTTTATATCTTACATTAAGGTACATTTTGTATAATATGCTAAGAATATTCCAGATAGTATGTAGGAATTTTACAAAGCATGTTTAATTAAGCTCTCGTGGGGATGGAAGTTTCCTCGTGTCCCAAACAAAGCCTTAGCATTTCCCGATGGTTATTATATAGTTATGTAAATTCAAATGTGTGATTTCACTATTTAGTGTTTTTGATATTTATTACCGTTTTCCTATCTATACCGACGTGTTTTTATATAGTTTTGTTTTCTAGATAAATTTAGACATGATTTCCATCCAACATAAATTTAAAACATTCTTTATTATGTTCAAAAAGTGTTGATATGATTCTAGACCGGAGGAGATCGAAACACCCAAACTACATTTTTGTATTACTCCAGGGAACCAACAGCTACATTTTTATGCCAAAATTAAGTTAGTGCTACATGTAAATCAAGATATACATGTGTAATACACTTTTTTTAACTTTCTTGCTATACAACAGTTATATAGAAAATGTTCAAGCAAGGCAAACCCATGTCAGCGACTACTAGTGGGACAACATCGAGCCGGACTCCTAGGACCTAGAATAAAATTCCTAAGGAAGTATACAACACAACAGAGGTGGACGATCAGGGATTTTCGATGGCTCCTGCGAAAGTTGTCAAAAAGTTCTCAATGATATACGTAGTCCTAGGGAGGCGGAACTTCACCATTTTGAAGGACCACATCGATCTGGTACCACAGGCAGAAAAAGATGAGGCCTAGAAGCAGTTCAAGGAAAGCTTCGAATACCCCCCAGAGGCCGAGGCAAGACTCTAGCGGCAGGCTATCCGCAAGATGGGCAACTTGTGGAAAAATTTCAAGACCACGCTGGTCACCGACTACGTCCTCAACCCCGCCCAGCCAGAACCATTTGGAAAGTACCCGTTCATCTCCCGGGTCGTGTGGGAAGAGTTCCAAGCCGCAAAATCAACCCCTGAGTCTCGGGCAAAAAGCGAGGCCTATCGGGAGTTGCAGGCAAAAAACCTTCACCCGCACCGGCTTGGCACCGGAGGCTATGCCGGGAAGCTGCAGGAATGGGTCAAGGAGGATGAAGCTGCTGTAGAATCGAACACGCCGCTAGTTCTTGGTGATATCCCGACCACCCGAGCAAGGAATTGAGCAAGGGCGAGGGTGAAGAAGAATAGTGATGGAACACTTACATTCCCAAATCCCAAAGATCAAGCGGTGTACCAGAAAATCGTAAGTACCACACGTAGAGTATGTTTCGTTAGGTTGTCTCGTACTCTTGATTTAATTCGTCCTAACTGTACCATAGGTCGACCTGACTGCTGAGAGACAGGCCTCCCAAGAGGTCTGCTCACAAAGACGCGAGGATGACATCCTCACGAAAGCATTGTGAACCGAAGAACACCGTGGATGGACAAGGGGCATTGGCTCCAATGTTCCATGGAAGCTTGGGTTTCCCCAATACACGTGGCAGTACAGAAAGCACAAGCTTTCAAAGGTGCAAGAAGATGCATGCCTTAAGGAACAACTTCGGGAGGAGATTAGAAACGAGCTCTGAGAAGAGTTCGATGAGAAGTTGTTACAAGTGGAGGCTCGGGTGGAGGCACGTTTCAGGGAAAGCGAGCCTGCTACTGCTCCCATAGTAGAAACGAGCCCCACGCAGAGGCATAGCAGCCGCGCATCAACTGAGGCGGCAGCACAAGAACCACCAGCCCCCACTGCGGTGGACCACATAATGGTACAACCAACAAAAAACGTATATGTTGTCTTAGCATCACAGTACATTATAACATATTATAAACACACATATGAATCTATTGCAGGGACCCACATCGTGCACCCTAGTCGTTAGGGTGACACATGCATTTGCAATTCCTGCCTCAGAGGGTCTTGTGTTCAAGCCTACGCCGGAGACCCGAGTGCATGGGGGGCAGCTGCTAGCCGGCCATGCCAAAGTTCAAGTGGACATGGTGAAGCCTGATTGGGTTGGCTTCACTGTCCTGCACCCACCAAATGATGAGATTCTGACCCTTGGAGCTGCATGTGGGACCTTTATCCAATGGCCCAAGCACAACATTCAGATCAATATAACTCCTAGGCCAGCACTAAGTGCTCGTCCGCCGCCGCCGCGTCCCCCTCCAACTCTTGTATCTGCCCCTCCTGCCGTTGAAGAAGGAGATCAAGATCTCCAATTGCAGTATGATACAGATTTTGGGGATGAAGGTGCGGAGGTCAACAACAGAGCGCACCTCCCCCAGTATCCAAAAAAGGAAAGAGGGTGACATCTTCTCCACCCAAGCTTGGAACACGCAAAAGAGCTGCTGGAAGGGAGAGAGGAAGAGGAAATGTGGAAGGGCCGCTTCTGGCTCCGAAGAAGCTAGATCTTGGCAAGGGGCCATCAGCTCCTCCTAAGTCTCTGGCCGAATTCACATTAGGCATGCCATTGGTTGGAGACGACACCTTATCGAAGATGGACCCTGCATGCAAGGAGTTGCACAGGTACTACATGGAGAGGTCCAACGCAAGGAGGAGGCATAGAGAGACCTCCATGACGGGCCAGCATGATAGACAGCCGTTCCTCGGCCCTGAAGCCTTCATCGCCGTAGACTTTCAAGATCTATGGGACCTATACAGGGTGCGAGCGGTCGACACCAACCTCCTTAAGTGCTACTCCTTGTAAGTATTCTTGCGTACGAGATATGGTAATAACTATCCTTGTATTACGGTTACCCGAATTCTTGTCTTGCTTCTAGGTTAACTTAGAAGCATGTCCATCGTAATGCACCCCATGTTGCCTTACTCGATCCAGTTGTCGTCAACGAGACAACTATGAACTACGATCGAGCCAGCATAGTAAGCGTGTACCCTACTTAGAATCAAATGTGCGACGTGCATACAGCTTTAGTATTTAACTTGCAGTTTATTAATGTCGCAGTCGTCATTGGATTCTCCTAGTCATAGTGCCGAAGTGGAGTTTGGTATACTACTGTTGGCGCAGAATTTCGACCCGCCATGCAACCCAACGGGTTCCGCGTTACCACGGCGGCCTGGGAGATTTGCTTAACTCCAATGCAGGTCTAAATGGCTTGCCTAGTCGTGTGCAGAGCGTGCCAGTTGATTTGATCTGCAATCAACAAGAAACAAGTAAACCATGTCAAAAAACAATGGCCGATCGGCCAATAGGCCGATGACACATTGTCATAGCCCAGTCGATAGGGCAAAACTATATCGGCTTACTCATGATAAAGCAGGATTAAAGCATAGATCTTATCGGCCTTCATCAACATGTTGCTGTCGATTAATGGCATCGGCCGATAAGAACAATAAAAATAACTACACTAGCTAATACTCTAGTGCAAATCTACATGAACCAATCAACCAATATAAACATATCAATCACAGATAAACCCTAGAGAATTATCCATAACAGATACATTCCTATTAATCAATCCATTTATGTAGATGACAAATACACATGAAAACATTATAATAAACACGTGTATCAGATAAAACTGGCTGAAACCCCAGTTATATCCTTAATTACAACCGAAAGCAGGCTTTGTGTTAGATCTCAAAACAGGACTAAGGTCGATAGCAACTCAAAGTGTGGATCGAAACTTAACACAAAGAAAGTCAAGCCGTGGATTGCTTTTGGGGATGGTAGATGCATTGAACAATCTAACCAAGCATAATAATTAAACCGTCGTCGGCAATAAACCCTAAAACGAATAGATCGCCGGCGAAGCATAATTAAGACGCCTGTCAAGATTACCCAAAACATGATAGACGACGATCACATCATCGAGGCTTAACGTGCCTAAAGCGACACGCTAGCCCCGATGACGCCGATCGTCGGGAACGAGTTCTTACCTTTGCTCCGGGAAGGCAAGAACTCGTCAAGGTCAACCTCTTGCGAGGGTTGGCGATGCGCCGAAGTAGATTGAACTGGTTTGTTGTATTAGATTGTGAGAGAGTCTCTATGTACAGACTATCGGGATATTTATACCCGAGATTACAACAGGGTCCATGTAGGACACGATCTTATCTCTAACAAACAATAAGTCTTTGCAGCAGACTTTTACCACAGATTAGATCTAAACCTACTTGATTTACAAGATACAATTGCCTAAAATCGAGCCTTATCTCTATTTGGCAACTTCCTTGAAGCTTATCCTGAGCCCAAACCAAGCCCACGCTAGCTTTGTCAACTTCCAACCTCTATCGGCCAATAACCATACAAATCCGAATCGGTCGATACAACCTTCCTGCCAGCGCCTCATTGAGTCTGATACACTGACCATGTCCGATACGAGACCTGATTCGACTTCAACTTAGCCCTTTGTCTCTGCTTCGGTTTCCTCCTCCTTCTCCGGGTCGATTACGAAAATCCGCTGTTAACAACTACCTTAACTCCAATATCAAAAAAGACATATACGATTGGTCGGCGATCGAAGCTGCCTTGAACGACGCCTGGGATCAATACGTGGCAAAAGGCGGGAGAAATAAGGAAGGGCATCCCACACTCAGTCACAAAAAACACTTCCCAATACGTCAACAAGTTGGCGACCAGTGTGGGTTCCACGTCTGCCATAACATGAGGAGCCTCGCAGAAAAGGTGAGATTGCTCGACCTTGAGGTGTGTGCTTCAATTGTTTATATCCATTAAAGATGAGAAAACACGATTCATACTACATGTAGACTAATTTTCCAAGTATGTATACTAACTTGGCGCCTCACATGCAGGAAAAACTTTCAACGATTTTGAAAAACAACTTCAATATCATTAGAGAGGAGATAACACAATTCATACTAGATGATCTCTTGTCACCTAAAGGAATGTTTAGAGTCAAGTCCTAGCTAGCTCGTCTCCCACTGGTTGAACATTTGCAATGCTTACGACAAACATTAGCTTTATGTAAATATTCTTTGTAATACAATTCTGCGTGATGTTCTGTATATATTTGCATTTCTAATTACATATAAACTTGTTCCAATTTATAACTTAGTTTTACAGGTTTTGATACATGTCGGCGGTTTGGAGAGCAAAAAAGGATGTGAATGACATATATATGTGAATGGGTCTATGGATGTGAATGTATATATGTTTGATTTTGTGAATTGGCTATGCTGTGATGGAATATGTGATTGGACTGAAATATTGACTGAATATGTGCAAATATATGTAAATATGCTGGGAATGGGGTTGTTGGGGAATGGGACTATGCATATATGATTCTGTCATTTTTGCAGTGGGCATGGCTAGCAAAGGCCTAAGGCTAGCCAAAAAAACAAATTTTATTTTTTTGCTGACACACTCATCCCTGACGGGCATTTTAAAAATGCCCGAAAGAGATATTCATCCGTGACGGGCTCCAACCAAATCTATAGGAGACGGGCTGTTCCGCAAGGCCCGATGGAGATGGTTAGTCATCGGTGATGGGCTTACTAGTTTGCCCGATTGAGATTACTCATCCGTGACGGGCTCCTACCTAACCTGGTTTGACTTGTATTTCTTGGTCAATCTTATCTGTGGCGGGCTACATTGTTAGACCTGATTGAGATAACGTCCATCCGTGACGGCCTGGTGCCTGATTGAGATATTTTCTCACATCACTGACCTTTGCTTAGTGACGGGGGCCCTACCCGTTAGAGATGACGCTTGACGCCCGTTAGAGATAACCGATCCGTGCTAGTGTGAGGTGGTAAAGTCATTATTGCATAACTTCATCCACCGGAGTTTAAATTGGGGTCCACAAATATGATTGTATGCATCATTATTTGGTGCAAAGATCAGAAGTTATTCTTTATTACCAAAATAAATGGCATAAATGCTCTGATTTGTGTCCTCGAACTAAGTGTAGTGTTTGGTGTTCATTTATTATTGATGTTTTCAATTATTGGATTTGATCCTTTATGTTATTTGTAAGATAAATAATAGGTTCTGTATCAGCTTACAACACTAACTTTGTCCAAATTGAGTTGAACAACTTATTTTTCCATTTACATTGGTTGTTTCAATATAGTTTAGCAATATATTTTGAAGTTCTTTTTCTTTTAGCAAAATTGAGGGATAAGCATAATAAAAATGTTATTGTTTGTAATGTTAACAATACTATATTGCAAGTTTTGTGTTAAACGAAACACACCATTAAAATTACCATGACGAAAAAGATTTTGGATTTGAAATAGGTGCATTCGACTAAGTCGTACTTTGAATCCAATTTCAAGTTTGATTAGAAGGATAGAAAGGCCACGAGGATCGGAAAAGAAAAATCTAATCTTTTTAATTGCTTCTCCTTTTTTGCTATTTTCTTATTATTTATATAATCCATTCGATTCTTTTTTTAGAATACTTTAGTATTCTAAAAAAAAGTAATGGTTTATTTAATTTAGTTTTGGTTTTTCCAAAATTTAGTAATACTAAATTCAAAACTTATAGGAACTAATAAACATGAAGTTTGTGTTCACCTTGCGCTCTCCATTAAGTAATTAATTTAATTCTGAAATTATGAATTAATAATTAGCAAGTTACAAGTAAAATTTGGACTCAAGCCTAAAAAAGGATCACATATTCACATGGAAATAAATAATATGTATAACAGATATCAACAAATACACCATGCAACGCATGGGTTGATGGCTAGTTATGTATAATGGGTGGTGATCACTAGCTCATGCAGCCATGCAGGTTAGCTGTAAGTTTGGGTTCTAACACAGTTCACTTGGAAATTCTTATTTTTTTGCGGGAAATATTCACTTGGAGATATCGGTTGATAAATGTTTCCTGACATGCAAAACTATTTGCAGCTTAATAGGTTGTGTTACTGGATGTGTTTCATTTTGATGTAAACAGACTGAAAAGCAGGACAATGGCATCATTAACAAATAGATGCGGTGGCTAGCTCAATTTAACTTTACAGCCAAGTAGTTACATGTATCCACTAGATTGCAATGGCACAGAAGTAAATAATGAACAAATAATATCATCACACATTTTAGACTCGTATTCTTAAGATCTGCAGACTTTTTTTTTCAGATCGTCAGATATAATGTGAGATGAAGCCAAGGGACTTGATTATTTCTTTTGATAGTCAAAGCATTTACTGAAAACGTTGTTCCATGTAGCATTACGTAGTGATAAAATGTTGCATCCACATAGTTTAGTCACCTGTTGTTTATTCTTTATTTGCCTGTTTATTTACTTGACATAGTGGTAACTGGTAAAGATTGAACTGAATCATCTATGTGCAATTAAAAAAGGTTGGCCATTCTCATGCTGCAGGCTAATATTAACAACAGTTAGCACCAATTGTTGTAGTCTTGTACTACTACGTCTTATTCATCCTTCATTAACATCGTGGTATGAAGTTGAACACATATGTGAAGCACATACATGAATCCATTAATGAATCTATTCAAAACATAAATGTCTTATAACATGAAAACAGAGAAAACATATTTGTATGCCTGTCTTACATAGAAAGTATATTGAGAGAAAGAAAGAGCGCGACCCCTCCATGTCGGCCATGCGTGGGTGTCTTAGGAGGGGCAAACCTTTCCACTCGCCACCGCCCTCCTACCCTCCTCTCCATCTCCTCATCGTCGCCGGAGCGCACCACCGGAGAGCCCTACGGCCAGTCGGGATGGACGCGGCTGTGCCGAACCCCGGCGGTGCCCTGCCTTCAGCATGAGGAAGGTGGCTCGGCGCGTGAACCACATGGAACACATCGCTACGTGGAGGCTGAGGATCTGGCACCACAATGGCTGGATCCAGTCCCTCGGTGGGTGGATCTGGTGCCTCTGCGCTGGATCTGGCCGGAGCGTTGGCAGTGAGAGGCCTTCGCGTGGGCGGCAGCGGGGGAGCCCCTGACGGCTAGCGGCAGTGGGATGCCATGGCGACTGGTGGCAAGGAGGTGGCGTTGACTTGGCGCCGAGGTAGTGTCGACGCGGGACAACACCAAGGTGGCCATGCGAACGGCCCAGATTCACCCTCAGGTGAATCCGATGGCACCGGATGCGGTGGCCGGGTCGCAGGCTCGGCTCAAGTCAGCCCGGCCGGACATGGCGCCGCGGCGGTGCCCGGGTCCAAAAGGTCATGAGGGACGATGAAGGGAGGCAACGATGACTGGCGGCAACTGGAGGCCCATGCGGGCGAAGGCAGCAAAAGGCTCGCCTAGACAACGGCAATCCCAAATTCTTGCCTCCTCTTGCAGACAACTGCCCGACTGGCGGTGGGGCCCTCTCCCTAGACGCATGGAGACGCGGTAGGGATGCCAGACGGAGGGCTAGCACGTGTTGAGGATGACCCGACCAGAGTGTTGGCGTGCATGGTGGCGGCGGAGGTTGGCTGCATGTCGGCCCGTGTGGCGGCGTTGCAGGCGGTGGCCAGTGGAGCAACTGCCGGATCTGGGACCCCGAGCTCTTATTCGGCCGCACAGCACCGCCATCATGGGCAGAGACGATTGCAGGTTATCCTCTGTCTGCAGTGCATTCTCATCTCCTTGGAGCTCCTCCTGTTCTTGGTCAGTTTACTTGGTCATGCGGAGCTCCATGGTGAGACGGTGAAGGCGATAGCAGCAGAGGAAGGCTGAGGCTGCCGACGCATAGCGATGGGCAGTGGTGTTCACCTTTCCTCCCTTCCTTGGTGAGGTGATGGAGGTGATGGCATGGGAAGAAGGCTAACTGGTTGCCGTAGTGCAACAGTGGTTGGTTGTGTGATAGGTTGTGGTTGTTGTCATGCCAGCGTGTAGCAATGGGTGGTCATGGTCGTGGTGGCAGTAGGATGGTCGTATGGAGGCCAGTCGGAGTAGGGGCGTCAGTGCTGTGGCAGTCACGTGTTGGCAAGGTTGGTGGTTGTTGAGGTAGCAGCAAGATGGATGTAGGCAGGTTCTAAACGAAAGCTAGCCTAATCCCTAGGCCGGCAGCGGTGACGCCTTTGGGCGCCACAATCCTCTTGAGGGCGTTGTCGAGGTGCCTCCCTCCCCCTCTCTAATGGGATCCTCTAGGTAAAAACCATATCTTTTTGGATGGGCGATGATGGGGTTTTTAATGTCGTAACGTTTTTGGAAGCGTTGTTTTGGAGGTTTTTTCGTGGCTGTGTTCCCTCAGGGTTTGATGGTGCTGTGGGCACGTAACGTGGTGTTTTTTTATTATTATAGCCTTTCAGGGCTATAAGTTTGTAATACTTTGCTTCTTTCAAAGTCTTAATATAAAGATGCGTAATTCTTTTATGTATTCCTGAAAAACAAATGGTGTTGTGCATAAAGGCAGTGCAACTAGCCTCGTAGCTGATATAAAAAACAACATGTGGTTCAATTGCCCAAGCTGCCAGTCTGATTGTCGACGCTCTGATATTGCTTCACCAATTTAAACACCACGTTACAACCATATCTCAAACCAGCATTTCAGCCAACTGTTTATCACAAATTACTAATCATCATGATTTTCCAAATAGTTTTTAGCATGCACTCATGCTATTCAAAGTGGGCTAGTAAAAGTGCGTTTGGTGAGTTAGTCGGTCAGGTTAACCCAGTGAGTTAGCGGTGAACCCACCCCACTTACACCCTTTGGAGATCAGTGGCCGAGCCACCACTCGGTGACCCCAGGCAGCAGCTGGCTCGTCGATGAACATGCACTAGAAATTTTATATTACTGTATGAAATCCCGCATGTTGCTGCAGTAGTTTAGTAAGATAGTTAGACGACATAAGGTTACATAAGTTGATGTGATTTATGATAATTTAAAAAATATATAGAATGATGATTCAAAAGTAAGGTAATGTGAATTTATGAGAGAAGAAAATAAGAAAGATAATTTGGATCATAGATTAATCATATAAGGGCTAACAACAATTAAGATGATATGACTTAATGAGAGAAGAAAAGGAGAGAAATAATTTGGACCATAGATTAATAGTCTAAGAGCTAAAAACAATTAATGTGATATGGCTTAATGAGAGAAGAAAGAAATAACATTCACTAAGGGAGGATGAACTATATAGGAATATAAGATATTAAAACATGATGGATATTAAAATATTATGTTAATTATGTGAGATGATGATTTAACGTGTTTGCATTTTAAAGCTCTAAAATATAATAAATCATAGAATAGAATTATAGATAATTTGATGTGCTTGCATGATGTTTTAGATGGAATAATTGTTAACGAATGATAATGTGACAGGATTTAATGGGTTAAAATTTTATAGTAACATAGGATTATAGAAATTGAGGATAGAATTTTCATAGAAAATATTCAACATAATTAGATTCCCGGGCTTTAAGAAATTTCCCTCTCCGTCAGTGCTGCAGATTAGTACATATACTACTACATGCTTGCAGTGTATTTACATAAAATAATTGAGATGGAACGACAGGTCGAGGTCCAGACAATAGTATGTTATTGTACTAAAATATTCTCTTGCACTACTTAGGATCTATTATCTTTCCTTGGGAATATCGGATCGATATCCCAATTGTTTCAAGTCATCACGTATTTTTAGTTTCTGTTTTCATGTGTCGTGGAAAACAAAGTTCAAATGGGATGCCCTTGTTCTTTCCTCCCTTGTGACACATCTTTGTTTGTTCTGCTGTTTAATAATGTACATTTAATCTGTTAAAACTATCTTAGTCCATCCGTCCTTTTAAGAAGTACGATGCAGAGAGTGCAAACAAACAGTGGATACTTTACTACTAAAAATAGACACAGTATGTCATTCTAGCTTACTCGTTATCAAAATTCAATTTTGGAAGTGATACAAGGAAAAACGATGCAGCTGTGGATTGAGATGCATTTTTATCCCTTAAAGGATGCCCCTCGTTTTTTTCGTTTTATTTAAATAGTCATAAATGAAATATATAGATTAATATGTGATATTTTTTGGATAAAGGAACTATAACTTTCGGCCTTAGCACCAGCTAAAAATGCACATAGCAATATTTGTAGATACCACGATTTAAATCTAGGTGGGTGAAGTCATACATCCCATGACTACACAACCACCCCCACAATTGATTTGCGATATATTACAACACAAACATACAAGATTAAATTGAACCTATACAAGTTAAGAAACAATAATCTATTTGGATAGTATGCAAAAACGAGAGGACATCCTTAAGGGATGCATGACTTTTCTGATTAATTAACAGAGTCGGCAAGAATTTTATAGAGCTTAGTTATTTATGTTCCAACAATATGATAAGAACAAGAGGCATGCATTAGGAAAATGGTGACTATACTTCCTGCCAAGTTGTATGAAATCACCTACAACTACGTATATGCCAGCACCTTAAAGTTTCACAAGCAAAAAAACTTAGAGGAGGACGGCGATGAGGGTAACCTTGACCACCACCGTGACCACAACAGCACCATTCTTATCAGTGGCGGAGCTAGGATTTGAAACTAGGGTGGTCCATTGTCTAAATTTTTTTTAACCGCTACAAATTTAACATGTTGGTACGCAAGTATATGAACATCAAAACGCAATTAAAGACAAAAAAAAGAATTTACAAAATAGACGAGTATAGCTTTGGTAACACAAACTTGAAATATATTACATACCTATAATAGTTGAACAATGTTTTACTAGTTCTTCTTCTTCTGTCTGTCAGGCCTGCGCCTTCTAATAGACATGAAAGTTTTGATGATCTCTTCTTCACTCAATTTTAAGAAGATATCCCGCTCAATAAAAGTCATCAGACAATCATCCAGTAGGCTATCACCCATCTTATTTCTCAACTTATTTTTGATAAAGGTCATTGCAGAAAATATTCTTTCAACACTAGCGGTAGCCACCGGAAGGAGCAATACCAATTGGATAAGTACATAGACCCAATTGTAAACTTTATCCCTCTTTGTTTCAACAAGTTTTACTGAAAGGTCAACAAGACTGTTTAGGCCTTTGAACATTTCATCTTTTCTCATGTCATTAATAAATCTTTCAAGTTGCAAATCGAGTCTTACCAAGTCAGAGCTTGAAAATTCATCGGGGTAAAATTCAGCAAGTCTATGTACCTTGTTTGCATCAAAAGAAGCAAAGGAATCTGCTGGATACAAAGCAGCCATACAGGTAAGCAACTCCATATTTACTTCATCAAATCGATTGTCAAGCTCTTGACTAATTTTGTCAATGACCCCAATATATACTTCTCTTCTGAAGTGATCATCATTTGTTTGGTCCGGAGCAAAACGTGCTGATCTTCCATACGGCACATAATTTTGTTCCATTGCAGGAACTTGAATGCCATATTTGTTGCAAAATACTGTAACCCTTTGAAGAAATGAATCCCACCTTTCAGACCTCATTTGCTGCATTTTACTCTTTGCCAAACGGACTTGTGACATTGCATTAAGAATATCTTGGTCTTTTCTTTGCAAACACTCAGACAATTCATTTGTGTGTCCAAGAATGTCAAGCATCAAATGAGCATAGAAAATGAAATCAAATGACTCAAGTACTCCAACCATAGTATGTATTTTTGGCCAGTCACCCCTTGCT
Organism: Oryza officinalis; assembly: GCA_008326285.1. Lineage (NCBI taxonomy): Eukaryota > Viridiplantae > Streptophyta > Magnoliopsida > Poales > Poaceae > Oryza > Oryza officinalis. The sequence goes on from BDMV01000012.1 coordinate 27,379,197, forward strand.
GAAGTATCTCGTCCAAGAGCTATAAGTACATCTCGAATTGTGGGATACATAGCAATCAGGTTGACCACAGTTTTATAATGAGAGCCCCATCGAGTGTCCCCAGGTCTAGGCAGCCTCATTTCTTGATTTAACCCACTTCCAGATTCTAGTATACCGCACTCAAGTGCTTTCATCACATTTTCATATTGTTGATGTCGAAGCATGCCATGGCGCTTACAAGAACTACCAACAATATTTAGCAAGAGGAATACTCGATCATAAAACCACACACAATCACCATTTTCTTTAGCAACAGCAACAAGAACCAATTGGAGTTGATGTGCAAAACAGTGAACATAATAAGCAGACGGTGATTCTTTCATGACCAAGGTTTTTAGCCCTTTAATCTCTCCTTTCATGTTACTAGCCCCATCATAGCCTTGACCTCGGATTTGAGTCATAGTCAAACCATGCCTAGTTAGTAAAGATTCAATTGCTTCCTTAAGTGATGAAGAGGTAGTATCATCTACTTGAACAATTCCAAGAAATCGCTCACATGGCCTTCCTGATTTATCAACATACCGTAAGCAAAGGGCAAGTTGTTCTTTATGCGAGACATCACTAGACTCATCAGCTAAAATTGTATAGTAATTATCACCAATTTCCTCAAGTATTTGATCTCTAGTCTCCATTGCACAACATTGAATAATTTCTTTTTGTATGTCTGGGCTAGTCAATGTGCAATTACCTGGAGCATTCTTCAAAACAAACTTGTCCACCTCTTCATTATTTTCTGCAAGCCACTTCAAAAGCTCAATGAAGTTCCCTCTGTTGCTAGACTCTTCACTTTCGTCGTGCCCACGGAATGCTAATCCTTGCTGCAAAAGAAACCTCAAACATCTAAGTGAATAAGTCAACCTAATCTTGTAGAGACGACGTTCCTCATTATCCACCTTCACAATTTTATCATCAATTGCTCCATGGGGAGTAATAAAAAGATTATATCTTTCTTGAGCTGCGTTGTGAGCACTTGCTACACCACCCATATGTAAATCAAGTGCATCAGTTCTATTCCAATTGTTCCAACCACCTTTAACAAATGCAGATGTCTTACTTCTCCCCTTTCCAAACAAGTAGCACACAAAGCAAAATGTCGTTTCTTTCTTGACACTGTATTCAATCCAAGGATATTTATAAAACCATAAAGGACTGAACTGCCTAGGCTTATTTCCGATATTCCTACTTTCAAAAGCATGTGCATAAGGTTGGTATGGGCCTTTCATAATATATGATCGTCGAACTGCATCTTGATCATTGACGGGATAACTTGAAATGGGCTGTCTTTCTCCTGGATCAAATGGAAGCCTGCTGAAATCATAAATTGGTTCCTTTTCAGGAACTGGTGGTGGCCTTGGAGGTATTGGAGCTAAAGCCACATTTTGCTCAATTACTCTTTCTTCAGTTTCTTGATTAGATCCACCTTCATGTTCTTCAATTTGCTCTTCTGGACCAGCTGCATCAGCATCTTCTTGTTCTTCAATTTGTTCTTCTGAATTAGCTGCAGACAGAGGAGATGGAGAAGTTGCCTTCTTCTTTGCTTCATATCGTTGAAACATAGATGCAATATCACTTTTCCTCTTCATGTTTCAACAATTCTGCAAGACAATTATTGGGCTAAATAGCAGTTGTATACAAATCGAGTATGAGATATAGGAAAAATATTATGTATACTAGTATACTACGGATTCAGATCGATTGTACCTTGCCTGTTGCTTTGCGTTTCCTGTCGTGGAGTTCAATGGACTGGTCGTCTGGTCCTCGCTGCCTCGCTGCCGGCAGCAGTGCAGCACTTCGGTAGTTTCAGTTGCGTCGCCCTGCCCTAGTACTCGACGAATAGATCACAGGAAACTGGAAAGACGGAAAGAATACGAGTAGACGGGAGACGGCGGCGGCAGCCGAGACGACAGAGCCAATCGAGTACGTAAATTCTTCAGTGCGATTACATATATGGGCTTCACTTGGGCCGAGCGCAGGGTGGTCCGCGGCCCACAAGGACCACCTGTAGCTCCGCCACTGATTCTTATGGGCAACGTCTGCGTTGGGACAGCCTGCAGCTTGTCCAAGAACAGCCTTCTTTGCGCCATCTGGCGAAACGGCTATGCCACTTCCTCCACCCCATCCCAGCCCACCGTCTCGTGCTCTGTCCCTATCGTCCTTCCCTCCTCTCCCTCTTCACCGGCCGCCAAGCCGCCGCCACAGCAGCAGCTCACCCGTACCGCGCCTCCATCACCAACTGTTATTTCTGAGCCAGCGAGAAAGCCAACTCAACCACACCCCAGGCAGAAACAACCCACCAAACCACCGCCGCCATCGAGCACCCAGCCACAGCAGAGGCACCAGTCTCAGGTCAAGAAGCACATCTCCAGCGCGGGGTTGCAGGTGGAGTCAGTGCTCCGGCGAAAGACGGAGAATCTCAAGGACAAGTACAGCCTCGGCCACAAGCTCGGGCAGGGCCAGTTTGGGACGACATACTTGTGCGTGGACAAGGCAACCGGGAAGGAGTATGCATGCAAATCAATTGCAAAGCAGAAGCTCGTCACTGACAACGACGTGGAGTTCATCCGCCATGAGATCAAGATCATGCACCACCTTGCTGGCCATCCCAACATCATCTCCATCCGGGCCACCTATGAGGATCCTGTGGCAGTGCACATCGTTATGGAGCTATGCACTGGTGGTGAGCTATTTGACCGCATCGTTAGCAAGGGATATTACGCAGAGAGGCAGGCCGCCGAGCTTGCTCGCATCATCGTCTCTGTCGTCGAGTCTTGCCACTCCCTCGGTGTCATGCACCGCGACCTCAAGCCCGAGAACTTCCTCTTCGCTAGCAACGAGGAGGATGCGCCCCTCAAAGCCATTGACTTTGGCCTCTCCATGTTCTTCCGCCCAGGTAAATCAACCAATCAGTTATGACACCTTCGCCATCGAACAACTGCATTGAGTTGCTCGTTTGCAGGCGAGATGTTCACCGACGTGGTTGGGAGCAGATATTACGTGGCACCAGAGGTGTTGAGGGGGAATTACGGGCAGGAGGCTGATGTGTGGAGCACTGGTGTCATTATCTACATCCTCCTTTGCGGCGTACCACCATTCTGGGCTGGTAGGCACACACTATTGATTCACCTCTTTTCACTTGGTTTCCAGCATGAATCTTGAACTATAGCATTTGCTTGCTGCCGCTGTCATTGCCACAGATACAAATCAGGGGGTATTCGACAAGGTGCTGCATGGCATGCTGGAATTTGAGGCGGATCCATGGCCGAATGTGTCGGAAGGTGCCAAGGACCTGCTCCGGAAGGTCCTTGTCCAGGATCCTAAGGAGCGGCTCACAGCGCACCAAGTACTACGTGTGTTCAGTTCTTCCCCCTCTTCTTCTTTCACTGACTGCAACAGCCATTCCTGGTAATCTAACACAACTATATTGATAGCAGGCCATCCATGGCTGGAGATGTGCAGCATGGCACCAGAAAAACCACTGAACTCAAAGATGAACGCTTGTACGAGAGGGAAGAGATGTACTACATATGATAAATGATGTATAGATCAAGTCATGGTAGGTGATTTATATAGAGTAGAAGATAGAGACGATAAGAAAGGATATAGAGATAAGGAAGGAATATGATACAAAATCAGTTATATCTGTGAATCTATCTAACTACTATATGGTCTAACATTCCCCACAATCCAATCATAAGTAATGCCGATGCTTAGGCTAGAGTAGAAACCAATAAGAGTGTTCAATACAGATAGCCCTTACATCATAGTTGAGGTACCCAAAGTAAAAAGTGTTCAACATAGAAGGGTCTTTCCCCGATTGCTATGGCAGAGATGAATAGTACTGTTTATTTTCTGGCCTTTTCAACCGTTAGATCTGGAATGGGCCACTTAGATCAAAGTATTACATTAAATCGATATAGTACTTTCTACATGTTACAAGAAAAGTGATCCTCCAAATTTTTCATGAAGAAGGGACCTAATAGGTTCCAAATTTGTGGCCTAGAATAATTTATTTCCAGTCCTTGCTAGTGTAGAACTAAAACAGGGACAAGATGATTTTAAATGGAGCTTGACTCCTAACGGGGAGTTCGCAATGAAATATCATTATCTAGCACTACTTCATAGTGATGTGCCTAATTTAAATAGATTTCTCTGGAAGTTAAAAGTATCTCTTAAAGTTAAGATTTTCCTTTGGTATTTACGACGTGAAGGTGTTTTAACTAGAATAATCTAGCTAAACGTAACTGGCAAGATAAACAAAATTGTTGCTTTTATCACAATAATGAGACAATAAGACATGCATTCTTTCAATGCCATTTACCCTGTTTCGTTTGATATATCATACATGTGGCGTTAGGAATCCCTCCACCCCATAGTGCTTTACATATGTGTTATTAGGTGGCTTTGGAATGTTCACAACGATTTCAGACCATATGTTCTGTTAGGAGCGGCTGCTACTTGTTAGTCGACATAGTTATGCATGAATGATGTGGTTTTTGATAGAAAAGTTGTTTCTTCTTCTTTACAGGAAACTTTCTCAATTATCCATTGGCTGCTTATTTGGGTTATACTACAAAAGCCTGGTTCGCATGATTTGGTTGTTGCGGCATGTCTACACTTGGAGCAAGTGGTCAAGGAGTATTTTATCCAGGGACATGGGTGGTGATCTAGTCTTAAGATTGATGGTCCATAATACTTCTTGTACTCCTTTTTTATATAAAGTTGAGAGTGTGTGTGTATTTGGCTATTTGCATAACTAGTTATGTAGAGGCCAAGAGTGCTCTCAATATGATTGTATCATCTTCATGTAATTGGTTGAGTTCAATAAAGCTACATTTATCTATAAAAAGGAAAAGTGATCCTTACGTAGAGGATCTAGATCCTAAAAACTGATATAATAAATAATAAAGATATATTCGTGAAATCTTGTTCTTGTGTGTGGTTCTATGACATTACTCCGAAACATATTATTGAAGGTGGCCAAAACACATTTTTGAAGGCGGCCCAACGCTCCGCTGATCAAACTACATACTGCAAAAACCCACAGAACCTTCATAAAATTTTTGCAGGTGGCCACCTTTAGAGCCTTACCTACAAAAATCGATTTTCGCAGACTGCACTATTAAGTCACCTGGCTGCAAAAAAAAGGCATAAAAAAGAATGAAAATCCAGTTCCAAATATCCTCCAATTCAAAAATTCACAATGCAATTCCACCATCACAAATTCAAATAAGATTTGTCAGATTCACGAAACAATTCAGCCAAGGACATCTTCGGCATCCGAGCGTCACAGTCATCCTCTTCAGCTTCTTCAGCCAACATCTTGGGGAAGAAGCCAAAGAACACCATCGGTGTCGGCGAGGGAGGATGGAGGCTGGTTGAGAGCTTCTCGCTACGATGAGGTTCACCGCGCCGATGAGGGAGAGGTTCTCGAGGTCCGGCAGCGGCGGATCAGGGCTCTCAAGGCTCGGCGACCCTTGGTTTTGCATACCAAACTAAGGAATCCTCCTATAATTCTCGCATTTAATCTTCCTTGACATTTCACCCTTGTGCTGCCATGGTATCCATACCATTTTAGCTTAGGAATTGATAGTCCTATTTACACTATTGTACTATCAAAACTGGTGAAAATGGGCCTGTGAAGCCATGTTAAAACCCACCACATGGTGTTGGTACGCTTGAAAAGAAAAGTAGTTTGTAGAAGCTCAAAATGCGGAGTTACGCCTATGTAGCCAATTTCGTAGTCACATGTAAGGACAGTGGCGCAGGTTGAAAACTTTTAAAGCCCAGACAATATATTCTGTGTTTACTTTCAATCACTGCATAAGACCAAATTTCTATTACACATTCTTGGACGAGCCTAGGATGCCGCCCAGTGTTGCTGGGCAGTGGCTCTGCCACTATGTAAGGACAAACTCCTTAGGAAATTCCATCCGAGCATGGTTACCATTGACAGCATGCAGATTGGGACACCCCTAGCCAAGTAATTAGTTGGTTGAGGTAACCTCATTTGCCAAGGGTAATGGATCACCAGGACGATGAGCACGGGAAAACAAACTGAGTTTCTACCTTATTAATTCAATTAATAAGCATTTATTTAGTCCAAGTAATACTATGATTTTTCTTATTGAACAAGTAGGTGATTTTGAAATATGGGAAGAGCCAATAGTGAAATGGGAGAGGACTCATTGAAAGGTGGTGTACTAGTATAGATTGTGGGGCCCACATGTCAATGGTAGGTTGATGTGAGAATGGACACCTGTTAACACCAAAATTTGGTATGGTTCTTTAGTGAATTCGATTAAGGAACCAAGTCGATCAGCCGATGAAAACCTATCCAGAAGAGACCAAGCTCAAGAAGAAATCATGAACATCATAGCATGCAATTTAATTTTATCTATTAATTTGGCAGGATTTACTAACTTTCTTTTATCTTTATAATGTTTTGTCTAGTGTCCGATCAGGACTTGTATCAACCCGAGGGTATAAATATGTATACCCAGGGTCTTTGTAAATCATCTCCACAGATCAATACAATTACTTTAGGTGTATTGCCACCCTTTTATTCCGGTGAGTACTTAGTTTCGAGTTGGGCTACATCGGTTGAGTTTGATCTCCAGCGAGGAAGCAAGTTCTGTCAACTTCGCTTGTATCAGCATTGCTAGAACTTTCTCAATTAAGTCGGATATTCTATCTAGGTTGACGCAACCGTTGCCTATCAGATATATCGATTCTATCTTTAATTGCCTTGCTGTTTAGAGTTGTATTGGCTCCGTTAGGACTTCCTAAGTTAGGTCTGATATTTTGACTAAGTTGATATTTCTCTAATCGTACTGCTGTTCTAGATAGATTTGTTATATCCATCACATTTGTGTAGATCTATCGGCTAAATAAATTTTTCTTATTATCTTCAATCTTATAATGTCTCGGTTAGGTCTGATCTATTAGATTGTTTTTAATAAGTTTAATTCTAGCAAGCTAATAGGTTTTTATGTAACGTTCATCGGAGTGCTAGCTGATGAGTTATCATTAGTTTGGACTTCAGCTATCAGATATATCTGTTAGTTAGTTGATATACACATTAGTTTATTTACATTGTATCTCCAGCCGATGTATGCTTTAACCATCGGATCTATATATATCATATTATATCAGTTTTGACCGATTGATTCATTACATCTTCTGAGTTACATTGGCGTATATTCAAACTTGTATAATCTTTAGTTAAATCTATCTTTATCAACTTCAATCTTATATTGTCTTAGTTTGGTCCGATCTATCCAGATTGTCTTTGATAAAGAACAATTTATTGATTATTATGCACAATTTGGTTCTAGCCGATGATATCATAAATATCATTGTTCATCTGTTCATTTGAATCTACATTGAATGTATAGCCGATTGATCAAAACTCTATCGACATCGGCTAGCATCGTTATAACACATCGGCCTATTGGTCGATCGGCTCCTTATTCTTATACGGTCAATCTATCTATCTTGTTAGTTGTAGAATTAAACTAACTGGCACACCCTGAACCAAATTGATAGGACCTGCACCGCAGCTAAGCAAATCTCCCAGGCCTTCGTGTGTCATGACGAATTTCACGTCAACAACACCACCATGACTAGTATGGATATAGATATGTTGAAAACCCACCCAAAGCTTGTTTAGGTTTTGCATTTGCAATGAATGACAAAAAATAATGAATAATATGTATCCTATCTTACTATAAAGTTATAACCCACTAAATCCTAAATCTCAACATGCAAAGATGCCACATCAACATCCACTAACAATTATTACATTTTAAACTTCGGTATGCTATATTATCTATAATTCTATAGTTTATTAAATTTTAGAGCTTTAAAATACAAGCATGTTAAATCATCATCCCATATAATTCACATAATATTTCAATATATCTTTTCATTATTTTTCATAATATCCTATATACCTATATAGTTCATACTCACTTAGTTAATGTTATTTTTCTTCTTCTCTCATTAAGCCATATCAGCCCTTAGATGATTAATTTGTGGTCCAAATTACCTTCCTCATTTTTTCTCTCATTAAGTCATATCACCTCAATTATTTTTGTTTTTAGCCCTTAGACGATTAATCTATGGTCCAAATTACCCCCCTCCCTTTTCTTTCCTCATAAAGCTATATCACCTTACTTTTATATTTGGATCATCATTCTATATACTATTTAAATTATCACAAACCATATCAACTTAGGTAAGTTTATATCGTCTAGCTATCTTACATATTATTTTTATTTATTGATATTATACTAAACTCCCACTGCAACGCGTGGGGTTTTACCTAGTAATTAATAGGTCTCTTGTACTGCCTGGTATCGATCATCTTAATTGGTGCAAGCGATGTAGTTCTTTTTTCCTTTTTTGCATGTCGTGGAAAACAATGTTCCAAAGGGATGTTCCTTGTTCTTTCCTTCTGTGTGACAAAACTTGTTTGTTCTGTCCTTAGTCCTTATTTCCCGCAGCAACGCGCAGGGTTTCACCTAGTAATTAATAGGTGTCTAGCATTGCCTGGTATCGATCATCTTAATTTGTGCAAGCGATGAGATGTTCCTTGTTCTTTCCTTCTGTGTGACAAGTCTTGTTTGTTCTGTCCTTAGTCCTTATTTCCCACAGCAACATGCAAGGTTTCACCTAATAATTAATAAGTCTCTTGCACTACCTAGTATCGATCATCTTAACTGGTGCAAGCGATGTAGTTCTTTTTTTTCCTTTTTTGCATGTCGTGGAAAACAATGTTCCAAAGGGATGTTCCTTATTCTTTCCTTACATGTGACAAATCTTGTTTGTTCTATCCTTAGTCCTTATTTTTAAGCACAACTAGGTAGATAGCCCACGCTATGGTGTGGGCACCGCTATTTTTCGAAATGTTAAAATCTTTTTTGGTGACTAAATAATATTAGGAACTACATATTTCTAAATAAAATTCCCGTATGATGTTTATATATCTAAGTCAATCCTACATCATTCAGTTAATCCTACGAGGCTTGTTTGTAGGAGAAGAATTGGAGGTCTTGTTTGCACATATCAAGTTTGAGATATAATACTAAAATTGAGATCTTAGATAATACAAATCTAATTATTCTTTGAAATTTGATTTTTTTTTTCTGTTTTCCTTAGCGACTCCAGCTCCATTCTCATGGCTGATAGTGGTACCGAATTGGTTGTTCATAACATTAATACCAATTCTGATAATTTTAACCAAATATGGAGGATAGTGATTAATACGAACTTTAGAAGTACGTATAACATATATAACTTTAGATCGGTTGACCTCCGATCTAGGACTCCTTGGCCCATTTCAAACAAAGATGGCATGAATGATAATATATAGATATACAAAGTTCAAAGGTCCAGTCATCACAAATTAGTTGGCAAGGGCTTCCTTTGTTGTCTTATCTTGGTGCATCGTTGTGATATCCGTCGGACTCATTTAGTGTTGTGGTTGGTTAGCTAGCAATCTAGTGCAACTTGATGCTAGTCATTATCTCTACAATCCTATTTACCTTGCGACGACTTAATACAATTTTGCACGACACCTATATGTTTTTTCTTATAACACGTTTGTAGGACTTTTTTTTCCTATGATGGCCAAGCTATAACATGGGTACACACATACAAATTAAGCCATAGAAAAATATTATTCATATTTTTTTATTTATTATGAATATATTGTAACATAGTACATCAAACAATAAAACTCTTAGGGTCCAATCTATTCGGTCATATAGGGCTCAATGAGTGATATACAACTATATAATATATTTTATTGATTCATTTGTATTTTTTATGGCTGTTTTGAAGGCATGCACATAGCTATAATAGTACTTGAGGTAACACATTTTTACAAGTTAATATGGTTATTAAATTATTAATTTTTTTTATCTCATATAACCATGAAGGGTAAAAGACAAAAAGGGTGCATACGTGTATACGTGCACATCCACGGGAATAGATTTGTGGCTTTTTCTACATGTGGTTTTTTAAGATAAATCTAATTAGAAAATCTTAATATAGATCCAAGTGTTAGCTAGAAAATAGGAGAAGCTAGCTTGAAAATAGAAGATGAGGGAAGAGTTTGGAGGGTTGCCAGAGGAAGGGAGTACGTAATTGTGAAACCAGATTGTTTTTTCCCGAGAGAGATCTAATGGTTAAAATTAATGGGTCCACCGATTCAATGAAAAATCAATAGAACATCATGTGACTGTTTAGGAGCGTTTGTAGGAGGCCACGTGATAGCTTGAGAGCGTTTATACTAAGTTTAATGAACTTTTAATATATAATAGATAGATATCAAAGCAAGTGATCACCCCATCTTTGGACCAATGAGCTGTACTTTACTGTTAAAAACGAGAGAGAATGAAACGCCACTCGTACTCTCATCACAATATAACTATAGTATTGGTAGAAGTGAACTAGCAAACACACAAGGGAAAGTGATCGAGTTGCGTGGGGCTTATATTAGAGGAGTCAAGAATTCCAAAAGAGTTTCGTTATGATTCAACTGTCGTACGCGATATGAATGAGAGGCATCAGGAAAATGGTGGCTGTACTAGCATATCATTCATGTTCTATCAAATCACCTACGAACACAACCAGTTGCTCGGTGACGAGATGCAAAAATTCTGACAGGAAGACATTCTAGGTGGTATGGCCAGTACGTCACAAAGGCTTGGTCTTGTGAGCTCTAGGCTCCAGCATATCAGTCGAGGATTGAGCTCTGCATGAACTTCTGTGGGCACAAGACCACTGCCATTGACTGGGAAATATTCAGATATCTACGCAGTAGTACAAATCTCAATTATTCTTTGACCAAGCACAAATTTGAATGTTGTTCTGCATACTGTGGTGATTGCACTACACCAGAACCCTACATCTGTGACGGCATACCAATGACGGGCCTACGGATTGGTCACAGATGACCATCACCTTTGACGGGTCCTTATGTTTGCCGTCATCGGTGAGACATCCGGCTGCGGCCCGTCACAGGTATGACCTCACCTGTGACGGCTTGGAACGGTAAGCCGTCACTGAAATACCAGTGACGGCTTCTAACTACCTGGCCGTCACAGGTATCACCTCACCTGTGACGGCCAGAGAGTTAAAACCCGTCAAAGGTAATTGGCCGACATCTTTGACGGGCTATATTTATTTAACCCGTTTGAGGTGAGTTGGATCTCTATAAATACCATCTAACTGCCAACTGCTTTCCATCCCGACCAGTGCACTGCTCACAATTCGGTTGGGAGGGTAAGGGGGGCGAATTTGTGCTGAAATTAAAGGTAAAAAATACATTATTCTCCCTTCATTCCCAATTGATCATTATATAGTTTTTTTTCCTATGTCGTTGATTGCAGATGAATCGTAGTTGGATGTACCATGTTCATCGTTCGTCTAAAGAGTATAGGGAGGGGGTCACTGAATTCGTCACATTTGCGGACAATGACAGAAAAAGCAGGATGGCCATGCACATATTGTGTCCATGTAACGACTGTAAGAATGAACAGATGTTCCATGATAGTTCAGATGTGCATTCTCATTTGATAAGGAGAGGTTTCATGGAAAAATATACATGTTGGAGCAAGCATGGAGAGCAAGAGGCACCTGATGTCGCAGTTGAAGAAGGCCCGGATCAGGATGTAGTGAACGCCGCTGCAACTCGAGAAGGCATGTTTGTACCTTCTTCGTTAGGCGGAGAGACCATAGATTTGGATACTCAAAGTTTGTCTGAAATGTTGCATGACGTTGAAGACGCAGATGACAACGACAGAGATTTTGAGAAGTTTAGTAAGTTGGTGGAAGAATGTCATATGCCTTTGTATGATGGATGTAAGTCGAAGCACAGCAAATTGTCATGCGTGTTGGAACTCATGAAGCTTAAGGCAAGTAATGGTTGGTCCGACAAGAGTTTTACAGAACTTCTTGAGCTGTTAAAGGACCTGTTGCCAGAGGGAAACAAATTACCGCATACGACATATGAAGCAAAGCAAGTCTTATGTCCGTTGGGCCTGGAGGTGAGAAGAATTCATGCTTGTCGAAACGACTGCATTTTGTATTACAAGCAATACGCTGACTTAGATGTTTGCCCTGTCTGTGGGGCTTCTAGATACAAACGAACAATAAGTGAAGGTGAAGGAAGTAAGTCAAAGAGGGGAGGCCCCGCAAAGGTGGTGTGGTATCTCCCAATTGCGGAACGCATGAAAAGAATTTTTGCGAATCCAGAACAAGCTAAGCTAGTGCGTTGGCATGCCGAAGAACGGAAAGTCGATAGTAAGCTTAGGCACCCGGCAGATTCAGTACAGTGGCGGACAATCGATAGGATTTACCGTGAATTCTCAAATGACCCAAGAAACATGCGTTTTGCCATGTGTACGGACGGCATTAATCCATTTGGTGATTTGAGCAGTCGTCATAGTACATGGCCAGTTCTTCTTGTGAACTATAACCTTCCTCCCTGGTTGTGCTTCAAAAGAAAGTACATTATGCTTGCCATGCTAATTCAAGGACCGAGACAACCTGGCAATGATATCGATGTGTTCCTTGAACCGATAATCGATGACTTTGAGAGGCTGTGGAATGAGGGCACACGAACATGGGATGCATATGCACGAGAGTATTTCAACCTCCGTGCGATGTTGTTTTGTACCATCAACGATTATCCGGCCCTTGGCAACCTTTCTGGCCAAACTGTCAAAGGGAGATGGGCATGTTCGAAGTGTATGGAGGAAACAAGGAGCAAATGGTTGAAGCATTCACGCAAGATGGTCTACATGGGTCACAGGAGATTTCTCCCAAGGTATCACCCTTATAGGAATATGACAAAGAATTTCAATGGACACAGAGATACAGCTAGCCCCCCGACAGAGCTAACAGGGACAGAGGTGCACAACTTAGTGATGGGAATAACCAACGAGTTTGGAAAAATGAGGAAAGATGGAAAGACAAAAGAGAAAAGCATGTGGAAGAAGAAGTCAATATTTTGGAGACTACCATACTGGAAGGATCTTGAGGTTCGTCACTGCATAGATTTGATGCATATTGAGAAGAATGTATGCGAGAGTTTAATGGGATTACTGCTTAACCCTGGTAGTACAAAGGATGGTCTCAACGCCCGGCGAGATCTGGAAGACATGGGTGTTCGTTCAGAGCTACATCCCATAACCACGGAGTCGGGCAGTGTGTACCTTCCTCCAGCCTGCTACACTCTCTCGAAAGATGAGAAGATGGATTTGCTAACATGTCTGAGTGGTATAAAGGTTCCATCTGGGTACTCATCAAGAATTAGTAAGTTCGTTTCAGTGGAAGACCTTAAATTGATAGGGATGAAGTCGCACGATTGCCACGTCCTTATCACACAGCTGTTGCCTGTTGCAATAAGGAATATTTTGCCTCCTAAGGTGCGACACACGATAATGCGATTGTGCTCCTTCTTCCATGCAATTGGCCAGAAGATCATTGATCCCGAGGGACTAGATGAACTACAGGCAGAAATTGTCAGAACCATATGTCATCTTGAGATGTACTTTCCTCCTACTTTCTTTGATATAATGGAACATCTTCCCGTGCACCTTGTTAGACAAACAAAGTGCTGTGGTCCTGCTTTCATGACGCAGATGTATCCTTGCGAAAGGTACATGGGGATCCTGAAGGGTTTCGTACGGAACCGATCCCACCCCGAGGGGAGCATCATTGAGAGTTACACCACCGAAGAGGTCATCGAGTTTTGTGTTGACTATATGTCAGAAACCTCTTCAGTTGGATTACCACGATCTCATCACGAAGGAAGGCTTGATGGTGTGGGCACTGTTGGAAGGAAAATTGTAAGGATGGATCGTAAGGTGTATGATAAAGCTCATTTCACGGTACTCCAGCATATGACCGAGGTAGTGCCGTACTTTGATGAACACCTACGATTTCTCCGACAGGACAACCCAGGGCGATCAGAGAGTTGGGTTAGAAAAAAGCACATGTCTTCTTTCAACGAGTGGTTCAAGAACCGAATTGCCAACATGCCGAACTTGTCAAGTGAAACACTGCAGTGGTTGTCACAGGGTCCTGAATGGAGTGCTACCACCTGGCAAGGATATGACATAAATGGGTACACCTTTCACACGATCAAGCAAGACAACAAATGCACAGTTCAGAACAGTGGGTTACGCATTGAGGCCGCTAGCGACGGTGGTCGGCGTGATCAGTACTATGGCAGAGTTGAGCAAATATTGGAGCTGGATTACTTGAAGTTCAAAGTGCCATTGTTTCGTTGTCGATGGGTCGATCTTCGTAATGTAAAAGTTGATAATGAAGGTTTCACCATTGTCAATCTGGCTAACAACGCGTACAAGGATGAACCGTTCGTTCTCGCCAAACAAGTTGTTCAAGTATTCTACATAATTGACCCGTGTAACAAGAAACTGCATGTAGTTCGAGAAGGGAAAAGGAGAATAGTTGGATTGGACAACATTTCAGACGAAGATGATTACAACCAGCACGTGCACGGCATAGGTCAGGAAATACCTATAGAATTGGAGGAAGAAGAAGATGAGGTTCAACATGCACGCGTCGACCACGAGGAAGGATTATTTTTGTAATTTATGTCCATTTTGTCTAGTATATGTATGACTCTAAAATGTTTGCAATGATCATTAGTGCATTGCTTACGAAATAGTTCATGTAAGTCAAATGAAATATTAAGCACAATAACTACTATAAGTGAAATAAAATAATTAAGTAAAATAAAATAATGAGGTAAGCCATCGCAGCAAATCTAGAAAAAAAAATTGGGTTATATCTTCTGAGGAGAGGAGTGGACATAGTTGTTACCTACAGGTGTTTATGAGTCACCTGTGACGGCCGTTTAGTTGGAGCCCGTCACAGGTGTTGTCACCTGTGACGGCCGTTTAGTTGGAGCCCGTCACAGGTGTTTTCACCTGTGACGGCCGTTTAGTTGGAGCCCGTCACAGGTCTTGTCACCTGTGACGGCCGTTTAGTTGGAGCCCGTCACAGGTCTTGTCATCTGTGACGGCCGTTTAGTTGGAGTCCGTCACAGATATGGTCACCTGTGACGGCCATTTTAGTTAGAGCTCGTCACAGGTGTCGTAACCTTTGACGGTCATTTAACTTAGAGCCCGTCACAGGTGTGGTTGACTAGGGTAAGATTGCTGCCTTTTCTCGATCCAGATCCACTAGGGTAACATTGCTGTCATTTTACTTAGTACTCCACCGCTTCCGCCGCCGAACTCGTCCTCCATCGCCTTCGCCGCCGAACTCGACCTCCACCACCGCCGCCGCCGAACTCGTCCTCCACCACCGCCGCCGCCGCCGAACTCGACATCCACCGCCTTCGCCGCCGAACTCGACATCCACCGCCGCCGCCGCCGAACTCGTCCTCCATCGCCTTCGCCGCCAAAGTCGACATCCACCTCCTCCAGTGCTGGCCGACCTCCTCCTCTGTGCAGCCCGGAGAAGAAGCCCTTCCCCCCCTCTTTGCTACACAGTGAGAACTCGTCTTCCCCTTTGATCCATTTTTTTCTAGGGTTCTTGTATATTGATAAATTGGATTATATAGGGTAGTTTCTGTGATGGATTATATCTGTGATGTGGTAGTTTCTGTGATGGATTATATCTGTGATGTGGTAGTTTCTGAGATTTATATAGAACATTTAGCATTTATATAGGGTTCCAATAAATTGGTAGCAAAATGCATGCAATTAATTAATTGTACTAGAGTTAAGTATGTGTTGCAAAAAAAGTTTTTTACTAGAGTTCTTCCTATAAGCATCGAATTTTATCATTTTTTATTAACCTCGTGTATTAAATTTTTACTAAACATTCTAATAAGCTATTATATTTCACTGCAATAGCAAAATGAAGCATACATTTATTTTTGTTTTTTCACAACAAGTGTTTGAATCATACATTTATAAAGGTATGAAGTACAATATTATTTGCATTAAGATCTCTTTGTTTAGCACAAATACGTGGGAAACATTTTATGAATATCTTCCATTGTCACTGTCATGTCACTGGGCAGTTACAATACTCCCTATGTGACAGCGGTAAATTTCTTTATGGATTTACTGTTAATCGCTAGAACTTAAATTAATTACATGATTAAAGTTTTTAAAGTAATAAACATTTTTTAGTTCGCATGATCTTTTTGTCATGTAGTTCGCATATATATTTCACATCCCTCATATATATAATAGTTCGAAGCGTATTCAAATTAGTGAAATTAGTGAAATGATAGGAAATTTGTAAGCGTATTCAAATTGTTTAGTCGATGACAACGCCCGGCGCATCCCCGTCCTCAACGACGCCTGCGAGGATACAGGTAGAAGCAGACCCAGCCATGGTTTCCTCAGGTCATCCGTCGACGATGGCAGCCGAACAACCCGAACCTCGTGGTAATTTATAGGATAACTTTTCAATACATGACAACAAAATTTGTACCTACCACCCCTTAGCAAATGCTCCTTCTGTCTTAGCTGCAGAAGTGCCTCAAGAACAACAACCGTCGCCTTCAGCCGGGACAAGTGCATCTAGGTCAAGTAGAAATCCCCGGACACAAAATAGATGGCCGACCACAGTGCAGGTTATAAGAGAGGTCGACGCAAGTGGTAGGCCCACGGCGCCGAGGACTGTCATAGGAAGATGGTCTAACTGCTGCGGGCTGGCAGCACGTGAGAATTTCGGCATCCTCCACAAAAATATCGGAATGGTCCCAGAAGCTGAGATGGAGCGAGCTTGGACGGCTATGGAGAAATGGTTCACATTTCCGGATGAAGCAAAGGAAAGGCTTAAGCGGAAGGCATTCCATAAGATGGGCAAAGCATGGAAGAATTGGAAGTGGAAACTCTTCACGGAGTATGTCATCCCACCCGGCAATCGTACTCCGTTCGTTGAGTACCCTCAAATAACGGAGACGGTGTGGGAGCAATTTTGCGAGATGAAGAAAAGCGAAGATTTTAGGCAGTCAAGCGAGGCACATCGCCTACTGCAAAAGCGGAATGAGCACCCGCATCGACTGGGCACGGCTGGGTACATCGGCAAGGAGCAAATATGGGCCCAAGAGGATGCAGCCGCTGCTGCAGCGAATGTCCCTGCCCCATTCGCTGACATCCCTGAACGAAGAGCTCGCAACTGGGCGAGGGCTAGGGGTAAGGTCAACCCTGACGGCTCCATCACATTTGACAATCAAAGTGACGCCAACGTCTATCAGGAGCTGGTGAGTTCGCTAATTAACCTCATTAATGTCCGTTCATATTAAGCAAAAGATTTGTAACAAGAATCCTGTTTTTTATAGTTAGGGTTGGTTGCCGAACAAGCTTCGCAGAGCGAGGTCGAGTCCGCGCCGAAGAGACGCGAAGATGACATCCTCACGAAGGCGCTCGGAACCAAAGAACATCCTGGCCGGACTCGGGGAATTGGCGTTGATGTGCCCTGGAAGCATGGCCTGCCCGAGTACAGCTCCCAATATAGGAAACGAAAAGTCTCCAAGGAAGAGAGGGATGCTCGTTTGAAGGCCGAGCTTAAGTTGGAGGTCATTCAAGAACTCCAAGCAGACATGGACGCCAGGGTCGAAGAAAGGGTTCAGAAGGTCCTCGCCGAGATGAATATACGTCGACCCGCAACACAAGTTGTCCAACCAACTCCTCCTGCACAGCACGAAGCGAGTCCGTCACAACACAAGAGTAGCTGTGCATCCACAGAAGTGCCGGCCCCTCATCTCCCTGTCACACCACTAGATGCGGTGGACAACATAGAGGTAATCGATTATATCCGATCCATATCTACTCAAATACCTTTACATGTTCCAATATTAAATTGATACTTTAAAAATGCAGGACGTAGAGCAGTGTGTCCTAGTGGTGAGGGTCCACCCAACTTTCGCGGCCGAAGTCGCTGAGGGCATGGCTTTCAATCCCTCGGACACAGAAAAGGTGCACGGCGTAAACCTACGTCAAGGGTATGCCAAGGTGTCCATAGATTCAGTCAAGGACAACTGGTCAGCCTTTCCGCTGCCTGTGCCCCCTAATGATGAAATCACTACTTTGGGCGATGCGTGCAAGACGTACATACAATGGCCCAAAGAAGACATAATTGTGAAGATGACTCCTCGCCCAAGCCGACCGACGGAGCGAACACCTTCAACGTCTAAGCTATCAATTGAGGCTCCTCGTGGACCGGCGTTGTCAGAACCCCATTCACCTGCCGCAGCCGATATGGATTTGACACACATAGCTCAGAACCTGCCTCCAATAAAGACCACAAGGAAGGCTGATAGCTCGCCACCCATTGTCAAGGGACAAAAACGTGAACGCGGGGGTGCTACAGGAAAAGGGAAGGTCGAGGAGTCGGCGCCGGTGAAAAAAAGGGGGAAGGCTGCAGCGTCGGCGCCGTTGACCAAAACGGGGAAGGTCGTGAAGGCCCCGGCACAATTTGAACTAGGCATGCCGTTGGTGGAGGACAATGTGTTGGCCGTGATGGGTATTGCTTGCCGAGAGCTACACAAACAGTACATGGAGCTAAGCAATGCCAAGCGGAAAATGAGGGAGTCATGCATAGTTGGACATCACGACCACCAGCCCTTCCTATCGTCGCCTGCCTATGTAACTATAGGCTTTGATGACCTCTTCGACCTATTCAGGATTCGGAAGTTAGACACAGGACTTCTGAAATGCTACTCCTTGTAAGTGCAAACCTTCCTCCTTGTGATATTAATGGACTATCGTCTAAATTAGTGCTAATACGTAATTGTTTTAAGGTTGTGTTGGATCGAGGGTCGTCGCCTTGGTAATCAAGTTGGGTTCCTTGATCCATCAATGGTCAATGAGGTCAATCTGCAAAATAACTTCAATGAATTGGTTGACTACGTGAACCGGTGCTTATGGGCCCACCAAGACAAGGAGTACATCATGTGCGCGCACAATCAAGAGTAAGAAGACAATAATCATTTCGTGTATATTGTTGTTGAAGCTAAGTTTCTTATTACTAATGCTACATAACCACCGCGTAGGCGACATTGGGTTCTCCTAGTCATTGTACCTAAATGGAGTAGGGTCTACTACCTTAACTCAAGTAAGGCAAAGGAGTATAATTTCACTGAAATCATCAAGGCCTTAAATATGGCTTGGGGACCATATGTGGAAAAGGGTGGTAGGTACAAGGAGGGCAAGGACCAACTTTATCATGACACCAAATTCGCATGCGCACAACAGATCGGGGACCAGTGCGGTTTCCACGTGTGCCACAATATGTCGACACTTCTAAGAGAGGTCAAAAATTTCGACCCTGAGGTTGTTGCTAATGGCAAATTCAAACATTTCAATACCAAATATTAATCTTATAAACGTGCTAACTTATGTATTATTGAACAGAAAGGTAGAGCTGGCTGGAAGGTTTCACCCATCAACCCTCCTGCTATCAGAGGCGAACTGTGCGCCTTCATTCTCGCCCAAATAATGAACAAGAAAGGACGTTTTCACGTGTAATAGACGATTGAACTGGGCTACTTGTGATGTCGTGAACAAAACAGTTATCCAATTTTCTGTGATATAAAAATAGTTGTTTCTATGGTTCTGTGGTACGGTATGCTATGTAATTTACTTTCACTGGATGGATATGGTCACCTGTGTATATTTTCTTAGAAAAGAGATTTAAAACTGATTTGGAACATTACCTCTTTACTACTCCCTCCATTTTCAAATTATTTGTCGTTTTTTATGACATGCGTATTTTGCGTTGCCCTGTTGTGTCGTTCATTTGGATGGACTTAAATGGCCAGTGATGAATAAGAACATATTATCTACACTTGTCCATTTTTAGGTTTTATTGTTGGTTGTCTTATGCATAAGAACAAACTATCTACACTTAACCTTTTTGTCGATGCTTAAGAACAGACTATCTACACTTGGTCTTATGCATAAGAACATATTATGTGCACTTGTTTTTTTGGGACACTTGCTTCTCCTTCTGTCTTAGCTGATTCCCTCTGTTTTTTTGTCCTTGATGCAAATGATACTAATTGATGCAGAACAGAACAGAACTGAGGCCATAGTGGATTTGAAATCTAATGCTTTTTGGGTGATTTTGAGGGAAATGGGATGCAAATGATGAATGAATTGATGAATGAATGGATGCTTAAGAACAGACTATCTACACTTGGTCTTATGTATAAGAACATATTATGTGCACTTGTTTTTTTGGGACACTTGCTTCTCCTTCTGTCTTAGCTGATTCCCTCTGTTTTTTTGTCCTTGATGCAAATGATACTAATTGATGCAGAATGCTTGAACAGAACAGAACTGAGGCCATAGTGGATCTGAAATCTAATGCTTTTTGGGTGATTTTGGGGGAAATGGGATGCAAATGATGAATGAATTGATGAATGAATTGATGAATTGATGAATGCATGTGATATTGGCGCTGGCTGGCATGTATCTGTGATCTTTCTGTTTTTCAGAGGGCATGGCTAGCAAATCCTGAGGCTAGCCAATATTTAGTATTTATTTTTTTCGGGATTTAACACATCAGTGACGGGTCATAAAAAAAAGACGTCACAGGTAATCATCCTGTGACGGATTCGTAAACCGCGGCCGTCAGAGATGACTCTCCTGTGACGGGCCGTTACTTTCTTGCCCGTCACAGGTAGCCCAGCTGTGACGGATTCTAACTACCGGAGACTAATACCTCTGACGGCCTTTTGTTTATGTGTCCGTCAGAGATGAGACACCTGTGACGGGTTCTAACTGGTCCTAAGCTAGCGGGGACCAATACCTCTGACGGACGTCTATTTATTTTCCCGTCAGAGATGTGTGTCACCTCTGACGGCCGGCCACCCGTCAAAGGTGACAGGACTCACCAGTGACCACTGATCACTGACCAAGCCCAAAGCCGTCAAAGGTGCGGGTTTGGGCCCGTCACAGGTGACCTTATCCAGTGTAGTGTTGTAACGGAAACATGTATTCTAATTATTAGGAGATTTGTTAACTACATATATCAAGTTTATGTTATTATTAATTCTTGATGTGCAAAAACATCCATGCACCCCTGTTCAAGGGGATAAAAAAAACTTTTGTTCTGCATGAACTTTTGAAATGCTGACGATTTCCTTTGCTCTATTCAGGTAATAGAGAAAGATTCAGACAACATAATAATAAGAATAATAAATGCGCAGCAGAGTTGAGTTGAGATGCATGAAGCACATATGAATCATCTGGTACTCCTATATCACAAGCTAAAGAAAGCCTATCTGCCGTGAAAGATGCAACAACTACAAGTTTCACTTTTACTATTTTTGAGGGAGGAACTACAAAGTTCTTGCGGGTCCGCTACTCCGCTGTTTCCTTCTTCAGGAACGGTGAGCAGAAGCTCTGCGTGGCCTGCAGCATCCATCAGTTTTGCACTTTGCAAACAGATTTTGTTGGAATTATTAACATTTACATAAAAAGCTTGGAAACCGTCCGACATGTCGGGTATTCCTAGAGAGGTGATCGAGCACCTTTGAACGTCAAAGATGACGCTAAACCTATTAAACAACGATTACGCCGCTTCGCTCAAGATCGAAAAGATGCCATCAAGGAGGAACTTGCTAAGCTATTAGCTGCCGGGTTCATCAAGGAAATTTATCATCACGACTGGCTAGCTAACCCGGTCCTAGTTCGGAAGAAGACAGGACAATGGCACATGTGCGTGGACTACACCGATCTCAACAAGTCCTGCCCTAAGGATCCTTTTGGACTACCTCATATCGACCAAGTCGTCGATTCAACAGCCGGCTGCGAGCTTCTAAGCTTTTTGGATTGTTACTCGGGTTACCATCAGATCAGCTTAAAGGAGTCCGACTGCCTGAAGACATCATTCATCACCCCGTTTGGAGCCTATTGCTACATCACAATGCCCTTCGGCCTGAAGAACGCCGGAGCCACTTTTCAGCGCATGATCCAGAGATGCCTTCAGACTCAGATCGGGAAACACGTGGAAGCCTACGTCGATGATGTTGTCATCAAGACCAAGCAAAAGGAATACCTGATCGCCGACTTAGAAGAAACCTTCGCGAACATTCGAGCCTTCAGAATGAAGCTAAACCCAGAGAAGTGCACCTTCAGTGTACCGTTAGGTAAGCTGCTCGGTTTTATGGTGTCGCATCGTAGCATTGAGGCAAATCCAGAGAAGATCAACGCTATCCGGAGCATGAAGCCCCCGAGTACCCAGAAGGATGTCCAGAAGCTCACTGGCTACATGGCGGCATTAAGCCGATTCGTTTCAAGACTTGGCGAACGAGGTATGCCTTTTTTCAGGTTACTGAAGAAGACTGACGACTTCCAATGGACCCCTGAGGCCCAGAAAGCTTCCGAAGACTTCAAGGAGTTCATCACGACACCACCCGTGTTGGCGTCACCGCACCCTCAAGAACCCATGTTGCTCTACGTCTCCGCAACTCACCAGGTGGTCAGCACGGTCTTGGTCGTCGAGCGCGAGGAAGAAGGCCGAACTCAAAAGGTTCAACGGCCGATCTATTTTGTCAGCGAGGTGCTGGCAGTAGCCAAAACCCGCTACCCTCAGGTACAAAAACTATTATATGGAGTTCTAATCACCGCTAGGAAACTAGCCCATTATTTTCAGGGTCACTCAGTCACCGTCGTCACGTCCTTTCCACTCGGCGATGTCATCCATAACCGGGAGGTTACTAGGCGCATCGCGAAGTGGGCTTTGGAGTTGATGCCGCTGAATATAGCTTTCAAGGCGAGGACGTCTATAAAGTCTCAAGTCCTGGCGAATTTTGTAGCCGAGTGGACCGAACAACAAGAAGATGTACCTAGAGAGGATTTGCAGTACTGGACCATGCACTTTGACGGATCCAAAAGAGTCACCGGCTTAGGAGCGGGAGTCGTGCTGATTTCCCCGACTGGGGAGAGGCTACGGTATGTCTTTCATATTCACTTGCCCGCCTCACACAATGTCGCCGAGTACGAAGCCCTGCTTCATGGCCTGCGACTTGTTGTTTCACTCGGGATACGACGGATGATTGTGTGAGGAGATTCCTAGTTGGTGGTTAACCAGGTAATGAAGGACTGGTCCTGTCTAAATGAGACCATAGAGGCCTATCGATAGGAAGTTCGCAAGCTTGAAGACAAGTTTGACGGACTGGAGTTATCCCACGTCTTGAGACACAATAATGAAGCGGCAGATCAGTTGGCACAGTTTGGGTCCAAGCGCGAAGCAGCCCTAACTGACGTTTTCGTGGAGCACCTCTACGAGCCGACTGTGACCAAGAAATTAACCCTCGACGAAGAAGTAACAAACTAGGTTGCCATGCTCGACGCCGACTGGAGGACACCATTCATCAAGTTTTTGACTCAGTAGGAGCTGCCGGGTGACCGGGATGATGCGGAACGAGTCCGACGTCGCAGTCAAGGCTATGTCATAGTCGATTCAGAACTATACAAGAGAAGCCCCTCTGGAGTTTTGATGAGATGCGTCACGCCAGAGGAAGGACGACAATTATTGCAAGATATCCACTCGGGCATTTGTGGCAGCCACGCTGCAGCGCGTACTCTGGTGGGCATAGCTTACAGACAGGGATTCTTCTGGCTCACGGCGGTCTCCGATGCAGACAAGGTGGTTCGCACGTGCGAAGGTTGCCAATTCTTTGCTCGGCAAAGCCATTTTCCAGCCCAAGACCTTCAAACAATTCCCTTATCATGGCCTTTCGCCGTATGGGGCTTGGACATGGTCGGTCCTTTCAAGAAGGCGCCAGGAGGATTCACGCATCTGTTCGTCGCGATTGACAAGTTTTCCAAGTGGATCGAGGCTAAGCCAGTTGCTACGATAACTGCGGATAAGGCGTAAGATTTTATTCTAAACATCGTGCATCGGTTTGGCGTTCCGAACAGAATTATAACTGACAATGGGACTCAATTCACTGGAGGCGTTTTTAAGGAGTTTTGTGAGGACTTCGGTATAAAGATTTGCTATGCATCAGTGGCGCACCCCAAGAGCAACGGACAAGTCGAACGCGCCAATGGTATGGTTCTCCAAGGTATCAAGGCCCGAGTGTTTGATAGACTACGACCGTATGCTGGAAGATGGGTTCAACAGCTGCCTTCGGTGTTATGGTCACTGCAGACTACACCCAATCGGGCTACCGGCCAATCTCCTTTCTTCTTGGTTTATGAAGCAGAAGCAATGTTGCCGAGTGAGATGGAGTACGAGTCTCTTCGAGTTCGTAGCTTCGACGACGAGCGTTCCGACCAAGACAGAGTTGATGACCTGACCTGACTGGAGGAAGCCCGCGAAGCCGCATTGGTTCAGTCGGCAAGATATCTTCAAGGACTTCGCCGTTACCACAATCGCAATGTTCGATCACGAGCTTTCATCATCGGAGACATGGTTCTACGCAAGATTCAAACTACAAAAGATCGTCACAAGCTATCTCCATTATGGGAAGGGCCCTACATAATTGCTGAGGTGACTCGGCCAGGAGCATATCACTTAAAGCGCGAAGACGGGACCATGGTGGAGAACTCCTGGAATATTGAGCACCTTCGTCGATATTATGCTTAAGCTTTTCCGATTTTAAGTTCTTCTCGATTGCCAATTTCAAGCAAGA
Source organism: Oryza officinalis (assembly GCA_008326285.1). Taxonomy (NCBI): domain Eukaryota; kingdom Viridiplantae; phylum Streptophyta; class Magnoliopsida; order Poales; family Poaceae; genus Oryza; species Oryza officinalis. The sequence continues at coordinate 27,403,885 of BDMV01000012.1, forward strand.
TGACTTCTTGAGTTGTCAGTCGGGGGCTATATATATATCAATAAAGCATGATTTTTCTTCTCATCATCAACAATTTGTTCTTATTTAGCTTATCATTGCTTAGTGTTTTGGTTCGTGTTCAATAGATAAGGACTAAGATTTTTTGATGACTTAATCAAGCCTAGGTTTGGCAATAGTCGGACAAAAATTCTTAAGAAATTATATATGAAGACTCGGATCAAGGCATTAACATAAATGAGCTAAATATTTACAAGTCAAAAATACAGCGAGTCATGTACATCAAGGCAAGTCAGCTACTCCTGGAAGTTCGCGGCTACATCACCAGCTACCCTTTTCGCCGACTCCTGCGCTTCATTTATAAGCTCCAGGGCTCGCTCATCCGTGGTGCCAGTTGCGAAGCCATCTCCTACAGAGTCCATGTCTATCCGAGGATAGAGCGATTTCGTCTGCGCAAGAGCGAAGCTTGCACCCATGACGGCTGCGTCTGTAATATTTTCCATGTATTTTGCTAGAGCCGTCCTGAGCTTGTCGAAGACTTCAACGGCATCCAATGAGCTTGTCCCGAGTCCTTAGCGGTATATTGCTGACAAGATAGGCGCTGCGGCATTGGCGATGTCGTCCCGCACACTTTCAGCCCTTCGGACCCTTTCAGCAAAGACATTAAATTGTGCTTGGGACTTCACCTTATTAGCTACAAGATTAAAGTAGTGCGGGTTACATCGACAGTCAACAGTCAAGACCAAGAAAATTGAGGAATGCGAATTTCGCGAGTTACCTTCAATCTCTTCCAGGGCTTTTTCCTTCTCGGACTCCAGCTTAGCTTTGTCAGTTTATGCTTTCTTTAGCCGAGCCTTGAGAGAGTTGACCTCAGATAAATTGGCTACAAAAATTGCATAATGTCAGGATCAGACACATACATGAGGATGAAATAAGGATAGGATGGTTTGACTCACCTCCGATTGAGCCACAGAGTTCCAAGTTCGCATCTCGGAGCTTCGCAATTTCTGCTCGCAAGACGACTTCTCGCGCTGCAGCTTTTTCTCTGGCGGCCTTGAGGTCTTGGTGGACGTTTTCTAGAGAATTTACGTGGGGAACCAGCTTCTCAAGTGTGTCTGACTTGGCCATTGAGCGACAATATATTCTCTACACGAGAGTATGAAGATAGTCAACTACGTCGGATAGCAAAGATAAGACATGGAGGAGTTATGCTTACATTCATCAGCCGGTTCGCTTCGTTGAGGCTATCCACGAGCATGTCGCGTTCCTTATTCTCCTTTTGCTTATTTAAAACGATGCCTTGCTTCACGCCTTCGGCATCGCGCCACTCAATCTTGATAGGAGGGACCGAGTCAGCTGAAGACTTTAGTCGGGAGATCTCCTCCTCTTCGGCTGATTGATCTAAAGAAGATAAATAGAGATAGAAGTAAGGAGCATATTGAAGACAAGAGTCTGGAGATTATATTGAAGCATACCTGTTTGAGGAGCCGGGTCCTTGGATGGTGCTTCCGATTGAGCGAGCCCTGTGGATCTTCGGCCGACTGGTTTCCAGCTAGGATATTTTGGCTGGCAGTCGGGGGCTCGACTTCAGGAGCATCTTCACTCGGGGGCTCTGATTCAGGAGCGTCCTCACTCGGGGGAGGGTTTTGCGACCCTTGCTCTACAGGTCTTGGTTTTTCTGACGCTGCAGGCGGATTGGTGGTTTCGGTCCTCCCAGTGGGATATATATCCTGGGGTTTTCTGCAAGAAAGAAGATGAAGACAGTTGAGATGGAAAGGAAAAGATTTTCAACAAGAAGATGACTTTGGTTATGCGAGATACCAGTTAGACCTCCTGATCTTAGGGGCAGATCTGGCGGACAGTTTCGAAGGACTTATGTTAGCTCGTGGGATTTGGATTTCTTCGTCGTCCGAGTCGTCGACAACTAGTCTCCTTTTGCTCGCTCGCTTGCTGATATCTTCGTCATCGGCAACCCTCTTTTCTTGAGGTTCAACTTTGATTTTGGGGCCGCCGGTTGGTTTTTTGGCAGCAGGCCGAGTCGGCTGATCGTCATGATGTACCTTGTACGGCCGAGATATGATGAGGGCATTAGCCTGCAAACGAAATTTTTGAGATATATTAAAGAGCATGAGTGACATAAAAAGAAATTGAAGAGGCCGAGTCTGCTTACTGGAGGAGGAGGTCGGAACAGGTGTAAGGGAGGAACCGGCATCTTATGGTTGCGATCTACTGTGATCCCAGAGGAGAAAATCTTGTACATACGAGTGCACAAGGCCTGGTAACTTAGAGCATCGCGGTCCTCCCGATTGGGGTCGCTTTCGCCCTCATACTCGAACGCTGGCTTGGATCTCTCCTTGATGGGAGCCAGTCGGTTCTTGATAAAGTGCCGGGTAATTTGTCCTCCTTGGAGGCCTTTCTTCTTCATTTCAAGAATGTTAGCCAGGAGGTTATTCGCTTCTACCCAATCTTGGTTCTTCGGCATTGTGCTCCAGTTGGCTCTTTGGATCGGTGGAAGGTCGACGAAGTCGAGCAAACTGGGATGAGGGTTTGAGATGTAGAACCAGTTTGCATGCCAGCCCTTATTGGAGGATTTCGAGGGAAGGGAGAAGTAATCTCTGCGGAGAGTCCTACGGAGTTGAAAACCAGCCCCACCGACGACGCAGGGGTCGTCCTTGGTCGGGTGTGGCTTGACATAGAACATGCGGCGAAACAGATTGAAATGGGGAAGGATGCCTAAGAAAGCTTTGCATACGTGGATGAAGATTGCAATGTGAAGGATGGAATTGGGATTCAAATGATAGATTTGGAGACCGTAATATTCAAGAATACCACAGAAGAAATCAGAAGTGGGAAGGCCAAATCCGCAGTAGAAGAAAGAGGTGAAGACCACAATCTCACCGGTGTTCGGGGTGGGGAACTCCATTCTTCACCATCTCCCGCAGGGTCGATTCCTTCACATCCGAGGTCGCCCATTGGACGAAGGGGATTTCTCTCTCTTCCGCCATGGCTGCGAGTTGAGCGGAGGTGGATCTAGCGTGGAGGATGGAGATTTTTTGAGGAAATGCAAGAGGCTGGATGCGGATGAAGGATTGTGGTGGAACTTGAGTTCTTGGATGGGTGGATTTAAGCGTGTGCGAGTTCCCGGATTCGCTGGAGCAGTTGATGAACAGTAGCGTGAAAAGGAGAAAAATTTCAGGAAGATGAAGCGGCGGGGAAGACGTCGGCGCTTTAAGAAAGATTTTTAGGGTTTTGCTGGGTTTTCTCGTGTTTGGGCCGAGCCCATGAGAAACTTACGGCCCATATTACAGGTGAGGCTTGACATGTGTCTCTGAAGACTTAAGCAAATTTGTCCTGGCAATATGCGCATGTCTTATTGCCCAATACCTCTAAAATTCTTTCATACAGCAGTTACACAACTTGTTGAAAGTTGGTACGATGCAATTTGGAAGGTGACAAACAGTAAGGTTTTTTTATAAATGTCCTGGTAACTTTTTTATAGGTTGCAGGAGCTATTTGGTCTTTACAAAACATTTGATTTTATATCAGTGTTTTTTCTATCACCTTGGTGTGCTTTTTTACTAAGACCGATATTATGGCTAGAACTATTTAATATTTTAGTCATATTTTTCGGATGACTAATGATTTATTGACTCAGATTTTCTACACATGAGGGTCGGCTGAGTAGTTTGATCCGAGATGACTCGGGCAAAACGACTCGGATAAGCATGAGCTTGCCGGGTACTTGGAATTCATTATACACTATGCCTTGATTATGAGGTTATGTGTTATATGATTTTTTATGATTGCTCTTGGCTTAGGCTAGGCATTTATTTAACTCAGGAAAGTATGATTATTATAGTTCTTGACTATATGCTTAGTTTGTTTAACTAAACACATAGTCGGGGGCTACACCTAATTAGGTGCATCAGTCGATGCACCTAATTATCTTAAAAATTTTTGCGATGTTTTCAGCCCTTCACAGCCTTTTTTGGATGATGAAGCACACGGGAGGCTCAGGCAGAGGTGATGGAGGCACTCGGCGGTAGAAGCACTCGGCTAAAAAGTCACTCGGCTGTGTGTTATTCTAGTTCGAGGCAAAGTTATCTCGCCGACTGTGAAGGTCTCGGGGGCTACTGTGAAGATTATGAGTACCGGATACCCTCACGGTTAGCTTATCCGACTTACCATAGGGGATAGGTTATAATTCATGATTATGTAAACCGGCTTATGACTTGGGTGTTACATTACCATTGAGATAAGGTAACGGCCCATAGTCTATAGATGGTAAGATTGAGGAGTCCGACATAGATTAGGATAGGTCTCCGACTTGTAAACCCACCCTCCGGGACTATATAAGGAGGGTAGGGCGTCCCTTGAGGGACATGAACCCACAAGAGCACAAGCACCCCGACTCACGAGAGCACATATTGAAAGAGATCAAGAGATCAATAAACCACTCGGCGGATCGAATCCCCAAAACAGGAGTAGGGTATTACCTCTCGAAGAGAGGGCCTGAACCTGTCTAATTCCTTTTGCATACTAACCCATTGTGTTTGGTACTTGACTGCTACCCCTAGATTGTTATTGCCGAAACCAAGTTTCGACAATACTCACCTTCACTCTCATCATCAACGATTTTCACACTTCTCCACCACCTTGTCTGTCCTGCTGTCTAATATTATATATTCTCTTCCATCTGTTCCTTGCGATTGAGAAGTATCGTGTACCATGCAGAGATTGTAAATAAACATCCTTACATGTATATCACCACATCTTTTGACCAATGAGTATTACTTTGCTGGTAAAGAAAAAGAGAATGTCACTCCTACTCTTCATCACAATAGAACTGATAGTACTGTAGTGGTAGAAACAAAGTAGGAAGCCGCACAAGGAAAATAGATCGAGCTGGGGATTTTAATATAGAGGATACAAGAATTCCAGACAGCCTTGTTATGTCTGGAGAGTGTGACATGAATTTGAGGCATCAGGAAAATGGTGGCCGTACTAGCATACCAGTTAAGTTCTACGAAAGCAACTATGAGTACCAGAAATTCCTTGATCACAAGGGGAAAACATTGGTTATTGGCAGACATTCCAGCTGGCACAATCCAGCAGAGCTATCTAGCTCCACAAGCACTTATACACGCAGAAAACCACATGTAAGGGCACTGGCAGAGCTAGAAAACTTTTAGGGCCCAGACAAATATTACTGGATTGAGTGTGTACTGCAAAAATTCTATTTCCAACCACTACAACACCATATTTGTATTACACATTCGCGAACAAGCTCAGGCTGCCGCCCGGGGTTGTTGGGCAGTGTTGCCACTATGTAAGGATCAACTCCTTGAAAAATTCTGAGTATGGCTCCTATGTGACCACATACAGACTGAAACACCGCTGCTAAGTAATTACTCCTTCCGGTAATAAAACTATTGAAGTTTTAGGCTTGGAACAAGTTGCTAGGTAATTACTCCCTCCGGTACCAAAATTAATTATTGACGTTTTAGGCTTGGAACCAGAGAATGCTAATTTTTTGACTTTTTGTTTGGCATGTAATCTTGGACTGGTTTGACCCTGCATGCAAGCAATTAAAAAATGTTGTGACAATAGGGAATCGAACCCAGCCTGCATAGATACATAGATACAAGTGATTGGCTCAAACCAACCAGGCAGTGGTGAGTTGTAATTACAATTAGCACAAGACCATATTTAATATGGACAAAATAGGGAATAGACACTCTAATAAATTATATCTTGATATGTGAGATTATGTGCGAAACGTCAAAAATTTTAAAACCGGAGGGAGTAGTTGGTTAAGTTAACCTCATGTGTCAAAGGGTATTGGATAGCCAGGCCGGTGAAAGTCGTGTGCTTGTATGAGTTTTTAGTGTCGAAAAGCCAAAATCTTCATTCGAGCTTTACATTTGCAGTGAATGAAGAAAAATAGTGAATAATATGCAATAATAAATAGGTCTATTGCACTGTCTGGTATCAATCATCTTAATTGGTGCAAGTGATGTAATTTTTTTTTGTTGCTGTTTTTGCATGTGGTGGAAAACAATGTTCCAAAGGGATGTTCCTTGTTCTTTCCTTGTGAAAGATCTTGTTTGTTCTGCTCATATACATTGTTTTTCATGTGTTGAAAATATTTTAGTCCATCTGTCCTTACTCCTTACTTTTAAGTGCAGTACAATGCAAACAGTGCAAATAAATAATGGACGTTTTATCCTTACATATACATCACCCAGTCTTTTGTCCAATGACAATGAGTACTGGTTAAAAAGATAGAACAAATGTCACTCTTACACTTCCTCACAATTCATCAGATAGTATTGGCAGAAGCAATCCACGAAGCTAAGCCAAAGCCACATAAGGAAAAACGATTGAGTTGGGGACTATAATAGAGGAGGCAATAATTCTAGAGTTTTGTTATGACCTGAGAGTGTGATATGAATTAGAGGCATCAGGAAAATGGTGGCCATAGTAGCATACCTGTCAATTGTGAATTCTTTGAAAGCGTCTACGAGCACCTTCACGATAAGATGCAAAAGATCTTGCCGGCAAACATTCTAGGTTGTATGGTATGCACTATATATCATAGTCTCATGAAGTCTAGCAAAGTTGTCGTGGATCGAGCTTCGCACAAACTTCTATATGAACAATACCACTGACAATGACTCAGAAATATTCAGAGATCTAGTCAGTAGCACAAATCTCAATGTTTCTTTGACCAAGCACAAATCTCAAAGCTGTTGTGCATACTTTTGTGATTGTGAAGGAGACTTGTATTCTAATTAATTGATAGTAGGTTTGTTAACTACAGATTTCAAGGCTATGTTATTATTGAATCATGTTGTGCAAAAACGTCCATGCATCCAAGAGGATAAAATACTTATGTTCTGCTTGAATTGATGAAATGGTAATTTATTTCTTTTGTTCTATTGAGGTAATACAGAAAGATGTACACAACAAAACAATAACAAATAAAAACAAAAGCTTAGCGGAATTGTGGTGCATGAAGCACATATGAATTAATATATACAAGAAAGAATAGGAGCTAAATCATGTAGTAAATCACAAGCTAAAGAAAGCCCGTCTGCCTCGAAAGATGCAACAACATAATTCACTTTTACTATTTTTGAGGGAGAAACCACATAGTTCTAGAGGGTCCTTCAGTTTTGCACTTTATAGACATATTTTGTTTAAATTATCAACATTTACATCACATCAATCAATACTTATACTAATTTGTCACTTTTTAGGAACTCTCACGTTAATTAGATAAATCCGGCCGTTGATTTGATGGATTATAAGATCATAATCATGAGATTAATATAATAACTGTGGTCCCCTTCATAACCAATCAACTCTTCATTGGGGCCACCAGCCCACTAACCTATCTTGACGCTGGAATAATTTGGCATGTCTCAACAGATGGCCAGGACGCACGTACGGCTAACCAGATCGATACTGTCAAGCGTCGCCATCGGAATAGAGGTCGCACGCAAAGGCGTGGCATGCAGCGACGGCCGACGAACGATGGCCACACACACGACGGCAGGCTCCCTTTTCCCTACACTGGAAGAATCTGCCGCATCTAGGCCACAATCATATCAACCCTAACTGGATGCAAAGCATCCTCTCATCTCTCTAGATCTGATACGATTACGTTACTTACGTAGATATTGAGTTGTATAACTATGTGTGCAGCCAGGCACTGGAGAGTATTTCCAATAAACTCGGACAGAACGGATGATGGCATGAGCGGCTACTAGTGCAGATCCTCTCATCTATGACGGGCTGTAATATAACTGAATTTTGCGGGCCGTCACAAAAAAAACATCTCAAATGGGCCTAAAAAGAGACCGATTGAGATATGATCGGAGAGACATGTTAAATGTGCATAGAACTGAAGCCTGTCACGTATGACACATATCTGTGACGGGTCTAAACTAGGGCTCGATTGAGATAACCTTAAATATCTCAATCGGACCGTAGTTGGAGCCCGTCACAGATGACAATCATCTGTGACGGGCCCCAACTTAAAGCCCGATTGAGATAACCTTAAATATCTCATCGGGCTGTAATTGCAGCCCGTCATAGATGACAATCATCTGTGACAGGCCCCATCTTGATGCCCGTTTGAGATATCTACAAAACTCGTCACAGATGGCACTCCTCTGTGACGGGCTTTTTTTTAGGCCCGATAAAGATACCTTATATGCCCGATTGTTAGTGCACACTATAAATAGCCGCAACCGCTTAGAGTATCTGTATCCCACTATTCACAAATCTGGTGGGAGGTTGGAGGGGGCGAAATTTTTTTTTTCCCAAAGAGTAAATTCATAAAGGTAAGTGACAAATAATAATCATTAATTTAGAAAATTCATCAATTTTTATGAATTTAGCAGTATTTATCTTATAAGATGTTTCTCTGATTCATTTTTCATTTCTGTAGAGATGGATCGAAGTTGGATGTATGCGAAATCTGTGAAACGTCATAGTCAAGAGTATAGAAATGGGGTATTAAATTTTATTAACGTCGCGGAGGAGGATAGGAAAAGAAGAAACAACGATTACATGTGTTGTCCATGTGCAGATTGCAAGAATGAAAATATGTTTGATAGCCGAATGGACGTACACGCTCATCTGATACAACGAGGATTCATGGAGGGTTACACATATTGGGTTAAGCATGGAGAGCAGGAATCAGGAAGTGGTGCTGCTGCAGACAGTATTGGTGCGCAAAATCAGGAAGATGAAGATGAGCATGACATGCTTGTACCTTCTCCACTAGGCGGTGAAATGGTTGATGTTGATCATGATCTGCTGCAAGACATGTTACGTGACGTTGAGGATCCAGCTTACAACGAGAGAGATTCCGTAAAGTTCAGCAGGTTGGTCAGTGACTCGCAGACGCCTCTGTACGCCGGATGCAAAGCAAAGCAGACCAAATTATCAGCTACCTTGGACCTAATGAAGCTGAAGGCAAGTAGTGGATGGACAGACAAGAGTTTCACAGAGCTTTTGGGAATTTTGAAAGCCATGCTGCCTGATGGGAACACATTGCCCGAGACGACATATGAAGCAAAGCAGGTTTTGTGTCCCCGGGGGTTAGAGGTCCGTAGAATTCACGCTTGTCGAAACGACTGCATATTGTACCACAAGCAATATGCGGAGTTAGATGCTTGTCCTGTATGCAAGGCCTCTCGATACAAGCGTAAGAAAAGTCCTGACGAAGGAAAAAAATCAAAGCGAGGTGGTCCCGCGAAGGTTGTGTGGTATCTACCTATCATTGATCGTTTCAAAAGAATATTTGCAAACCCCAAGGAGGCAAATTTAGTACGTTGGCATGCCACGGAGAGAAGGAACGATGGTATGCTAAGACACCCAGCGGATTCGATTCAATGGAGGAATATCGATCGAAAACACAAAGACTTTGCTGCCGACCCCAGAAACATGAGACTATGTCTGTGTACAGATGGCATGAATCCTTTTGGAGACATGAGTAGTACTCATAGCACCTGGCCAGTTCTTATTTCAAACTTTAGCCTACCGCCATGGTTGTGCTTTAAAAGAAAATATATTATGCTGTGCTTGCTAATCCAAGGACCGAAACAACCGGGCAATGATATCGATGTGTTCTTGGAGCCTGTTATGGACGATCTTGAGATGCTCTGGAAAGAAGGTGTGGAAACTTGGGATGCATATGGTCAGGAGAATTTCAAGTTACGAGTTCTACTGTTCTGCACCATTAATGACTATCCCGCCCTCGGTAATCTTTCTGGCCAAACCGTGAAAGGAAAGAAGGCATGCTCCGACTGCATGGAACATACACGCAGCCGGTGGTTGAAGAAATCACGAAAGATGGTTTATATGGGTCATAGGAGGTGGCTCCTGCTACGTCACGCATTTCGAAGGAAGAAGAATATTTTCAATGGTAAGAGAGAACTTCAGCCTGCTCCCAAGGATTTGTCCGGAGATGAGGTCCACAACTTGGTCAAGGACATAACCATCGAGTTTGGGAAGAAAAGAAAACGTAGTCAGGCAAAGGACAAGGGTATGTGGAAGAAAAAGTCCATATTTTGGCGATTACCTTACTGGAAAGATCTTGAGGTCCGTCATTGCATTGATCTCATGCATGTAGAAAAGAATGTGTGTGAGAGTTTGGTTGGCCTGCTGCTGAATATTCCCGGCAAAACAAAGGACGGGTTGAACGCACGCCTTGATTTCAGTGAAATGAACATTCGTAGTGAACTCCAGCCCGTAACAGATGCAGAGACAGGTAGAGTGTACCTCCCTCTAGCTTGCCACATACTATCGAAGGATGAGAAGATCGCAATGTTATCATGCCTGAAAGATATTAAAGTTCTACCGGGCTATTCAGCGAGGATTAGTAAGTACGTCAAATCGGAAGACCTAAAACTGGTTGGAATGAAGTCGTACGATTGCCACGTGCTAATCACACAAATCTTGCCAGTTGCTATCAGAGGCATTCTTCCACCGAAAGTCCGTCATACAATCCAACGTCTGTGCGCATTTTTCAATGCCATCGGACAGAAAGTTATAGATCCCGAAGATCTAGATGGGTTGCAGACCGATATTGTTAATACCCTCTGCCACATGGAGATGTTTTTTCCACTGTCTTTCTTTGATATCATGGTTCATCTCCCTGTTCATCTTGTGAAGCAAACAAAACTATGTGGCCCAGCGTTTCTAAGAGAAATGTACCCGTTCGAGAGGTACATGGGAGTTCTGAAGGCATACGTTCGGAACAGAGCAAAACCGGAGGGGAGCATCATTGAAGGCTACACGACCGAGGAGGTCATTGAGTTCTGCGTGCATTACATGTCCGAGGCCGAGCCTATCGGAGTTCCAGCGTCTCGTCACGAAGGAAGGTTATCAGGTGCTGGCACAATCGGGAGGAAAAGAATTAGGCCCGATCAAGCTTCCTACGGGCAGGCTCATTTTGCTGTGCTCCAACATATGGCAGAAGTTAGCCCATACTTTGAGAAGCACTTAGCCAAAATCCGGCAGGAGAACACGGGTCGATCTGAGACGTGGATTAACAGAGAACATAACTCTCGGTTCAATGCATGGTTCAAGAATCGTGTCACCATGTCGACGGATATCCCAAATGAGACTGTACACTTGTTGGGGATGGGACCGTGTTGGGCCATAGACACATGGCAAGGATACGATATTAATGGATACACATTTTACACCGTCCAGCAAGATGACAAAAGCACAGTGCAAAACAGCGGAGTCTGTATAGATGCCTTCCAGGATCAAGTGGGGTCGAACACATACTACGGCCGCATTGAGCAGATCTGGGAGCTGAACTACGTGAAGTTCAAGGTTCCTTTGTTTCGATGCCGTTGGGTCAATATACGCACTGGTGTTAAAGTCGATAAGGAAGGCTTCACTTTAGTAGATCTATCCAAGGTTGAATACGCTGACGAACCATTCGTACTTGCGAAACAGGTCGAGCAGATTTTCTACATAAAGGACCCCGCGAACAAGAAGATGCACATCGTGAGGGATGGCAAGCGCCGAATTGTTGGTGTTGACAACGTCGTCGACGAAGAAGAATACAACCAGAATCTTCATGTACGACCTCAAATCGACCTTGACGATGATCCACAAGAGCCTGTGGCATATACTCAATCAGATCATACGGAAGGCATAACCTTGTGACCCAAGCCGTTGTACACATGAAGTATTTTGTATTAGTAAAAAAAGCTTAGGTAAATTGGTGCAACTTGTAATAATTTTTATTGCGAATTTAGTGAATTATTGTACTTCACTTAATTATTTGGGATAATAAGTTAATTATTGTGAGTAATGAAAAAGTAGTGAATTCTCATTGTGAAGTATTTTTTTGCAGTTATTTACTTAAAGTTCAGGTCAATGATGAACAGGAGTCAAATATCATCCGTGACGAGCTCTAGTGTAGGCCCGATAGAGATGACGTCATGAATCTCTATCGGGCTTTAAATTAGGGCCCGTCACGGATGCTATCATCCGTGATGGGCGCTAGTGTAGGCCCGATAGAGATGACGTCATCTCTATCGGGCTTTAAATTAGGGCCCGTCACGGATGCTATCATTCGTGATGGGCGCTAGTGTAGGCCCGATAGAGATGACGTCATCTCTATCGGGCCTACACTAGAGCCCATCACCGATGAGTCATCCGTGTCGGGCTTTTGTTTATGCCCGATTGAGATGTCACAGAACACTGCATCTTGATCTAGATCTGGATCGAAAAATTTTCTAAGTCACAGAACCCTAGCAGAGGCCAGCACGCACTGAGAGCACGAAATTTTTTCTAAGTCAGAGAACCCAACCAGAGGCCTCCTCGGCCGCCACCGCCGCCACCGGCCTCCTCGTCCGCCAGCGCCGCCGCCGGCCTTCTCCACAAGCGCCGCTGCCGGCCTCCTCGGCCGCCACCGCCGCCACCGGCCTCCTCGTCCGCCAGCGCCGCCGCCGGCCTCCTCCGCAAGCTCCGCCGCCGGCCTCCTCCGCAAGCGCTGCCGCCGGCCTCCTCCGCAAGCGCCGCCGCCGGCCTCCTCGGCCGCCACCGCCGCCACCGGCCTCCTCGTCCGCCAGCGCCGCCGCCGGCCTTCTCCGCAAGCGCCGCCGCCGGCCTCCTCGCCCGCCAACGCCGCCGCCGGCCTCCTCCGCCGGTTAGCTCATTTAGTGATTTTAGTGATTTTGAAATAATTTAATGAAAATACTTTAATTTTAGGTTACTTTAGTTAAGTTTAGTGATTTTAGTGAAATGTAGGTTATTTTAGTTAAGTTTAGTGATTTTAGTGATTTTGAATTAATTTAATGAAAATACTTTAGTTTTAGGTTATTTTAGTTATTTTAATGAAATGTAGGTTATTTTAGTTAAGTTTAGTGATTTTAGTGAAATGTAGGTTATTTTAGTTAAGTTTAGTGATTTTAGTGATTTTGAATTAATTTAATGAAAATACTTTACTTTTAGGTTATTTTAGTGATTTTAATGAAATGTAGGTTATTTTAGTTAAGTTTAGTGATTTTAGTGAAATGTAGGTTATTTTAGTTAAGTTTAGTGAAACTACTTTACTCTTAGGCTCTATTTTTAGGTTATTTTATCCGTATTTAGTGAAATTAACTTTGTTATTTTCTAAGTTATTTAGACGATGTCTCAGCAAGGTGAACTAATGTCGACGACAACTAGTGTGTCCTCAAGGGCACGGAGTCGTAGGACAGGGAACAAAATCCCTAAGGAACGGTACACCATAGCAGAGATTAACCAGGTTGGACTGTCGACGCGTCCTCGGACTGTCCTCGCCAAGTTTAGGTCGACGTGCGGTGTCCTAGGGAGAGAAAACTTCACAATCCTTGTTGATGACATCAAGCATGTGCCCGAAGCGGAGAAGAACGCAACTTGGCTCAAATTCAAGGAACGCTTTGAGTATCCTGCAGCCGACGAGGAGCGTCTCAAGCGGGCTGCTTTCAAGACTATGGGCAATGCTTGGAAGAACTTCAAGAGCAGGCTGGTCACGGAGTTTGTCTTAAATCCGACGACCCCTGATCCAACAGAGCAATGGCCCTTCATCACGGCTGAAGCTTGGGAGCAATTCTACGAGAAGAAGTCGACCCCAGAATCCCGGGCCAGAAGCGAAGCTTTTCGAGCACTGCAGGCCAGGAACGTGCACCCGCACCGGCTAGGCACCGCAGGATATGTCGGGAAGCTAGAGGAATGGCAAGAGGAGGATGAAGCGGCAGCAGCAGCGAACACACCGCCGGTGTTTGCCGATATCCCACACCCACGTGCAAGGAATTAGGCACGGGCGAGGTACCAGAAGAATGAAGATGGGACAGTTTCGCTTCCAAATCCCCAAGATCAACAAGTGTACGATAATATAGTAAGTGCCTAATCTCAATATTTGTTCGCACTGTTTCAGCCTGAACTTTTCATTGAATTCGATCTCAATTGAACTGCAGAAGGAGTTGGTTGCCTCCCAAGAAGCCTCGCAAGAGGTCAGTTCTCAAAGACGCGAGGACGACATCCTCAGTAAAGCGTTGGGCAACAAGGAACACCGTGGACGGACAAGGGGACTTGGCGCAAACGTACCATGGAAAGTTGGATTTCCAGACTACGCGTGGCTGTACAAGAAGCGGACAGTCACGAAGGCGGAGAAAGATGCCCGCCTTGCCGCCCAGATCCGGGAGCAGGTCAGAGCTGAATTGAGCTCTAAATTCGACGAAAAGCTTGAATCGATGAGGGCCCGTATCAGGCAAGAGATTCGAGAAGAGCAACATCTCCCGGTGACTGCCGCTGCTGCTACGCAACAAGATTTAGCTAGTCCCACGTAGAGGCGCAGCAGTTGTGCATCAACTGAGGCGGGGGAAGATCTGCCATCGGTCCCTGCCGCCGTCGACCAAATAACGGTACGATAATATAGTACGCATAGAGTTCTTAACGAAACCATATGGTAAGTACTATTCTGACAATATTTATGAATCTATCGCAGGAACCAACTAGCTGCACCCTGACAGTAAGGGTGGTGCCGACCTTCTCGGTTCCTGCAACTGAGGGCCTTGCTTTCAAGCCGACCCCGGAGACAAGAGTGCATGGGGCACAACTTAGGGCTGATTATGCGAAAGTGCAAGTTGACTCGGTGAAGCCCGAATTCGATCATTTCCCCCTCCCTCTGGCACCAAACGACGAGGTCCTAACCCTTGGAAATGCACGTGGAACCTTCATCCAATGGCCCAAGGACCTCATTGAGATAAGGGTGATCCCGAGGCCAAGCACTACACCAAGCGGTTGTCTAATAGTACAAACTACCCCTGCTCCTTCAGCCTCTCCAGCTCCTGGTCGTCATGAAATTGACGATGTCTAGTTACAGTACGACACGGACTTTGGGGGTGAGCCTATGGAGGTCGACAACATGACGATCACTAAACCCCCACCCCTGAAGAAGAGCAGGAAGACGCATTCTTCCCCCCAGAGAAGAGTTATCGAAAAACCTGCTGCAGGGGTGCGAGGAAAGGAAAGCTGCACCTCTCACGTCTTGCTCCAACAAAGTTAGATCTGACCAAGGGGCCCGTCACACATAGGAAGCCCGTAGCTCCATCGTCCTACCAACTAGGCATGCCATTGGTTGGAGACGACGTGCTAGCAACGATGGGCACCGCTTGCAAGGAGCTACACATGTACTACATGGAGAAATCTAACGTGAGGAGGAAGAATAGAGAAAATGATATAATAGGCAAACACGCCAGAGCGCCATTCCTTGGGCCATCAAATTTTATCGTGATAGACTTCAAGAATCTGTTCGACCTCTACAGGCTCTGCTCGGTGGACACAACCCTCCTCAAGTGCTACTCCTTGTAAGTACTCTTGCTCACGAAAATTATTCATCTCAATCCGTGTAACATGTTTATAAGAGCGTTTGGCTTGCGTGTAGGTATAGTTGGAAGTGGTGTCTCAAGAATGCACCGGAAGTTGCCTTCCTTGATCCTCAGATAGTCAATGTCACAAATCTTCAAGGGGACCGTAGTGGAATGGTAAACTACTTGTTTGACACCTTCTGGGCCCGATAAGACAAGGAGTACATCATGTGCGCCTACAATCAATAGTAAGTGTGTTCCCTAAATACATTGCATTACACGTCTAGCTTTAGTATTAACTTTAACTAATTTAATGCCGCAGTGGACATTGGATCCTATTGGTAATAACGTCTAAGTGGAGTACATGCCACTACTTAAACTCCAAAATTGACAAGCAACTATACGATTGGACCCCGATTCAACTCGCAATAGATGAAGCGTGGGGCCAATATGTGCAAAAAGGAGGCCTTCGAAAGACAGGGCAAGACACTCTTATCCACAAGAAGGACTTCCCAGTCAAACAACAAATAGGCGACTAGTGCGGATTCCATGTCTGCCACAACATGCGCCTTCTGTGCAAAGAAAAGATGAAGACTTTGGCTAAATTGGAGGTTTGTGGTCTCATTCCTGACATGTTGTAACTAAATTGAAGTGTATATATATATATATATATATATATATATATATATATATATATATATATATGTATGTAAAGATCGTTCGACTAATTTCGAATTATGTACATGTAGGACAAATTTTCAAAGGATCCGGGTAGCAGCTTTAAGGACATTCGTGAGGAGATTGCCGACTTCATCCTCCGCGAAATTATTCACCCTAAAGGAATGTTTAGGGTTCAGGTGAAAGTGATGAACATTTTTTAACGTCCTGTTTGAATTGTCAAATACATGTTATTATGTAATATTTATGTTTATTATATTTGTTATCTCTATGCATGTGACCAGTATGCATGTGTGAATATAAATGTTATTTTTGTAAAATATATGTGAATGGAGATGCTCGGATGTGTGAATATATATGAATATATGTGAATGTTGAGATGGGGATGCTAGGATGGGGATGCTGGGATTATTTTTGTTATTTTGCAGCAGGCATGGCTAGCACAGGCCTGAGGCTAGCCAAAAAAAACAATATTTATTTTTTTTGTGGTCATACTCATCGGTGACGGGTTATAAGTTAAAGTCCGATTGAGCTATAGTCAACCGTGACGGGCTATAGTTAAAGCCCAATTGAGAATACAGTCATCTGTGACGGGCTATAGTTGTAGCCCGATTGAGATAGTCATCCGTGACGGGCTATAATTTGACCGGTCGTCTCGATCAAAGCTATGGGTGACGGGCATTAGTTGAGGCCCGATTGAGATAGTTTCATCCGTGACGGATTTATGCCCGTTTGAGATGATTCCTCACATCACTGACCTTTGCGCTGTGTCGGGCGCCATACCCGACACAGATGTGGGTTGCAGCCCGACACAGATGAGGAATACCGTTGTAGTGGGCGGCAGTTCAGAAGCAGACAATGTTGATCAGACCATCGTCTCCGTCGATATCATGCCGCAAAGCGAAAGAATGTCATCTGCAGCACGTCTCCATCAACTATGTTGGACGGAGATACCAGCTTACCATGCATGGTGACCAGGAAGATAGATTTGGGGAAGAGAACTAGAGATTATTGAATTTGAGTATTTGACAATGGCATAATTTGGTTGAAAAACTGTGAGAACGAGATCTTACATTCAATCCACATGACTAGATGAATGTAAGGTATATGTACACTACCAATTTGCAGAGATTTAGGTAGATGAGGACAGGCCGGCAAAATGATTTGTTGGATCATATGATTGATCTCCTCAGAAAGCGGATTAGCAGTCATTGAAGCAACGACTGTCACAAGGAGATACAGAATCTTATCAGGTTTGCAGGTTAATTTGATTGTTATTATTTCCTAAATTTTCAAGAAAAAGAAGAATCAGTCAGAAATATGTAGTCAAATTCTATAAAATTTAATTGGATGCCAATAATTGTATTTCCTAATATTTGAAATATTTTAGAGAAACAATATATAAATTTATTTTTTTTCTTGAATAATAGTTTCATTATGTTACAGTGCTATAATATATTGTGTCCACAAAGTCAAAGATTAAACAGGAGTGTACCCAATTAACAAACACATGGCGAGCATAAATTTTACTTCCGTGGTTTACTTGGAAATTCTATATTGCTTAAGCACACGGTGTAGTATAGTAGTTTTAATATATTTGGTATGAATTATCTGCAAATATCTAATGTTTATTAAGGTTGCATCGAACGAAGAGAGGAATATGCGAAACAGTGGTTTTGTCCTTCCAGCGAACGAATATCTCATCTGCTTGGCAAATAAAATAAATCGACCACTTTTGAATTTTAGGATTATTAAATCCTGAAAATTGTATAACTGAAAATCCAAAACAAGTATAAGTTAGCTAATTATTATCTCCGAATTTCTGAATTAAATTAGAAAAACTAAATTGAGACTCCAATTTACATATAGCTTTCTGATGGATTTTATATACAATTAAGAAAACTAATTTGCTTTTATGAAACTAAAACCAAAAACATGTCGAACTTACAAGGTTTACATATAGCTTTCAACAAAACTTAGTAGATTACATTTTAATAATTATGTCATCAGTAAAAATACATCTGTCAATTGATTAAGTTGACCAACTTATCATGACCATAGAGTGTATTAAGAATTCATGTAAAATAACATACATTGCGGACACTATAGAGTCTTCAGTTTGTTTTCTTCAAAATTAATAAATACGAAGTTGTATTAGTCTTCACTCTGAATTTACTATATATCTTATCAATCTAATTATGAAAATCAAAATTAATAGCTAGCAAGTTGTACCTGATATAGGCTATTCTTTAAGCAGATATAATTTTAGAACTAAAGTGGACTATTTTCTAAACTAAGCTATTATATTAGCATATGAATAAAATTCAATAGTTATCATATCAATTATAATAACCGTGCAACGCACGGGTTGGCGGCCAGTGACATTAACCACCTTCACTCTCATCATCAATGATTTTTACTCTTTTTTACTAAGCCTTTCCACCTATATTTTAATGAGTTGGTAGGCGCTAGTGTCTAAAGAAGCTCGAGTGGAATGCTGACTCGTCAGGCATCTTCTAAACGTGTTTTTGCATAGAACAAAAATTGTTTTGGCGGTTGGTTGTGGCTCCCGCCTGCTAAAATGAATAGGGCGGGGTGTGTGTGTGGAGGAGGGGGGAGGGTTGGTTGCACGGACCGCCAGTGTAAATCCGTAGTAGTGAGTTCATATGTCGTTGACTTTTATCATGCAGAGAGTGTAGAAAACAACGGATGCTTTATCCTTATATATACTAGATCATCATCGTGCCAGTTGGCACGCCAGCCTGTTTGTAACCCTCATGCATTTTACTCTTACAGCATGGCCAACAGTAACTTAAAACATATCCCAATCTTAGATTTTTGGGATTTTGAGAAAAAAATTAGCCTCCAATCTCTTTATACTAAAAATTAATATCCCATTCTCCTTAAATACATGAGAGAACAATTTTGTTGATAGTTTTTTTTAAGATGGTTCACTTTTTTTTATTTAGGTATTCAGTTATCTCTTGGCAAGAAGGTTATTTTCATATGTTGAATTCTCATTAGAGATTCCAATTCCAGGTCATGCTCTTAGGTTTAGGTACTCATTTCTATTTCTATGTGGTATTGTTTTCTACAAACATAGGATATCAAAATTGTGTATACTTGTCTTGATTGTATTTATCTATATATTTTTCAACATTCTAGCAAAATTATTGCTACTACTTACTTTTATTGTACTTCTAGTTTCACTATATATTGCTCTCATTTTATAGAAATTCAGATACTTTGCTTCAATATTCAATTAAACATATTGATTTGAACATTTTCAATTGTCGTAATGAAATTGTTGCCACTAGTTCTTTTTTTTTCTAGAAACATAGGATGTTGACATGATGAAGTTACTTGTCTCGAATTCAATTTAACATGTAGTAGATTGCTATCAATAGATTATACGCCGACTATGGTATTTGTATAGTATGAGGATCATTAGAACCAGGGTATTCGCGAGAATAGATCAAACGGACAAGGCACAAAGATTTATATTGGTTCGGGCCCTTGAGATGAGTAATAACCTACTCCAGTTTATATGGATTATAGATTGGATTGTCGCTTAGAGTACAATGGGAAAGTAGAAAGGCTAGATGAATCCGTCGAGTAGAGAACACCGAGAATGAGCCCATGAGAACTTATTCGGTGAATACGACGCTAACTTCCTTCAGATTGTTTCTGGGTGTGGGTTTGGCTATGACTCGTAACTCGATGCCCCTCCTGAACATGGGGGCCTTGTATATATAGCAGAGATTATCCTCTTCTCCAAATAGAACTCGGACAGACAGAACATAATATAGGCATAAAGAAGCCTTATCTTTTTCAATTAGAACTCTAACACCTTCTATTATGGGAAGATAATTTCCTTCTCTACTCATTGTATTTTATTAATTAAAAAATACTTTCTCATATACTATTGGGTATATGATTTTACCATATTTCGTTAACCCGTGTATAGGAGGTATGCCTTATCCTTGACACTAACAATTACCTTTATTGAAAAGACTTATTATGAAATGTTAAAGATCTAATATTCTCCATTTCCTCTTCCTTATTTTTTTATTTTTTTTAGTTTTCTACTGTCCCGATATGGTCGTACATATTTGTAATTTAGGACAAAATTTGACCAGTAATAACTTATCACAGCTTAGTTTATCAAAAATTAAAAAAACCACTTTATCTTTAAAAAAACGAGGGAAATATATATACTACTGAACCTATTATCTTATAAATGGAACATGGTCTCACGTCCTCAAGATTCATTAAATTAATCAATTTTTCAACAAGAGTTCGATGAACATCACTTTAGTTACGTGAGAAATCGTTCATGCATTTGTTCAGCCTATTATTGGTTAGTTTGCTCACTTCACTTCTCTTTCCCATGGCTTGAACCACATGCCGATTGACGCGACGGCGGGGCAGCCGAATGTTGCCCCTCCCGCGCATGCACGTAGTGCTCTTTTCTTTTTCTCTTTGTTTTTCTTTTTGCCGTTTTCTCCCGATCTCTCTCGACGTGCTACGGTTCACCTCTTATTCTGCGATACGTGTCAGAGAAAACAAAGGCCATCAGATGGACCAATCAATTGACGGGGAGACCCGTCAACTTTAGAAATATGGATAGATGCATCGCTCCGTCTTTGGACCAATGAGTAGAAATTTACAGGTAAAAAAGAGAGAATCAATGTCACTCTTACTCGAGAATAAATGACACTCTTTACTCTTCATCACAATTCACCAGATTGTATTGGTAGAAGCAAACTAGGAAAGCCCACGGAAGGAAAAATGATCGAGCTAGGGACTATAATAGAGGAGGCAAGAACTCTATAGTTTCGTTACAATTCAAGAGTGTGATATGAATATGAGGCATCGGGAAAGTGGTGGTCATACTAGCATGCACATCAATATCATGCTCTCTGAAATCACCTACGTATCCCTTGAGTACTTTTGCCTGTATGTCACAAAGCTTAGTCCTTTGCTCCAGCGACCGTGTTCCACATGAATTTCTACGTGCACAAGAATAAGACCACTACCATTGGCTGGGAGATGTTTTGAGACCTTGGCAGTAGCAGAAATCCCTCCAAAGCACGTACATTTGGCGGGTCTTGAGCGTTAATGTGGCTCTACACGGTGGCAAACGTTTTGCATTTAACCTCTTTCCCTACTTTATGCCCCAAATCTGACTCTCACTACCACACCCATATGACGATTAGGACGGCAGTGATCATCGATCGGTAGTCGGAGGTCCCCTGAGAGAGACATGCAGCACAACAAGGAGAGGGTGATCCCATGAGTGCCGCGGTGCCATCATTGCTGTGAAGGCAGGGAACGCACCTCGCACTATTACGGAATCAGTCATCCGTAATGGGTCGGAACCCTCATCATTTTCGGCAAAGTATGTGGTCAATGATTATTGGTCACTGATGTGAAAAACTGATCTGTGTCAGGTGAGTAGCCGTCACTGATGATTGATATCTTTGTCAGGTCTCAACTATCGCCCTTCACCGGTAGGTTTTTTAGCCCGTCACAGACATGTCATCGATACCATTATTGACATTCACCCAATCACCACCCAACGGGGAAGGAAAAAATATATCATCTTCGTGTCCTTCCTTGTTTAGACCGCCGCTTGCTTCATCTTTATTATTCAACGGCTATTGCTCTTCTAAGCTTGGTCCAACATGTATAACCCTTTATGAATCCTTGACAGCTCAGATGTGAGTGTATTCGTGCACTGCTGGCAAACATCTTCTAGTTCTTATAATCAAAGCATGGACAAGTCGTGTATTGATTGTCTCTTTTGTTCTTGTCTTGCTCTACAACATTTATGAAATCGAAAACACCCCTTCTAAACTTTGAGCTCACTCTATCACTTTCATACATCCAACTTCTATTTGCAAATTGTGAAAAAAATTAGATATAATATCTATAAGTATATAATACATGGAAATTGTAGTTGTAATTTATTTATTATTATCTAGGGAGCCTCTTTTATTTCTTTCTTCAAATAAAGAACAAAAATTCCCGAAGTGTGAACAACACTGGGTTGGGATAACTATTCCTCTAAGGCCTTGGGGTATTTATAATGTGGGCCATCAGCAACGGGCCACAACCGAATTATGACGTCATCTCATATGGAGGATTCTCTTCAGTACCACCGAATTGTAACGTCATCTCATGTGGAGGATCATTCTCTTCAGTACCATCGAATTCTGACGTCATCTTCCGGTATTTATGATCTCTACGTAAGAAACGCCGGTGTCGCATCTAAACAAGCTTGATGGAACCTGAGAGGTACGTGTACTAGGTTCCATTCAAACATATCGCGCATCCTATTGTCCCTTTAATCTGCCCCGAAACTGAAAACATGACGGGGTAATCGTTAATGGTAATGAAAATGATGGTCTTCACTATGAAATATTGTCTTAAATATTCGTCCCACACATTCATCTTAACTTTTGATAAATCTTCCATATCTTCCATCAATGGCTCAAGAAATACATCAATATCAATACCAGACTGTCGTGGGCCTTGTATCAGGAGACAGAGTAGAACGTACTTTCACTTCTGACAAAACCAGGTAGGAAGATTGTATATGGTCAGAAGCACTGGGTAAGTGCTATGTGAGTTGTTCATGTCTCCAAATAGGTTCACTCCCTCAATACTCAGTGCAAATCTAACATTTCGTGGGTCTTTCACAAATTCTGGGTACTTTGCATCAAAATTTTTCCACTGGTGAGCATCCACTGGGTGTCGAAGCATCCCATCTTCCTTGTGCCCTTCTTGATGTCAGCGCATTAGTTCCGCATTTGTAGGGTTTGAGTACAAATGCTTGATGCTATCTTTAATAGAAAGGTACCACATCACCGGTTGGGGTATTTTTTTTCTTAATTTCCTCGAATGAGTCAGCCTC
Organism: Oryza officinalis; assembly: GCA_008326285.1. NCBI lineage: Eukaryota > Viridiplantae > Streptophyta > Magnoliopsida > Poales > Poaceae > Oryza > Oryza officinalis. Next base: position 27,426,847 of record BDMV01000012.1, read on the forward strand.
TTCTTTGTCAAAACATACATATAGAGAAGTATCATTTATAGATTTGTACCGGCTAGCACTGAATGTTGGGCATTTATCCAACAAAGCGTACTTTTTCCTGTATAGGATGCAGTGGTTTACGAACGCATGAATCTTTTCGATACCAAGAGAAAGGGGACATATTAGTTTCTTCGCTTGATATGAGTTTGAAGGTAATGAGTTAGTCTTCGGTAACATGATTTTCAAAAGTTGTAGTAAAGCATCAAAACTACTATCATGCCAACCATATCTGGCCTTTAACCTCATTAGGGTCAAGCACTGATCGTAGTGTTTTGAACTCCGTCACAACCCTTTGACTCCTCGTACAAAAGATCCTTCGCTGCCTTCTGTAAAGATTCAAAATTATCTAAACACCTAGTCGACCCCATTAGCACCTTAGGTTCTGCATGACGTAGCATTTTCTCTAAATTAATGATATTATCACCAAAACTATCACCATCAACAGCCTCCATGTGATCAACATCTGGCCGATCTTCTCTGTGATCAAGATCCACTTGTTGCTCCTCATGATGGGTCCATATCGTGTAACCCTTCATAAATCCACGCATTACCAACTAGTCTCTTATTCTCGAACTGTCTGCCCATACTTTTTCATTCTTACATTCAGCATATGGACAATGTATCTTCGTTGTTTTGTTGTTGTAAGTATGCGCCTTGGCAATATTGATAAATTTAGAAACTTCATCCCTATATGACGGCAAATACCTTGGCATATGATACATCCATTGCCTGTCCATAACTCTGAAAATATTTCATTTACAATTATATTAAAATTTAAATTTACATAATAATACATATTTGTGGAGATTATGGGTATCATATACCCACACGGCTAGCTTATCCGACTTATCATAGGGGATAGATTATGACTCATGATTATGTAAACCGGCTTAGAACTTGAGTATTACGTTACCATTGTAATAAGGTAACGGCTTATAGTCCAAAGTTGGTAAGATTGAGGAGTCCGATGTCGTATGTAACTAGGTCTCCGACTTGTAAGCCTATACTCCAAGACTATATAAGGAGGGTAAGGCGTCCCTTGAGGGATATAGCGAAAATACACGAACACACGAGATCAAGAGATCAATAAATCACCCGGCGGATCAAATTCCTGAAACAGGAGTAGGGTATTACTTCTTCATAGAAGGTCTGAACCTGTCTAAACCTTTGTGTCTACTAACCCATCGTGCTTGGTCCTTGACTGCTACCCCTAGTTTCTTATTGCCGAGACCAAGTTTCGACAATATTTACAAACAAACTGAACTTTGCTCGCTATGGGAAATAGAACTATAAATAACTAGGGGATAGTGATGTACAAATTTAATATAGATATTTTTTTTACTAAAGGGTCGGTGTGGACAATACATATTTTTCTCTCTCTTTGAAAGGAAGATATTTTTTTCTCTCTCCTCTAGATCTTGATGATTCAAAAAGTGGACAATATACATATATTTAGCTAATGAAGGATCACATTTAAGCATATGGCATCAATGTGTATAAATAGATCCATCACAATCATAACATAAAAAAGCATTAAAAGAGAAAAAATTGCATGCACATGGTACTTTCACTACTTTGTATGCATAGATCCATCACTAATAAGGCCTAAAAATAAACAAAAATTTATAAGAGAGGAAATGCATGGATCTAACCATTGTAGAAAAATCCGCCGAAGATTTCGAGTTCCAAACCTCCCTCCTATATTTTGCTTATTTTTGGAGAAAGAAACTTCGTGTGAACTGGGCAGGGTTCGAGGAGGAAGATGACTATATAGGTTTATTTCCCCAGGCGGACGACATAAGGCGTGTTTGGTTGGTTTTATCAGCTTGGCTCGCATCTCCAAACACAACTTGAAGCTTGTTTGGTTGCCTGTAAGAGTCTCAGAGCCAGAACCAGCAAATACAAAAGAGCCCCCTCGGCCAGGCTAAGTAGGAACAGGCGAATCAAGCTTCGCTGCTCGTCCTGGCCCAACACATGCAGCAACGCTGCACCCGTGCGTGCAAGGGGTCCGAAGGGGTCAATTGTCACCACTGCGCCCCCTCCTCATTTCTCCCAAAAAAAGGCTAGGGTTTCTTGCTGCTACACTGCTCATCTTCGGTCTCAACCTCAGTCAGTTCCGGGAGAAGGAGAAGGGCGGGAGGAAGGAGAAGAGCGCAAGGGGATTCCAGATCTGGAAGCTTACCGCCGTCCTTGCCTCGCCGTCGCCAATGTTGCCCCCATCCCTTCCTCAGCATCGCCACTGTCGCAAATAATCCCTTCCTTGCAATGCTTCCCGCTTTGTCCAGCAGCCAGACAGCCGGATCTGACCGCCACGACGGCGACGGCGGCGAGCAGCAACCGTAACCATCTCCCCTACCACCACGATGGGGAGCCGCGCGGCTAGAGGAGAGGCGAGCGGTGGGAGCGATGGATGCGGTGACTACGACAACGGTGAGAAGCCGGGCTCGCCAGAGCTGGCTGTGAGCGGCGAGGGGGCGTGCTCGGCAGCGAGGAGTGCGAGAGGGACGCGAGACCGCTTTTTTTTGGTTTTTTTTCTTTTTCTACTATTCTCTAAGCCCGTAATTAGTCACTAATATAGAAAGATTTACTGTGTAGTAGTACTACATTAGCTCATTTGATGAATTGTTTTACCAACAATAAGAAGATTGATATAGGAAAAAAAAGTTCAGGTTACCTGAACTCTAAAATAGTGGAGATTTCTAAGCTGTAATCTTACCCAAAAACAAACAACCAAACAAATTCCCCTCTGAACCGTATCTCTCGTGCATGCAACCAAATAATGTCACATACTAATCAGGCTAGACTAATGCAAACAACCAAACAATTGTATATGTATCCCCTTAACCAGGATGAACTCAACCTGGATGAGGGAGATTAACCAGGCTGGACAGATACGATTAACCAAACACACCCATAAGGTGCCACCTAAGAAAAGTTATCTTCGCAGGCGGACCTGTTAAGGTGTCCGTCTGAAAAAATCTTCAATCTTTCCAGGCAGACCTCTTAAGGCTCCGCCTGCAAAGATCGATCTTCCAAGACGGCGCCTTATGTCGTCCGTCTGGAAAGATTCATCTTCCCAGGTGGATGGCCATTTCGCCCCTCTCCTTCATTTTGCAAGGGGCCGGGTGATGGTAAAAATTTGCTCCGCTTGAAAAAATATAACCACTAGCTCGAGAAAATCGTTTTCCCTGTAGTGAATACATATGGGCTCTCGTCATTGCAACTAGGAGCACTTAGCAGGCAAGCAACAATCAACAAGAGAATGGGAGAGGAAGATAAGAGATTCTAATTTCTTCAAGTTGTCTTGCTTTGTGATGTGATGGGAGTAGGAAGCATCAGCAAAGAAGTGGAGAGAACAAGAAAAATCATTCGAAGGTTCTGACCACATCGATGGTGACTAGTAGTACGGACATTCTTATGTCTTGCTGTTGCGGCTGCCGTAGCTACCCGAGAGTGCGAGTAGCCTAGTGTCTGTGCACCCCGTCCTTACCCGGTGTGAATACCGGCCATGGTGAGGCATGAAGCTGGCTGATGGGAGTACACTATTTGCAGCTTGGCATCGGCAAAGGCCAAGTTGTGATGGGTGGCGGCTGCCGAAGGAAATACTTCTCACGTTTATTTCGTTTGATTTTTTTTAATCAAAGTTTGTTGAATTTGATGTTTATAAAATAAATTAGCAACATCTAAAATATCAAATTAGTTTCATTAAATTTAACATTAAATATATTTTAATAATATATTTGTTTGTGTTAAAAATACTGCTATATTATTTTATAAACTTGCTAAAACTTAAAAAGTTTTATTAGAAAAAAAATCAAACAAGCAGAAAGAATAGTACAAACGGCATGACGTAGCAGGGTCATAGCTCATGGTGGGAGCAGTGGATCAGAGATAAACTGCGGAGATCTCTGGCATAGGTACTGGTCTATCAAAGCAGTGCATGGATTGGGAAAGACAATTTTTGCAGGTGGTCTTTATTAAATAAATCTAGTCATTTTATCTTCTTTTTGTGTCTATGTATGCCACCACATATGTTGGTATTGGTAGTAGAATATTTTTTTACTATTTGTAACAGAACTAATAAATCAATGGCTTGTATCACTTCTAATCAATGCCTATATTAATTAATTGAATACTTTCTGGGAGAATTAGAAAGATCTAACCGTTGCTAAAGTAAATCAGACAATCACAACCATTGATGTTATTGACAATCCATATTAAATAAATTATACCGGACCTCTTTAAGCCCATCCGGCTCGCTAGCTTTATGTATCAATCTCTCACATTGTGATCTCCTTTATACCGATCTCAGATTTCCTGTAGATAAAAACATGATTAATTATGTCTCTCTGCTGAGAGTAGCAACGAAGGGTGATCAGTTCATATAGTTCGTGCACAAGAACCCGGGAGGAGCTACAAATCGGTTGTCTGATTTTTTTTTCAAAATATCAAACGGTCAAATGTTTCAATTGATCATTAGAGTTATATGTGGTGAAACAAAACAATCAGCCTTTGAAATATTTAAAAACTTTTGTGAAACATAGATAAAAACATGTTGAAACATATCATTTTTCACATATGAAACATTGAGTTATTATTGTTTGAAACATATGTTTTATTTCATTAGAATATAATCATGTGATATCTTGTTATAAACATTTAATTATAACAAATTCAATGGTGTGATCGAATCGTTGATCTTATAAGTATTTAGGAGAAAAAATATTTTAAAGATTACAAAATATATGTATGTATGCTTGGAGTGGACAGAGACTACTAAAATGGCATGAGAGAGAGTAGGGGCATGAGTATTCGATACTTTACCGGTCATTAATGAAACATTGAGTTATACGTGGTGAAACAAAAAAAATCAGTTATTGAAACATTTAAATTTTTTTAACTCAATGAAAACACGAACTGAAACATGTCGCTACCAGTCGGAGACATTACATTTGTAATGTTTGAAACATATGTTTTTCTTTCATCGAATATAATAATCTGATATCTTGTTGTAAAAATTTTAATTATAACAAATATAATTAAAATGACAATAAGGAAGTACTCCTCACCCGTCGGGCTAGGAGTACTCTATTATTGTCATATGCTCTAATAGCTTACAAAAAATGATCAAGTTTCAGTTTCTACTAATGTCTTGTTTAGATAACTTTACAGGGCAATATGCGACTAAATCTACCAAGAGGGTCATTGCTAGTTCATCGTGGAGAAAATATCTACAGCCAGAGGAGCAAGAGATTGCGTCAGTTGGTCGATCTCGGCGGCAGTCCTCCTAGAACACGTAAATCCCTCCCGAAAGAAGTTCAGGTCTAGCTGGCGACGAGATTCACGGATACATGCGACTACGTGGCCTCCGGCGTATCGACTGGCTCGACGACATTCCTGCTTAAGGCTATCGTTGCCACGTTGATCAATGTTGGGAAGCGCCCTGCATGTACCCCACATCCACCCTAGGTACCCGGAGACCAACTTCTTGAGAGGAGGACGAGCCACGCGCAACACTTTGCATAACCGCTGTAGTACAGAGCAGCAGTTCTCGAAGTGAGCCGAGATCCATATCTTCCTACCCCTCAGAAGCTCCATGCCCTGATCTTTCTTGATGTTGTCGGTGGCCCTCTATTGACGACGGATTTTGGTAATCGACTTGGAAAGGAAAGAGGAAACCGAAGCAGAGAAGAAGGATCGAGTTGGAGTCGGACCAGGTTTCGTATCGGACCCGGTAACCGTATCGGACTGGGGAGGTGTTGCTATAAAGAGTGTATCGACCGATACGGATTTGGCTTGGTCATGGGCCGATGCGGGTTGTGAGTTGACAGTGTCAACGTGGGCTTGGTCTGGGCTCGAAGTAAGCTTCAAGGAAGTTGCCAAATAGAGGTAAAGCTCGGTTTTAGGCAATGATATCTTGTAAATTAAGTAGTATAGATCTAATCTGTGGCTTAAGTCTACCGCAAGGACTTGTTTGTTGTAGATAAGATCGTGCCTTACGAGGGTTCTGTTGTAACCTCGGGTATAAATATCCCGATAGTTGGTACATGTAAACTCTCTCGAATCAATCACACAAAAACCAGTTCAATCTACTTTCGGCGCATCGCCAACCCTCGCAAGAGGTCTTCCTCAACGAGTTCTTGCTTTCTCGGAGCAGCGGTAAGAACTCGTCCCCGACGATCTGTATCGTCGGGGCTAATGTGTCGTTTTAGACACATTAAGCCCCAATGATGTGATCGTCGATTATCATGTTTTGAATAGTTTTGACAGGTGTTTTAATTAAGCCTTGCCAGCGGTTTACTCGTTTTAGGGTGTACTGCTGACGATGGTTTAATTCTTATGCTTGGCTAAATTGTCCAATACATTTACCATCCCCAAAAGCGATCGAAGACTTGACTTTCTTTATGTTAGATCTCGATCTACACTTTGAGTTGCTATCGACCTTAGTCGTGTTTCGAGGTTTAACCTAAAGCCTGTTTTTGACCGTAATTAAGGATAACGCCGGGGTTTCAGCCGGTCTTACCTAATGCATGTGATTATTTTATGTTCTTGCATGTGTTTGCCACTTATGCAGGCGGATTGGTAAATATAAATACATTGATTACAGGGTATTCTCAGGATCTCTCTGTGGTTGGTATGTTTATATTGGACGATTGGCTTGTATAAGTTTACATTAGAGTATTAGCTAGTGTATTTATCTTCATGCTACCCTCATTGGCCGATTCCGGTAATTAGTTATAAACATGATCGCATGGACCGATGAGATTAGATCTGCTTTATTAGTTCTATCTTATTACTACCTCAAGTAAGCCGATATAGGTTTGCCCTATCGGCCAGGCCTTCACGATGCAATATCGGCCTATCGGCCGATTGGCCATCGGTTCTCACATGGTTTATTTGTTTAATCTTGTTGATTGCAGATCAAATCAACTGGCACGCTCTACTTACGACTAGGTAAGCCATTTGGACCTGCACTGGAGTTAAGCAGATCTCCCAGGCCGCCGTGGTAACGCGGAACCCGTTTGGTTGCTGGACGGGTCGAAATTCTGCGCCAACACGCTTTTGGCACGCCCGGTGGGACCTCAAGAAAACAAGCTTCTCACCAGCAGCAAGAACACCTCGAGATGTCGAAGCAGGCCGAGATCGTCGAGGAGAACGTCATTCCTGTGACCGCCGACCAGCTCAGCGCAGAACAAAAAGCTGAGATGGATAGTCTGGTCGCGCAGTTCCAGAATATGTACCTGCAAACATATTCTAGGACTCGGCAGGGCACCTTGATTCAAAAGTCCAAGGTGGTCATGCCGAGTTCTGGAGATGGAGCTGGAACGTCGGCGGCGGCGCACGATCACGCCGTCAAAACTGAAGACACTGCGGCGCCGACGTTGCAAGACCAAATCGACTCCGCAGTTCACTCTGCGCTAGTCAACCAGTCGGGGATCCTGGTGAACACGTTGACCAATACGGTCAAGTCGATCCTGGATGGTTCAATCCATCAGTACAAGCCACAAGGCCCGATTTACCTGCCAGAAAATAAGTTCCCTGCCTATCGGACCTTGAGGAACGACCTGAGCACGGCTCAGCCGACAGCGCCGATGCCACCTCCATCGGCGCAACCAACAACAACCCTGCCGCTGGTCCTTACCAAGCAGGCGGGAGGAAGCCCTCAGCACCTCACCGAGGAACAGTACGCTCAATGGACCAAGGGGAAGCAACCGGTGGTTGAGCCGATGCAGCAAGTTCCCGTCCACCAGCCATCGGCCGGACAACCGCAAGCCCCGGCGTTCAATAGTCCTCCACTTCAAGCTGCATACAACGTGCCACAAGGCTATCAGCAGTACACTGCAGGGCAGTACGGCGCGCAGAACCTGGATCACCACTATCAGCCGTACTCCCCCAGGCACTATCAAGCAGAGGGCCTCCAACAATCCTACCAGCAAGACCTCCCGCATCGGCCCGCAGGATACTGGGCTGACATGATAGCCGAAGTGATGCGAGATCAATTCGGCTTGAATCCCAAAGAGAACTCTACAGTGTATCGGCACCCGTATCCCGAGGAATTTGACAGGGTACCATTGCCGGGCCGATACAAGATCCCGGATTTCTCCAAGTTTTCGGGACAGGACAGCGTCTCGACATATGAGCATGTCAGCCGATTCTTAGCACAGTGCGGGGAGGCATCGGCTATCGAGGCGTTGAGGGTGAGGTTTTTCCCTCTGTCCTTATCAGGGTCTACATTCACATGGTTCTCTTCCTTGCCCTGCAATTCCATCAGAGGATGGATAGATCTGGAGAAACAGTTTCATAGATATTTCTACAATGGTGTACAAGAGATGAAACTGTTGGATCTGACTGCCATCAGGCAGCGAGTGGATGAATCGGTCCCTGAGTACATACAGAGGTTCAGAGACATACGCAACAGATGTTATAGCCTCACTCTGACCGATGCCCAGTTGGCCGACCTGGCTTTTCAGGGATTGCTAGGGCTGATACGCGAGAGGTTCTCTTCGCAGGAATTTGACAGCCTCGCTCAGCTGGCACAACGTGTATCGGCCCACGAGCAGCGATTCCAGGAGACAAAGAAGTTCGCAAAAAAGATTAACACTGTTTATCAGTACGCCTCCGACGATGAAGACGATGAGGACGCTGATGTCGACCTAGCCGAGTGGGCCCGGATGAAGAAATCAACAACTTGCCAGTGGGCCAGGAAAGGAGATAAGAAAGATAAATATGATTTCGACATCAACAAGGCCGATAAGATATTTGACCTGCTGTTGCAAGAAAAGCAGATTCAGCTGCCAGTAGGTCACGTATTGCCATCGGCCGAAGACATCAAGAAAAGGAGATACTGCAAGTGGCACAATTCCTATTCACACCATACGAATGAATGCAAGATCTTCCGGCAACAAATCCAATCGGCCATCGAGCAGGGCAGAATTAAAATCGATGATGCCAAGCGGCCGATGAAGATTGAAGGCCACCCGTTCCCAGTCAACATGGTGCGGGCCGACAGGGCCGATGGCGGTGGTCATCGGACTGGCAAGCGGCCTCATCAGACTTCTGAGGGTCTGATCAGAAAATATCAGCGGAGACGGGAGGAACAAGCTCAAGACCAAGCTGATCAAGACAACTCCTACGACCCACACTGGGAGTGCGAGTTTTTTCGCTTCTGCTGGAATGAAGGGATGAGGTTGCCATCTATCCAGGAGTGCCCTGCATGCAGTGGTACAGAAGATTCTTATCAGGGCAGCTCGAGCAGACAAACGCATCGGCCGGCCAAGCAACGGAAATCTGTACATGAAAGGCTGGGGCCGATGCACCAAGATCAACACGATGAAAATGAGGAGCAAGTCCAGAACCCCCAATGGTGCCCAAGCGACGTATTCACCAAGACACAGAAGTGGCGGGTTCAGAGGTTGAGGAGGAAAGAGCAAATCCAAGAGCAACGAGCCGAAATACCCCATCGGCCAACCAAGACCAGAAAAGAGTGGAGAATAAAATCCACGGTGACCAAGGCCGATGAGGGCACCTCCAATACAGCTCAGGGCTGCTCAGCTTCAAAAGGTAAGAAAACGGCATCGGCGCCTGTTAACATGGTGTTTATATTGCCAGCAGAATACAGTGTGCAGGCGGCCGATGAAGCGATGGCTGATGAGGAACAAAGTTCAGCCAGGCTACGGTTGTCACCAGACCAAGCCGCCTTCGACAAGCCAGTTGACGCCAGCTACAGACATCTACGGCCGTTGTACATCAAAGGATTCATCAATGGGCGGCCGATGACGAAGATGCTGGTCGATGGTGGCGCAGCAGTCAATTTAATGCCATACACAACCTTCAGGAAACTTGGAAAAGTACCTGAGGATGTTATCAAGACAAATATGGTATTAAAGGACTTCGGTGGCAACGCATCCGAGGCGAAGGGGGTCCTGAACGTGGAGCTCACCGTGGGCAGCAAAACAATTCCCACCACCTTCTTCGTCTTCGATGGAAAGGGTTCCTACAGCTTGTTGTTGGGACGAGATTGGATCCATGCAAATTGCTGTGTCCCCTCAACAATGCACCAATGCCTCATGCAATGGCAAGGAGACCAAGTCGAGATCGTGCAGGCCGATCGGTCAGTACATGTCGCCAATGCCGATCTCGCAGTTTGGGAGATGGAGGGAGTCGACTGCTTGTCCGGGCGAGTCTGGGACGCCGATTTCCTCAAGGTAACCGACTGCGACATCGAAGCAATTGAAGACCAAGACCAGCGGTTGCTTTAGCGAATATGCACCATCCGCCGTTGACGATGACCTCTACACAGATGACGCGGTGGATGAGTTAGACGGCAAGTTGGGACAAGGCTTTACGTCGGCCGATGAATTGGAAGAAATTGATATAGGAATAGGTGATAGGCATAGGCCGACGTATGTAAGCGCTAATTTGCCAAAAGAATATAAGAATAATTTGATAGATCTTTTGAAAGAATTCAGAGATTGTTTTGCATGGGAGTACCATGAGATGCCAGGATTAAGCCGATCGATTGTAGAACATCGGCTACCAATCAAACAAGGCTATCGGCCTTTTAAGCAAGCTCCTCGGAGGTTTAAGGCCGATATGCACGAAGCCATAAAAGCAGAGATCACAAGACTTTACGACGCCAATTTTATCAGGCCCTGCCGATACGTGGAGTGGGTCTCCAACATAGTTCCGGTGTTGAAAAAGAACGGCAAGCTAAGGGTATGCGTCGATTTCAGAGATCTCAATAAGGCGACGCCCAAAGACGAGTACCCTATGCCGTTGGCCGATTTGCTAGTCGACGCTGCTTCTGGGCATAAGATCATTAGTTTCATGGACGGAAACGCGGGTTACAACCAGATCTTTATGGCTAAAGAGGACATTCATAAGACAGCCTTCAGGTGCCCAGGGGCAATCGGCCTATATGAATGAGTCGTTATGACATTTGGTTTGAAGAATGCTGGAGCTACGTATCAGAGGGCTATGAATTACATTTTTCATGATCTTATTGGCTCTCTGATTGAAGTTTACATAGACGATGTCGTCGTGAAGTCAAGAGAACATGATATGCACTTGGCCGACTTACGCAAGGTACTAGAAAGGGCAAGGAAATATGGTTTGAAGTTGAACCCTAACAAATGTGCCTTCGGCGTATCGGCCGGTCAGTTTTTGGGTTTCTTGGTCCATGAGAGGGGGATTGAAATCACACAGAAGAACATCGATGCCATCAAGAAAATCAAGCCTCCAGAAAACAAGACCAAGTTACAGTCTCTGCTTGGCAAGATCAACTTCGTCCGGCGTTTTATATCAAATTTGTCGGGTCGTATAGAGCCATTCACTCCACTATTGAAAATAAAGGACGACGAAGAGTTCATATGGGGTGACAAGCAACAGAAAGCGCTAGACGATATCAAAGAATATTTAACTTCTCCGCCGGTCTTAATTCCTCCACAGAAAGGAGTCCCATTCAAATTGTACTTGTCGGCCGACGAGAAATCCATCGGCTCAGTCTTGGTTCAAGATGTTAACGGCAAGGAAAGAGCCATTTTTTATCTCAGCAGGAGAATGGTAGATGCTGAGACAAGGTACACGCCGGTGGAGAAATTGTGCCTTTGTTTATATTTTTCATGTACTAAATTGAGGCATTACCTGCTTTCCAACGAGTGCGTCGTAGTGAGCAAGGCCGATGTGATGAAATACATGTTATCAGCCCCTGTGTTGAAAGGACGAGTTGGGAAGTGGATCTTTGCTTTAACAGAGTTTGATCTTCGATATGAATCGGCCAAAGCGATTAAAGGACAAGCCCTGGCCGATTTCATCGTTCAACATATAGATGACTCAGTTGCATATGCAGACATTATACCATGGACGTTATATTTCGATGGATCCGTCTGCAGACACGGTTGCGGTATCGTCCTAGTCCTCGTATCCCCTCGGGGGGCAAGTTTTGAGTTCGCCTTCACCATCAAGCCTTACTATACCAACAATCAAGCAGAATATGAAGCGGTGCTTAAAGGCTTGCAGTTACTACAAGAAGTCGAGGCCGATGCCGTGGAAATCGTTGGTGATTCACAGCTAGTAATTAGCCAACTTTCTGGGGAGTATGAGTGCAGAGACGATATTCTCAAAGTCTACAATGAGGAGTGCAAAGAGTTATTACACGGTTTCCGGATCGTAATGATGAGGCATATACCCAGGAAGCAGAATTTCGAAGCCAATGATTTAGCTCAGCGGGCATCGGGATACAGGCCGATGGCTAAGGACGTTCCAATTCAGATTGCTCTCGTGCACACCGATGACTGGAGGTTTGATATCATTGAGTATTTGAGAAACCCTTCCCAATCGGCGTCACGCAGAATGAAATACAAAGTTTTACACTATGTCTTATTGGACGATAATCTATATTATCGGACGGTCGATGGTGTCCTACTCAAATGCCTAGGTCCTGAGGAAGCTAAAACCGTTATGAGCGAAGTACATGAAGGGATTTGTGGCACCCATCAATCGGCCCATAAAATGAAATGGCTGATGAAGCGCGTCGGATATTTTTGGCCAACCATGCTAGAAGATTGCTTCAAGTATTATAAAGGATGTCAGGATTGTCAGAAATTTGGAGCAATTCAGAGAGCGCCGGCATCGGTCATGCATCCAATCATAAAGCCGTGGCCGTTTCGAGGATGGGGAATAGATATGATCGGCCAGATAAACCCACCATCAAGTAAGGGGCACAAGTATATATTAGTGGCTACAGATTACTTCACAAAGTGGGTTGAGGCCGTTCCTCTCAAGAAGGTTGATTCCAGAGACGCTATTCAGTTCGTCAAGGAACACATCATATATCGGTTTGGGTTACCTCAGACAATAACTACAGATCAGGGATCAATCTTCGTGTCCGACGAGTTCGTCCAATTTGCTGACAGCATGGGCATCAGATTGCTCAACTCTTCCCCTTATTACGCGCAGGCTAATGGGCAGGCAGAGGCTTCCAACAAGACTTTAATCAAATTAATCAAGAGGAAAATTGACGAACAACTGAGGCAATGGCATACAACGCTGGCCGATTCCCTTTGGGCGTATTGGATGGCTTGCCATGGTGCAATCCAAGTGCTTCCCTATCAACTGGTCTACGGGCATGAAGCTGTACTGCCGTGGGAAACCGCCATCGGCTCAAGAAGAATTGCTTTGCAAGATGACTTGACAGCCGATGAGTACCATAATCTTATGGGTGATGAATTGGATGATTTGGCACATGTTCGATTACGGGCCTTAGAGAAAATCAAGCGTGATAAAGATAGAGTGGCCCGTCATTATAATAAAAAGGTTGTTGCCAAATCGTTTGAGGAAGGAGACCTTGTGTGGAAATTAATAATGCCGATTGGCTCCAGAGATAATAAATTCGGCAAATGGTCACCTAATTGGGAAGGCCCCTTTCGAATTCATCGATGTGTTCCTCACAATGCCTATCTGCTCAAGGGATTAGATGGCGAGATTTATGGACGAGCTCTCAACGGCAAATACTTGAAACAATATTATCCCAGTATCTGGATTGACTCATGATCGGCCCCTCTAGCCGATTTATGATTACAGCCGATGTAGTCAAGCATCGTCTTTAGATGGCCGGTAAATACTATCGCCCTTAGTTCAAAATTCCAGAATATGAGCCTTCATCTTCCAAAATTTGGGGGGCATCTATATATACAGGAATTTTCAAGGATTTTTCAGTTTAGCGATTGACTTCGGCTCTCTGGCCGATGAGATTGTTTATATACAGGAATTTTCAAGGATTTTTCAGTTGGAATTCTCAAGGATTTTTCAGTTTGGCGATTGACTTCGGCTCTCTGGCCGATGGGATTTCAGAACAAATTAGGCTGGAATTTTCAGAACAAATTCGAAACAGATTTGGCTGCATGGCCGATAAGGTGTATGGTTATACATTATAGAAATAACATATGCTACATCACCCTAGGAAGTCTGCAATAGCAGCAATGACTTTACGACGGATTTGCTCAACGTCTTCGATAGCCTGGGCATCATCGGCCATCGTCCCTGGGATTGGTTTCAGTGATTTGCTTAGGGTCGCGAGGTACTTGGCCGATGCCTTGAGCTTTGCCGTCTGATCTTCTATGATCTTGGGTGATGCAGCTATCCCGGCTTCGACTTCCTGGATTTCTTGGCGTGTAGCGGCCAGCTTCGATTCTAGCTCTGCCTCGAGGCGACGGAGTTCTTCAAGCCTATTTTTCAGCACGATCGGCTCCACCGCTAGCTCGTCCAACCTGGTCTTATCGGCATTCACTTGAGCTTTGCTAGCGGACAGAGCCGATTCCAGTTGTTCGCGCTGTCGTCGCTCTGCAAGTCTTTCCTTTGCTCTGAAAAGCTTGAATCGGTATTGTTCCAGGAAGATGGCCGGCGTAAGGATTTCCATCAGGTCCTCGGGCAGTTCGTCTTGGATTTCTTGTACCCTGACTCTGATGGAGGAGCAGTCTTCTACCAAACACTCCAGTGAGGCTTCTAGCCGATTCCCAATATCGGTCAGCCGATTCTTCAGATCATCAGAGATTGGTGCCTTGGCTGTGCTGGGCAGCTCCTTGTCCTCATCATCGAGAAATTGGCCGATATCAAAGGAGAACATATCGGCTAGGTTCTGCAGATATCAACATGGGTCGAGGTTAGCCTTGTTGATCAGGAATCGGCAGAAAGAGGATCAGGGTAATCGTGGTTACCTGTGTTGGAGCATTGGTGGTGCTTGCATCGGCCTCCCTTTGCTGTGTTGACATAGCAGGCGAAGGGGTTGGCCGATGTGGTGAAGGTGATGGAGCCCTAGGCTGAAAAAGCAGGAAATTGGTGAGTAGGGTTATGCGGTTAGAAAAATTATGCAAACAAGTAACTCTTACCGAGACAGTCGGAGAGGGTGGTGGAGAAGGAGAGGGGGTTCTCAGTCGTGCCTTGGCTCGTTCGCGTCGTTGTAAAGTTGTTTTCTTGGATCTTGGCAAAGGGGCCGATTGAGTTCTCTCCTTCAATACAGACGACACCGCAGCCTGAAAAGGATAGGAAGTTAAAGTGTGACAGTGCAAGAAGATTATGCAAATACAAAGAAGAGAGTATATTGACCTTGCGAACTACGTGCCTAGTCCTTCTTGGTTGTGGGGCATCATCTTGGTCATCGGCCGGTGGGATCTCAGCAGTTTCGGCCGATGGCTCTTGGGTGGTTTCGACCGATGGGTTTTCTTCTTCGTGTGCATCGGCCGCTGCTGCATCGATTTCCTCCTCCATCACTTGTTCTTCGAGGAATTCTTCAAAGGAGGGGTCTAGCTCTTCGGCTTCGGCCTGGTCATCTGTTTTGGCCTTCTTGCTGGCTTTCTGCGATTTGCCTTTGGCCGGTGCCTTCCTCTTGGGGTTTTCTTTAAGCATCGGACCTTGGAGAAGTGATGCCACTTTTGGGGCAGTAAGGCCGATGATAGACTCCAAAATGGTTGACCCCGAGGGAGCTACGGCTTGAGCGTAGAAGATCTTCCGTCCACTGTTGCTCACAGATGGAATCGGCTCGTCCGGGACTTGAGGGCTGATGCCTTGGATAAGTCCTGTCACATAGAACCTGGCCGATTGATGAAAGATGTGAGCGGCCCATTCTTGCCACCAAGTTTGGAAGTTAATGTGCATGAAGGCACTCAGATGGAGCCGATCGCAGTCACCAAGATTGGGGAGCTCGACCTCCAATGCTTTGTTCATGATCAGGGCCGATGGGACTGTGCCTCTGCTCTCTAGGAGCTTATGGAGATGCAAGCTAATGGGAAGTTGCCCGAGCCCGCATTGTCTAGCAGCTGTCATTGGGGTATAAAACTCATAGGACAAGCTGGTGCTCCTTCCCTGAAAGACGCCTACTGGGAGCAGGCATGGAGTGAGGCCGATCATGAACAATTCCCTTGATTCCATGTCATCATTTATTAAGCTCAGTTGCAGATCATCTGGAAGCTCGAAGTCTCGGTCCGATGTATAGACAAACATATCCATCTTGGCTGATGGAGGGCCGGTGAAGAAACGGATGAACCATGTAGCCATGTCATCGGCCGATTGATCTGCGCCGGGATAGATGGAGGCTGCTTCCCCGTAGGACATGCATCTTCTGTTCCTGGGGTCTTCGTGATCGGCATATTTTGATGGGAAGCGAGAATCTGATAGAGGTGGCCGATCAACCATGGTGTTGGTGTATATGGTTAGCCAGAGTTGAACGAACCACCATGGTCCTCCATGAGCCACAGTCTGTTTCAGCATCAAGTCTTGTGTGGAAACATGGAGTAGCCGATATACAGCTCCTAGAAGGTATCGGCCTAAGGGGATTTGTCTCTTGTCGACCAAAGCTTGAGCCAAGTGTTGACAGTTTGTAGTGGGGCCGCAGGTCGACCCGCAAAAGACAAATCTCTCCAACCACAATGTCAGGAAAGCTACGTGTTCTCGCTCTGAGACCGATCCCTGTTCCATGTGTTCAGAGATATATCCGGACCAGCCTCCGATTTTCTTGGTCTTCAATTTGTGGCTGCTGTTTACCAGGAGGCTGAAGGGGTTGATCTCGGAGCTGATATCCAATCCTGTGAGTACCTTGATATCTATGAAGGTTGGGGTCATCGGACCTTGCTTGAACATAAAGGCGTTCAAGGTACTTGACCAGAAGTAGCTGGCGGCTGACATTAATGGCTCATTCTTCTTGGTATCGGCCAGGGACAGAGTTATGCATTGGCCGATTCCAATCTCGTCCCAGTGGACTTGTTTGACGGCAGCGATTCTTTTGTGCCAGGTCCTATATCCGTTTAGCTTTGATGGCCATGACCTGAAGGTGTGCTTCCACGCCGAGACAGTGGGTTTGGCTTGCCTGAAAGGAATTCTGTCTGTTTCGGCGTTGATGAGCCAGGTTGGGTCGCAGTCGCCCATGGGGCCCAAGAGGAAGCGATGGGACTTATCGTCGGTGGGAATCAAGATTTGGTTTTTGAAGACCTAAAACGTGAGAACGACGATGAAAATATAAGGCCTGAGGGGGGCAGAAAGTAAAGACCTAATTTGGAGAAACCGGCGGAAAAGGGAATAATGCGGATGTTGGAGGAATTTACTTACCGCAGGGACCTCGGAGGCGTAGAACGGGGCAGAGGCCATCGTTGTCGTTGGAGGGGTCGCTGTGAAGGGGGTTGATGTTGACGAGACGCCGAGGGGTCGCCGGAATTGAAGAACGCGAGGGGTTTGTCGAATCGGCGGCGAAAGGGTTCGAATCTGGATCTGTGCGGTTTTCAGGTTAGACCTAGCAAAAAGTCGATGAGTTCCCTGGAGCTAATTCCGCCACATTATATAATGAAGCGGAATTGGGGGGCATGTGTTGACGACGGATTTTGGTAATCGACTTGGAAAGGAAAGAGGAAACCGAAGCAGAGAAGAAGGATCGAGTTGGAGTCGGACCAGGTTTCGTATCGGACCCGGTAACCGTATCGGACTGGGGAGGTGTTGCTATAAAGAGTGTATCGACCGATACGGATTTGGCTTGGTCATGGGCCGATGCGGGTTGTGAGTTGACAGTGTCAACGTGGGCTTGGTCTGGGCTCGAAGTAAGCTTCAAGGAAGTTGCCAAATAGAGGTAAAGCTCGGTTTTAGGCAATGGTATCTTGTAAATTAAGTAGTATAGATCTAATCTGTGGCTTAAGTCTACCGCAAGGACTTGTTTGTTGTAGATAAGATCGTGCCTTACGAGGGTTCTGTTGTAACCTCGGGTATAAATATCCCGATAGTTGGTACATGTAAACTCTCTCGAATCAATCACACAAAAACCAGTTCAATCTACTTTCGGCGCATCGCCAACCCTCGCAAGAGGTCTTCCTCAACGAGTTCTTGCTTTCTCGGAGCAGCGGTAAGAACTCGTCCCCGACGATCTGTATTGTCGGGGCTAATGTGTCGTTTTAGACACATTAAGCCCCAATGATGTGATCGTCGATTATCATGTTTTGAATAGTTTTGACAGGTGTTTTAATTAAGCCTTGCCAGCGGTTTACTCGTTTTAGGGTGTACTGCTGACGATGGTTTAATTCTTATGCTTGGCTAAATTGTCCAATACATTTACCATCCCCAAAAGCGATCGAAGACTTGACTTTCTTTATGTTAGATCTCGATCTACACTTTGAGTTGCTATCGACCTTAGTCGTGTTTCGAGGTTTAACCTAAAGCCTGTTTTTGACCGTAATTAAGGATAACGCCGGGGTTTCAGCCGGTCTTACCTAATGCATGTGATTATTTTATGTTCTTGCATGTGTTTGCCACTTATGCAGGCGGATTGGTAAATATAAATACATTGATTACAGGGTATTCTCAGGATCTCTCTGTGGTTGGTATGTTTATATTGGACGATTGGCTTGTATAAGTTTACATTAGAGTATTAGCTAGTGTATTTATCTTCATGCTACCCTCATCGGCCGATTCCGGTAATTAGTTATAAACATGATCGCATGGACCGATGAGATTAGATCTGCTTTATTAGTTCTATCTTATTACTACCTCAAGTAAGCCGATATAGGTTTGCCCTATCGGCCAGGCCTTCACGATGCAATATCGGCCTATCGGCCGATTGGCCATCGGTTCTCACATGGTTTATTTGTTTAATCTTGTTGATTGCAGATCAAATCAACTGGCACGCTCTACTTACGACTAGGTAAGTCATTTGGACTTGCACTGGAGTTAAGCAGATCTCCCAGGCCGCCGTGGTAACGCGGAACCCGTTTGGTTGCTGGACGGGTCGAAATTCTGCGCCAACACCCTCTTCAATCGTTCCTTCTCGTATATAGTTCTCTAGTATTCTACTCATCCTTCCCTCTGTGCAAGAGAACGCCCAAGGTCCAGAAAAATAACATCGTTAGCAAATCATTGGTCTGATTACAAACACAGTATGCTACAATGTTACATTTTTCTTACCATGGCATTGTTCGCGCAACAACGTCACTTGGTCCTCCTTGGAGGCCAAGGCATTGTTCGTCACTTGGTGTCGAGGAGCCCTAGGGTGTACTGGCTTCAACAACTATATGTGATGGGTGTCCACCATGCTAGACGTCCTTGTTTACGACTTCAAGAAATCTACAATACAGAGACATCGAGCAGATGAAAATTCAAAATCGGATATAGCAAAAGGGAACTATTTTCTACACATCAAGCCCAATACTTGTCCACGTCTATTACAATAAAGGGTGAAATAAAAAAATTACTCTTCAAAAAAGGGGATAATTGAATCCCCGAGTTCCTCCACCTCCAACATGGTGTCATCGCGGCGCTCATTTGCTCTCCCCTTAATCATCGCCTTCTCTAGGATGATCTCGGGGTGGGTGAGCTTGAGGCCTGCGAGTACATGGCACGCCCCGGACTTAAGCCCAATGCGCACCCAATTCGCCACCTGCGCGGTGTGATCGTGGACCGTGTTCTCTAGCACCGTGATGAGGGTTCCTATGGACCCCATCACGGTCGTCTCTTCGAGGAAGCAGGGTTCTCGACGTGCTTCCCCAATCCTTTGGCCACCACGTCGAGACGTCCGTAGTTCTAGTGCGAAGCTTGACGGAGGGAGGCCAGGTTGTCCCTCGTCTCCGTATGTTCATGCTCGAGACCTCAGCACTGTCGGTCGTTCCCCACCACCACCTCCCGCAGTATAGCATTATTGGCCTGTGCCTCTCTGAGCTGGGCTGCTAGCGCCGCGACGCAGTCGTCGACAGTAGGCGCGGCTTTCCCAAGCCATCTCAATCAGCCGACAAGCATGCAAAAGCTTGTCGGCACACGAAGACGGCCCCGAAATCATGAGGGCGCTGGTTGAGGGGGGATGCGGGGGAAGAACGACAGTCGAGAGGGGCGACATAGAGCTCACCTCTTCTCGGGCGCGGATGCTCTAACCCAAGTTTGAGAGGGAGGAGCTATAGCCAAAGGAGTCTCATTACTATACAGAATGGGTAATGAGAAAATGGGATATCAGTAGGACAGGACTTTCACTTACCCGGTTTTGTGCTTCTTCAGCAGCAACGCCTTCTTTGTGGGGGCTGGCTTTCCACTGGCGGTAGTCTGCAGGAAAGGAAGGGCGAGGACAGAAACGACTACTGCAATTATGAGATAAACGTCGGCGCCACCAGCTCGGACCAGTTTCCCCGCCCCCGAGGACTTTTGTAGTGAGGGCCAATGCTTCCTCTTTAGTCCACAGCCTTCGGGGGAGAGGGCCGCGGTCGCTTGTTCAGAAACTACCTGCTCCTTTAAGGAAGCAGATGCCTGGTGATCGACGAGTAGGCTGATTACATCCATTAAAGGTAACGCTTGACAGAATCAAGATTACTACTCCCATTGCATTGAAATGAATGACAAGGAGTGGTGGTCGGAAGTACTTACATTCACGATGGTGTCCCGGTCCGTCGGCGGGAGGTCACAAAGCGGAAGAGGGATCTTGGCGGCGGACGACGGCTGGTCGACTACCACCTTGCCAACGCGCTCTGCCATGGTGTCCTCAGAAAGCTCTGCAAATTAAAGCAAAAAGTGATGAGATTATCATCTAAAGACAACTATGGTTCTCTATATCGATGATAAAAGAACTATAAGTTGTACTATAAGTTGTACCCTGATGCGACAGCCATGTCTCATCATGCTCCCCCGTGTACAAGTACGCGGGGTGAGAACGGGCCTGGAGAGGCTGGATCCGATGAGGGATAAAGTTTTGTACGACCTCGTACCCTGTTAGACACGTTCTCGGAGATCATGGATCTTCCCTACAAAGCTCGCTAAGGTGGGGGTCATCTAAGATTTGGATGTCCATGTCTCTTGGCGCATGGGTTTTTGGTCAGGGATTTCAAGGATAGGAGATAGGTCCTCGATATGAAGATAAAACATGTTTTTCTGCCAATCTTTTTTGAAGGACGGGTAGTTAAAAGGAATGTATTCACTCTTCATCCCATCCCGAAGACAGAGCCCACAACATCTCGAGATTTTGGTGGCCTCCATCCATCTTACCTTGTAAAAGTATCTAAACAAATCTAGAAAAGGTTGTGCCTCAAGGTATGCCTCGCATAGGTGGGTAAAGATACTTAAGAAGGCAATGGAGCTTGAGTTAAGATTA
This sequence comes from Oryza officinalis, assembly GCA_008326285.1. Lineage (NCBI taxonomy): Eukaryota > Viridiplantae > Streptophyta > Magnoliopsida > Poales > Poaceae > Oryza > Oryza officinalis. Next base: position 27,447,983 of record BDMV01000012.1, read on the forward strand.
AGGAGATGGATTCCGTAGAAATCGAGAAGCATGGACAAGAATTCAGAAGGATGAACAAAAAAACCACATTGGAGAAAAGAAGCAAGAGTGATTATTTGGCCAAGATTTATTAAGGGAACAATATCTCCTTCCGAACGCGCCACCGCTTTGGTGCTCGGCTGTGGCACCCCAAACTATACCAGTCCAAGAATAAGAACCGGCATAGGCTGGAGGTCACATTATTACCTGTGATAACAGTACCAGTCCTAGGATACACAAGCCGGTACTCACAGAATAATTGAAGAAATCAGAAATAACAAAACTTTATTACAATCTTGAGGGAGGTCTCATACATACTACCGTCATGGACATACCCCAGACTGGCAGGAACATAGACAAGTAGAAATGACAAAGGCGGAAGCATAGAGAACAGCAGCGGAAAGCATAGAGTAAAAGACACAAAAAGAAAAACAGCAAACATAATCCACAGGCTACGTTTGGGAACTAGGCCTGAAACCCCAAGAAATCGTACTCAACCTGCTCCTGAAAGTATGCCTTAGTAGAAGGGTCGAGGTATCCTTTTGCTAACTCTACAAATATAAATAAGCAAGGGTGAGTACTCAGTGTACTCAGCAAGGCGGGAAAAATATAACATGCAAGGCTATAAACAAGCAGGAGGAATATTACTTTCGAAGAACAAGGTTTTAAATTAATTTATTTTCAAAACACTAGTGGTTCAAATTTTAGTTCGAAACGAGGCCCACGCCTCGCCCCAATTTTAATATTACTTTCGAAGAACAAGGTTTTAAATTAATTTATTTTCAAAACACTAGTGGTTCAAATTTTAGTTCGGAACGAGGCCCACGCCTCGCCCCAATTTTCAGGTTGCTTTGCAACAACCTGTCATAGTAACAAAAAGTCCCATGCACAACTCAACACCGTGCCGTCTCAGCACAAACCAACACAGTGCCGTCTCAGCACAACCAAACCCGTGCCATCTCAGCACAAAATCAACATCGTGCCGTCTCAGCACAAAACCATCACCCTGGTGCCAAACGACACCCGAGTCACACAGGCTCATTCCCAACCACGAAGGTTGGCCGTTCGCCACAAAGGCAAACTCTAGTAACGGCTCCCATCCCACAAACCATTTCAATAAATAAGTTTAAAAACAAAACTACGCTATGAGAAACACCTTACATCCGCCCATGACCATGGGCACAGCTGTTTAAACAGTTTTACTAAACTCTAAAGAGGTTGCACACTTTACCCACACGTCATGAACTTCTCACATTACCGAACAAATGTGGATCAGACACGGCCGACAGAGGAGAGCTCACTACAAGGCTTTTCTGTAACCAACCCATAAATGTCCCATGTCACACAGATGGGTGGAATCTTTCCACCAAGCATCAGGCCAGTCTTAGGCCCTCATTTACTCAGGCCCCACCGTATGGACCCCACGACACATCCCCACTGCAGGAGATTGCCGTAAACTCCACCATACCAGTGCTCCTCACCTGACAACATGCTAGACATCTACGCTTTAGCTACTTACTCAGCGAGGGGCATCCCATTCTACCCGTGTGGTCGCACCGTCTTATGTTTGGATGAATTTCCCAAAGGAATCGGTCCTGATGGATGATGCATAGTCAAACCATCCAAGTACTGACTCCCGCACCATCAAGGTTTAGAAATCATTTTTCCCATCTTAAAACCATGCCGACATCTCGTCGGGTTTTTAAATGACAAAAGGGGTTGAATACTTGATTTGTGGGGGTGTTTATACTTTGCTTTGGCATGCAGTAGAGATTCCAACGGTGAGTGCTGCCATTTTTGCAGCTTTGCAAAGGTTTCCGGCTATAGTATTGCTCTGCTCCCTCTGTGATGCTCAGGTGCTTGACCTTCGTGAGTGAATGAGCTGCTCAGGTGTTTGTCCTTCGTGAGTGAATGAGCTACTCAGGTGTTTCGTCCTTCGTGAGTGAATGAGCTGCTCAGGTGTTTTGTCTCGCTTGAGTAAATATAAAAGCAGAGATGCTATCGGGGAGGGGATGGGGCGGTGCCTAATTTGGCAGCCGTCCCTTTGTGGTTTTAATGGCAGAGAGAGATTTTGTGCTTGCATGGCTGGGTCAACGATGGCTAAAAAAGGATTAGAGAGCAGTACTTTTAGTGACACACCATTAATTAAAGGAAAAAGGGTCCGATAATCGTCGGTTGGTAGACATTCGAAAATAATGGAGATTAATTGGATTAGGACAAAAATGGTTAGATAAGGCTGGGATAATTTACGAACGACGATTAAAATTAACTCTCGAGTTTTTGGAGGCCGAAGTTGAAAAAAGGACGACGCTTTGATTAAAATTAATCCGGGATTTTAGATTAAAAACACTGGTGTTACAAACCTACCCCTCTTAAGAGAATCTCATCCCGAGAATCCAAGGTCAGGTGAAAAACTCCGGGTACTCGGTTCGGAGGTGGTCCTCTTGTTCCCATATGGCCTCATCCTCGGTATGGTTACTCCACTGAACTTTGAAAAACTTGATGACCTTTCGTCGCATACGACACTCCTTCTCATCGAGTATTCTAATAGGCCGCTCTCCATAAGTCAAGTCTTTCCGTATGTCAATCATTTGGAGAGGGATTTGCTCCTCGGGGACACGAAGGCATTTCCTTAGCTGCGAGACATGGAAGACGTCATGTACTCTGGCTAACTCTGTGGGCAACTCGAGTTGATAGGTGACTTCCCCGCATCTATCGATGATAGGGTAGGGACCAATGTAACGAGGTTCCAGTTTTCTGGCCATTCCAAATTGTTTTGTTCCTCGTAGAGGTGATACCTTTAGGTATACATGGTCTCCTACTTCAAACTCAAGCATCCATCGTCGATGGTCAGCATAGTCCTTCTGTCGGGATTGAGCTTCTCAAAGCCTGCTCTGGATTACCTTCACTTGCTCTTCGGCTGCTTGTAGGATATGAGGCCCAAATACCTTCTTTTCCCCTACATCCGTCCAACTAAGTGGGGTTCGACATTTCCGCCCATACAAGGCTTCATAGGGTGCCATTTGGATACTGGCTTGGTAACTATTATTGTAAGCGAATTCTGCATAGGGTAAACACAAGTCCCAAGTGCCTTCAAAATCCAGGGCACATGCTCTCAACATGTCTTCCAGAATCTGATTTACCCGTTCAGTCTGTCCGTCGGTTTGGGGGTGACAAGCGGTGCTAAAATTCAAGTTTGTGCCCATTGCTTCGTGAAGACTTTGCCAAACATGTGAAGTGAATTGGGTACCTCGGTCTGATACTATTTTCTTAGGTACCCCATGTCAACAGACAATCTGGGTCATGTATAACTCGGCTAGTCTTTTTTCGAAATAAGTAGTTTCAACTGGGATGAAGTGAGCGGCCTTGGTAAGACGGTCCACTATTACCCATATGGAGTTGCAGCCAGAAGGAGTCTTGGGAAATCTAGTGATGAAGTCCATACCTATTTCTTCCCATTTCCACTCGGGTACCTTTAAAGGTTGTAACAGTCCGGCGGGTTTCTGATGTTTTGCTTTTACACGTTGGCAGACATCACATAAGGCCACATACTCTGCGACGTCATGCTTCATCCCAGGCCACCAATAGTAGGGCTTGATGTCTTGATACATTTTGTTGCTACCGGGGTGTATGGAGTAGACGGACTCATGGGCTTCCCGGAGTATCAGGTCTCTTAGTTTCTTGCTGTCAGGGACACTGATACGCTTTCCTAACCATAGTATTCCTTTCTCATCCAAGGAGTGTTTTGGGGCTTTTCCCTTCTTGATAAGCTCCTTGATTTCTACGATCCCTTGGTCATCTGACTAGGCTTCACTGATGTGCTGCTCTAGGGTGGGTTGTACTACCAACGTGGCAAGGGTGGCGGGTTTCACCACATTTATCCTTAGTTTCTCCAGTCTCCTGTATAGTTCTAGCTGGTGTGGCAGGACGGCCAAAGCGTTGCAATGCACCTTCCGGCTTAATGCATCGGCGACCACGTTAGCCTTACCCGGGTGATAGTGTATCCCGAGGTCATAATCTTTAATTAGTTCTAGCCATCTTCTTTGTCCGAGGTTGAGTTCGGTCTGAGTGAAAATGTACTTCAAACTCTTATGGTCCGTGTATACTTCACACCTATTGCCCATCAAGTAGGGCCGCCAAATCTTGAGGGCGTGGAACACTGCTGCTAATTCAAGGTCATGAGTAGCGTAGTTCATCTCATGGGGCTTTAGCTATCTGGAGACATAGGCAACCACTCTTCCTTCTTGCATGAGCACACATCCTAGTCCTTGTCTAGAGGCGTCACAGTAGATATCAAAATCTTTTTGTATGTCCGGGAGGGATAAGACAGGAGAAGTGGTTAGCTCTTCTTCAGTTCCTGAAAACTCCTTTCACAAGCTGTCGTACATATAAACTTCCAGTCCTTCTTGAGTAATTCAGTCATGGGTTTGGCAATCCTGGAGAATCCTTCTATGAATCTTCGGTAATATCTCGCCAAACTGAGGAAACTCCTGATCTCGGCGGCTGTGGTTGTGGCTTTCCACGAGAGCACATCTCTGACCTTACCAGGGTCTACCTCTACTCCACCAGCAGAGATGACATGGCCAAGGAAGGCAACCCTATCAAGCCAAAATTCACATTTGGAGAATTTGGCGTAGAGTTGATGTTCTCTTAATTTACCCAAAACCATTCTTAGATGCTGGACATGCTCTTGATCACTCTTAGAATAGATGAGAATATCATCTATGAATACCATGACATATTTGTCAAGGCACTCCATTAACACCTTGTTCATAAGGTTCATGAAAAAGGCTAGGGCGTTGGTAAGACCAAAGGACATGACAGTGTACTCGTAAAGTCCATAACGAGTGGAGAAGGCAGTTTTGGGTATGTCTTCCGGTCGAATCTTTAACTGGTGATATCCGGACCTAAGGTCTATTTTAGAAAAGACCTTGGCTCCTTGCAACTGATCGAACAGGTCATCAATCCTCGGGAGGGGGTACTTGTTTTTGATGGTCACTTCATTCAAGGCTCGGTAATCCACACACATTCTCTTGGTCTTCTCCTTCTTTTCGACCAAGAGGACGGGAGCTCCACAAGAAGACGTGCTGGGCCTCACGAATCCTTTCTCTTCTAGTTCCTCGATTTGCTTCTTGACTTCTGCCAATTCGTTGGGGGCCATTCTGTAGGGTCTCTTGGATATAGGGGCTGTGCCTGGGGCAAGGGTGATAGAGAACTCAATTTCTCTGTCTGGCGGCATTCTGGGTACTCATTAACATCTGGGTACTCACTAACTACCGATACTTCCTCCAAAGGGATGGCTTCAACATGGTTAAGGGTGGGTCGCTCTATCAATCGACGGGGAGAGGTGAATCTTATTTTCTTCCCGACTGGTCCTTGCAAGGTTATTGTAAGGGAGGCACAGTCTATCTGGCAATTATACTTGGATAGCCAATCCATCCCTAGGATTAAGTCTAGACTTTGGGACTCAAGGAGGATGGGGCTGACAGGGAAAGTGACTCCTTGTATGACTAGGCTTGCTTTAGGACAAATTCGATAGGCTTTAGCTTCGGTTCCAGGAGATTGGATGAGCATGGGTATTTCTAATCCTTTAGTCCCTATCCCACTTCTTTGCACAAATGCTTGAGAAATGAAAAAGTGTGATGCCCTCGAATCAAATAAGACAATTGCTGGTACGGAATTGACAAGGAATGTACCTAGCACCACATCAGGGGACTCCTGGGCTGATTCTGCTTGCACATGATTGACTCGGCCTCGTCCAAAAGTTGGTGCAGAACAAGAAGATTGACCGCTGGCCTGAGTAGTAGCCTTAGCTGGAGCCGGGGCAGGTGCTCTAGCTGTGCTGATGTGGGAAGCTCCAGAGGTAGTGGGATATGACGCTAGGTACACTCCCTGGCAAAATGCCCCACAATTCCACAACGGTAGCAAGCGAACCCAGCTGCGGTTGGTGGGTTCCTTGGTGGAGCACTGGGGTGGTGATGTTGCTACCCCCAGTGTTGCCAGTGTAAGTTCTTGGTTGAACTGGTGCCGAAGGACGAGATACGAAGGGACGGGCCTAGTACCCATGACTCGGTTGAGGCACTGGCTGACGATACTGGACTGGGTAGTTGATCCTAGGACACAGTCCACCATGGTGCATAAGCCCGAGCTGAGCAGACTTACGCTTCCAAAAGGCTTCTTCTTCCTTCCGGGTGTCTTCCACAATTAGTGCCCGGTTGACCATTTGCTGGAAGGTGGGAAAATCATGGGCAAATAGCTGAATACGGATGCCCACATTCATGCCCTTGAGGAATTTCCTGATTTTCTTCTTGTTGGTGTCCACCTCATCGGCAGCATAACGAGCCAAGTGATTACACTTTGTTAAGTATTCATTGATGGAGGAGTTGCCTTGCTTCAAGTTATTAAACTCTTCTCGTTTGATATCGATGGTACTTTCTGGAACATATGCCACTCGAAAGGCTTCTGCGAATTCTTCCCAATCAATGGTGGAGGCATCGTGGTGAGCTATGCGGTAGTTCTCCCACCAGTTAGCTGTAGGTCCCCTGAGCTGGTGGGCAGCATAAAGTGCTTTTTCTCTAAGGGTGCACTGCACAAAGTCCAACTTCCTTGCGACGTCCTTCAACCAATCGTCTGCCTTGACTGGTTCGGAAGTCTGGGAAAATTCCGGGGGACAAGTCCTCAAGAAGTCATTCAGCTTAGATCATCCATTTGGTGCATGACGAGGCTGATGGTTGAGGACGGCCAGGTTCTGAGCAATGCCTTGCAAAATTTGAGTCTGCAAGGTTCATAGACTTTGCTGATCCAGAGGGGGAGGGTGGGGTAGTTCTCCTAATTCTGAGGTGGGGGTACGAGCTTCACGGGAGTTGGTCTGCTCACGTTCAGAAGCCTGATCCTGATGCACCTCAGGTATTTCTCAGGTGGCATTGCGAGGTAACGGGCTCTCCTCTTCATTTCTGAGACGTATAGGAGCATGAATGGTATGGCAGGTACGTTCAACCATCTTGATCCTAAGGAAGGAGGGAGAAAGGAAAACCTTAGCTAGGAGGACACAAATTTTTTTAACGGAGATTTTCACAACAAGCACATACATTACAATACAAGGCACAGCATAGTACAAGGAGATGATTACATCACTTAGACACTAGCCATGGAATACAACATACAAGGTACTACAAGCTAGGGGGGCTACCATAACTTCTACGAAGATTGGCAGTAGGACGCGATCTCGACTAAACACACTACTAGACACTACCATGCGAGACCACTTTATTCAAGCCGCTAACCTGAGGTAGTGCATGACACTTACTTAACACAACGACCTCCTACTGGGAAAGGTCGACGCGTGGCTCCTCGCTCTCCGGGGTGATGCGGCAAGTCGGCGAAAGCTGAACAGGTAGCCTCGGAGTAAAAGTGGTGGCACTCCCAGTCGGCGGGGTGGAAGCGACGTCACGAGCGAGTGGAGCAACTGATGGAGTGGGATCAGCAGTGAAGCGAAACAAGGAACGGTACTGACGCGCCGTCATGCGGCGAACCGGACAGTGGCGAGGTAGGAAGTGGTGGGGACGGCAGTGGTAGAGAAGGGGAGGAACTCTGTGAGCTGCCTCCCTCGGTACGGGGTGCCCGGCGGGGACGCAAGGTAGGGTGAATGGGTGGAGGCTGGATGAGGGGTATCCCCTCAACTGCGGAGATGTGACGCTCCAACTGGCGATAGGCCTCAAGAAGGGAGTGGTACTGCACGTCCAAGAACATCGTGAACTCCATTAGACGGCTCACCGGGGGAAAACGGTCCTGACAGGCGCAGCGGTACACAATCCTAATGTCCTCACAGGGAAGCTGGGGAATATAGTGGAATGGGGTATGGATAAGGTGGAGGTGGTATCGATCACGGAGACGCCGGATGGCCGTGAAAGAGACACTCTGGTGTGCTAGGCGAGGGTTGGGGCGGATCTTGGCGAAGCGGTGGCGGCTGAGCCCAGCTGCAACTGGAACGAGGCGGGCGTGGACACGGTAACGAGGCGGGGTCACCTGCAGGACCACCCCAGAGAAGATCGGAGGAGCAAAACTGAGGTAACGGGTGAGGCCAATGAGCAGTTGAATGAATCTGTTGTCGTCTCCACCGGCAGCCGTGTGCAACAAGCAAGACATCTACAGAAATTTTTGAAAAACGAAAAAGAGTCAGTAGACTGAGACTTTTTAAAACTCTAAAGAAAGGGAGGGGTAAAACTAAATTTTCACAAGAGAAGAACGCACTTTCAAAAAAGAAACCAAGTGTGAAAATAGGCAAATAGAGGCTTTTCGAAGGGTTATATTTTTCAAGGAATTCTATTCAAGGAGGGGTTTCGTCCTAGGGCCAAACATTGCTCTAATACCACCCTGTGACGCCCCAAACTATACCAATCCAAGAACAAGAACCGGCATAGGCTGGAGGTCATATTATTACCTGTGATAACAGTACTAGTCCCAGGATACACAAGCTGGTACTCACAGAATAATTGGGGAAATCAGAAATAACAAAGCTTTCTTACAACCTTGAGGAAGGTCTCATACATACTACCGTCATGGACATACCCCAGACTGATAGAAACATAGACAAGTAGAAATGACAAAGGCGGAAGCATAGAGAACAACGGTGGAAAGCATAGAGTAAAAGACACAAAGAGGAAAACAGCAAACATAATCCATAGGCTACGTTTGGGAACTAGGCCTGAAACCCCGAGAAATCGTACTCAACCTGCTCCTGAAAGTACGCCACAGTAGAAGGGTCGAGGTATCCTTCTGCTAACTCTATAAATATAAATAAGTAAGGGTGAGTACTCAGTGTACTCAGCAAGCCGGAAAAAATATGACATGCAAGGCTATAAAAAAGGAGGAGAAATATTACTTTCGAAGAACAAGGTTTTAAATTAATTTATTTTGAAAACACTAGTGATTCAAATTTTAGTTCGGAACGACACCCACGCCTCGCCCCAATTTCTAGGTTGCTTTGCAACAACCTATCATAGTAACAAAAAGTCCCATGCACAACTCAACACCGTGCCGTCTCAGCACAAACCAATATCGTGTCGTCTCAACACAACCAAACCCATGCCATCTCAGCACAAAACCAACACCGTGCCGTCTCCGCACAAAACCATCACCCTAGTGCCAAACGACACCCCGAGTCACACAGGCTCGTTCCCAACCACGAAGGTTGGCCGTTCGCCACATAGGCAAACTCTGGTAACGGCTCCCATCCCACAAACCATTTCAATAAAGAAGTTTAAAAACAAAACTACGCTATGAGAAACACCTCACATCCGTCCATGACCGTGGGCACGGCTGTTTAAACAGTTTTACTAAACTCTGCAGAGGTTGCACGCTTTACCCACATGTCATGAACTTCTCACATTACCGAACACATGTGGATCAGACACGGCCGACAAAGGAGAGCTCACTACAAGGCTTTTTGGTAACCAACCCATAAATGAACCGTGCCACAGATGGGTATAATCTCTCCACCAAGCATCAGGTCAATCTCAGGCCCTCATCTACTCAGGCCCCACCATATGGACCCCACGACACATCCCCACTACAGGAGATTGCCGTAAACTCCACCATATCGGTGCTCCTCACCTGCCAACATGCTAGACACCTACGCTTTAGCTACTTATTCAGCCAGGGGCATCCCATTCTACCTGTGTGGTCGCACTGTCTTATGTTTGGATGAATTTCTCAAAGGAATCGGTCCTTATGAATGATGCGTATCCAAACCACCCAGGTACTGACTCCCGCACCATCAAGTTTTAGAAATCATTTTTCCCATCTTAAAACCATACCGACATCTCGTCGGGTTTTTAAATAACAAAAGGGGTTGAATATCCAAAAGTTTGCCATACGACAGTACAAACGTTACCAATAGGCGGTCTACTTCGGCATGAGTGAATATCAACGGAAATATGGTAGAGTTACAAGGAAAATGGAGTTTTACAAATCCTAAATAATAAAAGTGCAACTAATAGGAAGGTCCGACGAATCGCATTCATGGCCAAAACAGTGCGCCCAAAAATGCAGCTTGGCAAATAAAATAATTGGTTCAAAAATATGGGTCCAAAAAGTGGTCAAGGAGGCTTGCCTTGATCCTCCGCGAAAGTCGAAGCGTCGGCCTCCTGAGTGAACCCCGCATCGGTCCTAGACTCTACACACAACAAAACAAACAATACATAAAACCACTGCTAGAAGCAAAATGTCATGATGCAATGCAGTGCTGATGGGTAGAATAGAAGTTTTGAGAGATGATGGAACTGGAATGAGGTCAAACAGAGTTACGGGTAAAAAGATATGAATTTTCGAAGTTTGGAGGATTTTCATGGGATGAAAAAAAAATCGAGCCCGGCCGAGCCCGGGAGAAGGAGTTGGCAGAGGAGGAGGAGGAGGAGGCCGTGGCCAGCTTGGTCAGCCAGTGGCTGAGCACCGGTCGTTCGGCGCTGGTGCAGCCGGCCGTGGCGGTCATGAGGGTGGTGGTTCGGCCGGAAGCAGGAAAAGGCGGGCAAAGCGGTGTCAACTAACTGCGACAACTCTGCGGCCTCGGCGACTCCTTCCAGTCAATGTAAATCGTAGTGAAACTTGTGGGGAGTAGTGTGAGGGATCAATGCTTGATTTGTAGGGGTGTTTATACTTTGCTTTGGCATACAGTAGAGATTCCAACGGTGAGTGCTGCCATTTCTGCAGTTGTGCAAAGGTCTCCGGCTATAGTATTGCTCTGCTCTCTCTGTGATGCTCAGGTGTTTGTCCTTCGTGAGTGAATGAGCTGCTCAGGTGTTTGTCCTTCATGAGTGAGTGAGCTGCTCAGGTGTTTGTCCTTCGTGAGTGAATGAGCTGCTCAGGTGTTTGTCCTTCGTGAGTGAATGAGCTGCTCAGGTGTTTTGTCTCGCTTGAGTAAATGTAAAAGCAGAGATGTTGTCGGGGAGGGAATGGGACGGTGCCTAATTTGGCAGAGAGAGATTTTGTGCTTGCATGGCTGGGTCAACGATGGCTAAAGAAGGATTAGAGAGCAGTACTTTTAGTGACACACCAATAATTAAAGGAAAAAGGGACCGATAATCGCCGGTTGGTATACATCCGAAAATATTGGAGATTAATTGGATTGGGTCGGAAATGGTTAGATAAGGCTAGGATAATTTACGAACGATGATTAAAATTAACTCTCGAGTTTTTGGAGACAGAAGTTGGAAAAAGGACGACGCTTTGATTAAAATTAATCCGGGATTTTAGATTAAAAACATGGGTGTTACATCGGCAAAGCACCATCCAAATGTAATTCCTTCAACTCATCATGGCCGACGTTAGACTTAGGGAGATCCATTGAGAATCGTTGAAAGGGGTTGAGGGAGGCTGTGGTTTAAGGTTTTTTGCAAGATGAAGCGAAGAATATTGGAGGCGTAGGGAAGAAGTTTGGGTTTTCTTGCTTTGGCAAAAAGAACCCAAATGGCTCCCAGAAATACAATTTATAGGTCTCATCTGACGCTTCGAATTTTGAGGAAGACGGAGAAATCATCGTCGGGGTTTTAGCCACTTTATTTATTACCGTTAGGATTTTCTAACTTCAATCCAAATAACTAGCGTACGTCGAGTCCTCGAATTCAGGACAACCATGTCGCCTGGTCTATACCTTCTCAGCGTCCGAGAACGGTCTGATGAGTTCGACAATGATTGTTCTTGAAAAAGCAGTTGAAGGATGTCGGTAAAATCATTTACATTGATGTCAGGAGCTATTGTCAATGTCAAAGGATAAGGTATACCTCCTATATACTGGTCAATGAAATACGGTAGAACCATATACCCGATAGTATACGAGAAGATATCCTTTAGTTAAGGAAACACAGTTAAAAGAGAAGAAAATTATCTTTTCGGAATAGCAGGTGTCAGAGTCCTAGTCGAAAAAAATAAGGTCTCCTTAGTACCGTGTTCTATTCTATCTCTTTGAGTTCTAGTTGAAGAAAAAGAAAATCTCTACTATTTAAGGAGGTCCCGGTGGTCAGATTTGGGAGACTAGTTAGAAGCCAAACTCAAACGTACGCCCAGAAGCAATCCGGAGAAAGTCTTTGCCGTATTCACCTAAATAGATTTCGTCGGACCCGACAAAATTAGTCGGTTGTTTTATTTCTCATTGCACTTTAAGCGTTTTTTTCGTCAATAATCTATATAAACTGAAGTAAGGTTATTACTTACCTTGAAAGATCGAACCAATATATATATCTTTATCTCTTGGTTGCTTGATCGACTCTCACGAATACCCTGATTCTAACAATCTCCATACTTTACAAATGCAATGTTTGACGTACGATCCGTCGACAATGATGACAATGATGTGATTGGATCAAAGATGAAAAATCTAGTTTAGAAAAAAATATTATAAAGATTATTATATGCAGGTATGGATGGCATTCATATACTTGGATATAGTGGATAGGAAGCAGGGAAAGCTGGCGTCCGGAATTTCGGTCCACGTCGAACGGCAGATGCAAAGCATTTTCCGAAAGACCTTGGCGTTTGATGCCAGCATTCGCAGGCTATCATTAATAGATGGCTGTTCTAAAAATAATAATAACAGATGGCGTTTCGATGCTTTCCAAGACACTATTCGCGTTGTTTATTTTTTTTCTGTTGTCAGTGTCTCAGTGATGGCCCTACTCAGTATTCAATTCGCATACGATGGTCGGCGAGTCCCAAGTGTACGTTAACCTTTTCTTATAAAGCATGATTGCATCTCTTCAGATTCTTTCACTGTTGTCCTATACTACATACATTCCTCAATGTTTAACGAACTAACATAAAAAAGAACAAAAAAGAACGAATGGAGTACCAGATTAGCTATCCACCTAATCCTTTTCTGGAACAACCGTGCACCCATAGCATTCTTTAGCTGTATTGTGAGAAGAAAAGTATAAGATTTTTCTTTATACTACGGCTCTACTACAAAAATAATTTTCGCTGGTGGTCAAAGGTGCCACACCAGCGATCAAAGGCCAGTGAAAATAATGAATTTCACTGGTGGCCGGTTGGCCATAAGCGAAAGTCGAGTTTCACAAGCGGGCATGCTAAGACAACCGCTAATTTTTGCTAGCGGGAAGCTAAAAGGACCACTAGTGATAACAACTTGGGGACCAAAAAAGATTCAAAATCGGTGTCGCTGGCCGCCACAGCGTCAAGCACCACCGGCCACCACAGCCGCAAGCGCATCCCGCCGTCATGACACCTCGCCATGGCTGCCGCCCGCCAAAGCCCATGCCACGGTCGCCAGGTGGTGGGAAGGGGTAGGAGGAGCCTGGCCGTCGTCGTCGTAGTGGCAGCCGCCGCCGGATCCACCTCTTTCACTGCCATGGAGGACCGCCCGCCACCGGATCCGCCCCCACCCTCCCACCACCGTGGAGAAGTCGTCGCTGCCCTCTCCGCCAGCCTCCCCCATTGTCGCGGCGCCGGATCCGGCCTCCCCCATCGTTGCGGCGGTTGGATCCGGCCCTGAGCTCGTGACAGCTAGCGGCGAAGAGGAGGAGGCCGCATGCGGCCACGGCGGAGAGGAGGAGGCCGTGCCCCGCCGCCACGGAGAGGAGGAGACCGCGGGCCGCCGGTAGGAGGCCGAGGGAGAGGGAGAGGAGGTGAGGGGCAGAGAGGAGGAGAGTCGCCGCCGTCCACCGGCCGCCCATCACCGTGCCTTCCTCGGAGCGCCGTTGCTCGCCGAGGAGGAGGCGGAGAGGAGAGGGAGTTGCTGCCAGCTAGGGAGGAGGAGGAGGCCGCCGATGCATCTGGAGGAGGCTGCCGGTGATCTGGAGGAGGAGGAGGAGGAGGGGAGGAGGATGAGAGGAGAAGGGTTGAAGAGAAGAAGGTAGAGGTGGATTTTTTTAATTTGATGGGGTTCTTTAATATAGCAATGTTTTTCACTAACGGTGCGGCCGCCAACAAAAATTCGATTTTCACTGGCTGTGACTTAAGAGGACCGTTTGCGAAATGGCATATCAGCCGGTGGTTCACGTTACACAGCCGTCAGCGATGGCAGTTCTTAGCCCTCACCCCTCGTTATATTTTCGTCAGCGGCGTTATCGTCTGGCCGTTAGTGAAAAAAATAGGATGCTGTCTTAAAAGATCATTTTTCTAGTAGTGAGGACTAGGTATTTACATTATTTACCAGCACAGTCATGCAATTTTTTCCCGTTATCTCTTTGGACACAGAGAGTAGTGTTACACAAGACTAAACTATCTAAAGGATCTCTAAACGCTGGGACAAAGACTAATTATATTATATAGCTTTCCGTTGGCTGTGGACTTATATCATAAAGATTTAGAGTAAAAGCAAAGTACAACCCATGTACAATATAAAATAACTGAAATTCAAACAAAAATCAATTCCAATTGGATAGATTAAATAAGAGTAAGTGTAGATCCAACTCAACTATTACAATTTATAAAATCAAATTTTCATAATTATAAAATCATAAACTCATAGTTATTAAATTAAAAATATTACCTTCGTCCTAAAATAAATTAATCTAGTATGAGATGTGATATATCCTAATATTATAAATTTGGACAGGTGCCTTTGATACTGATGTAGTCTTGTTGCTGCTGCTGCTGGACCTGGTGCGGTGCAGGAGGCTGCACCGGAGCTTGAGAAGAGAGTTAGAAGGGGAGAGCAAGGGAAGAACACAGGGGCAAGATTGGTATCTCATGTAGCACTACGACATAGATATGGCTTACACTCAACTAAGTGGTATTGTATTTTTTAGAGACGAACAAAGCAACATTTGCATCAGTATCTTAATTTTCTCGGGCAATTTTCTCATTATGCCAATGGACAGTGGTTGTTTCTACTTTTTGTTATTTTTTTAGGTGGGTGCTATCTTAGTTTTTCCTAGTGTCTTATATAATATGTTCCCCAACTCTTAGGGCTGTACGCAACAATTAATGTATATTTGGCTATTGGACATTGTAAAGATTCCCTCCCCCTTTCTCTCTCTCTCCCCGCGTCATGACTACCAGTGAAATGTGCACCAATCTGATCTTTATGCCACATAGGAACCTGACACGGATAAACATTGAGATAGGAGGAATAAAAGAGATGAAAAAAAGTCACAGGGTTAATTATTTCATGTTGTACTGCAATGTGATATGGAGGGATCAGGGTAGATTAGTGACCATGTAATTAATCTGATGGTCATAGACTCATACTAGTCCAAATTTGTTGTTTGTAGTCTCCATGCATGATTTTCTTATCATCTCCCTCAAAGAAATACAGATCCAGGTCAGACATTTTATGTAACAAGCTTTTGTCCTGGCAGTTTTCACCAAAATACCAATCGGTTGGTGAGAAAACCAAAAATAAACACAATAAAGCTATTATTATCTCCATTTGATTGTTGCACAAGTTATATAAGGTAAGAAGACAGACACTGCTGGAGTTCATTTTTTTACAAAACAGAGCTTATTCACATTTTTTAAATGGTATTCCAATCTGTACCTCCAATTTTTGTAAATTTAATACCATGATGAAATGTTTTTGCCTTTGATATGCACCCATCAACAGTGACTGTTTTAATCTCATAATGTCTGAAGCTGAGACCTGTTGAGATAGGCAAAGAATCAGCAGGTGAACAAGTTAAGCTAAATGAGATCGATTTCCTGATAACTCTGACTAGTCTGATGATAAACTTTGAAAAAAACTCCCATATGCATCTCTTTTTTACAACGCAAAAATAAGTACTCCCTCCATTTCATATTATAAGATGATTTCATTTTTTTTCTAGTCAAACTTTTTTAGATTTGATCAAGTTTATAGAGAAATTTAACAATATCTATGACATCAAATTAGTTTTATTAAATATAACAATGAAGTTATTTTGATAATATGTTTGTTTTGTGTTAGAAATGTTGCATTTTTCTATAAACATTGTTAAACTTAAAAAATAACTAGAAAAATAGTCAAAGTGACCTATAATATAAAACTGATGGAGTACTTAAATACGAAATATAGAATGCAGTATGAAGATGGGATGTGAAGGGTATGGAAACAAAATTAATCAACATATATCCAATTCTTATAGAGGATAGTTACGGCGTGATGCTTAATCACAAGAGTTAAACAGAGAGCAAACTAGAGTTTTTTTTAAAAAAAAATAGAATGGTCTCAACTGAATATATATGGATGTTGAAACTGAAACAAACACTAATCAAAAACGGTTCTCACAGATGAGCCCCCTCTAGCCTCCAGGCTGACCGTGACATCGTCCGCCTACGACAATGTTGGTCCCGAAGGAAGACAATACTCGTTTGCAAAAATCAATTTTCACATTCACATGTGGGCCTCTTAATAGGCCCACCGGTCAATATATGTTTATTTTCGCAGGTGGACAGCTAAGAGGCTCGCATGCAAAAATCCTTTCATAGCCCGCACACGTCTCTTTTTTTTCTTTAATGATGAGAACCTGCGAAGGTTTAATTCCCGATCTTTCGATGAGAGAAAGTGGATAAATCGATTGGGGATGAAGACGACGTTCACAGCTCAACTACAGCCATCCAAGGACGCTATGCCTTAGTAACTAATACACCATCTCCACGATGCCGCGATCTTGCGGTGCACGACGCCGGCCACTAGGGCACTCAAAGAACTAGTAAGAACAAGTAAATCAAACACTGAATTGCGAGTTGTATATGAAGGTCTCACACTGAATCTCAATTATAGTGAGGTTCCAAAAACATGTAGATGGGCGGTTGATCTAACATGCTCGTGTACAAGGAAGTAGCGAAAGCTAAACTTAAATAAAAGAAACCCAATTGTTCTTGGTGACGGCTAAGGGTATAAGAAGGGAGAGAATGACCCCACGGGTGTTGGGGGTGTGCTCTAACCCTAGTATGTGTCCCTAATGGATCCAACTTGATACACAGCCCATTCGGCCCAAAAAAGGTGATACAACACCATGGACAGAAAAGAACTCAGTAGTAAAACAATGATTGCACCCTCCCCTGAATAGATATGGATATGAGAATAAATCCATTTGAAAGTAGACTTGATAAGCTTTTCATGAAGTGCTTGCACGCCCAAAATGGAGTCAGTATGAAGTCATGGCGGTTGTCACAAGTTTGTGCTATCCTGCAGTCCGAATCCAGCCCACGCGAATCCTCTCCCCTTTTGGTCCTCTTCATCATTTCTAAGTAAAATAAGAGTGCATGCATCTCCATGGTAAAATAAGATGGACGTGAAGTCAAGAATAAACTCAACTGATAGTTGAGTTGACGTGCATAACGAGGGTAATAGGACCATGAAGTTGTACTTGTATAAATGTGGATGTATTGATGGTATTGATGTCCTCATCATTTAAGTCCTCACCCCTCTCCCTATTCTACTCCACTTCTCTCTCCCTCTACTCCAGTCCTTCGTCATCTGGCCTCCTCTCTCTCTTCATCCCCTTTTGTAACACCCATGTTTTTAATCTAAAATCTTGGATTAATTTTAATCAAAGCGTCGTCCTTTTTCCAACTTCGATCTCCAAAAACTCGACAGTTAATTTTAATCGTCGTTCATGAATTATCCCAACCTTATCTAACCATTTCCATCCCAATCCAATTAATCTCCATTATTTTCGGATGTCTACCAACCGACAATTATCGGTCCCTTTTTTATTTAATTAATGGTGTGTCACTAAAAGTACCACTCTCTAATCTCTCTAATCCTTCTTTAGCCATCGTTGACCCAGCCATGCAAACACAAAATCTCTCTTTGCCATTAAAACCACAAGCGACGGATGCCAAATTAGGCACTACCCCATCCCCTCCCCGACAGTATCTCTGCTTTTACCAAGCGAGACAAAACACCTGAGCAGCTCATTCACTCACGAAGGACAAAACACCTGAGCAGCTCATTCACTCACGAAAGACAAACACCTGAGCAGCTCATTCACTCACGAAGGACAAACACCTGAGCATCACAGAGGGAGCAGAGCAATACTATAGTCGGAGACCTTTGCACAGCTGCAAAAATGGCAGCACTCACCGTTGGAATCTCTACTGCATGCCAAAGCAAAGTATAAATACCCCCACAAATCAAGCATTGATCCCTCACATTACTCCCCACAAGTTTCACTATGGTTTCAATTGACTAGAAGGAGTCGCCGAGGCCGCGGAGTTGTCGCAAGTAGTCGGCGCCGCTTTCCCCGCCTTTTCCTGCTTCCGGCCGAACCACCACCCTCGTGAGCGCCACGGCCGGCTGCACCAACGCTGAATGACTGGCGTTCGGCCACGGCCTCCTCCTCCTCCTCCGCCAACTCCTTCTCCCGTGCTCAGCCGAGCTCAAATTTTTTCGTCCCATGAAAATCCTCCAAACTTCGAAAATTCATATCTTTTTACCCATAACTCCGTTTGATCTCATTCCAGTTCCATCATCTCTCAAAAATTCTACTCTACCCATCAGCACTTCATTGCATCATGACATTTTGCTTCTAACAGTGGTTTTATGTATTATTTGTTTTGTTGTGTGTGGAGTCCGGGACCGACGCGGGGTTCACTCAGGAGGCCGACGCTTCGACTTTCGCGGAGGATCAAGGCAAACCTCCTTGACCACTTTTTGGACCCATATTTTTGAACTAATTATTTTGTTTGTCAAGTTGCATTTTTGGGCGCACTGTTTTGGCCACGAATGCGATTCGTCAGACCTTCCTATTAGTTACACTTTTATTATCTAGGATTTGTAAAACTCCATTTTCCTTGTAACTCCACCATATTTCCGTCGATATTCACTCATGCCGAAGTAGACCGCCTATAGGTAACGTTTGTACAGTCGTATGGGAAACTTTTGGATATTCAACCCCTTTTGTTATTTAAAAACCCGGCGAGATGTCGGTATCGTTTTAAGATGGAAAAAATGATTTCTAAAACTTGATGGTGTGGGAGTCAGTATCTAGGTGGTTTGGCTACGCATCATCCATAAGGACTGATTCCTTTGGGAAATTCATCCAAACATAAGACAGTGCGACCACACGGGTAGAATGGGATGCCCCTGGCTGAATAAGTAGCTAAAGCGTAGGTGTCTAGCATGTTGACATGTGAGGAGCACCGATATGGTGGAGTTTACGGCAATCTCCTGTAGTGGGGATGTGTCGTGGGGTCCATATGGTGGGGCCTGAGTAGATGAGGGCCTGAGATTGACCTGATGCTTGGTGGAGAGATTATACCCATCTGTGGCACGGTTCATTTATGGGTTGGTTACCAAAAAGCCTTGTAGTGAGCTCTCCTTTGTCGGCCGTGTCTGATCCACATGTGTTCGGTAATGTGAGAAGTTCATGACATGTGAGTAAAGCGTGCAACCTCTGCAGAGTTTAGTAAAACTGTTTAAACAGCCGTGCCCACGGTCATGGACGGATGTGAGGTGTTTCTCATAGCGTAGTTTTGTTTTTAAACTTCTTTATTGAAATGGTTTGTGGGATGGGAGCCGTTACCAGAGTTTGCCTATGTGGCGAACGGCCAACCTTCGTGGTTGGGAACGAGCCTGTGTGACTCGGGGTGTCGTTTGGCACTAGGGTGATGGTTTTGTGCGGAGACGGCACGGTGTTGGTTTTGTGCTGAGATGGCACGGGTTTGGTTGTGTTGAGACGGCGCGGTGTTGGTTTGTGCTGAGACGGCATGGTGTTGAGTTGTGCATGGGACTTGTTGTTACTATGATAGGTTGTTGCAAAGCAACCTGAAAATTGGGGCGAGGCGTGGGCGTCGTTCCGAACTAAAATTTGAACCACTAGTATTTTCAAAATAAATTAATTTAAAACCTTGTTCTTCGAAAGTAATATTTCTCCTCCTTTTTTATAGTCTTGCATGTCATATTTTTCCCGGCTTGCTGAGTACACTGAGTTCTCACCCTTGCTTATTTATATTTATAGAGTTAGCAGAAGGATACCTCGATCCTTCTACTGTGGCGTACTTTCAGGAGCAGGTTGAGTATGATTTCTCGAGGTTTCAGGCCTAGTTCCCAAACGTAGCCTGTGGATTATGTTTTTTGTTTTCCTCTTTGTGTCTTTTACTCTATGCTTTCCGCCATTGTTCTTTATGCTTCCGCCTTTGTCATTTCTACCTGTTTATGTTTCTATCAGTCTGAGGTATGTTCATGACGGTAGTATGTATGAGACCTCCCTCAAGATATGTAATAAATACTATGTTGTCATCGGCCAGGACCAATCTCCATGTATAAAACTTGTGGGCCGATGCAACGTTAAGATAACTCATCGGCTGAAACCCCGATGAAACCCTTATTGGCAGCCAACAAGCAGGCTAGAGATTACGGTTCTAATCACGACTTAGTAGATCAAACTGAACTGATGCAGCACTAAGTATGAAAAGAAACGCAAGACCTAGACAATCAAGCCCTTGACTGATTTTCAGGGTGGTGGATACCTTAGCCAATCTAATCTAGCGAGGCGATTTGGTCGATACCGGCGTAAACCCAAAAACGAATCTCGGCCGATACGATGAAATCGAGAAGCTAAATCAGATTGACTAAGATATATGTGTTGATGTAAAAAAACACATACTGGCCTGGGAGATCTGCTTAACTCCAGTGCAGGTCCAAAGATTTCTTTCGGGTTCTAGGCGTGCCAATTGGTTTGATCCTGCAACCAATAAGAAACAAAGAAAGAAAACGCAGTTAAATCCACCAATGATAGCCGATCGGCTGGCTTGCCGATGACATATCATTAAGCATTGAGCCGATGCAAGATGCATTAAATCGGCTATAACAGATAAAGCAAGATAAAGCTAAATCTACTCAATCGGCTATAGATATCAACAAAATATAATCTAAGTCTCAGAATATATTTAAACCAGGTGATTGAGATAGATCGGATAGGGCACCGAGACAGTATAAATCACTTATGTCTAAATATATTATAAAGCATAGATTATACATATTCATAGCATAGCCGATTAGGTAAATCTAACATGTATCGGCTAGTACTCTGATACTACTTTATACAGAGATATTATCATGAACAAAATATATTAAACAACTTGTCAAACTAATGTTAAGATGATCCTAACCAGATTTGACAACAAGCTCAATATATTTTACTAAGTTAATATCTCGATATAAAGGGCAGATTTAATATATCAAGATAACAAGATAATTAAACCAGATAAGATCGGCTGAAACCCCGATACTACCTCTATTAGCAATTATAGACAGGCTAGAAACTATGGTTCTAAACATGATTTAGTAGGTCAAACCTAACTGATGCAGCACTAAATATGTAAAGAAACATAATGTCTAGATGGTCAAGTCGATGAAAACCTTTTCGAGATGGTAGATATATTATATAATCTAGATCAATAGCGATATATAACCCTATCGGTCGCTTTTCTGTGAAACAGACATCAACCGATCTAAGTTATATATTGATATCAATTTAGATTATACAATATATATGATAACTCGACGATTCACACAAACAGGATCAGAGTGTCATAAAGATGGAAGCACTAATCCCGAGAGCGCAAGCCGCCATAACAAGTTTTACCTCTTGTCGGAGATCGAAGCCGATGCAGCCCAACTCGAAAGCAAGAACTCGTTGAAAGTATAAAAGAGTAAAGGTGGCGATGCGCCGAAATTGTTGTATTGATCTGTTGTTCTCTTTTACACAAGCCTGGGTTCAATTTATACCCAGAACTACACACTATGTCCTTGTCGGACACGACTCTTATCTCTATTACAACTCTTATCAAAGACAATTCCCTAATACAGACTCTAACCGACAATATCTATTAAGAGACAGACATTATATCCTAATTAATAGATACAATTCCCTGTTTCGGACTCAATCCGTACGTGGGAACCTTCATGAAGCTCATCAACCGAATCCGACAATGATTCACATATCTTCTCATCGGAATCAGCTACATCGGCTAACCTTGTCTGATTCTGTCTCAGCTGATGGACACGATAGCCAACTCGGCCACTAGCCGATGCGCACTGTAGCCGATTTGGTCACCAACTGATCCTTGCTCTGTTTCAGCAACCGCCAGCTTCCTCCAAATCCGCTTCGATTCTATCTTCAAATCCAATACTTGATTTACCAAATTTGGTCGTTAACAATATGATAGTAGGTGCTTACGTTGCCGAGATCAGAGCGTCCAAGCCCTAGCCCCGACAGCGCAGGCAGCCA
The DNA here is from genome assembly GCA_008326285.1 of Oryza officinalis. Taxonomy (NCBI): domain Eukaryota; kingdom Viridiplantae; phylum Streptophyta; class Magnoliopsida; order Poales; family Poaceae; genus Oryza; species Oryza officinalis. Next base: position 27,470,170 of record BDMV01000012.1, read on the forward strand.
TAACGAGACTTACCCCTCGTAGGAAGGGCATGAACTCGCCGAAGAAGACGAAAGTAAAAAGGTGGCGATGCGCCGAAGTTGTATTGATCGTGTGATAAAAAATTACTTGAACCTCGGGCTTACATATTTATACCCATAGGCTAACAAAGATCCTAACAGAATACGACTCAAACTTTCCTAAAGATAAAAGGAAACAGATAAAGTCCTTATTGGACACTAAACACACTTTCCTAAAGATAAAAAGAAAACTAAAAAATTCTTCCTAATTAATAGATACAAGCCGCATCCTCCTCAAACTCGGTCTTCTCTGGATAAGATCTTCCCAAATCTAACAAGAATCCGACTGTTGTTAATGATTGGTTTAAGAAAACTCCCATCGGCCGATGTAGAATTTTAGGCCGATACTAGTTTCAAACCGATATGATCCTTGGGCCGATGGGAATTTCGGGGCTTACCAAATTCTGGTGTTAACACACACCTTTCCTCTCCTCCCCTCCCTAAATCCCTCGACGACCAGGGGTGGGAGCAACCAACAGGGGGCGGCGGCAGGAGGAAGCTAGCGGGCTGTAGTAGGAGGGAGCTGGCCGGTCGTGGGAGCAGCCGGTGGGAGGTTGCATGCGGATCTGACGCCGCTGACCTCATGGCTGGTGGATCTGCCGCCGCCGGCTATGCAGCGAGCATCAGCATGCGGATCCAAAGCGGCGGCCTTAGGTGCGGTGGGTCCACCCATGCTGGGCTTCGAAGGGGTGGTCCGCTGACGGAGAGTCGGTTGGATCCGGCTGTTGGCGACGGCCGCGATCATGACGACAACGGCGGCGACGGCAGTGGTGTCTATGACGACGACGACGGTGACCGTGGCTTTGGGAGTGGTGTCTGTGACGACGACGACGGCAGCGGCTTTGGGAGTGACGGCGACCACGATGGCTTTGAGAGCTAGGGTTTTGGGATAATTATTTTTTTGGAATTTTTATTTTTTTTTGTGAAAATTGTTTTTGCAGATAGGTGGCATAACGTGCCCACGGGTTTTCGCACGTGGTTGCGTTCCCTGATCGGAAAGATGTTGATTTCTGCAGACACCTGGGCACAGGCGGCTGCTTCATCTGCCTGTGAAAATGGGTTCTGGCCGTATGCGAAAATCATTTTTGTAATAGTAAAGTGTCAGGAATTATTGTGTTGAGAAAGGTTCATTTGTCCATTCCAACACATACAAAAATTCCATCACCTAAAGCATTGGGCCAGTGCATCAAATGATCTATCAACCAGCCGCATTAACTAAAGATATCTAGGGGTTAATACACCAGAAGAAGAATGCATCCACCAACCATCCATTGCATAAAGTACAATTTTGCAATTTTCTTCTGCAACTTGTATATCACATCTTGCAGCTTACAACAGTTCACTCCATCAGAAAAGATCACTATTAAAAGTCATAGCAGCAATGAGGTGAGGCATACAACTAGAAGGAAGATGTGGACAGAACATGAAAGAGTTTTAGGAATGTGAGGCGTGAGGGAAAAAGTGAATGTCTGCTTGCACTAATCCAGACTATCATTGACACAGGAGCAGACATGGTTCCCATAACAACCTTCAGTGAGGCTTTTACACCGATGATGACGGCCATGTTCGTAGTACCACATGCTATCTTCTAGCTAGGGAACGAGGCCATCTTGTCGATCATTCTTGCATGGCTGATGTCTCAAACAAACACTAATTACAATTCAAGCATCAAATGCAACAAAATCTTGCCAAGCCAGGCGTTCCAAAAGCTGTCGTCATGCATGGAAACAAAACGAATAATCATAAACTAAGTTTATTCCACCATGGAGAGAGATACATTATCATATTGTTTTGTTTTTATACTACCACTCATAAGAAGAATAAAATGGCTTAATCCCCCTCTTATAGATGCAGAATAATTATGTTTGTAAATTTGGCCCTTCATCACCAGGTGATATGCACTCTACATATAATTAATACATAGTCAAGAGAAATTTGTTGAGCTGGAAAGTCCAAACCTTAATTCCTAGCTATCAAACAATTATTATCCGCAACACCATACTTCAAGACATGGAATGGATTAAAACTTTTATATGTAACAAACATTAAAACAACAAGCACACCCACGTGAATTCACACTAATATGCTTCCCTAACACGAGCTCAATAGACGGAACTAATAGATACGTGAGTTAAATTGACAACATTCAGATCTCAGATCAACGCTAGATTTAGAGTTTGTAAGTTAAATTCTTGAGGTTTCAAAATGTGAACAAGATTATTCATCAAGATGTTATCAATGTGCTGATCTCAGTTGTGTGCTTTGCTCTGCAAGGGAAAGACAAACGTTGAGACACTTGTTCTTCTCATGTCCTTTCAGTACAACCTGCTAGGAGAAAATTGGCTTTAGTTGGGATCACAATCTAGAATTTTTTCAGATGATTGTTCTTGCCAAAATCAGGTTCAGAAGCAAACGGTTCTTGGAGGTTATGTTCGTAAGCATGTTGGTACATTTGGAAACAGAGGAATGGTTTAATCTTCCAGAATATTGCTTCGGACGTGAACAATTGGTTTAGATGTGTTAAGCAAGAGATTCTTCTGCATCTCTGCAGAATGAATGAGCCCCTACTTTCGATAGTTTCTAGCTGGATACAACTTTTGTAATCTTGGTGTTAAACACTTTGTAATCTTCTTAGTTCTTTTTAATATAAAAAATCAACTACTAGGCGAGGCCTGACAGTATTTTCTCTAAAAAAAATGCTACAGATCCATGGGAGGTAAGAATATCCTGTACCAATCAGGGCCTAAATATCACCGAGTTTCTACTGTATGTTTGTAACTCTAGGCAACGAAGTGGAGTCATACACCTACCATCTGTTACAGGATCGGATGGCTGGGAGCGAGTGGAATAATGTCACCGTGATTCTGGTTCCACTGGCCGCCCGTCGCCGCCACTGTTGACCCACACCATGCCTTGCCCATGAAGGTCACCGTTGCCACCACGGTCGTTCTCTCCCTCTAACGTGGCACCGTGGCACCGTGCCATATGTGATTTGTGCAGCGCCGGAGATCCATGATGCCGATCGCCTCCTCGCAGAAGGCTAGGTGCCTCCCGCTTCGATCCTATTTGTATCCTGGTCAAGTCGGATGCTCCAAGGTGGCTTACATTTTGTAGCCCATGTGGCATTTTTGTCCGCTACTTTGCAACTGGTTTAGCGGCGGTTTAAGGCAGCAATTCCATTAGGCAAAGCTTATATATTCCATAATTTTCTTCTTTAGGTTTTATCCATGAGGAAAAACAGTGATTATATTAGGATTTAGAACGGTTTATTGTTTGTTTGGTTTAGTTACTTACATATAGGGAAATTAAGATGCAGGGGCCTAGGATCTCATTTGCGATGATGTATCTGTGTGCTAAATCGTTGATGGTGCTATTTTTTCAGCAATATATATCGTTTGAGTGGAAGGAACTCACCAGAACTGTGGATTACTCGCATATATTATTTTTGTTATTAAAATATGCATTTTTTTAAGCTGGACACAGAAACATATGTAAATACTCTCGATCTATACCTACCTTGAACACCAGAAGTTCAACTTAAGGCACTACTACACAAAACCCTTCTGGTGCCAGTTGCCAACCCCACATAGGTATCGGATTTGGCAACTGGCACCCAGCTTCCGGCACCTATGAGTATCGTCAATGGTGCCGATTCAAGAACCGGCACCTTTGAGGTGTATGGATCACAAAAAAAAAAGACGGCTTGGCCCGGCTCAATTCGAGCCGATGCCTCAAAGCCAAAAAAATAAAAAAAATTCTAAAAGAAAATGAGACAAGTTATCAGATAATCACAAATTTGTACATTCACATCAAACATTCACAGATACATTCACATCAAGCATTCAAAGATGCATTCACAGATACATTCATAGATACATTCATAAGAAGGAGAGGTCGCCGCTGCCATCCCGGTGACAAGATCAGCGAGAAAGAGGATGACGAGGGAGAGTGGAGAGGAGTAGGGAGGACGAGTGGGGATATACTGATCTTTGATGTCGCCGGAGCTGCCCTGCGTGGCAGCCGGAACCCTAGCCTCTTCCTCCCCGCCGGCTGCGTCGTGCTGGTTTCGCCCCTTGGCCCCGCCGCCTCCCCTCTCCCCAGATCTGGCAGAGAGGTGAGTGTCACCGGCACTGCCGGGCCGCCGTCGCCTCCCCTCCCATCGGGCCGCCGACACGGGACTGATGGAAAGCGAGAGAGAGAGAGATTGTCGGGCCGCCGCCGCCTATCCTCCCGCCGGATCTGGCGAAGGGGAGGGCGTCGCCGCCGCACGCGCCTTCCCTCCCAATGGGCCACCGACGCTGGGTCGAGAGAGAGAAAGCCGAGAGAGAGGGACCGAGAGAGAGAGGAGAGCGAGCTGGATCTCCTCGAGATCAATCTGGATCGGAGGTGGTAGCCTTATCTCCTCGTGGTGGGCCCCGCCAGCTCAGCCCATCCTCTTGCCGGCTCGGCTCAACACTTAGTTGCCAGTTTTTCAAGAAAACCGACATCTATAATATATTATAGGTGATGGTTTTTAATTAATCGGCATTTATAATATATTATAGGTTGTTGGATCTTTTTAAAAAACCGATACTAATAGCATTTGTGTCTTTTTTTTAAACTGGCACCTATAGTTATTCAAAGGTGTTGGTTCTCTATTTTTTATCCCACGGGAGGTGAGAAAAGGTCAATAGGTACCGGTTTTAAATAAACCGTCACCTATAAGTCGGTCCCTATGAGGGTTTTTCTAGTAGTGAGGGTCAAGAATGCAATTACAAGATAGTATAGTCCGTGAATCAATCATTCAGCAGTCAGAGAAAGCTGCAAAATCTAGACCAGTGAATGTTGGCAGATGATTGTCTTCATGGAGAAAAAATTGTTTTTTCCTTGTATATATGTTCCATGATATTACGTTGTACAATGTTCAAACGGGGATACAGAAAATATTACGTGACTCTGCCTCTCAACCTATGTAAGACGGGCCGGTAGGGGTCCTTAGAGTGCGGGCAACACACAACAGAAAATAAGGGAGCTAAAGATTACAGAAGGCATGAACAATAGATTGAGTTCCGTTGTGTCTAAGAATGGTATGGATAAAAAGCATCGGGAAAATGGTGGGCAAACTAGCATATGTTTCAAGTTAGATCAACTTTCGACGGAGCACATGCACTATACCAAGCGCAAGCAAGAAGAAATTGATCTGCGGACAATATAGGTGATTTTTGTGTGCACCACATCACCACCAGTGACATTGAGGATTATAAGGACCATGGTAGAAGGCCAGTAGCATGAATCTTGTAACAGCACCGGCCATGGATATGCCTCAGGCTCCATGACATAAGAAAGCAGGTGTGTCGTCTCAACAAACTAGTTGTTTGGACCATGCCTTTTCTAAAAAATAGAACTCATAGGACGTCGAGCCCCAATTTTACTCTTTACCTTATTAACCTAAGCGAAATTTTGAATTTTTAAATTTAATTTTAGAGTTGATTTTGATTTTTTTTATCGTAGATTATTTTTCATCCATTGCTTTTACGTCGTAAAAACACTTACAAAAAGTTTAACTCATAATTTATTTTTGGCCATTGATAAACGTTACGGCTTATAATGAACAAATAAACTTGTGGATAACAAAAAAAACATGGTTTTCTGCTAGTGATGGTGGTGATGGTGATGGTGTGGGTGTGGGTGTGTGGCGGGAAAGAGGGGGGGTGGGTTGAGAACAAAAGAATCCTCTTTGTTTTTCCAAAAACCAATCTCAAACAGGACAAAGGGCCATCTTTGTCCACTTGGTTAAAATGGTAAGATATGGTCTCAATGTAGTTTAATCTTTAAAGTGAATGAAGATATTGACAAAAAAGAATGCTGCACCAACCTTCCAACCATAACACCAGATAGTATATTGTTGTAGAAACTAGCACGCCAAGGCAAAAGGACGCGATTGAAGATACAGAAGATAAAAAAACAGATAATTTTGTTGTCTCATAATATGTTACGGATATGAGGCAGCATGAAACAGCAACAATTATGGTTACAAACTTACATAAGACACTTATGGATTAGGCCATATGAAATTGCTAATGAGCACAATGATTTACCAAATTATAAGTGAAAATCCTATTTGGCAGGCTTTCTGCTAGTCCGGCAAACTTACTAAAAAAGGATACCCCAGAGTTGTTTCTGTGGGTCACCGATTGACAATTTATTGTCCCACTGGGAAAATAAATTCTCTATCTCCTTACAAATACTCAGTATTACTAAATATAGAACACAAATGGAATCTTTATAAGCTAGGATGAGAGTATGAGTCTCGGAGAGTGAAGTACAAATGTGGCTGATACACTTGGCGGCAATGGATTAATGGCATGAGAAATTCTGGAGATAGATGATAACTAGGCCCCCTGAACTCTTTCCTTTTTTTCTCAATTTACAAGGCGAGTCTCCGCTACAATACTTAATCTAATAATTCATCTATCTATCTCCTAGTAGTATATATATACCCGTAAAATCTAAACCAAGAGCGCTATCTGGTATGTCCTATCATGCGACGCCTGCTGAAACCGTCCGATTAAAATCATCTGTGCGCACGTATGCATGCATACCTTAAAAATTTTATCTGCATGCTTTGGTATAAGAGTCAATGAGTTTTCCTAACTAGTACTCCCTCTATTTTTTAATTTATGACGTCATTGACTTTTTGAGATACGTTTAACCATTCATTTTATTAAAAAAAGTTATGTAATTATTATTTATTTTATTGTGATTTGATTTGTCATCAAATGTTCTTTAAGCATGACATAAATATTTTTATATTTACACAAAAGTTTTGAATAAGACGAATGGTCAAACGTTGGTCAAAAAGTCAACGGCGTCATATATTAAAAACGGAAAGAGTATTAGTATATTTTTAATCTTTGATGAATTATATATTTCAAACCACATATTATTTTTAAGATCCCTTTTAACCATTAAACTCCACTCAAAATATATATGATAAAATGAGTACAATATTAAAAACATGAAAATATTTAAATGCAGTTTACTTAAATGATAGAAGTAACTCAGCTCAACAATGAAAGTAACTTTTTATAGAATTAGAGAAATATAAAATGTAGATTCACAAGTAAATACATGATTTTTTATTCAAGTTAAACCATATATAGAGAGAGAGATTATTATTATTTGATAAAAGCAATGTATTTTATATAGGAAGTAAATCTTTAGAAAATAAAAATAAGTACTAACAGTATTAGAAGTAAATCTTCACAGTATTATAAGTTACTACACTCTTAGAGGATAATAACTCTGAAAAAATAGAACTAACTTTTCATGGTGTTAGAATTAACTTCACAGGTAGAGAAAAGTACTTTGAGAAAACTAGAAATAATTCTTTACGGTATTAAAAGTAACTATACAGTCATAGAGAAGTAATTTTTCATGGTATTCAAAGTAACAACACCGTTAGAGGAGTTAAAAATAAAAATAAATTTTAAATAATCTAAATATATTTAATATTAGACTCATTTTGTCATGTATTTTATGTAGAGTAAGATGATTTAATCGGATCTTAAAAATAATACAGGGTTTAAAAGATATAAGCCGCCAAAGATTTTAAAAATACTAATGCAATGTGCTAGATTCTGTAGCATGTGAACTGTGTGGTGCTAATAAGTAGATGTGCACTATCTTCTTTTTCCAGAAAGCTGCACGTGGGTGGGCAGAGACACGGTGTTTCTATTTTTTGATAAGTATGCAGTGCACAAGGTTCGTTGGGTTTAACCTGATGCTAATTATAGAAATAAGAGGTGTCTCACGTTTAGACAATCGTGTGACTGCACTCGATGTAGATGCATCCTAAACAACTCACAACATTATGAATGTACAAGAAGTAAACTAATCAAATCTAAAAGTAATATATATATATATATATATATGATAAAAGTAATTTACAACAAAGATATTTTTTAATCAGAATATAATCATGTAAGATTTTGTTGTAAATATTTAATTACAACGAACACAAATGATATAATCGGATTATAGATTGGATGAGTAATTTAAGAGAAAATTTTATATGAAGAAAAAAAGATATGCACTATTTAGGTGTACTAGTAGCAACCGGACTGAAAATGAGGTCGCTGGTTATGACAATCCAGGTCTCGTCTTAGGTGGTGTTTGAAAGTCCTGAAGATAAAGATAAAGATAAAGATAAAGTGTTTCACGCAAAACGAGGTGACAATAACGTGTGATTAATTGAGTTTTAATTATTACAAACTTGAAAAATGGATTAATCTAACATTTTAGAGCAACTTTCATATTAAAAATTTTCGCACGAAACGTACCGTTTGGGAGTTTGAAAAGCGTGCCACGAAAGTTTATTTTTTATCTGTACTGTTTTAGAGTTCTCGAACTGCCTAGTCATACCTCACCTTTTTTCTCGCACTAGTGCTTCCCACCACACCAACTCATTCAAGCGATAGCAAAGGCAGCATGAGCCATCCAACTAGAATTTGGAACAGGATTGAGAGAGGGTGAGGGAAAGAATGGTGTATTACAGTGTGATACACCCTCAAGTGCAGAGGCATGGAATTGTCGGTTACGTTACCTAAAACAAATTACAACACGATATGAATAGGAGGCATCAGGGAATATATCTGGCGGAATAATCTGATCTCCTATGTTGGAGAATCTCGTGAAAGAATCTCTCAAATCAGTATAGATTGTTTATCTCCAACAATCTGTGTTGACAGGTGACAGAATTTACCAAAACCAACACGGCATTGCCTAATTGACTCGTATGGATGTGCACCTATGTGGTATGTGAACTTCAACAGTATGTGTGTCTCGTTTTCTGCTCTGACCCTTGTACATCTTCAGCTGAATATGATGATGTAACTATAGCTGCTATTCAAACACATGAATATTCAGAAGTAAGCATGCATACGCATATAGCTCATACGCATGCACATGTTCGCTAGCTATAACTTACAGACGAATAAAAACATATTGCAATTAGATGGAGAAGCCGATTAAGATTTAAGTGCTCGAATATATATGTGGAGCTTCTCCACATGCATGACGCAGTTGTTAAGTGTGCTGTTCCATTTCATTCTCTCTTTGACCTCTTTTGTAACATTTGGCTACTATAGGACATGCTAACAGCAACTGTATTAGGAGGAAAAAAAAACTGAAAACAACTTATCCAACTCTTTTTATACCACCACATATTTGAGCTTGTAGCTTCCACAGGGTCTCGTGGTGTATGGCAACGTGGTATGAACATAAGTTATCTGCAGGGAACATAAGTGATGATGTAATAAGATGGCCAGTCCAAATTTTGTGTTTGGGGCCTCCATGCATGATTTTCTTATCAAGTCCCTCCAAGAAATACAGATGCTGACCAGACTTTTGATGCAACATGTTTCTGTGCTTGTACATTTCATAAGTACTTCAGTCAGTCGCCATGCAAACCAAATTAATACATTAAAGCTAGTATTCTCCACATTCGGTTGTCACACTATGATAATTTATGACTGGCACTGATAGACTTAAATGTTTGAAAAACAGACAAATTAATCATTTACACCTTTCAAAAATGACATAATCCCATTTGTACTTTCATTTTTTTTGTGATATAAATCATCTTGTTGAAACATTCTTTTTCCTTTGATATGCACCCATCAATTTTTACTACTACAGAAATCCTAATGGCTATCGGTTAGAAACCTCTCACATAGGTGTGGGTTTTCGAACTGTACCTTTGAGGTTTCATGTGTCCAAAAAAAAAAGCAATACATTCTCTCCTTCCCCTGCCCTTCTATATATATATATCACCCCAATCTTTGAATGTTCACTCTTATTTTCCTAGCTTAGCTAGTTAAAAATGGAGCATCTTTTTTATTGTTTGTGACGCTACACCTCATAGTATATATGTGTTGTAGAAACTAGCATACCAGCATTTCACCTCTGAAAGGATGGAGGCAAGATTACGGTCAGGTGAAACCTAGAAAATTTTGTTTCTATGTCTCTATGCGTGTGATACGAATGAGATGCATCATGAAAATAGTAACGATGCTAGTCGATGGGCTAAGCAATGTCGAGCACTTATATCAAGAAAATCTCCTTATAACAGAAGGTCGTGAAGGCTGCTTTAAATGTCCTAGCTTCCTCCTCAGGAACATTTTGCAGCATGTTAGATCTTCATTCCATCTACGTCCAGCTGCAGTGTGCCTTAACGGAAATATATATATTTATTAGCTTTTCCTTGAAGTTTTTCTGGCAGGTCGTCTGTACCATGTGCTATTATATTCAGTTTGTTCCTTCATATATTAGTATACTACTTATCAGGGCCATATATTGTTCATCAGAGCCAGAATTTTACCATTGTATAGCAAGCTTATATAACGTTGATTCCAAGCATGAGCCTTCAATTAAATTATTATAAAATTAATGGTCATATTACTGCTCCTTTCATCCTAAATTATAAGGCACAGTTACCACTAATGCAAAAAAAGAAGAATTAGTACTTCCTCCGTCCCAAATTATAGGATGACCTCTTTTCTAAAAAAATCAAACTCGATAAATTTTGACTAATGATCATACTAACCATATTTATGCTAAATATTATGCATGTTATATCATTAGATTCATATTTTGAAGTACTTTCATGAGACGTTAATTTTAAATTTATTAAAAACATAACATTAAATAAATTAATAGTCAAAGTATATCATTAAATACCGTGTAAAAAAATATAGGCCTTATAATTTGGGACGGAGGAAATATCACCTTCTCGTTTGATCACCTCAATAAATACAATGCATACACCAAATGAGAATAGAAATCTTGAGGATGGAGCATTATAAAAATGAATTTAGGGAAGAGAGAAGTGTTAGTTAATTATATGCATGCATGCATGCTTGTCCTATATTATAAAACATAAATAAGTGTCTTATATTTTGGGATGAAGGGAGTAGATGCTATTTTTGGGGAACCTTGATTCGATATGGGACAAATGCAGTTGCACCTGTATTGTCCTAATTTCAGGAATAAATGAAATAGACTACCACGAAAATATGCTAGCAATTACCATTTGAGAATTAAAATATTTTGAGGAAACTGACAGAAAAATGCACCTACCGACCTTGCCATCTTCAATAACCAGCTTATCCAACTGTTTGATATACCCCTTTACATTTGGGTGTGCATGCACCTATAGCTTTCTTCACTGCATATATGGTTTTTCATAGCCAGTAGCAAGAAAAAACCATCAAGTGAATGGGAGAGCATATAGAGATTCAACCTGTACCTGGTTGGGACCTCATCAAGAACGCAAAACTGCCGAGTGTTGCTGAAGAGCCATGCGGTAAGGTGATTGCTGATCGGGAAGAAGGGCGTGGAAAAGAAAAAAAAAAGTAAAGTTCGCATTGGTTATCCATATATCCTAATAAGTCAAAATGGTTTATTAGAAAACAAAAATTAGTTTATAGATAAAAATTTTATGTATGTGTTTTTTGACTTAAAAGTTAATGCTGAAAAAAAAATTACGTTAAAAATATCTTAAAATCTTCTTCAAAATAAAATTCAAAAAATCAAATTTTGACTTTAGCTTTCGCTTATTATGACAATCAATGGGGCTCTAAATCTCAAGTATCATGGGTCACAATGGGCCGTGTAATAGGTAGAGATTGGGCTGGCTTCAATGGCTGGCTCAATGCATAAGTAGAGGTCACCGTGCCCGAGAGACGATAGGGCTGGTGTAGATCGGTGAATGGCCCTTGTCTTCCTTTCTTTCCTCCTCTCCAAACTAAATCTGAACTCTCTATCGATCTGTCTGCCTCTGCTGAAGAAAACTCTACCAAATCCTAGTCTTCTAGCTGTTCTTCACCGAATCTTCTATTAGCTGCTTCTAGATCGATTCGGTCCTAACATGACCATTAATTTCTTTAGTACGGTGGCATTTGAAACCAGTGAAGATAAAGATTAAATAAGGACACAGAAAACAAAAAACCTATTAGCACATAATTAATTATGTTTTAATTATTATAAATTTAAAAATAGTTCTATTTGATATTTTTATAGTAACTTTTATATAAAAAGTTTTCATATGAAATATACCGTTTAGTCGTTTGAAAAATATGTCAGCGAAAATCGAGGTAAAAAGAATGGACAGGAGGTGAAATGGAACACCTGTTGTTGAATGTTTGGGATGGATACTTCCCAAATTTGCCCTTGATTTTACAGGAGGTAGAATTTGTTCCCCTCAGGGGATAATAAGACCGTATTTAAACAGGGTTTAACTTGGGTGGAAGTTGATGTTAGTTGAGATCCCCGCGGGAATCGGAGATCCGATTCCCACTCCGCCCACGCGCCCTGATCGGGGGCGCCAGCCGATCAATGGCTGTGGGCCCTCCTCTCATGCAGCGCGCAATATAAAAGAGGGGAGCCGCCGGCGCACATGAACCAACGTTCGTCGTCGTGCACACGGGCTCCCCACAAAACCCTAGACCCATCCGATCCGGGAGAGCGCTGAAGTGAGGGGAAATCGCTCACTACCGCCGCCGCCATCCACACCGTCACCATGGCCGCATTGAGCTCCAAAGCCAGCGAAGGTATGGGGCTCTCTCCCTCTCTCCCGGTTTTTTCTCCCGATGATCACACCAATCTAGAAGATTAACCCCTAGATCGGCTCCTAGAGATCCTATATTCCTATCAATGGTATCAGAGCAAGGTTTAGGAGTGGATCTAGTAGGGTTAGAAGTAGAGAAAAAGGGGCTCTCGGATCTTCGAAGAACGAATCAAACAAAAAAAAAGGGAAGGGCTAAAACCCTAACCTCCCACCGCCGGCCGTCGATGACGCCGCCGGGAAGAATCCGCCGCCGCCGGTCCTCGCCGACGCGCGCGCGGGAAGTCCACCGTCGCCGTCGGTCTCGCCGATGCGCGTGCGGGTAGTCGCCTCCTCCGCCACCGACGGCTATCGCCGTGAGGGTTAGGGCACCGCCGCAAGGCCGCTCGACGGCGGCGCACTCACTCTCGAGCGAGTGCGCATGCCGGCGAGAGGGCATGCGACGGCGCCGCCGCCGCCGCACCATGCGTGCGCAAGAGAGGAGGAGAGAGGAGGGGCTAGGGTTCCGCGGGCGGCGGGCGTCGGGCGATCGTTTTGTTCGGCCGATCTCGACGGCCGGCCGTCCGATCAAAACTCTAGCGATCGGACGACCGACGGCAAACGGGCCGATGCCGGCCCAAGAGGAAGCGCGCGCGCGGGGTCACTTTCTCGGCCCAGGCCCAGGTTGCGGCCTATGGCGCGCGGGAGCGCCCGCGCGAGCGCAAAAGTCCGTGGGCCGACCGGCAAAGGGCCGGGAAGAAGTCTATTTTAGGTCCCTTGTGGCCGAAGGAAAAGAGAAAAGAAGTCTTTTTTACATCCCTTTCAGAAGCTTTTATTATTTTAAGTTTAAATTTCTAAACAATTTTAACCAACGTGAAAATTGTTTAGAGAGTAGATAAAATATAATATTTGCTTTTCAGAAGCTTTTATTATTTTAAAGTTTTAATGATTGTTTTAATTTCTAAACAATTTTAACCAACATGACAATTGTTTAGAGAGTAGATGAATAATAATAATTGCTTCTGAACAAGTATGTAATTTATTTTTCCGCTGCTATGATGATGTTTATGCATCAATTCTATTTTTGCCCAACGGTGACGTAGAATTAATGCGGCAGTTTGTATGTTTTAATTTTGACCAACGTTAAATTAAAACATGCAAGAATTTAAATGTTTCTCAATTTCTTTAATTTGCTTTCAGGAACCACTAACCCACTAGTATATATCTCGGCCGTTGAGCCCCTTAATGGGAACAACTATGGCTCATGGCGAGAGAAGATCGAGATAGCACTTGCGCTATCAAACATAGATTTAGCTCTCACCGCGCCCTGTCCAGCTGAGCCTGTTGCGCCAGTGAGAGGGGAAAGTGAGAGCGAAGATGCTTTCAAGCAGAGAATGTTGGACCATGCTCCAATAGTGCATAAGTACGACACTGATCGTGCGAAGTGGGAGTCTTCCAATCGCAAGTGCTTAATGGTAATCAAGAGCTCCATAGTGGAGGCAATAAGGGGAGCAATCCCAGTTTGTACCACCGCCGTAGAGTATCTTCAGAGGGTGGAGAATCAATTCACTGGTTCTTCAAAAACCTATGCGAGCTCCCTGATCAAGAGCTTAGTTACTATGAAGTACAATGGCGGAGGGGTTAGAGAGCACATTTTGAAGATGAGTGGCATTGCTTCAAAGCTCAAGAAGATGGACTTGGTTCTCCCTGACGAGTTCCTAGTTCACCTCATTTTTGCCTCCCTACCTTCAGACTTCGATGCATTTGTTGTGAACTACAACTCATTGCCCGAAAGCTGGAACATTGAGAAGTTGATTGCCATGTGTGTGCAAGAAGAAGAACGTCGCACATTCCAAGTCACAAGGCAAGGCGCCACAAAATGATTCTCATCCACGGCCCAGTATAGAAGTGGATAGGGACACTTGCAGGTGGTGCAAGCAGAAGGGACACTTTCAGAAGGATTGTCCTGAGTTCCTGAAGCATCTAATAAAGAAAGGTGAGGATATCATTACATTCGTAGATGAATCACTGTATGTAAGCTATTCAAAATCCACTTGGTGGGTTGATTCAGGTGCGACTATTCATGTTGCAAATTCATTACAGGGATTCCATACGAGGAGGATCCTAGCAAGAGGAGAAAGATGCATTAGAGTTGCAAATGGAGTTGAAGCAGAAGTTGAAGCTATTGGCGATCATCCATTAGAGTTGGATAATGGCTTCACACTTTATTTGCAACACGTGCTCTATGTACCCTCCTTAAGTAGAAATTTAGTTTTCGTTTCATGTTTGGCGGATGATGGATATAATTGTTATTTCGAACCAGATTTATGTTCAATTATATTCAAGAATAAGTGTGTAGGTCTTGCCATCCGACAAGGCCAACTTTACATGTTGTCTAAACATGAGAATGTGAATGCTGTATGCAATGAAGAGGATGTTGCGTGCAATAGTGTGTCTTCCTCGTCTACAAGTGTAAGAAGTAAGCGCAAGCGATGCAATGATGAAACCTCGGCGAAATTGTGGCACTGTCGTTTAGGCCACATTTCGAAGGGGAGAATTGAACGATTAATTAAAGAAGAAATTTTGCATCCGTTAGACCTTACGGATACAGAATATTGCATCGATTGCATTAAAGGAAAGTATGTTAAACAAATAAAGAAAGGAGTCATACGAAGTTTAGGAAAATTGGAAATCATACACACAGATATCTGTGGTCCTTTTCCAATTACGACAGTGGATGGTTATGATTCTTTTATAACATTCACAGATGACTATTCGCGCTATGGCTACATTTATCCAATTAAAGAACGATCAGAAGCATTGGATAAATTCAAGATATTTAAGGCTGAGGTAGAAAATCAGCTTGGTCTAAAGATCAAAGTAGTAAGGTCCGACCGTGGAGGAGAATACTACGGTCGACACACCCCTTATGGCCAAATACCTGGACCTTTTGCAAGGTTTCTACAGGAAAATGGCATAGTAGCCCAGTACTCAACACCGGGCGAGCCTCAGCAGAACGGAGTAGCTGAAAGACGCAACCGCACTTTAATGGACATGGTGCGAAGTATGCTAAGCCACTCCACTTTACCGATAAGTCTATGGATGGAAGCATTAAAAACCGCTGTCCATATTCTTAATCGAGTACCAAGTAAGTCGGTGCCCAAAACACCGTATGAGCTATGGACAGGAAGGAAACCCACGCTAAATTATGTACGGGTATGGGGCTGTCCAGCTGAGGCAAAGTTATTTAACCCAAATATTGGGAAGCTAGATCCCAAGACAGTTAGTTGCCATTTCATTGGCTACCCTGAGAAATCAAAAGGTTTTCGTTTCTACTGTCCTGACAGACACACTAAGTTCGTAGAAACGAGACACGCAGTATTTCTCGAGGATGAAAAAATCAGGGGGAGCATGGTACCCCGAGAAATTACTCTTGAAGAGAAGCGGGTACAAGTACCTACTCCAATGATTCAGGAACCTCTTTTCTCAATACCTGTTGCTGTTACACCGCCAGCACAGAACGCTGCGGTGATAACACCTGATGTTAGTTCTCCTGTGACAACAACGACTGAGCAGGAGGAACCTGAGATACAGGATCCTTCAGAACAAGTTGCCACACAAGAGGAAGAGCAACATCAGCCCCAAGTTGAAGACGTACCACAACTCAGAAGATCTCAAAGAGAGAGAAGGAGAGCTATTCCTAGTGACTACCAAGTCTATGCTAGTGAAGAAGTTCAAGCAGAGAAAGATCCCACCTCATTTGAAGAAGCCATGAGAAGTGTTCATTCATCGAAGTGGCTTGAAGCCATGAAAGATGAAATGAGATCAATGAGTACCAACAAAGTTTGGGACTTAGAAGAAATTCCTAAAGGAGCCAAGACAGTAGGCTGCAAATGGGTCTACAAAACAAAACGTGACTCCAAAGGGAATGTAGAAAGGTATAAAGCACGACTCGTGGCAAAAGGGTTTACTCAAAGAGAAGGAATTGATTATAATGAGACCTTTTCTCTGGTGTCATGTAAAGATTCCTTCAGAATCGTAATGGCACTTGTGGCACATTATGATCTAGAGCTACATCAGATGGATGTAAAGACGGCATTCCTTAACGGGGATTTATATGAGAATGTCTACATGGCACAACCAAAGGGTTTTGTTGTGGAAGGAAAAGAACAAATGGGATGCCGTCTGAGAAAATCCATTTATGGATTAAAACAAGCCTCCAGACAGTGGTACTTAAAATTTGATGATGTAATAAGAAGGTTTGGGTTTAATGAGAATGAAGAGGACAATTGCGTTTATGCAAAGTTCAGAAATGGGAGATTGATCTTCCTTATCCTATATGTAGACGACATCCTACTCGCTAGTAGTGATGTTGATTTACTATTGGAGACGAAAAAGTTTTTGTCCTCGAACTTCGATATGAAAGATTTTGGTGAAGCCTCATTTGTTTTAGGAATAGAGATTCACCGAGATAGAAGAAGAGGGGTTTTAGGATTATCGCAAAAGGCATATCTGGAAAAAATTCTAAAGAAATACAGTATGCATGCGAGTAAGCCTACACCTGCTCCGATAGTCAAGGGCAATAGTTTTGGGAAATTTCAAAGTCCTAGGAACCAGTATGAGATCGATCAAATGAAAGCGGTTCCATATGCTTCAACTGTCGGAAGCTTACAGTATGCTCAAGTATGTACACGCCCTGACTTAGCTTTTGTTACCGGGATACTTGGCAGATATCAGGAAAATCCAGGAATAGACCACTGGAGAATGGTAAAGAAAGCTTTGCGTTATGTGAAAGGCAAAAAAGGCCTCATGCTAACGTACAGAAGAACTGATTCCCTTGAGATAGAAGGATATTCAGACTCAGACTTTGCGGGAGATGTAGATGATAGAAAGTCCACATCAGGCTACATAGTCACTCTCGCAAAAGGAGCCATTTCGTGGAAAAGCTCCAAGCAAACCGTCATAGCATCATCAACGATGTATGCTAAGTTTGTAGCTAGTTAAGAGGCCACGGGGCAGGCAAAATGGTTAAAGAAGTTTGTACCCGGATTGAAAGTGGTCGACAGCATTCAAAGGCCACTCAAGATGTACTGCGACAATGAGCCTACAGTGTTTTATGCTCACAACAATAAGTCAAGTGGTGCTGCCAAACACATTGACATTAAGTTTTATGTTGTGAAAGAGAAAATCCAGGATCAGACTATTAGTCTTGAGCATATAAGTACAAAGAAAATGTTAGCGGATCCGTTTACAAAAGGCTTACCGCCCAGTGTGTTCAGAGAACACTTAGCCGGCATGGGTTTACAGGAAAGCCTATGATCCTTGGATTACAAAGGGGCCTAGTGTTTATTTCGAGATGGAGAGGTGTATTGTAGTCGTTGCGTCTGATGGTTCAGTAATAACTATCATGATGAAGCGTGCTCTATGCATCATTCTATTTAGAAATGAACGTTGAGTATAAGAAGTAAGAAAGGCGGAGATCTAAGGGGAGAATGTTAGTTAAGATCCCCGCGGGAATCGGAGATCCGATTCCCACTCCGCCCACGCGCCCTGATCGGGGGCGCCAGCCGATCAATGGCTGTGGGCCTCCTCTCATACAGCGCGCAATATAAAAGAGGGGAGCCGCCGGCGCACACGAACCAACGTTCGTCGTCGTGCACACGGGCTCCCCACAAAACCCTAGACCCATCCAATCCGGGAGCGCGCTGAAGTGAGGGGAAATCGCTCACTACCGCCGCCGCCATCCACACCGTTGCCATGGCCGCATCGAGCTCCAAAGCCAGCGAAGGTATGGGGCTCTCTCCCTCTCTCCCGGTTTTTTCTCCCGATGATCACACCAATATAGAAGATTAACCCCTAGATCGGCTCCTAGAGATCCTATATTCCTATCAGTTGAGTCATAATCACGGCTCCTCTACATCATCTATGTACTAGCAAATATCAATTTGATTTCTGATTACCGGATTTCATCCGTGGCAAGTAATTTTGGATCGCCAATATTTCGAACATGTCAAGGATGTGGTTAAAGCCCTTCTACATGCAAGTAAAGATTTGTTCTGTTCCTAAATTCTAAACTTGCTGTAACAAGGGGCCACCAAGCTTTTTCTGTACTGTCAGCAGTTGTCCTGGAATTCTTAGGAAGATTTTTTGCAATATGAAACCTGGTAATATTAAAAACAGTAAAAAAAAGGAACATAATAACTTAAGTGTTCCCCGGTAGCTGTGGTATCCCTATTATTTTACATTTTTACTGGACCTTTGCACAGTTGGACAGTTCACACTTTTCTTCTTTTTACGTTTGTACATCAGCTACTAGTACAATCAGAGAACATAATGACTTTTTTTTTCTTCTCTGAGATAGAGAACATGGTGACCTCATCTAAACTAAAACCTGGACATTGGAGTTATAACTATAAACTAACTGCTTACCTACTGGTAAAGGTTTGACAAATAACAATTTTGTCATTTTATTTTTATTACGGAAGTACAGAAGTAGTATCTTGAACAGATGAAATGGATTCATTGGCTACAACAGGACAATGTAATAATTGAAAAACACAAAGTAGAAACAGTTTCTGTACCAACAGCTGCCAAAGTTACAATTAAAGCAATTTGTGTGCACTTCAATGGGCATAAGCAGGCATTATTCCGAGCGTTGTCCTGTTACTTTTTTTCTTTTTAACTAGAAAGACAGCCCGCGCATATGCGCAGGCACCTTATATAATGTGAGTGAAATTTTATTCTGAATATTTATATGCGGGTGACTTTTTATTAAATTTTTTTTACTATATTCTAAACTAAAATTAAACTTATTTAGTGTGCTTTGAACACTGGTTCATTTCTTATAATTACCCTTGCAACATATAAATTTTAAAATAAAATTACTTAAGATCGTGTAGTTTTGAATTTACGAGAAAATATTGTGTCGAAACAATGGAGGTGGTTCCTATGAGAAAATTTATGGTATTTTGACTCCCCAGAAAGATATCTTACAACCCAAAAGAAATCCAATAATACCATTTGTTTTGTTTGATTCTATTTTAGTTTTTTTATATATTTTCATTCTAACAGTCCTCATAAAATGTTTGATTTTTTCTATTTAGAATGGGTTTTAAATCCAACAACATTTGTTAAATTTTCAATATTTCATGTCTATTTTTATTATTTTTTGGAGATATCCATTCTATGAGTCGTCCTTGAAATGCTTCGATCGTTGCAATTTGGGACGAAAATATAAGTGCATATAACCCCATACGTTCTAAATTTTCTCTCATGAAATATTGAAGTAACTGTCATAGTATTTTTAGCATATTATCACTAAAATGGAGTGTTTTATAACAAATACATGTTTCTAGATTGTTCTACATCAGGAATTTACAATGTATTATAGCAAGTTTTACCAAAATTTAAAAAAATTGGACATGGTCTTTAATTTCTTATATGGAATTGACTTGATATATTGCTAAGGCCACCGGAAGGTTGTTTCACTGTTAAGATTCGTAGGTGCAACCCACTTGCTTATCTGTATGATATTCAACCGACTATACCTTTATTTTCAACCTGCTGTCTATAATGCAGATGAGTACATGTTATGATTAAAAAATGATATCACTTAAAATTTTTTCTCTAATTTATTCCTGACTTCATAGATCATATGTGTAATTTGGATGCTATGATCATCTTTCTTAAGAACATTAATTTATTTCCTAAAAAGATTATTTTAAAAGTATCAAGGTCAATTTGTATGGGTACATAGCTTAGGATCGTAAAGGGTCTTTCCCACCCCAAAAGCTAGCCAATGAGGTGAGAGGCTCCCCCACTTATATATTAGGCTCTTGCCCTTCCACAACCAATGTGGAACTATTCAACAATCTTTCCCTTCACACATTGGTGTTCCTCGGCCGTTCACCACCCCTTCACCGTACGCCGACGATCCCTCAGTTATACGGGCTCCGCAGGCACCCACAGTCCCTCAGGCCTTCACACACTGTGTCCCTTGGGTCAAAGATGTTGAACTAGTCAGGCTCTGATACCAATCATAGGATCGTAAAGGGTCTTTCCCACCCCAAAAGCTGGCCAATGAGGTAAGGAGCTCCCCTACTTATATATTAGGTCTCTTGCCTTTTCACAACCAATGTGGGACTATTCAACACATAGGCCCTATATGCATGTTAAGAGAAAGTAATTAAGTGGTAGAAGTTGTTAGATGCCTAATGGGATATAGGTAATAGATGGAGGTCCATTTGTGTTTTTCTGCCCATATAGAAAATTTTAATTTTAATTGTCAAGGAGATTAAAAAATAGACAGAAAAGAATGGCGCATGCCGTACACGCGAAGGGAGGGAGGAGGGTTTGGGATGTTATTCTAAATGATTAATCTAACTACCTAAAATAATGTGTCAGATGTTTAAGTCCAAACCGATGGTCGGATGTTTTGTTTTCTTGTCAGAATTTTTAGGATTTTCTCTAATTGAAGAGAGCGACATAACATCTTAAGAGAGTTTATAGGATGTGTAATGGACTTTTAACAACACATGCCGCAAAGGAGAAAGAGGGAGGTAAGGTGGTTTGGGGTTTGTTTTTATAAAAAAATAGATCTAATGACCTAAAATAACGTGTCAATTGATAGAAAATAATATGTCCATCAATTTAAGTTCCAATGGTTGGATGTTTTTTCCCCAAAATTTCTAATATTTTTCTCTATTTTAAGAATGTCATATAGCAGCTTAGAAACGTTTATAAGATGTTTAATGGACTTTAACGCCACACAGAGATGGGGAGGGAGAGAGGTTTGGGTTTTTTATTAAAAACATAACAACCTAAAACAATGTATCCATCAATTTAAGTAGAAATCGATAATCGGATGCTTTGTTCTTTTTTAAGATTTGTTTAGTATTTTCTCTAATTTAATAGCATCACATAGCAGCTTAAAAGATTTTGTAGGATGTTTAAAGTTACAGAGAGAGTGTTGCTAGACCTAGTAGGTGGAGATCTATTTGTGGGGTTTTTTGCATGTAAAAATAATTTTGATTTTAATTTCTCATGAAGATAGATAAGAGAGGATGGAACGGGAGGGAAGTGTGTACGTTAGTTCGTACATGACGGGGAGGTTCCGAATGTGTGTGTATTTTTTTTAAGAAAATGATCTAACCATCTAAGACAATGGGTCCACCGATTTAAAAACAAATCGATGGTCAAATTTCTCTTATTTATTAGACTACCACTTAAAGACCTAGGAGCGTTTGTAGAGTGTCACTTGGCGACTTAGAACATTTAAATGATGTTTAATGGATTTTTAGTATATAATAGTTTTTTTTTCAAAATTTCTAAGATTTTTCTCTAATTTAAGAATGCCATATAGGACCTTAGAAGCGTTTATAAAATGTTTAATGAAGTTTAACACCGCACGGGGATAGGGAGGGAGGAAGATAGGTTTGAGATTTTTTTATTAAAAAAATATAACAACTAAAACAATGTATCCATCAATTTAAGTAGAAATCAATAGTTGGTTGATTTGTTTTTCTACGATTTTTTTAGTATTTTTTTAATTTAATAGCATCACACAACGACTTAGAAGCGTTCGTAGGATGTTTAAAGTGAAGAGGGGGAGCTGCTAGACATAGTAGGTGGAGGTCTATTTGTGGTTTTTTTTTGCCTATAAAATAATTTTGATTTTAATTCCTCATGGAGATACAAAATTGCAGGGGAAGGAACAGGAGGGAAGTAGGTACAGTAGGTACTTTCATTCGTTAGTACGATGCCAAAACTGTTAATTTTGTTTCCATCAATTTAAATAGAAATCAATAGTCGGTTGATTTGTTTTTTCTAAGATTTCTTTAAGTAGTTTCTTCTAATTTAATAGCATCACACAGCCATTTAGAAGCGTTCGTTAGAATGTTTAAAGTGACAGAGGGAGAGCTAGACCTTGTAGGTGGAGGTCTATTTGTGGGTTTTTTGTCTGTAAAATAATTTTGATTTTAATTCCTCATGGAGATACAAAATAGCAGAGGAAGGAACGGGAGGGAAGTAGGTACAGTAGGTACTTTCGTTCGTACTTATGATGCCAAAACTATTAATTTTGTTTGTTCGTATGTTGCTTTTTTTTTTGTATAAAATAGATCTAATGATCTAAAACAATGGGTCCATCGATTTAAATAAAAATCGATGGTTCGATCTTTTTTATTTATTAAAGTGCCACTTGACTACTTGGGAGCATTAATATGGTACCATTTACGATTAAGAATGTTTATAAAAAAATTAATATACTTTTAATATATAATAATAGATAGATTTTCTTACGTCCATGACTCTCTTGTAGAGTCGTGCATCTTTTATCTTTGAGGCCTTCTTTGAACGAAGGAAACTTAAAAGACGAAATAGAAAAGATGTATACAATCAAGCATTACTGCATCTTAAACCTTACATAAATATAAATTACAGTAATAAAACATAAAAATTAAAAGGCGGTGTTCGGATGCAACAATGGGAATATATAGGACTTCAACAAAACGGTCATAAGATGTGTGGTAAAAACTGGAAAATTCTGTCCGTGTCCTTGTGTGATACGAATGAGAGGCATCATGAAAATGGCAACCATGCTAGCATATGGGCGAAGCTGAATAAAATTTCTGGTGAGCACGATGATTCAGTAAATCACCTTATTATAACAAAAGGTCGTGATGGCTGTTTGGAAACTCCTTACTCCTGAGGGACATTTTCAGCATGTTGAATATTCGTTCCATCTACCTAGAATTAATCCTAGATACAGGGCATGGCATGCGTATTAAGGCCTTAAGGGAAACATATTGTCTACATTAGTATGTACCATGTAAAAATGCATACTAGTTAAGTTGTCCCTTCATATACTATTACATATACACAGCAGAATATGATGATGTAACTATAGCTGGTATTCAGACCATGAATATTCAGAAGTAAGCTTGTATAGGCATACAGCTCATACGCGTGTACATGTTTGCTAAGCTATATCTTGCAGATAAATAAAAACATATTGTAATTAGATGGAGAAGCCAATTAAGAGTTAAGTGTTGGAATATATGGAGCTTCACCACATGCATAAACAGCTTAACTAACCTACAATAAAAATTACCAGTAGTCTAATACATACTAATTATCTAATTATTGACTAATATATTAATTAATATTAATATTGTATAATTAACTAGGATTGAATAATTTAGCCGAGGTACTGACCCCAGGAATTATACGTACTATGTATGAAAGCCACTGTGCATGAAGCAGTATTTTATTTAGTGTGCTGCTGCGTTTTCATTCTCTTTATACTATTTTAGACCTCTTTCTTAACATTTGGCTGCTATAGGAGTTGCTAACAACTACTAGGAAGAACAAAAACCTCTGATAACAACTTATCTAACTCTTTTTACACCACCATATGTAGCTGCCATTTTCAACACCACACAAACACATAGGTAAGTACTACCAACTAGCAACAATGAGCGGCTAAAATGAATGAAAGATGAGAAAGAGAAGGTGTGATATGAATCGGAGGCATTTGGGATGAATTGAGCATTGGTTTGTGCTGACTAGTCCACATTTGGAGTTCAGAGGATCCGTATGGAAGGAATACAGTCACTCAACAAATTAACCAGCCTGATGATTAGTGTCCGCAAAACTCGCATGGAGTGATGATTAGTGTCTCCTGTTATGGTCCGTATGCATTTAAATGAATGTATTGCTTGTGATACCCTGCCGGTTTGATAAAAAAAGGCATGTATGCATAAAGAAACAGACCATTGCACTGCTACAGGAGTGTCAGATATATCATCCGACACCCAGCAGATGGCATAAATGACCCATGTTCATGGGTGCCGGTTTCATAACCGGCACCATTGAGGAGTATGATGAGAAAAAAGGAGTCGCTCAAAGCTTAAGCCGATGCTTCAAGCGGCTCCCCGTCGACTAGATCCAAGATCCAAGATCAAATCCAGAGACATCCCCGTTTAACATCAAGAACACAAGGACCAAATTCAAGAAAATCTAACAACAAAATCACAGCATGAACAAAATCACAGTCGCTGTCCGCCTGCCCGCCGCTCTCCGTCGAGACCTCCCGCTGCCCCCACCTTGCTGTAGCTCGCCGCCTCCTCCACCGGCACTGCCTCTGAAGCTCGCGAAAGCACACCATTCTAACAAACCAAAACGTACACCAAATCAATACGAGGAAAAAAAGATTCAAGAACAACAAGGTCTCCTACCTCGGATTTGGCCGCCCCGAGCATGGCGGACCCATGACGAGGAAGGGAGGGAAGGATACCGCCGCCGCCCACCGCGTGCCGCCGGTGGGATGCCGGGTAGAGGCAGAGTTGGCAAGGGGCGAAGAGGCTAAGAGGAGGGGACGCCGTGGAAGGAGAGCCGCCGCCACCACGCTTGCCGCACACCGCCGTCGGTAAGGGGTGGCTGCTATGAAACACCTCGGGCTACATATTATGTAAGCTACTTGAAATGACAGTGTGAAATATTCAATTGGATGGGGTCTCAATAAAATCCAAATAAAACGGTAACCATTGAACCTCATCAATGCCTTATCAAGTCAAATAGCAAACACAGTATGAAACCCGAAGTGTCGAGTAGAGAGCATAGAAGATGTTACTAGGACTCAGCGTGCCAATCAACTTCAGTTTGAGACATGCCGTCAAACAACACGAAGATGACGATCAGATATGTTACAAATCCTAGGAGACTTGACAAAATTGCTAGAGCTGTACAACATTTCAAATGCTTTAAACTCATACTCAGGTGAAACTAGTTCCTAGGGTAAGCACTATTTTCACATTTTCATCAACGCAATGGTATTCAAAAATAAGGCATAAATATATATTAGTATTCAAACTATAACTGGTTTAATTATACAATGGCTGACTGGCCAAATATTCAAAGTTCAACGAAAGCTTATATATCCGTCCCCACAAGCAACCGATTAAGAGTAGACCCCTAATGAATCAAGTCCTAGTAGAAACAGACGAATCCCAAAGCACTCAACTTAAATTAAATCTAGCACCTGCAAAACAAAGTTAGGACATAAAGGCAAGAGTCAGTACATTAACATACTGGTAAGCACATGACAAACCTAACATACTACATGCAAGGCCAAAATTCAAAGGAAGGCTTTAAATAGCTTAATTTTTAGCATAAAAACAAATTTTGGTTCACAATCATTTATAAAGGGAGTTGACAATTCAATTAACAAAGTATAAACATAGATATAACATAATATGCATCATAGTAACACCATAACCATAATCTTGTTGCCCGTCCCGGCAACAAGGCATAATCTCATCATCATTCTCATCCAACCCAACCCAATCCATCATTTCCATGTTCACATTTCACAAACTAAATTTTAAAAACACAAAACTAGTCATGAAACTTCACCAAGTCACTCTTGACCATGAGCATGACTAATCGATTAGTTTTTTGAACTCTGCAAAGTTTGTACACCGTTAACCATATGATATAAACACTCTAGTTTGTTTCGTGCTCACGAGGCACTACCACACTCTTCAAGATGAATGTGGTCTAGAGGTTATAACGAAACCTTTACATTACTTAACGCCTAGCCTTGCACTAGCACAGCAGGTGTGAATCTGTTGACGAAAAATCTACACCCAACCGATGGTGTCAAATCTGTGTTGACGCGAACTAAGTCGACAAACACAATGGCCTGAGAGATCTACTTAGCTCCTGCAACTGACAAGATGGATAAATACGTTGATGATCAAAGAACCAATCGACCAATAAGCCAATTTAAATATACTTGCTGATGTAATGATTCTAGCCGATGTTGATAGGGTTTTGAACAATCGGCTATATGTTTAATGTAGATTCTGACACATGGATAAATAATGATATAAAGGCAATCGGCTAATGATAATGTAATAAGATAATGAACCAATCGACCGATAGATCAAACCCAATTGATGCAGCTTAAGGTTGATAATTGCCTAATAGATTTAAACAAGCTGATATGACACCGATCAAAGTTGTCATGTATTAAATTTAACTAGGACAGTAAAACCATCAAAGGAAAATTTAACACATCAGATAAGATCGGCTAACACTCCGATGAAATATTAGCATGAACTTATCGGCTTAACAAGATTTAGATTATCAACAACAATCTAGTAGGTCGAACCAAACCGATGCAACACAAGATTGTATATAATAATCTAATACTCAATAAGTCGATAAATCTATCTAATGTGATGAATATAACGAATCTATCTAAAACAACATTGTGATTGTAGAGAGATATTGACTAAGCCAGAAGATCATACCTAACTGAGACAATCCCAACTAAACCGATGCATCTCTAAACACAATACAATTAAAGATAAAATCAAGATATCAAGTAGACAAAGATACCAATTGAACCAGAGCAATCCAAGAGATCGAAGCGATGTAGCCTTGAACAACATCAATATAGCCGGTACAATTGCCATGGCCGGCAAAACTTAGGGCTTACACCTTCGCCGGAGATCGAAACCGATGCAGCCCTACGTCAGGTGCCAAATTCCGCCGGTAGTAAAAACCTTGAAAAAAAGGGTGGCGATGCGCCGAAAGTAGATATATTGATCTGTGGAGATAAGTTATAGGGACCCCGGGTGTACATATTTATGCCCATAGGCTGATATGAGTCCTGATCGGACACGACACAAACTTTTCTAATGATAAAAAAAATATAAGTCCTGATCAGACACTAAACAAAACTTCCTAATGATAAATCATGCCTAATTAATAGATAAATTAAGTTGTCATGTCATGATCTTCATGATTTCTTCTTGAACTCGGTCTTTTCTAATAAGTTTTCCATCGGCTGATTGTGTTCTTTCCTTAACCAAATCCACTAAAGAATCTTATCAAATTTTGGCGCTAACAGAATCCACCCTAGAAATGACCTAAAGTTGCTAGGTGGCAGGCCACGCCTTAAACCTAACGCCATGGCAGCAAACACTTCTGTTCCCCCACAAGGCACTTTACCGTTAAATTGGATAGACTTAGACGCCTAAACTACCACCATAAAATATGGGATAGTTCCTACAAATCATTGCTCAGACTAATTCATTCTTTCCTGGCCTACCAAAATGCAAGGCTAAAATTTAAGTAACTTAATTAGCTAAGGCCAACCCTATAAATAGCATATGTGAATATACGGTAAACATTAGTTGGTGCACGAAATTCAGTCCTTAATCGACTCAGGTGAACACTCCCCTATCGATGTGCAACTACCATCATATGCACACCACTTGCCGCTCAAGTCTAAAATCATTTTATTCTCCTTTTAGTTCACAAATAATTAGCATTTTCTTTTTATGTTTGGCAATAAACAAATTCCCAAATTTTCATTTAAAAAGTGAGAGAAGGCTATTTGCTTGATTCTAGACATGGCTAAGCAATTAGCATATTCATAAACATATTTAAACCCAAATGAGTATTTTAGAAAATACTCAAACCCAACCTACGGTTACAAACAGAGGAATGTCAATATGTCGAGGTGGATTATGCATCAATAAGGTTATAGCTACCATTAATCAAATTTTAAATTCCGCTTTTATCAATTACACGTGCAGTTTCACAAATAACACTTTTCATCTCCCAAAGCATGGGTTTCAATGTGATAAAAGGAAGGGGAGGAAGAACTTGCCTTGTCTTCGGATATGGTGGACAACACCTAACTCACTCCTTTACCGTGATTTTTGGTGAAAGAACTTCTATTTTATTTCAATTTATTTGAGTGTTATGAATTTTACAATTTTTGCACTAGATTATACTATTTATCCTTTAGGAAGATAGTTGGGATAGGTTGATGATGTAGTCTTGTCAAGTTCTATCTTACAGTGATGAAGTGTATAGTTTTCTAAGATCAACCCAATTGGTCTCACAATTCTTAAAGTTTGAATAAATTTCTTATGTATTATGCAATTTGTAGTATGCCTTATGGCTGAAATTTGTGACACTAATTTTGAAAGGCACTAAATAGGTTAAGCATTTTGGGTTTTGGTTATCATGAATAAGGTTACAAACTTACTGGTCTAACTATATTTTACTTTAGCTTAATTAAAGTTAGAGTGTATTTTATATAAATTTTATAAGTTATAGTTTGTGATTTAATTCTTATTTCACTAATTAAAGTATAGAGATGTTTGCTAATTTAAAAGTACTACATCTTATTCTACAGTGCATAAGGATACATGCTTGTGCAACTATCAGGACTTAGTTCACTTTATTTTGAGTTGGGGTGAATTTTGTATAAATCTTAGAAACTAAATTATACATTTGGTGTTTATTTAGCTAAACCAATTTTTAGTGTGCTTCTGATACAGAAGACGTCAAGTTTCATTTTATTAAATTGAAAATCACATTTTACTGATTCTACAGAAATATAGTTCATTCCATTTGGAGTTGAAATGAATTTTACATGAATTTCTAAAGTTAAGACATGATTTGAGTCAACTATGCCTTAGATGAAACTTTAGAGATAAATATTGTAATGTAAGTGTAGATTTTTATTTCACAACTTTCAAGTTCATCATTTTATAAACTTACAGAAATTGGATTCATCTCAAAATGAGTTGTATATGATTTTATATAGATTTTATAAGTTCAGCATAATTTTTAGTTGAATAGATATTGTTTTAGCTATTTTCTTTTATATTATCGAATTTTAAATACATGGGGTCCACAAGTCAGTGTCAGGCTAATTTGTGAAAAGGCCCTTGCGGTTTCCTAGATTCAACCCGCAGTCCTCACACGTGTTGCAATTAAAGTTCATAAAGAGCTCTTGAATTTTCAAGCTATTACTAATAAGTCCTTGGTCCCACATGTAAGTCCAACATCTTTTACAAAATGAACCTTACAAGATTTAAACTACTTCTAATCACAGTCCTTAGTGCCTAATGAAGTGGGCCCACATGTCATAGGGTCAGAGGCTGGAGAGAGCAGAGGCGGCAGCGCCGACGAGGTTTGCAGCGGCGGCGACGGTGAACGGCGGCGAATCTCGTCGGAGCTCCTTAAGAGAAAAGGTGGCCCACATCTTTGCGAACCCGTAGGAGGTCGATTTGCAAGCAAAGGTGGCCGGAAAGGGTGGCGGGGGTGGCGCGAGTGGCGGCAGTCTTCGGGGTGGCGATGCATGTTAAGTTAACGGCCGGTTCTACCCAAAGTGTTGCATGCATATGTGTTCTAAAGGCTCTAGGAGGCTTACTCGATGTCCCGCATGGCCTGGCGAAGTTTGGATGACGGCGGCGACACGAGGAACATCTTGGCGGTGGCTCCGGACTCCGATGAAGGGGGATGGCTCGATCCAGTCATCGGGCTGCCTAGCATGCATGACCACGGGGATAGATAGGTCTTAGGGAGACTCCATGCGCGAGGGATTGAACTATGTCTCACCAGAATGGACGAAATTGGTGGCGGCGGCGGTTGACCGAAGTCGAAGAAGAAGGGGATCCCCTGGTACATGGCGTCTCGGCTCGATTCCATCAGGGAGCTTGTTCATATCAGAGATCAGGCGACGAGGTCCTGGTGGCGGTGCTCAGTGCGAGGTCCACGTTTCGGCCGATCTGCTGCACAGAACAGGGAGAGAATAGATGAAATGGAGACGGCACGGAGCGACGACGATGGAACACAGCTTTAGATCAAAAGGTGCTCACCGATGGTGAAACGCGACGGTGAGGAAACTTGCCAGCGTCAGGGTTGACGCCTCCGTTCCCGGCGATTCCGAGGCGATGCACCTCAGCGTCTCCGTGAAACAGGAGTAGGGCAAGCGAAAGAGCTCGAGATTGGCTTTGGTCGGCTTAAATAGCGAGCCTGGCGTGGAGGAGGGGAAAGAGGGCACTCGCTGGCACTCCGACGCGTGGGTGGGCGAGTGTCTCGTGCTCCTGGACGTGGGAGTGAGCTGGCTCAGATTGTGACACTTACAGGCAGGTCCCACATTGCCCTGGGGACCGCTGGCAACGAGAGAGTGAGAGAGAGGTGGAGAAAACTAGGAATTCTTCCAAGTCTGTGGGCAGTTTCACTATTCTATCTTTGACTCCATTTTTCTTTGTTTTGCTGTGATGAAATCCTTAATGGTTGGCCTGATGTCAGTAGAGGGACGTTTGATGTACAGCTTAGACAAGGTTTAGATTCAGCTTAAATTATGGTTGAATTTAGAGAGAGTAGCAAAGATGGTTAAATGAAATCTGCAATTTTCCAGTTTTTGATTCATCAACAGATTTATTTGGGTTCCCATTTCCTGTGATAAAATCATACCAAAATTACTGTGTGTTGAACAAGTTAGGTAGTATAGGTAGTATTGGTGTGAATTTTCCCATGATTTAATAATATACCAAATATTTTTTTAGAAATTCATTAAGCTTAATTTTACATATAAGTTCTTATTATAAAAAAATGTGATTAAGTGATTGTAAAATTTGTATTTCATTTATATTTGATCGGAGGTGATGTTGTTAGACTTGACTCCCATGTTCCCTTATGTACTTTCCAAAGATATTTGTATGTTTGTACACATGTATGTTTATGTTTATTTAAGTAAAGTTTAATGTAGGATTTTTTTAATGTGATTGAGTCAATAAAATTTTATCCATCTTTCATATTTCATGAGACCTATTATGAGATACAAATAAGAGCCAACAACATATAAAAGAAACTCAAGTCACACACCATACAGTATATAGATGCAAGCAAACTATGTTTTACATGTTCATTTCAAATTAGAAAAGAAAAGGTTTTAATTTGTTTGAATATTTTTCATATTCGCACAAGCTAGATTAATCTCATATAGGTCTTAGATGGAAAATTTTTAGGATTTCATTTTAGGAAAATCATTTTCAACAATTTAGATGCGAAATTAAAATTCAAATATTTGGGTATGTTACATCTGCCCACTGCGTGTCTTCGAGGGGACGCTGCCCGTGGAGCACCGCTGCTTCAGGGGAGAGGGAGAGGAGAGGAGGCAAAGAGACCGAGAGGAGAGGAGAGGAGAGGAGAGGAGACGATAAGGAAGAGAGAGAGGGGGGTAACAAAAAGGGATTGAAAGAGACGGAGCCGGTGGTTCGGCTCAATCGGCTCTGGCTGGTTGTTTTAATAGTTGTCAGTTTTTTTAAAAAACCAACACCTATAATATAAGTATGTGTGCCTGTTTTTAAAATCGGGACCTATCTCTCCACAAAGATGTCGGTTCTAGCCGTTGGCGCTCTGTGGGCATGTGCCTTGGGCGAGAAAGTGCCGGTTTTAGTATTTCTAACACCTATAGTGTCATCCTTTTTATACATTTCTATAGTAGTGTTAGTATTAGTGTCGTCTAAACTTTTTACATGACTTACCGAAATATGCTAT
This sequence comes from Oryza officinalis, assembly GCA_008326285.1. Taxonomy (NCBI): domain Eukaryota; kingdom Viridiplantae; phylum Streptophyta; class Magnoliopsida; order Poales; family Poaceae; genus Oryza; species Oryza officinalis. The sequence continues at coordinate 27,502,184 of BDMV01000012.1, forward strand.
TTGGATATGTGCTTCCAATCTTTGGCATAATATACTTAAACTGCTCTTGGAGAACCAGACCCATCCACCAATATGGAAGTAAGATCCACCACTCGAAGTTGATGTTTAGTTTAACAGTGTAAATACAAAGGATTAATTTCTTAACAAACAACGACTGAAAGCATTAAAAAACTAAGCATAAAGAGTATTGTAATAAATGAAATAGATGAGTTAAATACACCTAGCAACCTTTACAAAACCCATCAAATGCAATTGTCCCGTTCTATAACACCACCTCTCCTTTCATCTTGTAATATTCCTCTCAAACATATCGATTCAATTTAAGCAGTGTTCGCCTAGGCCATAATCTAGAAGGTCTAGACCGCTTCTAGACATTAGACCATGGGCTGTCGTCCAGTTTAGGGCCTAAACCATGAATTAGACCGTTTGACCATCTAGTCGGTCAAAGATTGGTCTAGACCGTCTAGACCAAGTAATTAAACAACATAAAGACGAGTGTTGACCATAAAATTGTTGTTTAGACCATGGTCTAGGTAATGAACCAATGTGCTATTGGTATGTCAGGAGCTAAAACCTTGTGGCCCACCCAAGGACCATATAGCTAAGGGTTTTGACCCCAATTAAAACTCTTCTCCACTGTTCTTATACACGTCGTTGCTACAAAGTCACGTCGCCTCTCCTTGGCTAGTTGCCACCGTAGACCTTGCTCCCTCCTCATTCTGGCCCGTGACGACGTCGGTTGCTTCCCTTATCCTAACATCGCTAGTTCTCCAATATTTTATGGAACATGTTATGTCTATCTACATAAGTGTCAAAAAAAATATGCCAATTGCATATTGTATGGTATATTGTCTAGACCATCTAGACTGGCTAGACTCTAGACCATGTGTTACCGTCTGTCTAGCGTCTAGCGTCTAGGTGAACACTGAATTTAAGTAGCGATAACCGATGAGACAACAAAAATCACGAAGGGGAGAAAAATATAAGTATTTTGGGTATATTACAGGGTACATATATAACATTGTTTAGCGCACATGGTGATATAAATAGGAGGCATCTGGAAAGAACTAAATCAGACTATCTATCTGTAAGTTAAAAGCCAAAGCCAGCTCAACCCTGTGCAGCTGTGCTTGTGGGAAAATCACTGAATGAGCTACTTTGGGCACAGATTACTTTATAGATCAAAGGAAAGCAAGTTATTCATTGCATCAAGTCCCTGAATGATCCCCTACTGCAAACACCTAATTCAGAAATGTTTTTACATCATTCCATCTGCCCATTTCCTCACAACCAAAACCAAATTGATAAAGGGAATACTCCATGACTAACTATACACAAAATTTACCACCTAAATTTAGTTGGCTACAGTGGCTAAAACTGCCATCTACAGAACCCTAATATGCACTGAAAAACGGATCAGGTTGACCTAATATTGGGCAAAACATCTCCTGTAGGTATCGGGTTGACCTAATATTGGATTCGCTGGAAAGCTCACAACATTATATACAACTTTTCTATACAAAGTTTCCCAGAAAAAGATCCTATATTAAGGTTGTCAAAACGAGAAATCAACACAGCAACCTGACTCTGCCTAGGCTGAACAACTTCAAAACAAAAATGAAAGTTCTATGAAGTAGATCAGTCCAGAGAAGTCAATAAATTTGGAATGGATGCGCATAGAAGCCTAAAGAATTAATTGAGGAAGACCCTTAACTCAAATGAGACTGTATGCAAACCCTAAAACCGAAGTTGTCGAGTCCACTCTTCTCCACATCTATTCTCTCCTCAGTTCCTTCCTCCCACCTCCTACTGCAAAGCAGAGGCTTACCAGCAACAGCAAGAGTAACCTCCACCTCTCCCACTATCTCTCCCTAATACCACCTCCCGTTCCCCTCTCTCCCTTGCCGCAGGAGCAGGAACTGCCTCATGCATGAGCTGAGAGATTCATAGGATGATGGCATCATGCAGGGAACCGATGGGTGGCTGCTGCTTAGGCCAGAAAAATTAGGGGGCTTTCAAGATTAAAAGTCCAGCCCATTGAGTCTATCTTAAATGTGCCCTTTTCCTTTTCTTTTCTTCTAAAAACACTATATTACATTCCCAGAAACCCTTCTTGCAAGTCTGTGAGCACATGCTTGGGGACATTGGCAAAAAATGCAAGATATGCTACCAAACAAAGAAGTTTAAAGTTGTTGGGTGATAGGCACCCTTAAGGAATATTCATAGGAAATATATTTGTGAAATATGACTTGGAACATACACGTGTAATGCACCTAGTGTAGGACCATGTAAATAAGGATGGAAGGGGCAGTTCTCCTCGCCTAATCTATGTATGTTGTAGAAATTAGCATGCCACAACAGAAAAGCACTACAGAATGGTAGACAATGTGAGGAAAGCTAATCAGCCTCAAAATCTACCTCAAAAGAGATTTTGAGACAGCCTCTCCATGCCTCGGATACTCTTGTTCCAAATTTTCACCCAAGGCAAACAAGGCTGCCCCAAAAAGTTTTTGAGGCAGACATACCTACCTCAAAGTAACTGAAGCAGGTTGAGGAAGAGAAGGCTGCCTCATCAGAAAAATCTGAGGCCCACCAGATGCCTCAAGGTTCAACAACCAAATACCTATAAATTTTAGCCTTTTTTTTTAACTGGCAGATATGGAGTTCCATGCATGAGACATATAATGCATCTCACCACTTCACAATATGAAAGACATCGAGGACATATTTATGTAAGTAACCGCCTCTACAAATTATGATTTTATAAGAACCACCTATGGTCTATTTCCATAGGTTGTTTACATAAAGTATTGCTCGTGAAAATCGATTTCCATAGACGATTTTACACCATAGGGCCCTCCCGCCATTATCGCAAGTGGATTTTTCTTTCGATCTGCCTATAGAAATAAATGGGGGTGTCTTGAAAAATTGTTTTGTAGTAGTGCTAGTTCCACTCAAAATATGACAGCATTGTTATTTGGAATTAAAGTATTTTTTGCTATTACATGAAAGATGTTCACAAACACGTGCATCCACGCACTCACACCACAAACACCTGCGAGTGTGCTCCTTAACACATACTCAACGATACGGAGACCAGTAGCAAGATTTAAAACATTCAATGAGGAAGATGTTAAGAAAAGTGCCCCTAGCAACCATCTGATACATATCAGTAAGTACCATCTTCAATAAAAAGCTTCTCCAACTCTTTGTTACATACCCTTTGAATTTATGGTATGCACCTTTCTTCACTACATGGCTTCTCATGGTAAGTTGCTAGAAGCAACTATCAAGCAACAACCAACAAGAGAATGGGAGAGAAGATAGAGTTTTAGTTGTCTAGTTTGTGGTGGGAGTATGAGGCATCAAGAAAGAAGTGACCACTTACTTTAATAGACAAAGCAGAGTGTGGAATACCAACTAAAGCTTGTGATGACACGCTCGGCAGTAGTAAGGACCTTCACTCGTGGCTTGTTGTGGCAGTTGCCATAGCTACTCTAAAGCAAAAGCAACCAGGTATAGATCATCCATCCTCTTCCTTAGTGCTAGTACTAGCCATTATGCAGCATCCTAGTCATGAAGCTAGAGGATGGCAGAGTACACAATTGACGGAGCCAGGATTTAGATATAGGAGGGGGCTAAGAGTTTTGGAGGGGGCCTAATACACTACTTACTTAGGTTAATTACCTAATTAAATATGTGATTATGTGTGAAACTAATTTTGTTGGAGGGGGCCAGGCTACTGGCCATGCCCCCTTGGCTCCTCCACCGTACACAATTTGCAACTGAGCATGATCTAAGACCAAGAATTGGTGGGTGGGGCTGCTAGTGGGAAGCAGCATGGCAAGAATCAGAGGGGCCATGGCTCCTTTGCTAGGGATGGGCATGCTCCAGGCCGACCCACCAACCTCGTTGGCCATCCCACAAAATTGGTTCCAATTAATAAGTGGGTCGGTCCAAAACTAAAAATGCTGGTTCCAATTGGTAACAAGTTCAGCCCAATAACCAGACCTCACAACTTCACTAGGTCTTTTTCCTCCATCGATTTTGTCATCTGGCATCCCGCATTGTACAAGCACGTGACGGTGGCACCTTCTTGTCCCATCTCCCGTGATCCAATCGTCCACATCGGCGTGGCGGGAGACAATAGTGCCTCCTCCCTTCTGTCCTCTCGTCCTTCATGGCTGCGAGATGGTGGTGCCTCCCGTCTACTCCCATCCTCCATGCCAGCGCCGGAGCCACCACCACCGCTTGCCACCTTCATCAACTAACATTAACCTCTACACCAGCATCGTTGCCTCCTGCGTCCTCCCAGTTCTGCCCCTGGACTCCAACATAGCAATTTGACATGGAATAGAACCGTGGGGCTCATCTTTTATTGATTTTGATCCAAGAAAGTGCTTTTGTTGTTCTTAATTTTGATCTACTGCTTTCTTGTGCTTCTGAGTTATTTGTGTCCTAAGATTTAGAACTGCAACTAAGTGTTCTTGTTGTTGTTGTAGTTTCTGAAGCTATAGTTCTGGAAGTGATATATCAAGTGAACAAAAAAAAGATAATCTCACTGTGTTGCTATTATAACACCCTAGGAAGTAAACATCTCCAATCAAGAAATCAACTGGTTATATTTTTCTAGTACATTCTTTAACTTAACATGCATTTAGTTCAAAGGATGAGATGCGCCGGGTTGGGTCAAACCAATTTTCTAGAGTGTTTGGTTTAGGGATAGATTTAGAGTGTTTGGTTTAGGGATAGATTGGATAGGGTAAGATGATCCTGAAAGGGAATATTCTGCTAAGCCCTTATCTCTCAAAAATTGACGGATCAATTTAATTCATTTTTCTCGCTCATTAACATGTGGGCTATCTCTTAAAAATTAGGATCATTCCATTCCTCGTGCCAAACAGAATGATGGGACCATATCATCCAAAAAAAATAGGAATGAGTCTAACCCATTCCACCTCATCTTAAAACCAAATAGAGTCTGTTTTGTCTTCCAAAATTAAAACACTTACAGAATCTGGGTTGACCCACTATACCCGCTGATCTGAAATCCAATGGATCGACCCATCGGCATAGTTGCAGCATAGGTGTGTTGCATGGGACGAGTTTGGGTCAAACCGTCCTGGACCACATCCACTCCTACTCCTTGCGGGAGTAATGGAGGCTAAAGGAGGAGTCACAGAACAAACTCAAGAACAAATTCAATTAAAGCCCTATCTTTTTACTGAAAAATCCAATAAAATACCAAATTTACCCCTGTCATATATTCCTTCTCCCTCCCTTTACTGCCTATCACTTCCTACTCTGACTATCAGGGCCCGCACCTCCACTCACCACTATGGATGGTCAAGGATGTGGAAAGGATTAAATACCATGAGTGATTTCCACGTAGTCACAAACTTATATGGCTTGTCAAAATGCTAAATTCAATGAAAGCCCTATTTTTTATCACAATATCTCTTAAAATAACAAATTTACCCTCATCTCCTATTCTATCTCTTTCTTTCTTTCACCACATGTCAACTCCTACTCCAGCCACTGAATACCTCCCCCTCCCCGCACACACACACACCCCTACGCTCTACCGCCATCGCCCCCTCACACCAAGCCTACCTGCCAATTTGCACCTAAGCTCAACACTCCTGACATATTTGTTTGCTGTCACCGTGGCTCATAGCTCCATAGGATCAAGGATGTGTCAAGGATCCACTAGTACGGTTCAGGTCATCTATGTCAGACAAAAACCCTTTTCTATGTCGCGAGAGTCTTGGTCACGGATTATTGGTCAATGATGTGAAAACTCATTTGTATCGGGTCGGCAGCCGTCACATGTAGCAGTCATCTTTATCGGGCCTAAATAAAAAACCATCACCGATAAGATTTGATCAAGTAAACGAGCCATCCTATAACCCATCACGGACGAGTCATCCGTGATAGTCGTCTACTACAAACCAACATAGATGACTCAGTCACCTTTGTCGGTGTACTTTAGAGACCGTCACGGATGACTCGTCGGTGACGGCATCTTGTTTAGAACCGATGACTTTGCTGCGCACCCGTGACATGTTTTTGTTCTAACCCAAAATCAATGAGTATTTTATCACAAAAATAAAATCATTTTATTGGCTAGTATCAGGCATTTGCTAGCCATGCCTACTGCAAATAACAGAAACACAATATATTCCCAGCATCCCTATAATCTCATTTTCCCATACATTTCACACACCCATTCACATCCCATACATTTCACACATCCATTCACATCCCATACATTCATACATTTCACAATAACATATACATGCATTTCACAATCACATCCATTTAACATCTTTGCAGTAATTTTCACTTTGACAAAAGCTTCAGAGAACTTACACCAAAACGTCGATATGCATCTTCAAAAAAACTTACATCAAACCACTGATATGTATTGATATGTATTTTTAAGAGTTAACCATCATAACCTATCAACCGAGTTACAATTTAAAAGAAATAATGCAATTAGCAATCAGATGGCTGCGAGCAGGCAGACGCGTGTGCAAGCGTAGCCGCAGCTGTGTCCTGCCTGCGTCGGGCGGGCGGACCGGCCCGGTGGTAGGTTTGCACGGAAGAGGCCTTTGAGGTGGTAGATAATACGAGTCGACGACGGGATGCTCCTAGCAAGAAACGGAAAGAATGGACGGCGGCGCCATGACGGGATCGATGAGCATCGGCGACAGGTGCTTACGGGAGTTCGGGGCGTCAGATGCGTAGGTCAGTTTCGTTGCGAATGTGATCAATGAGAGACTCCATAGAAGAAGATAATATTGTTTTTTACTAAATTATCCTCAATGGCATGACGGGTAATTTTCTGAGTTATCACATCATTTAAAAGATACCCATATAAATAAACGGTTAGATTTTACATATACTACTACCCCTTGTCAATAGTATGGTGCACCATAAAGTAACTCTTGTCAATACTCACGATTTACCTAAATTTAACACCACATCCACAAGTTGAACTAAGGAATATAACTATGCAGTTACAAGATAATATAGGTTGCGAATCAGTAGTTAGCTACAGCTAGCCTACAACTGCAAATTCTAGTATCAAGATGGTATGATGCGTAAATAATTTGTAGCCACAGCTCAACAAAGATTCTAACTCAAGATTTACTGGTTTTTGCATGTTTATACTTTTTAAAAATGTTTCCATTCAAGCCTTTTCTCTGACATTCAAGTTGGTTTTTACACGAAGGGTATGTATTGAGGAAAATTTTATCATTTTTGAGAAAGTATCTCAAGTACTAACATTTTACACTAAAAATTTTTAGTATATCAAGATACCTAGAATCAAGAGGTACTTTATTTTTATATTAGAAAATACGATACCTCTCGGTATCTTTTCAAGGATGGTTAAATTCCTCATAAAGTAAACAGTTTTTTAAGGCAATGTAACATGTCTTTATTTTGTAGTTTTGGGTTGATTTCAGAATCTAGAAAAAGACAAGGGTTGTAAAATGGACTTTATCCTTAATATATACATCACCCATCTTTTGAACGTAAGATGATTTTGAACGTAAGATGAGTGTTTCGTTACCATTGAAAAAAAGACAATGTCACTAATCATTTACTACCTTCATTTTAAAATATATGACGCCGTTGACTTTTCGTATAACATTTTATCATTCATCTTATTCAAAAATTTAGTGGTAATATATAAAAATATAAGTTAAAATTATATTTTGTTTGATTATAAAACAAGTCATAACAAAATAAGTAATATTTATATATATTTTTTGAATAAGATGGATAATCAAACGATATATGAAAAGTCAACGGCATCATACATTTTAAAATGAAGAGAAGCACTATTCATCACAACAAAATAGCAAGCCACAGAACAGAATAATATGGAGTTGAAGGGTACAGAAGGCATGAACAAGAGAAGCCACCGTGTCTAAGGGTGAGTTCTTCGCCCTATTTTTCCAACTCACATCTCTTTTTTCACGCGCACGCTTTTCAAATTGCTAAACGGTGTGTTTTTTATAAAAAGTTTCTATACGAAAGTTGCTTTAAAAAATCATATTAATCCATTTTTCAAAAAAATAAGTAAATACTTAATTAATCATATGTTATTAAGTCGCTCCGTTTTTCGTACGGAGAAAACTTCTTCCCAGCACCAATAAAAAACACACCCTAAGAGTGGTACGAATAAGAAGCATCAGGAAAATGATCGCCACGCTATGATACACATCAAGTTGTATGAACTTCCTAACTAGGGGGCACTTGGACTATATAGCAAGCTAGTGCAAGGAAAAAAAGGAGATGGTCTGCAGACATTGTAGGTGATTTGTTCTGTATATCGCGAAGCTTCGGTCCGCACTCCAGAAGGAAACTCGAGATTCAGACAATTTTATGTGCACAAGATCACAGCCAACGACATCCAGGAGTTCATCAACGACCTGGGTAGTAGGCCAATATAGCACGAATCATATTGTAACCGCACAGGCCAGGCATATGCTGATATGCCTCAGGATATATTCAGGATCCTCGACAGAGGAAATTAAGCAGGTCTGTCGTCTAACCAAACCTAGCTGTTTGAACAATCCCTTTTGTGAAATCTAGAACTCTTGGTTGTCCGAAGGCTGTGTTTGGATATTCAGCAAATAAACTTGTGAATCCTTTTGTAAACCTGACAGTATCGCTTACAATGCTTTTTGCGATCAATTAATGCTGAACCGGCTAGCATGTTGAATCTTAAGAGCAGTGTGTCCTGACCAGGTGGCTTTCCAAAACCTGATAGGGTGAATCCCCTGGATTTGGCGAAACTTCAGCCAAGCCACCATCGTTTACCATTTAGTTTATACGACACAACTAAAATCTGATTTTTAAATTTTGAATTTGGAGTTGAATTTGATTTTTTTATCGTGGTTTATTATTTTTAGCATTTAATTTTAAATCATTAAAAACACATATTTATAAAGTTTTACTAACAAACTTTTTTTTCTGTTGATAAGCCGTTATGACTTATAAGGATAATTGTCTTCTAAATATTTTCTCTAAGGAGATCTTGCCACACTCAAAAAACATTTTCTTTTTGTATTGTGTGGTGCCATCTGTTTTTATTTTAAGCAGGTACCACACAGATCGTGTAGATAATAAGTGATGGGTCGACCAAGATTTTTAGATTGTCTATTTGAAATATGATGAGGTACTAAAAAAACTTTTGACAGCCAAAAGCCTAACATACGGCACGTATAATATCACATAGTTTACACATAATTCGGCAAAATATATAGAAGATACAAAATGGAAAAGTGATAAGAGATATATATATTTGTAGCTCCAACTTGACGAGGGTGCCAACTCTAGGAACGTATCCTATGCACGTAAGGTTTTTCATGTACACACCATGCACACCAACTAATAAATTTTACCAAAAATTTTAGAAAAAAATATACATATAATTTAGTAGTATTACATCTATGTGTAAAGTCTCATCTTCAAATTCATTATATTTAGGGAGCAACAAAAAAGACAAAATTCTGACAGATTTATACCTTAAAACCGTCAGAATTTTTATCTTTTTTATTATGGCTAAAATATGATGAATTTGAGATTAAGGATTTACACATATGTGTAATATTATTGGAAGTAAATATATATTTTAAAAAAATTAATGAAAATTGTTAGTTGATGTACACGGTGTGTATATGAAAAACTTGTGTGCATAGGATATGTTCCCGTCAACCTGACAGGAAACAAAATATAGCAAGCCGAGCTGAAGATTACAGACGGCAAAAAGAGCAAAAGAGATTTGAGCTCAGTTGTGTCCAGGAGTGATACGAATGAGAAGCATCGGGAAATTGGTGTCCGCACTGCATACGCGTCAAGTCGCAAGATGCTCCGGTGCAGCACAAGGCCTCACCAGCAAGCGGAAGCTAAGAAAATTAGTCTTCGGGCATTGCTGGTGATTTTGCCTGTATATTGTGAAGTTTATAGACCTGCGCTCCAGAATGTGCTTTGAGATTCACAGGCACTTTTACGTTCGCAATATCACCACCACTGACAACGCGCACGATATCAACGACCTGCCTAATTGGCACGTAGCACGGATTTTATTGTAATCGCATAGATAGGCGAGCAATCTATTTAGATTCAGTCAATTATTACAGAGGTTTCAGGATGAATGAATACAAATTACAAAATTACAGTTTTACTAAAACAAGAAAACTACTTAAATATTTCCTCAAAGACAGAATTCTATCAATGGTTGATAAAAATCTTCATAACAATTATTTTATGTAGTCTTTGTCTTCATATAACTATGTAGTCTTTGTCTTCATAGAACTAAAAGCAAGATCTCTGGAATCAGTGGGCGATCATTATCGATGGAATTTTGCACATATCACCATCCGCTACACCAGAACTGCTTATCTCTGACGGCCCACTAGTGACAGGCCAAACTGCTCGTCACGATGGCCTTACCTTTGACGGGTCCATCAGGAGACCGTAATAGGTGAGACCTCCAGCCATGGCCCGTCACAGGTATTAGGTCACCTGTGACGGGCCGAAACTGGCACCCGTCAGAGGGACACCTCTGTCCAAGCATCCGACAGAGGTGTCCCTTTGACGGGTGTCAGTTCCGGCCCTTCACAGGTGACCTAATACCTGTGACGGGCCGTTAAGTTTCGTACCGTCAAACATGTTATTCTCTCATCTCAACTGGGCTTCATACCTAACCCGTTTGAGGTGAGTTGAAGCCTATATATACCTCCAACTGCCAACTATTTTCCATCCCAACCCAGTGCACTGTTCACATTTCGGGTGGGACAGGAAGGAGGGCGAATTTTTGCTGAAAATTGGAGGTAAAAAAACTATGGTAATTATTAGTTTGCAACGTATTTTTCGTATTGTGTCTTACACTTGTTATCTTATTGATTGCTAATGAACCGAAGTTGGATGTATGATATTCACCATTCTACCCCAGAGTATAGGGAGGGGGTCTCTGAATTCGTAAATTTTGCGGATAATGATTTGAAAAATAAGATGAGCAAATATATGTTGTGTCCATGTGCGGACTATAAAAATGAGAAGATGTTTGAAGAGAGTTCATGGGTGCATTCTCATCTGATCCGTAGAGCATTCATGGAGTAATATAGATGTTGGAGTAAGCATGGAGAGCAAGAGACACCGAATGTTGCAGCAGATGAAGTGCCGGATGTAGTGAACGACCCAGTAGTTGGAGATGGCATTTTCGTCCCTTCTCCATTAGATGGAGATACCATAGATTTGGACCCTCAAACTCTGTCAGAAATGTTGCGTGATATTGAAGACCCAGATCACAACGAGTGGGATTTTGAGAAGTTTCGTAAGTTGGTGGCAGATTTTGAGATGCCATTGTATCTCGGGTGTAAGCAAAGCACACCAAGTTATCCTTTGTGTTAGAACTCATGAAGCTTAAGGTAAGTAATGGCTGGTCAAATAAGAGTTTCACAGAACTTCTTGAGTTCATGAAGGAGTTGTTGGCAGAGGGGAACCAAATTTCACAGACAACATATGAAACAAAACAAGTCTTATATCCATTGGGTCTGGAGGTAGAAAGAATTCATGCTTATCAGAACGACTGCATATTGTATTATAAACTATATTCTGACTTGAACGTTTATCTTGTTTGTGGGGCTTCTAGATACAAGCGAGACATAACTGCAGATGAAGGTCGTAAGTCAAAGTGGGGTGGCCGAGCAAAAGTGGTGTGGTATCTCCCAATTGTCGACCGCATTAAGAGAATGTTTGCAAATCCTAAGCAAGCTAAGTTGGTACGGTGGCACGCTGAAAAACGGAAGGTCAATAGTAAACTGAGAGACCCAGCAGATTCAGCGCAGTGGAGGATAATCGATAGAGTTTACCCCGAATTCACAAAGGACCCGAGAAACATATGTTTTGCAATGTGTACGAATGACATTAATCCATTTGGTCTTCTGAGCAGTCGTCATAGCACATGGCCAGTTCTTCTTGTGAACTACAACCTTCCTCCCTGGTTGTGCTTCAAGAAGAAGTACATTATACTTGTCATGCTTGTTCAAGGACCGAGATAGCTAGGCAACGATATCGATGGGTTCACTGGACAGATAATCGATGACTTAGAAAGGCTATGGCATGAGGGCATGCGAACATGGGACGCATCTTGGCAGGAGTACTTCAGCCTTCACGTCATGCTGTTTTGCACCATAAACAATTATCCGGCACTTAGAAACTTGTTCGGAGTGTATGAAGGAAACAAGAAGCCGATGGTTGAGGAATTCACGCAAGATGGTCTACATGGATCATAGGAGATTTCTCCCAAGGTTTCACCCTTACAGAAAAATGAGGAAGAATTTCAATGGACACAGAGATCTAGCCAGTCCCCCCTCGGAGCTAACAGGAATGCAGTTGCATGACTTAGTGGGAAAATCACTAATGAATTTGGAAAGAAGAAGAAAGTTGTTGACACAAAAGAGAAGAGCATATGGAAGAAGAAGTCAATATTCTGTAGACTACCGTACTGGGAACATTTGGAGGTCCGCCATTGCATAGATTTGATGCACGTCGAGAAGAATGTATGTGCAAAGGATGGGCTGAACATCCAATGAGATTTGGAGGATATGGATATTCGTGCAGAACTACAACCCATAACAACCGAGTCCGGAGCTGTTTACCTTCCTCCAGCCTGCTACACTCTGTCTAGGGATGAGAAGAAAGATATGCTGACATGCTTGAATGGTATTAAGGTTCCATCTGGTTACTCATCGAGAATTAGTAAGTTTGTTTCAATGGAAGACCTTAAATTGTTTGGAATAAAGCCGCATGACTACCATGTCCTTATCACACAGCTTCTGCCTGTTGCCATCAGGAATATTTTGCCTCCAAAAGTTTGACAAACTCTAATGCGATTGTGCTCCTTCTTCCATGCAATTGGCCTGAAGATCATTGATCCGAAAGGCCTGGATGAACTACAGGAAGAAATTATCACAATGTTTTTGATTTTGTAACAACACATATTTTTTTGCTCATGTCTCAGTTGGCATGGATAGGAGAATGAAAAATCATAATGTTTGGAGTCTTTATTTGGTGGATGAATATGGTGGATGCAGACTTCCAGAGTAGAAGTTTAGCATATGGTAGGTGGATGGCATATTTTGCTAGTCCTCCAGTGTAGAGGAAAAGCAATATATTTAGTGGATAAGTATAGAAGACTTTGATCATGAAAATATGAAAAGGGCACCATTTGACAAAACTCAAAATGATGGCAAGCAGCATATGTGTAAGGTTTATCAATATGATCGACATATGGCTTTGGTAGAAAGAAAACATCAATCAGGAGTATGTAAAGTTATTTTGTTCTTTTTATAAAATTCCCAAGGGTTTCATAGTAAGAGCAAGGTTCTTATCATCAGGCAGTCTCTCATTCATCAATTACTTAGATAACATGTGATCCTAAGAATATGGTTCACAAGTGACAAGTGATTATCTCTTTATAAAGAGTATGTAAGTCATTTTCAAGAAAGTCATATAGTCCAGTTGGTCATATCAATACTCATTTTAATTCTTGAGTTAAGGGAGCAATTAGGAATTGCCACGAGTAAGGTGGAGATGGGGGGCCACAAGGTCGGTTCGGCCGAACCATTGGTTCAGTCGACCCGTGGGTCCTACCAATCTCACCATCTCTCTCTACAAGCTTACAGGTGGGCCCCTATGGCGATTAGGGATGGTTTAGCCCCACTCTAGGTCGGTTTTGCCTGTCAGGTGGGCCCTCCAATCCGTATACTCACGTATGATTGGCTGGAGGTTTAATTTGCCGCATGGCGGGTGTATTTCATCCATAAATGACCTCCATACATATATTTAGCAAAGCTAGTGGAAATGGTTAGTAATAAACTCCTACCACTAGATTTTGATATTATATTTGACATCTTTTATGTAGGAGTTGACGATTAAAATTTGCACTTAACAACCGTCAGCATAGCCAACTGCCAGCAGGTGTCCTTGGGGACTCCGCTAAAGATTCCTCTGCTCGACGAGAAGGCCCAGCGCTCTTATCTTGTTGTGCTGTTGTAGCCACGATCATAGTCTTGACTTTGTTGAGCATTGAGGTCATGTTGTCCGGGCTGCATCAATGAGGGTATTAATCAGCGTAACTGCTCCCACGGTGTTCTGCTGAGGCGTAGTGAAGATGTTGGTATCATCTATACGGGTTTGAATGATGTTATTGTGAGCAACGCGGCCGCTTCTAATCAGATCTCGTTGTCTTCGCTTGCGCTCTTTCTCTTCTTTGTGTAGACGCTCCTGTTCTATTCTTGGTCGCTCCTTGTCCCTCGCAATGCTGGCTTGTTCGTCTTCGTCCATAGCGCCCGCCATGAAAACTCTGAAGAAGAGCGGAGTATAATCGTCATCGAACTCAGAGCTATTGATGCTTTCGGTGTCGAACTTGGTGCAGTCGTTCAAGTAGCTGAAATCATTAACGATCTCCATAACACTACAAGAATCGAGTGGCTGGATCAGGACTCCCACCTCCCTAGATCCGGAATCGGACAAAGCAAAATCGTGCTCTAACAGAACCGCAGGGGGAGACTGATCTAGATTCGAATGTCGCAGCAAAGAGCGGAGTTAGGCTCATGGCGATCTAAGGATAATTCGTCGTTGTGTTGTTGGAGAGGACACGAAGATGAGTTGACGTTGACGATTCCCCCGAGTGGTTTGAAGCTGACTTGGAGGTGTAAACTTCTGAATAGATCTCAGCAGCATTCAGGAGACCGAACGATGCCGAGACAACATGGTCTCTTCCCGACTGGTTTGAATCTAAGTCAAGAAGAAAAATCTTGCCGAAGTTGTCAGTGACAAAATCGAGGCTGCCAAAGCAGTAGGCCTGCCCTGGAGGGAAGGCAAAGTCGTCGGCTCCCGATGTTGATCCTATCGAACTTGTTAGTGAAAAACTCGACGCAACCCCTACCTAGCGTCTCAACTGTCAATCCTAAAAATCGGCAATAAGAAAAGGGGGTAACGTACGAGATCTAAAGTGGATGAGTAAAGGGATAAAGGTTTAGACAAATTCAGACCTTCTCAGTGAGAAGTAATAGCCTACTCCTATTTCGGGGATTAAATCCATCAGGTGTATATTGATCTGACGATCGAGTTGTGATTATGCCCTTTGGGGGGCTTCCTGTCCTCCTTATATAGGTTTGGGGGTAGGGTTACAAGGAGAAAAACCTAGTCGGACATGACATAGATTTCCTTAGCTCTTTACATAATCATATCTAACCAAGACTATGGGTTTTACCGTAGAAAACAAGATAAGGTAACTCCCAAGTTCTAATCTATTACATAATGTATAGACATGGTCCACCTTCTATCTTTAGTCGGATAAACTGTCCATGTGGATATACGGTATCCATAATCTCTACAAGGAGAAAAGAAATTAATAGAGATCAAGCTTAGTATATGTCTCAGTTTGATATGACTAGGAGGCATCAGGAAAAAAATAACCATGAAATCTTGTAGTTTCAGCTGGATGATTTGTTGATCTGACACAAGGCAAGCTGTGGAGGGCACAATATTTCCATGACTTGTATTCAGGAGTTTGTCATGGCCAAGTAATGACCACAAGATTTAGGGTGTGTTCTTTTGGGTGTGTTGGGAAGAAATTCTCTCCGCACGAAAAACGGAGCGACTCATTAGCACATGATTAATTAAGTATTTACTAATTTTTTTTGAAAAATGGATTAATATGATTTTTTAAAACAACTTTCGTATAAAAACTTTTTGCAAAAAACACACCGTTTAGCAGTTTGAAAAACGTGCGTGCGAAAAAAGAGAGATATGAGTTGAAAAAGTAGGGTGAAGAACTCACCCTTACAGCTGTGGAGGATGGAGGCTTGGGTCTTGAACCTCTCAGCCAAGTGTGAAGGAGTCAGGGCGTACAGGGGACGAAGTGTATGCCATGTACGTGGGCCTGCTCAATGCATATGTAGAACGGCCTAGCCGCCTACATTCTAGTACTACGAATCTGAACGGAGGCCTCCGTCCAGATTCATAGTACTATATATCACAAAAATTACAAAAATTAAATAGTGAATAATACATATGCAAGGACACATGAAGAATGTTTTGTTTTTGTTTCTCCATATGCAAAACGAATTTATATTTGCATGTTTGTGTAGTGACTTGTATCATCACAATCTGTCGTATCAAATTTTGATCAACATTTATGCAACTATATATTTAGGTGATGGTGTGCTAGCTAGTTTGGAATGAAAGAAATGTGCACATTTTCATGGTGGAAATGAAAATGGTGGTGGAGTTGTTCTGTGTAGTCAAGGATGAAATCGGCATATGAAGGAGGCCGGGCTCTTTCATGAAGTGATCTCCTGAAGTAGAGGATAATAGCAATTATCGGTATCTGCTGTAGAGGCTTGTAATTAGTTTTGGATTGTAACCCTTAAGGTCATCTCATGAGTCGACTTCCCAGTTTCAGCAGCCTACTGCAAATGTTGTCATCTTCCTTTTTGTTTCTATTTGATCTTAGTAAAATTAGTTGGCCAACCTTGTGGAAAATGAATTCAATACCCCAGAATAGTTTCTGTGTGAGTTTGGATGGGCAATTTCTTCTCCCAAAGACAAAACAAATTCGCTATCTCTCTAAATGCACAAATGAGTACTAACTTTGGATATAAATGGAATCTTCAGAGAAATTGCCGAGAGTGAATTACAAATGTTGATGAACTTGCCAGATATGGACTAATGGCATGAGAAATTCCGGAGATTGATTATACCAAGCTCCCCTAAACTTTTTTTCCCAATTTACAAGGCAAGTCTTAGTAATTGACCTATCCATCTCCCTTTTATTGAGAGGTCCTATCCATCTCCTAGTAGTACGTACTCCTACATATACCACCTAATCTTTTTACGTTATGGATGCATACGGGCAGGCCCGTAGACCTACTTTAGGTCATTTTCGAGGACCAGCCCACGAGTTGGCATGCTTAAATGACATGCACCCTTATTTTAGCATGCATGCAGCAGCTTTTGCCATCACACCAACAAATTCTAACGACAGCAATCCAACAAAACTTTGGAACAGCAAGGGGGGAGACAGACAGAAATGGATATATATATGAGGCATCAGGGAATATGTGAAGAAATGATCTGATCGCACTGGTCAGAGATATACTCTCTCCATTTCAAAATATAAGGCACAACCACCCTTAACCCAAAGACCAAGAAACTATTATTATCACCTCCTATTTTGGATCACCCTAATAAATATAATGCATGCACCCAATAGAATTAGAGATCTTGAAGGTGGAGGATTTAAAAAATAATAATTTAATGGAGAGCAGGTACTAGTTAATTGCATGCATGTATGCACGCCTTATAATATGAAACATCTAAAAAAAGTAGTTGTGCCTTATATTATGGAATGGAGAGAGTATCTCAGGAGGCTCCGCACCAAACAGAGCAAGAGTTTCCCAATTCAGGGCAGCCTCGTTTATGCTTATGTTTATGCTTATCAGTCAAAATTTAAATTTAACTTTAAATTTAAAGTTGATTTTGACGTTTGTTTATCGTAGTTTATTTTTTAACCTTTGCTTTTAGATCGTTAAGAACACGTATGTAAAAGTTTTATTCATAAATTATTTTTCATTTGCAAATATGTTGTTTTCTTTTTTCTTCGTTATGCCAAACGATGAGACTATGTTTCTCCATCCATGTTGACAGCTGATAGAAACCAAGTTCTTGCACCGCGTGCCACATCAATACTGATTGTTTAGCCTGTGCGTGTACCTATGACACTTAAGGCTATATTTGAGAGAAGAGAAAAAAGGAAGATTGAGAATATACGTAAAACGAGATGAGTCATTAACGCATGATAAATTAAGTATTAACTATTTTAAATTTGAAAATATGATTTTTTAAAGCAACTTTCCTATAAAAATTTTTACAAAATCATATCATTTAGTAGTTTAAAAGACGTGCACATAAAATTCTCTGAATGTTCAGCTGCCAAAAACACAGCCTTAAGAACAAGATCAATAACACAGTTGGCAGTTGACTATACTTATCTCTATGCCATTTTAGAGCTTATATTAAAATCAACTAGTACAATATAGATTATATGTTGGACTGGCTATATCTCATCAATCAAATAATTAACTGTGCATGCATATATTAAAGTGTACGATCAAAAGTGAACACTATCCTTGTGACCATTTGTGCGTGATATGCACATGAGCCTGGAAAAAGAAAGCCACGGTTCGTTCATGTGTTCAGAAATCATATGTTCAGAAAACGAACACGGAATCGCTGAAATCAAAACCCAAACCGAATGAATCAAGAACTAGAAAAGACGAGCAAGCGGCGGGCGGCGGCAGCGAACGAGCTGAGATCAAAACTGACTGCTCCTTACATACTGTTTTATTCATGTGCATTCACCGGGACTGTAGATCGATCCAAACGCCACGGTCGGCCAGATGAATCTGGAGCGGCTATCGCTAGCGCCAGAATAGTCGCCGGCTTCCCTCTCTCTACGATTCTCTCCCTTCAGCTAGGATTTGGGAATCTAAAATATTTTGGAGTTTGTTGAATTATGTTATTGTACCTGCTCTATGTTGAATTATGTTATTGTATCTGCTCTAAGGATCTAGTGTCCAACGTAACTCACATTAAGACAATCTTCCAAAGATATAAGGCGATGATTTTTTTTAAAAAAACAAATTGGGATTGTGTGAGTGTTCAGTATCTCACACGGTGGTTGGTATGGTTCGTCAGAAAGAAATACAAATATGAGGTCCTTGTAGAGATGAGCTTAATTCAAATATGAGGGAAGATGGCATTGATGGGAAAGATCAACGTTCTAAGACTTTGTTGAGGGGAATTTCAATAGGTCCTAGCTAATTGAACCATTTGCTGCTCTGACTCTTGAAAATCTTCGGCTGAATGATGATGCAGCTAGCTGCTTTTCAACACATGAATATTCAGAAGTCAGCTCATACACATATACATGTTTTCTAGCCAGCGGTGGAGACAGCTCGCAGGTCAGGCGGCCGCCTGAGCTTCACAGTTGCTGTCTCTATTGTCGTTAGCCGTCAACGTGTATAAAAATCAGTCAGTCATCAGAAAACGGTACTAATTGCTTAGACTTTACGGTGATGCTGGCTCCGCAATTGTTTCTAGCAGTATAGATGAATAAGAATGTATTGCAATTAAAAGTTAAGTCCAACAACATATGTGGAGTGGAGCTTTACCACCTGCATGAAGTAATATTTTCTTAAGAGTGCTGAATGTGACATACATGAGGCAATTTTTTCTCCTCCATTTTCATTCTTTGTTTTTTAATCTATTTTGGATAGCCTTTGTATTATTTTGGATAATGACACTATGTCTTCTCCATAAAGGATAAATATGTGATGATGTTGGTGCAGGCCCATGCTTCAGCATATTTGCACAAATGCAAGAACTTCCTCACTAATATGAATTTAAAGCATCTGAAGAGCTAAAGATCCGCAGAACACATTGCAATGAATCACGTCATTTTTTTGCCACCACATGTAGGAACTTGAAAGGGACAACAAATAAGAATGGAAGAACAGAAAAGCGAAATAAAATCACAGGGTCTCGGCCTCTCGGGTGGTGTATCGTAGCGTGATATGAACAGGTGGCATCTTGCAAGATCAGTGACAATGTGATCTGATAGTCATAGTCCAAATTTTGTGTTCGGGGATATATTCCATTCATGATTTTCTTATCAAGTCCCTCCAAGAAATACAGATGCTATAAATATGTGATGAAGTTGGTGCAGGCACATGCTTCAGCATATTTGCACAAATGCAAGGACTTCCTCACCGAGACGAATTTAAAGCATTTGAAGAGCTAGAGATACGTAGAACACATTGTAATAAATCGCGTCAAGTTTTTGTCACGACATATAGGAACTTGAAAGGGACAAACGATGAGAATGGAGGAACAGAGGAGAGAAAAAAAAATCACAGGGTCTCATGGTATGAACAGGAGGCATCACGGAAGATCAGTGACAATGTAGTCTGATAAGCATAATCCAAGTTTTGTGTTTGGGGGCCTCCATTCATGATTTTCTTAGCAAGTACTTCCAAGAAAATACAGACGCTGACCAGACTTTCAAATTTCGATGAAACATGTTTTGTGCTTGTAGATTTCATCAAAACTTCAGCCAGTCAACATGGAACCCATAACGCATTAAAGCTAGTATTCTCCACATTTGATTGTCACACTTAAATATTTGCAAAAGGGAGAGATTCCCATGTTCCAACTTTTGTGATTCAAATCACCCTGCTGAAACCATTTTTTCCTTTGATATGCACCCGTCAACGGGGGCTGTTTTAATCTCATAATTGTTGTTAATTAATGTTAAGATAATTATTGTTTCGCCAAGCATAAGCCTATTGATCAAGCTAGGCAACAATTTAACACATCAAGCAGTTGAGAAGCTGCAGAAGAGCTCCTAAGAGCTATGACTGGTATCGTGTAATAATAAACTTTTAAAGAAATTGTGTCATGTATATGAATCCCCTATTACAAAGCAAAAGCAAGATACTTGAATAAGAAATATTTAATGCAATATGGAGGTGGGATTTTAAGGGTACGAAAACAAAAATTACTCAACATGTAATATTTAAATAGTGATACTTATAGTGTGATGTTTAGATCACTGACTCGGATAGAGCAGAGTAGAGTTAAAAAAGAAAGACCAACTCAACTTAATGGACCTTGATAGTAAAACAAAGTGTCAAGAATTGTTGTCTAGAGAAATGTTCATTTGTCTAGGTATTGGGATATTTCTCGGCGCAAAATAAAAATTCCACCACCTAAAACATTGGGCCACATCATCAACTCTTTCTGCTAACCACATTAACTAAAGTACCTGAAGGTTAATACACCAGAAGAGATACGCATCCACCAACCACCCGTTCATGTAAACTGCGACAATAAAGTACAGCATTTGGATTTTTGCTTCTGTAACTCTTTTATACCACTTCTTTGAGTATGCAACTGTTCACTCCACAATAGATCACTACAAGAGGTCATAGCAACTGGGTGATACATACAACAAAAAAGGAAGGAAGGTGAGGAGAGAATGTGAAGGAGTTTTAGGAACATGAGGCATGAGAAAGAAAGTGAACACCTGCTGTGATGGCCTCAGACTGTCATTGACACGTGCGGACAGGGTTTGAGTGACCTACTCTAGTGTGATTTTTGAACTTCCTATGGTGTCTTCGTGCCTAGTAGTACATGCTAGCTATTAGCTATGATATGAAGTCCTATTGTCTATCATTCGTGAATGGTTGATATCTCCAACAAACACAAAATAAATAATTATCATTAAGCTTATTCGATCATAAAAGAGAGATTTATTATTATATGCTTTGTTCTAGGACAACCCATAAGAAGAAAAACGGGGCTTAATTTACATGGATGAAATACAATCGCTCCCATCTTTGTAATTTTGGCACTTCATCGCCACTTAAAACACAATCACACCAACTCTTATGTATAATTGGCATGTACCTAGTAGAGAATTGTAGAGCTGGAAACTCCAAAGCTCGATATCAACTCATATGAATTCAATGGACATCAAATTTGTATGGAGTAAATTGCATCTTGGTCCTAGTTTTCTTACTTATATTGCACATGGGCTACATGCTAGCACATATTTTCACTTTAGACCATATGTTGTTACCAAAACTTTCACCATGAACTAGGAGCTCACATATCAGCTTGGAAGTTTCTCTCTGATCTCTCTGGTCTTCACCGATGGGCATGTAGCGCATCTATCCAATCTTGACTTGTCAGCGACCTGTGCAGGTGGAGGTAGTGCTCGTTTTGCATGGGGCTGACGTAAATCGAGGTCCAATATCTTTAGCTAGATCGAGTATAGGTGGAGCTTGATTTCTCGAACATCATCGATGACTCTACGTTTCGAGCATTCGATCTTAAGGGGTCATCTCGTGCTCACTCCTCATCTTCCAGCGTTTTGCTGGCAACGGCACCCTTCCATCCCATGCTTCGTGCCTAGCCAGTCTACTAAGGGAGGTCCTCTTCGAGGGCAATGAACACGTTGCTGATCAACGCTCCTAGCACTCATGCAGTCCGTGCATGGAGAAGTTGTGACTTATGAACAAGAGACATCCATTATTGCTGTTATTAGAAAAGAAAAGAACTCGTCGGTGTGGTACCTAATCAAGCTCTAGGTGAAGTAAATAGAAAGAAGAATGGCTTACGCGTGGGACCACCAATCCAAAGTACAAAGATTGATAACAAAACCTTGATTCAAAGTAAAAGGAGCTGTCCATGCATAGTCTAATGTGCAACTTAGATTAAAAAAACACTAGTCCAAAATGTAATTCCCTCATAATATTTTTATCAACTTTCTACTGGGGTCTGTGGGCTGTGGGCCTGTGGCCGGTGGCCTTGTAAATCGTGGCACCATGCATCCGCGAATCTGCCGTCCGTTACGTGATCGGACGGGTGGGAGAATCTGCGAATCTCGCCGCGATTCCCCTTCCGCTAGCCGCCCGCCCGTCGTCGTCGCCGGCGCCGCCGCCGCCGACGACGACGACGACGACCAGCGGCCGCCTGTCCCGGTCTCCCCGCTCAAGCCGTCCCATGCGTGCGCTCGCCCGGGGCGCCGCCGCCTCGCTCCTCCGGGCGGCGGCCGCTGCGCCGTGCCGTCCGCGCCCGGTGCAGCGCCGGCTCCCCGACGCCGACCGCCTCCTCGCCAAGGTCCGGGTGCTCCCTGTCCCTCCCGCCCCATTCCTCTTTTTATCCTTCTTGGGATCGGATGCCCCTGGGCGAGTTACGTTGGGGTAGCCCGTGCGGCGATCACTTGCAGGTTTAGGCTTTTAGCGGCGGTTTAAGGCAGCGATTCCATTAGGCGAAGGCTTAAACGCCATTTTGTGTGTAGCTTTTATCTATGGCGCAAATTAGTGGTAGTCTAAAGATTTTGGAGAGATGGTTGTGAGTATGGTTCACTTGCTTAGATACGGAAAGATGCAGGTAAGTAAATTAGGATCACATTTGCCGTGAGTATCTATACTACTGTACGCGAAATCGTTGCTGATGATGTTTTTTAGCAATGTTTGTTCGGGGATTGATCTTAAGCTGCATTATGTTTGGCTTTGCTTGAGTGAAAGGATATAACCAGAACGCTGTGAATTACCCATGAATTTTTAGTAAATATTTTTCTTTAAGCAGGACAGAGACTGTCAATACACAATATTGTTCATGTGAATGGTGATTTCTGCGCTACCTTGAACAGGAGAAGTTGAACTAGAGGATACAAGTACACAGTTAGAAGATATTTTAGTCTGTGAATCAGTCATTAGGCAGTCAGCTAGAACTGCAAAATCTAGTTGGATGAATGTTGACAGATGATTGTCTTCAGGGGAAAAAAAATCCCTTTTCTTTCACATTGCATGATGTTGCATTGTGTAATGTTCAAATGTGGATAACATGAACAACAAATATTGGTTATCTGAATCTACATCATGTTTGAAACTTCAACATTGCTTATGTTTTCACCCTACTTAATATTCTCTGTTCTGTCTTATGGTGTCTAGCAGATGATGTAATTCTCTGCTAACCTATCTCATATTCAAGGGAAATGCTGCCCTTTTCTGCGATTAAAGAACTTTTTTGTTGTCAATCATGGTTGTAACCCTAACTCTTTGTGTTTCTCTAAATAGAAATTGGGTCCTCCTTTGTAAAAAAAAAAAAAAAAAGGAAGAAGAAGAAAGAAAGATTGCTTATGTTTTGTTGGTTGTGGCTGTTTCGGTGTTAAGTTTGATCTTCCACTTGATTCAAGACTGCCAGCTTTGTGTGTCTGCTTTAGCTAACTTAGAACCTGCTTCATATTAATATAGTCCTTTTCAGAATTCACCTTCTGGCTGCTGCGTTTAAGTCCCTGCTTTTATGATCCATTAAATCTATTTTATCTGTATTTGTGTAACTTCAAGATCTTGTTACATCGATCAGAGCAACTGGTTTTGAACCCACTTTTCTAACTAGATGACGTGTTTTATCTGCAGAATATTCCAGCTGTCTGTTTCAGTAGATATTCTACTCTTGTAACTCCATCAGATGAGGTTCTTGTCCCACCAGAACTACTATCGAGAAGAACTGTTGGGACACCAGAGAGGAAAATAGGTGCCATCTTGATTTTATCCTTCTTTTCAACCTTTGTGTGTTAATACTTAAATGGTCATCTTACATACTTGCACAGTTGCACAGTAGCTGCAAAAGGGCCCTCTCATCATATATTTACAGAAAGGGTAGAGTGGTTAACTGGTTATATGTTTTTCCTAATCATTATTCTGAGGTCCTAAACACTACAATCCAAACAAACTTTTGTGTTAAAATAAAACTTTGGTGTCACTTGTGAACTAATGAAAAGAATGTGACCAGAGGATACCAGATTTTCAATTTTGAAATGGAAACTTTTTAATATTCTTTCTCTTAAAGCGAGGAATAGTGGCTTCTCCAAAAAATATATATAAATATAGCTTCTCCAATCTTTTATATATTCATATGGTACACCCATCATCTTTTCTTTTTCTTTTTTGCTAGGTATTGTAATGTGGTTTTTATGTTTTTATGTTGTAGGCCAATATGAAGACCTGGTAGCTAGAATAACAAACTTCCACAATGAGGATAAGGGGTACGTGGTGTTGGATGGTGATGTATTTGATGTTCCAATCAGGAAGGACATTGTTCATCGAGTTGTACGTTGGCAACTTGCTAAACGGCAACAGGTGTGCCTATAAGATTTCTCCAAAAATACTCAATAGTGTTCAGTTCATATATTCTTTTATTTAGGGTGCTTTTTTTGTCTCTTAAATGATTGCTCAATGGTGAACAGAGTATGCATAATTTGGAAAATCAGTTCCTTGCACAATATTTTCTTTTCTTTTTCTTGGAACACTGTTTGTTCTTTTTAGAGTCCCTGCTTTCTTGCTATGGCTGGTAATTAATGACAGAAATAATTGGATTCTTGCCTCATGTTTTAATGGTCCAATACTCCAATATGAGCATCCATTATCATGACTCCAATATAATATTAATCATAACTGTAATCCATAGTTCAACTTAGATTTTCCTGCTTTCTATTGCTGCCTCACCATTATGTTTTATTTTCTTACTTTAGTGTGCATAGCTAATGCTTGGTCTGTCAAAAGAATGTGACTGACTTGCTTATTTCCTTTCTGTACAATGGGATACTGATAGTCCTATATCCATGTGAGCGTTGTTATGTTAGATCATTTGTTGCATGACAGGGTATGTGGAAAATTCTCACAAGTACATGCTGCATATTTGACTACTTGAATAAGATATCAATCTGGTGAAGCATAATCTCTTTGTTCTTTTTTTATCCTGACGTTGTCATACTGCAATTATGGCAATGCCATTATACTAAGTGATGATAAATAATAGTTAGGTTAATGCCATGTGAATATGTCCAGAACATAAAATCTTCAAAAGATGACTCAAATGTAGAAAGAATCAGCTGCAAAATTTAGTTATTGTTTTATATTATTTTCACAGTATATTATGCTTCACAACATTTTGAATAGTTCCATGCACCTGCTGTCTTGAACAGGGGACACACTCAACTAAAACTATTAGTGAAGTAAGTGGCACAGGAAGAAAGCCTTACAAGCAAAAAGGAACTGGAAGAGCACGTCATGGAACATTGCGTGGTCCCCAGGTTCGAACACTACTTATTAGATTCATATAAATTTACTGAAGGTTAGTTTTGCATCTTCCGTAATATCTAGTTGGAGTTTATTAAACTAATGTAAACCAAAATGATACAGTTTCGCGGTGGTGCAACTATGCATGGACCTAAACCACGAAGCCATGCAATCAAGTTGCAAAAGAAGGTCCGTCGTCTGGGGCTGAAGATAGCCTTGTCTGCACGGACTGCTGAAGGGAAGGTATAGACATGTGCACTTTGTGTTCATATAAGTCACTTTATTATAGTTGTGTTTTCCACCTTATTTCCTTATATAAAAGGGCCAACTAATCTGTATTCCGGAAGCATGCTTGCAATCTCACTTATCACATACAACTCAGAATGCATATTTTGCTATCTCCTTTATTTGATCTATCGGTAAAACTAAGGATTATAATGTTAGTTCACATTATACTGGTGGAGTAATCGTCTGAGGTCTTGGGTTTTATTGTTCCTTTACCTTTGTTCAGGAAGACATGACATCACTTATATCATGCAGAAGTTTGTTGCTAGCCTTCCTAAAAGGGCGACTGAAAATTTTATTCACAAAGAACATAACTCACATTTTATTATGCAATGTATCCATTACACTCAAAATTATTCATTCATTTTGGTACCCATAACGGTTCATACTCCTGTTTTCCATCTTGGAGATGTTTGTTAGTCAAGTTTTCTGAACTCCAAGTATTGGGCAAGTTTTGGATGTCATGAGTCAGGACTGCATTTCTTAGTCTGTAATGTGAAATGCTGGGCAACGCTCAAGCAGACTCATTAATACAAATGATTGTTAAATACATGAGCATGCTTGTCTGCACCATACCAGTTCATTTATCCCTGTTTTGAATTGCCCAACGAAATTTTGATATGTGAATATTTTGTGATTTCATACATAGCTTTTGGTCTTCGAGGACTTGGAAGTTCCTAGCCACAAGACGAAGAACGTTGTGAGCTATATAAGCCAGATGGAGGACACAAAGAAAGTGTTACTCGTTGATGGAGGCGATATCGATAAAAAGCTAAAGCTGGCTACTCAAAATCTCCACTACGTGAATGTGCTTCCTTCAATTGTAAGTGACTGTCTAGCATTTTGTATATCTTTTTTTTTTAAGACAAGACGCTGAGCAAAGTCTCTGCTTCGCCTCTAATTTTCTTCCCAAGTCCCAAGAGGACATAAAACATATCATGAGAATGTTTTTTTTTCATGCAGGGGTTCAACGTTTACAGCATCCTCCAGCATGACACCCTCGTAATGACTCGCGATGCTGTGAATAGGATTGTTGAGCGAATGCATACCCCCATCAACCGCTAGCACCTTTTATGGCAATATTAATCGGTACACTGCTTTTTGATTCCTCCAAGCTCAAACCTGACCTACTCAACAATATCTTCAAGTCTCTTGTTCTCGATGGCTTTTCCTCCTATGATCTATCCATAGAAACTGCTCATTTTGCATTCCAGAAGGATAGATGCCAGCAGTGGTGGTGCTCATGGAAGCATGCATTTCCTGGGATCACAATAAATCGATTTAGGGGATCCTGAGTTCTTTCCTTCATGTATCCATATACAATTCTGATTGGTAAAACAATTGAGAATCCGAATGTCGAACTGCATGTCGAAAATATTGTCCCAGATTTAGATTTTTGAAGCTACATTACCTGGTGGCAGGTGGCTGAAGGTGGGTGGGGGTTGGGTGGCAGACTGGCAGTCAGCACGAGATGGTGCAGTTGGCGGCAGCGGGAAGATGTTCTGCCGCTACCAGCATGTCCGGTGCAGCAGAGCAGCTCGTGTCTATATTACTATATAGCGTGAAGTCTGGTGCGTTGTACCATCTGATGTACAAATATTGTTCAGACATTAGGTTGTCAACTTCTTAAAATCATTGTACCATTGTTGGAGGCCTGAATTTGGTGTCCTAGCTCCTAGCAAATACGGCCGCTAAACCAGAGTAATGAAAAATAAATTATTCAATGCCGAAAATGTGATCTGATTAAAAGGAAAAAGTCTAATCCCCCCCCTCTAAAACTTAACCCCCTGAATATTCTAGTGGTTTAAATAACCCCTAGAGTGATTTTGCTATATATATGATGATGACGTGGGTTTTGACCATGTGGAATGGAGGGTACAGTGAAATGGCGATAGAGTCGGTTAACTATTTATTTTCATAAGTGGAACGGGTTGAGAATAATATACATTCTTCCCATAACATTATATATGTCGTGACCTTGGATCACGGACAATCTTGGGGATAGGCAGGAAAATATAAGTTTCTCACCTATCCTGAGAGAGCTTGAAATGTAAATGTCAATTATGTAGTGTGGCGTTTTTACTATTGATTATGTCTTTATTGGCTACAAGATTAGAGCCGGCTTATATAACCTGCACAGATGCACGCGAGATTACATCAATACACCTGAGAGCACATGTAAAGTTACTATAATGCTCTCGTAAAGTATGTAACCCTAAAGGTACAATAGTACATTTGTGTGGCCTCTAATGTTTTTTTTGCCAGTTTGCAGGAGTGGTTGGTGTAGTCCCGACGGTATCTTCCCAAGGCATATTTCTTGCTTGATGACATATCCTTCAAGCTTTGCCCGTCTTGGTTGGACAGTCTTTTTCTCCTGTCATGGACTCGAACACTTAATTAGTGTTTTCCTACCATAAGTAAAAACCATCTCGATAAGTAACAGCAAGTCGAAGAGATGCCATAAGTAAAAACCATCTCGATAAATAAAAGCAAATCGAAGAGATGCCATAAGTAAAAATCATTTTGGTTAGCCATGATAAGTCGAAATGTGTTTGTCATGAGTAAAAACTGTCTTAACTTAGGATTAAAGGTGTGTTTAGATTGAATAGAAAGATGGTGTTTATCCCTGCTACAACAATATATATTACATTTAAGATAAAAAAGAAAACATGGATTGGTAAACTCTATAATATAGAAAAAAAATCTCCACAAATAGGTAGTGACTTCTGTGGAGCATTCAGGTAAATAAGTCATTATGCAAACAGATGGTATAAACAAAGTCAAAAAACAGAACCAAGAAATTGTGCATTCATAATTAGATGGTGCAAACCTAAAGTAAGTAGTATTGACTATTTACTTATATTTTCTTACTACTTTTAACCATATAAGTTATAACATAACATCTTAATAAAAGTTATAACATGGTATCCTGATAAGACATATTACGTTTACTAAGTTCTAAATATACCATCGCGCTGTACGTTATTATAACTTTATATGTCTTTTTAACAATACCTACAACCTTCACACATGCTTTTTACTCGGACTACCAAAAATTTATATTGTCTTCACTATCTTAAATAAAATCATTTCTAGACACTACATTCACTAAATAAACTCATTCTACTCATTAAATTCATATTACTACCTGTCAATTTTGTCATGAACCATCCAGTTTCAACTTCTCGCGAAAAGAGACCCACGCCCCCCCCCCCCCCCCCCCCCCCCTCCTAATTACGGGAGGCAACCGAAAATTAACCCCCTCCCGCTTCCGCTTCCCCTCCCCCATTTCTGCCCCACCCCCGCACGAGCGCACGCACGTGCGCCTCCTCCCCACGCGCGGATGCGCACGTGCCACCTCCCCCCGCCACCGCCACCGCCGCCGCCATGGCCGACTCCGGCGAGCCCCCTCCCCCTCTCTGCCCCCTCTGCGGCCACCCCACCGCCTCATCCTCGCCGTCGCCGTCCCTGTCGGCCTCGGCTGGGACGGCGAGGCCGCCGCTGAAGAGGAAGGCGCCGCCCGAGGCGCCACCCGCGGTGGTGCGGGTGGAGATCGGCGACGAGGCCGCGGCGCTGCGGGAGGCGCTGGCGCGGCAGCACGGCGCCCTCGGGGACCTCCAGGCGGAGCTCGACGCGGAGCGCGGCGCGGCAGCGGGCGCCGCCAGCGAGGCCATGACCATGATCCTTAGGCTGCAGCGGGAGAAGGCCGAGGCGATGATGGAGGCGAGGCAGTTCAGGCGGTACGCCGAGGAGAAGATGTCCCACGACGCCGCCGAGCTCGCCGCGCTCGAGGATGTCCTCGCCAAGCGCGACGCCGCCCTCCGCGCGCTCCAGTCGTCCTCCTCCCGCGGCGGCGGCGGCCGCAGCGGCCGCGCCACCCCGTCGGTCCCCGGCTCCTCCCCGCTCGTCTGCTCCTCGCCGCACCACTACCCGTCCACGCCGACGCCCGCTTCCGCCGCGGCGGCCGCGAACTACCCGCCGCTGCGGTGCTTCATCGACCACCCGCCGACGGCGTCCGAGGCCGACGCGCTCGACGCGCAGACCCCGCGCGAGCACCTCACCCGCCTCGCTCACCGCGTCCACATGCTCGAGCGCGGGGTCCACCCGACGGCGACCACCACCACCACCACCACCCCCATCATCCGCGTCGCGCCGGGCTCCGCCTTCCCGCGCCCCACGCGCGCCTACTCCGACGCCGACAGCCTCGACTTCTGCGACGGCGAGTACTTCCCCGACGACGTCGACTGCGGCGCCAGCGACCGCGTCTACACCGTCGACGCCATCCACGGCCGCCCACTGGCCGTACCTGAGGGCTCGTGCACACCGACCGGGAGCTCATGCTGCGGCGGCGGCGCGCCGTGGGCAGAGGACGAGGAGATGCGCCGGCTCAGCGCGCGCCTCCAGGCGCTGGAGGCCGACAGGGAGACCATGCGCCAGGCCATCGTCTCCATGGGCGCCGAGAAGGCGCAGGTCGTGCTGCTCAAGGAGATCGCGCAGCAGCTCTGCAAGGAGGCCACGTCGCCGCTGCCGCCGCCGGCGGTGACCGTGGGCCACCACCTCTACAAG
Source organism: Oryza officinalis (assembly GCA_008326285.1). Lineage (NCBI taxonomy): Eukaryota > Viridiplantae > Streptophyta > Magnoliopsida > Poales > Poaceae > Oryza > Oryza officinalis. Next base: position 27,532,774 of record BDMV01000012.1, read on the forward strand.
GGCGCCTCCGCGCCGCCGGCCGTCACCGTCAAGGTGCGGCCGCCGAAGCCGCCGGTGGTCATGCACAGGAGGGTGATCGACGCGCCGCCGGTTGCGAAGACGTCCTACGTTGCTACAGTGGCCAAGGTAATTACTACCTCTGTTTCATATTATAAATCATTTTGACTTTTTCCTAGTCAAATATTTTTTTAAGTTTCACCAAATTTATATAAAAATATAACAAACTTCTAGCAAGGTAATTAATGGTCAAGATTTCTAGCCACATTGTTAAGCATGTTAGTTGGGGTTGGGAAAAGCTAACTACGTCGTTGTGCCATTAGCCATTACAATGTTCTAAGCATTTCCTGGATCAGGAAGTTCAGAAGTACAGATAATCAAGATTTCTATTCAATTTGTTGAGCATATTAATTGATTGAGAGGTTGGAAAAGCTAAACTATTGCATCGTGCAATTAGCCATAGTACAATGCTCTATTACGTATTAAGCAAATGAGCATAGTAAGCAGAAACACTTTCCAGAATCAGAAGTTCAGAATAGTTTGTCGAAGAGAACGGGAGCAAGAGTTGTTTTGGTAAAATTAGTCAGGTCATTCTTCAACAGAAGCCTTACAATGCATGATTTGTTCTAATGTTCTATTGAGAATACTGATCATAAAACCTGATTTAACATTTGTATAATTGTATCTGATCAGTAAGATGATACGCAGCTTCACTTTCTTCATGATCACTGTTGCATTTGATTATGTATCCTTACAGCACCAATACCAAGTTCTCCATGATTGCATCTTCAGTTTGTGCCAAATGCCAATACTACTACTGCATCTGCATTCTGCATCGACACAACCTAATTTGCTCTTGCTTTTTTCTATTTCCCTTCCAGTGGTTCACATCTATCATTTCGCGGCGTAAGAAAACACCCCGCACCAAGTGAGTTCATCCCCATTATCTCTGTAAAATTCCTGTGGTTCAAAGGAGGCCTACATTGATTTCTATCGCGCATTCTGCCTTCTTTTCTTTTTGCAGGTTTCCAATTGGTCAGTGTGGCAACAACGTCGGCTTGCTGCTGCTGCTCGACAAGGCTCCCAGGCCAGGGCACGGCCACCAGAAGATGCCCAAGAAAATTTAGAGGACGCCATTGCATCCATCCATTCTGCCGATGATTGCAGGCTGGCACAACTCAATTTTCTCTCCAGATGAGCTGCTCAGCTCTTCGAATATATATATGACAAAGTGGCTTTCGCATTGCTGTCGCTCACGCGTAATGTAGTTGTGATAAAATGGAAGCCATTTTGCTGTTTTTTTTTGTTTTGATTTTTGATATATCTCTAGCCCTCGCTCTCTCTCTCTCCCTCTCTCTCTCCATACATTTTCGTCGGTGCTGTTTACTCTTCATTTCTTCAGGTTGAGTGACTGCAGTACAGGGTAGGTAACACCAGCGAAGCATTTGTACATTGCGTTCTTGAAATTAATTTGAACCAAGAAGCTAACATTTGGTATATGGATTGCACGATTTCACCATCAACACATTGATGAATCAGTGATGTATATAGCGTAGATCGCATCTTGTCATTTGGGCAGCAAGTTGGACAGTCGCACAGCAGATATGCTATCAGAGTGTTACATTTTCTGTTTTGCTCATCTCCACATGAGAAGGGGCAAATGGAGGTATGGTTCCAAAGTTTTGAACTGTCATTGAAGCTCAGAAGTTAACTACTGTTTCTAATTCTAATATATAGATGCATCCAACAAGGTAGGTGCATGGCTACCAAACCCCTAGTGTCTCTATGAGCAACATGACTCTAGAAGACAAGCTACAGGAAGAGTTGAATATTTGCGTCTCATGTCAAAAATCCAGATGTTCTTCTACAGTTCTACCACATTCACTCTGTCATTGCCTCTGGCTTTGGAGGGGGTGGTGGAAAAGCCTCCTTCACTAGCTCCAAGAATTCCTCAACTCGTTCATCTTCGTTGCATGCTTCTCCCCGCTCATCCTTCGAAAATCGTTTACCACACTCTTCTATCATCTGCAGTGTTCAAAGGAACCAATATGTCAAATAGATTAGGGAGATCTAAACATAAAGAAAATATCAAGGCAACACAAGCAGGTAGACCCAGACCACGGTTACTCAACAAATTCCGTACAAAAGGTTACTCACATATGTAACATAGAACTATTCGCTCAAATTCTCTGAACAGAAAATTCAGATTCGTCGATTGTGACACAACCTAAATAGCTATTCCCATAATTGTCTCTGTGCGAGAAATTGTGGGATTTGCAAGGACAAGCCACACCAGAGAGCACGGTTTGTCTAAACTAATTTACAGTGTTAATTATTTTAAGGAAAATCCAAAACTTACTTGAGGTTCATCTATGTATAGAAAACATAAAACGTAGAAATTCAGCCTGTCCAAACTAATTTCCATTTGTCAATTATTGCAAAGAAAATCCAAAAGTCCATTAAGATGCAGGCATGTATAAAAGGCATAGTATAGAAATCCAGATCACAGAGAAAGATTCTTAATGGTATGAATCAAGTGTTTGCCATAAGAAAATTGTTGAATAGAGCCAGCTTCTTGAATCACGCATTGCTGCAAAGAGTCGGATTTATTTGCAGTCTTGGCCCCATAATTGGATAATTGCCCAGAGTATCCCCTCATTCTGCTGAGCTTTTCAAGAAACAGGTACATAGCCACTTTCATGGTGTACCAAACTATTATAAATTCTTAATTTGTGCCATAGTTAACATCAGCTAGTAACTTGGCACTACCAATAATTTAATACCAACAAGATAAACATGGTAATACCGCATAGGCATCAGCAGCGGAGGATGGTCTCCAATTGATTACATTTAGCTTGTCAGCATTTGTAAGCTTGAAGCTCTCACATCTTGTCACAAATTCATTAATTGATTCCCTTGTCTGGTTACAAGCAGGAGTTTTCAGAAGGTACTCATATACCTGGGTGTGATAGTGGTGACCACGAGATCAACACAGGCAAAAATAAACTTAAACAAGAAATCAGATTAGACAATATTGGGGTTGAGAGGTAGCAGAAAAATTAGTACTCACCTTACACTCTGATGCAGCAACAGCCCCCAAACATCCCATGGGATCGGTTTTAGCTCCTCTAGATCGTAAGAAGTCAAGAACTTCAAAGTTTGTTAGAAATCCTGCATTTGCTTTCTCTCTGCAGAACAAAAATGAACATCAGTCGTTCAGATCATGAAAACAAGACAACATCAGGCAAGTAGAACATGATAAAGATCTGAAATCCAGCCTTTCATACTTGGTGTAATGGCGGTGTACTGGTGTCCATAATTATCGACTGAAATTTAGAAATCACTACATGATATGCGCTAAGAATTGCTAACTATTCAGAATCCTCTTGAAAATATATATTTGGATACCGACACAAAACAGGACAAGATTCAAAAGTATATTATTGCCCATTCAGCAACCAAAAAAATCCCCAATTTACCTTCAAGTATATTTCTGTTAAAACTAGTCAACCTAACAAATAAACCAGAAATATCGATGCATCCCACAGTACTAACTTCCTATTGAAGAACTCGCCGATGGTCAATTGCATAACATCTTTACCATAGCAACATTCTCAATTTACACTTTTTTTCTAGCAATATGTAAAACTAAAAGCGCAAGTGGAATCGACAACTCCGCCCATTTTACAAAGGCAAATTCTAGGCAAATATAGCACTGGTACATACATGGCTCTAAAACCTAAATCACCATGGTGCCCCCTCACAAATCAAAGTGCACATTGATTTTTATTTTCAAGAAACCAAATAGCGGAGACGATGTACAGACACAATACTGGCCATGGCACATGGATATACGAGAGCGAATAGAAAAGAGAACACTCCAAATCCTCATCTTAAAAGCAGGAGCTCCATACGAATAATTAGGGGGCACGAGTTGGCAAGAAACACTAACATCTTCATTGCTGATGCTGCTGCTGCTGCTGCAGAGTGCAGACGCCGCGGGCGGCGGGTCGGCGGCGGGGAAGGAGGAAGTGAGCGCGAAGGGCCGCGGCGAGCTAGCAGCGGGAGCGAAGCTCTTGCTTGCTTGCTTGCTTTGCCGGCCGCGTCGCCCCTCGCCGGCGGCCGCAATCCTAGGGTTGGACTGCGCCGCGCCGCGACCCGGGGGGGAAAGAGGAGGATGGCTGGCGGCGCGGTGCCCGCACAAGGCCTCCCTGGCCACTCCCACGGGCCGGCCCATCCTCACATGCCATGGCCCAACAGCCCATTTGTTATCGATAGAGCTATTCGGCGCCGAAAAAGTCCACTTGTCGTCCCTTAACTACGTCCCCCAACTTCCTCCTTCCCCGACATCTAAAATCGGTGTAAATCCCCCAACTTCTAAAACCAATGTAAATCTCCAGCTTCTAAAACCGGTAATAAAGCTGTTTTAGGTGAGGTGGTACCTACATGGCAGTTTGACCTGACCTTTTTAAGGAGATGTGGCCTCTACGTGGCATTTTATTTCAAAAAAAATCAAGAATAAGCTCGTGCGCAGCTGCGCCTGCTGGGCCTTCAAGGCCCAAGGACGCATTGTGTTTTTTTCCCTATATTAATTGGTTTTGAAAGATATGAAGATAACTAAATTTGGTATGTGAGAGTTTTTGGTAGATTTGAATTATGTTTATAATTTTTTAAGTCAATTTTGAATGCTTTTCAAATTTGAGTAAAATTTTGAAATAGATATTTTTTTCAACAGAGATTTATTTGAAAATTAAAAAAAAGTAAACTTTCAACTCAAACTTAAAACTTTCCTTTCAAATTTTGAAACTTCCAACTTGATTTTTAAAAATTTCAACTCAAAATTTTAAAATAATCTATCCAAATTTTTGAAACTTTCAATTCAAATTATGAAAACTTTTAACTCAAATTTAAAAACTTTCAACTCATATTTAAAATTTTGAACTACAATTTTTCAACTTTCAAATCATACTTTAAAATTTCAACTCGATTGTTTATTTATTATTTTATTATAAAACATGCTTAACGCTAATCGCTATTAGCGCTAAGCGCGTTGGAGAGGCAGGTCTGGCGCACGAGGTGCGCTCTACTTTCTTTCCTAGCGCAGCTGCTCGCAATAGGAGCTTCCTTTGATAAAAACGGAATGGAGCAATTTGTGTTCTTGCAATTTGAATATTACAATAATTTATGGGGAAGGCTACAATTTTTTTACGGAACTCTCACATACGCTTATGTGGTAAAATGTGATTAAATCTCGATTTTCTATTATTCCGATGTTATAAAATCAAACGGATGATAGCCAAATTATTGGCTAGTTCAAATTTGTATGTACAAATCAAATAATTATGTTATTGGCTAGTTCAAATTTGTATGTACAAATCAAATAATTATGCTTCTTGAAGCCCAAAATTCAAGCGCCTATAAGCTGTTTTCATGTTTTCCCACAAAATGTCTCCCCCAAATTCCCAATGTGAGAGCTGCTTTTTTACTTCTCGTGTTTTTTCTTTCGTTTTAAGCACCTAATTTTCTGTTAAATTTTGTCCATGTAAAACATACCCTCTCTTCAATGAAGCGGACTTTCTGTCATACCGTTAAGATAAACTCTTAACCCTGAGCGCAGTTCCACAAGATAAAAACCAGCTAACCTCATGACGTGTGCCAACACGTAGAATATAAATACCATTACAGAGTTACAACTTGGGGAGGTTTACAGAACAGCATCTGATACAGACATCCTGATAGCTTAAAGGGCTTAAATAATACGACTCATAATTATTTGGACAAAATTTCTACAATTCTACATCTTGCAACACGGTGTTATCTGAAGTAGCTCAAAATGGTGTTTCCTCCAACCGAACTATTTCCCTTTCTTTTTTCTTTCATCTTTCTTAATCTACTTAATTTGAGTGGATCTATTCTGTAGCATATGATTCTTACAGATACATTAGTGTTGCACCTTATGCACAATGCCTGACAGGTGGACTCCAGAAGAAAAGCCCAAAGGTGCAAATTTAGTGCTTCCTGTTCTTCAGGTAAGTTTTTGACAGAATTCTCTTCCCAAACATGTTGTTTCGAAGAGCAGCAACATGTGGCCTAATGGCTCCGATCAGCACAGCGCGTACTGCAGCATCCTGCACAATAGCACAGTTGGAGTTAAAATGTGAAATTGTTTTGAGAGATTTCAATCTAATGTTCATATGCTTGTCGCAGAATGGCAACATTTTTTCTTACCTCACACTCCTTGAGCGCTGTTTGGATCACATAGTTCCCATATGGGTCGATCAAGATCTGCAGTAACTTAGGATCATTGATAAGCTCGTGAATGATTTTAACACGTTTAGGCCACTGTCCTTCTTTTAAACATTTCTCTACCACATTGCTGCTACTTTTTTGCATTGACAGAGATCCGAAATGACCTTCCAGCTTGTCCAGTATTTCATCTGTCGCCCATGAAATGTGGAGATCAAGAATATACTGTACAACATAGTTCCTGCAAGGAAAATATTGCCTTAGGACTGTGAGTAGACAACAATCTCTTGAACTTCAGAAGGCAAAAGAGAATGTGCACACCCATATTGATGCTCTGACAGCTCAAGAGCCCTGGATGTGATATTGTACAACAATTGGTTCTTCTGTTCCTTATTTGCATGAAGAATGCATTTTTGAATGATACAACAACCTTGACGATCCTGGGCTAGCTCAAAGTAATATTCCATGGCCACATTAAGAAGGAACTGCAATGGTTATACCAGTCCAAATTTGAGATAGACTATTTAAAATTATGGAAAAGGTGGACTCTATAAGCATTATTGTCTTGTATATCGTTTTCCTGCTCTACGATGGCATTAGAATTATAATATGTTCTATGCCAGTCCTCTATGAGATATTTGAGGAATGCGCGGGAACATTCTTCCAGTTCTGCACAACCCCCTCCCCCCGGTGGTACATTATTTTTTTTCCTGTTGCTTGCTTAATTAAAATCTAAAAACTTTCCAAAATTGTCAAACTGTATTGAAGCCAGCATATTAAAGCTTTTCATTCAGATGATAATAGTGGAAGTTACCAGAGAATAGAAATGTGTACGCTAAAGCAAACGGAGAAGTCAAAGGCAAGTCAAGATAAAGCTAATATCATTTCACGCAGAGTTCAAACCCCCTACCCCCTCCAATCTTAATGCGGGCTCTCATTTCAGTTTCAAAAAGATAAAGCTAATAAATACTTTCAACAAGTATGTATATTTTTCAGCTCTAAGCATCCACATATTTCTCAGTATGACTGCTACAAGCCATGACGATTAATAGTTTGTCTATCCACATAATTATAACTACACTGGCGTTATACAGCTAATGTAGGCAAGCATTTGCACAGCTACCATAAAAAGAATAACAATACATTCAATTTAAAGCAAAGATATCTTACTGCTTTGTGCTCATGTGAAAATTTTTGCAAGCAGCGGAGTGCAACATGACAGCCATTTGCATCCATCATCAAAGTGATGGCACCAGAGCTCAGGGCACATACAACCATGGAAACTTCATCTGGGGAGTTTATTGTTTCTATCACCTTTTGCACTACTCGTGTCCTGGATCATATGTGCAGAAAAAAATAGTAAACGATTGTGATAAAAGTAAATTGTGAGCAAAACAGTTAATATCAGAGTACCATATACATACCCATGCATGTTGCACGAAAATTTAATAAGCTGCCCTGGTCTTTTGGTTATTTCATAGACTATATGCATCTTCTGATCATGGTTGCACTCTTCAAGTAGCTTTTGTACCAAGTAGTTTCCAAATGGATCGACCACAAGTTCACCAATATGTTCAATGATTCCATCAAAGACCTTTTTAACATTCTCCGAAGTATCTTCTGTAAATATCCTCTGAAGAAAGCGGCAACCATTCTGATCCTTTGCCAAGAGATGAATTTTCCCAAGAACTTCATCTACTGAACTATAACTCATTTGAGGAGTTTTCATGGCCAAACCATGTTCAGATTCCACAGGTGACAGAACCTGGGAGTTTAGCCTGTCAAAACGCAAGAAATCATTGCCCTGAATATTAAGATGTTGATTGTGTCCATGCTGGTTGATTCTCTGATTCATTTCAATGCAGCCATTAGGTTCAAAGGCAGACTGAATATTTCTCGCTGAATTTATACCATCAGACTTCACCATCGTCTTTCCAGGAAAACATTTAATGTTGACCTTATCAAAAATCTGATGCTGCAGAAAACCTTTGGATGAACGCCTGAACGCATAACGATTCTTCAACTTTTCTGCTTGCTTGATCTGGCAATATTCGCAGATTTCACCTGAACAGTCAGGGTGAATTATACATGAGCAATTGTTCACAAATGTGGAATTCAGCTGGTTGTTTCCATGTGAAATAGCAGCACCATTCCAGTAAGTATCAGCACTGCCATGTGCTTGCTGACCAACCATTGGTGTCCCGAGATAAGGTGAAGCTGCAGGGATTGAAGAGGAGTGAACACCATGTTGGTTGCTTCTAACCCAATGAACATCAGATCCAGCAACCTGTGGCATTTGCTGATAAGCATACTGGGATTGCAAAAGATAATGACTGTCAGCATCAAAATCTTGCCTCCTGAAATTTGAGCCCGTCTGCTGATATGGTGCATTAGCCCGGAATTGCCCATCAATAAAATACTGTTTCTGTAAAGGTGAAGCTGATGATGGTAGATTATACGGGTCCCCAGAAACATAGTCCGAGCCATGCAACCCGGTGCACATCTGAACATTGTGTACACCGTACTTCGGCTTCATGTATTCAGCAACATTGAGATTCAGAGATGAAGGCCTGAAACCATCTTGAGCAAACTCCAGCTGATGAAATGAGTTCATTGTGCTGCCAGCAGATGAAACCACATGACTTGCAGGATAATGTGCACCTAGGGATGCAACACTGACAGGATTAGCAGGAGTACCAACAGTACAATCCCTGAATCCCAAGTTCATGTTCTTGAACGCCGATGTCAATGACAACTGGTCATCTGGCAAACTGTCATTTTCAAAGAAGGAGACACCAAGCTGGTTAGCCCCCAGCTGCGACTGCGACTGCCTTCTCACGATCATCGGAGCCCATCCTGCCTCCAGAGAAGAATCACCTGCATACTGATACCCCAACTCCACATGGTCCACAAACATCGCATCAGTGATCTTGTCGGCATAGGCCCCAAGTCTGGGATCTTCTTGATTACCCGGCACTTCATCCATCTCAGTAACAGGATAATAATCTGCAGAGCAGCAGGGCAGGACACAGTCAATGCCAAATCTATCAGACAATGTAGGACAGAATCACCAATCCCACGGCACCGACGATTCGACACTAGACACAAATACCGCGAAATGGCCAGCATCATCGATCAATCAAATGTTCATCAAGGGATAAAAATAATCTCTACCAAATAAAAGCATTTTTGTACAACGAAACGATTTGGCATGACGACAACAGCAGGGCACAACACGGCGTCCGTCTGAAGATCTTGGAATCGACACATGGCAACGGAGTTCTCCCGGCTAAATGAACGCAGAGAAAAAGAATTTTGATCCCATCAACAAACACAAAGCAATCCCAATCCCAAGAAACGCATGAACACATACTAAATTCCGATAAAACTTGAGAAGGGAACCACCAAAAAAAACCCCACGATTTCGCCATCGAAGCCACGATCGCGCTCCACGAGGATCAAACGAAATCTGTCACAAACCACGGGGGTAGTTGGGCACCAAGAAAACCCACCCACGCACGCCAAGATCGCAAAAACCCCAAGAAAACCCCCCGATCACCAACACCAAAAACCCCCCCTCATCAAGAACCTCGCCCCCGCCGAAACCCACCACGAGAACACCGATCCTCGCAAGAACCGATCGACGAAATCCCCCCCCACCCAAATCGACACACACCCCCCACCACCCCCCCCCCCCCCAACAAAGAAAACGGCAGAGGAAGATCACCTCCAACCCTCACAGGGCGCGCGCACATTCGAGCCCGGGCCGTGCCCGCGCGGTCCTGCGCACTCCGGCGGGTGCGGGGAGCGGATCGCGGCGGAGAATTGGACGGGGAGGCGCCGATTTTGGGGGGATTTTGGGGAGGAGGAGGTGGAAGAGGAGGAGGAGCAAGGCTTGCAAGGGAAGCTGATGAAAATAGGAGAGAGAGAAAGAGAGAGAGAAGCAGAGGAAGGGTGGAGCAGTAGTATTTGTTTGCTTCGTGCCTCCTCTTGTCAGGTGTTGATTGACCGTTTTGCCCCTACTCTTGGTAGCTTTGGTGGTGGCCGAATGTAGGGGCAGTTAGGGGAAATGTGTGAGGAGAGAGAGGGAGAGTGTTTGTGTGGCTCTTGCCATGCAAGCATTTGTGTTTGGATGTGATGTGAGTTTTGTGGAATTTGTGGGGGGTTTATAGGGTAGTTATTAGGGTTTTGGGGGTGTTTGTTATGTGGAGTTAACTTGGGCTAAAATTGTTTTGTTGTTAAATTTCGATGCTTTAAGAGCTTTAATGCTTGCTTTAACATACACGCATGTGTGCTTGAAAAAATTGTCATTATCTTTTTTTTATCTATGTGTAATTTGTTTATTACTCGCTCCATCGAAAAGTCTTCAGCCTATTTTATTTTTTGGTTTTTTTTTCAAATGAGATTGGCATATTATAGTCTCTATGTATCTAAGACTTAAATGAATAGGTTGTCTTTTTTTTACAATGTGATAAATTAAATTATCGATCGGAACCCAAACAGTCATCTTAATATTTATTGGTTACATACATGTATATATAGTTACTAGGTAGTATTTGTTACATGAAAATGAGTAAATTTCTTTTTGGTCTTGGTGATAAAACAAATATGTCTTAAAGTTTTAACTGAAGTGAGTATGCCTCTAATTTGGAAGTATTTAAAATAATGTTAGTTACAGTCACTTTTATGTCTACATACTTTCATTACTTCTCTTTCATCCGAACATTTAGGTAATGTTTTTTTCTCATTAACATTAAGATTTTACCTCGATTCTCATTAGCACAGTTTTCAAATTACTAAACGGCATGTTTCGTGTGAAAACTTTCTATATGAAAATTACTCTAAAATATCAAATATATCCATTTTTCAAGTTTGTAATAATTAAAACTCAACTAGTCATGCACTAATAGCTTTCCTAACAGCTTTCTCGTTTTACGTGTCCATTTATAGCGCATGCTACGGTCAATTTTATGTTTAGCAAGGACATTATAGTCATTTCTTCTCGCCGTTTACGTGGCAAAACTAGCTCCACCTAGGTTCAGAACTTAGCTACCTAGCCAAAGTAGGAGTACTACACTTTCGTGGAAATGCTAATTTGTTTAGGTTTCTCTCTCTCTTTTTCTTTTTAGGAATTTGTTTATGTTTCTTTGCAAATGCTTTCATGGATGTTATGACTAGCATCGGTTCGTCTCTTGGCATTAATTGTCTTTGGTTGGAGAATTATTCAAGGTACAACTTTTTCAGGAAAGCTTCTTTAGTTTAAATTAGGTTTTATTTCCTTAAAAAAATAGTGTGCTACCAAAATAAAGTGTTATTTGCGAAAGGAACTCATAGTTTATAATGGAACCGACCTCAAGCATGGAACGTTAGTCCAAATGGAAGTTCTGGATTTTGTGATGCCATGTGATATTCAGTAATGATCACAAGTATCAATAATGTACATGTAGAATCCCATCATATATGGCTTGTACAGCATTTCATTAGATTTGGCATGGTTCTTCATTTCTTACTCCTTTCGTTTATTAATAATTAGCGTCGTTAACTTTTGATATAATATTTAATCATTCGTTTTATTTAATATATATATGTGTGTATTATTTATATTGTTGTGACATATTTTATTATTAAAGAAACTTTAAGTATGACTTGTACTTAGCATATTTACACTAATTTTTTAAACAATATGAATGGTCAAATATTATTTCAAAGTCAACGGCATCATCTATTAAAAGATGAAGATAGAATTATGTTTGTGGAGACTAGAGAGTGTATAAAAATGTCTTCTGGTAAATTTTAAAAGACTTGAAAATACATATGTTCTTAGCAAATAAGTTATTTATGCATTCATTTCTATGCATGCATGCCAATAAAATTATTTTTCTAGTACTTTCCCAAACTCAAATGTGTATAGCTGTAAGAGGAGCAAATAGTACTTCTTGCAATGGTCATATAAGATAAGAAGGGTTACAAGATTGAAACATTGGAGGAAAACTAATAGCTAAAAAGGTTTGCCGATGCTAAGTTTTCTTTAATTCATTCAAAGACTTATATTAGATGTTTGGAGTAAATCATTCTTCTTTTCTAGACAATTTGCCTTATTTCCTATGAAATTTTCAGTGGTCGTATAAGATAAGTATTTAAAAAGAGAAGTATAAAAATGTTAAATTTGAAATTAGCGTGTCTAACTACATGGATGCCCAATTTCAGTGTGACACCCCTATGGTGCTAAATTTTGGGGTACACTCCATGGTACCCTATGCTCTTTTATGCTGACTTGTTGTTCTTTGACTGGTCCAATTCTCCAGTAGCATATATCTAGCTTGCACTTTTCTCGACAGTACAATGTTGCCCATGCACAAATAAAAAGTTCAACAGTGTAATAGTGGGCCCCATGCCTCCAACCATGCATGAGAAACTTTTAAATGACCATTAGTCCATTAGGATTATAATAATACCACCACATGTGCAACATAATCAGACTATAGCTTGCTTTGGTTTATTACCTACTAAAATAAATTTTGGTCGGATAAAACAAACCAAACATTCTTTGACTTACCAAATATCGGTGATACCAAAACTCATCTCACTTTTTTTTGGGGAAAATTATCTCGCATTTAAAGGGCTTGTTAAAAAAAAGGTTTTCATCCAAACGAAAAGCATCTAAGATAGTGGTGTATTTTTGGGTGTGTTTTATGCTCCTCTTTTCTAACTTTTAATCCCTTATTTTTTACGTGCACGCTTCCCAAATTGTTAAATTGTATGTTTTAAAAAAAATTACAAAAAAGTTACATTAGAAAATTATAATAATATATTTTTAAAAAATTTTAGCTAACATAATTAATCATGTGCTAAATTATCTCTTCGTTTTAAGTGACCTAAATAAGGCTAAGGTTCGAACGCACCCACTTAGGTGTGTTCAGGAGGAGGGGTTCCCCGGTTGGGAACCCTCCTCTTCGACATGCAAAACGAAGCACGTATTATTACATGATTAATTAAGTATTAGTTTTTTTAGAAATGAATTAATATAATTTTTTAAAACAACTTTCGTATAAAATTTTTTTGTTAAGAAACACATCGTTTAGCAGTTTAAAAAGCGTGCGCGTGAAAAACGAGAAAAATAAGTTAAAAAAGTTGAGGCCTTGTTCCAAATGGGAGATAAAAACTTCAGCACCCACGGAGACCTAAACCACCTTGAAAACCATGGGACAAGACAAATGCTTTGCTTCTGGTCTTCTCTTCTGCGGCTTTCACGAAGCACAGCAGTAACTTCACCCTTTCCTAATATAGTAAGTTTCATTGATTAAGGCATCTCTAGCATAGAGTACTCAACTTCTTCTCCGAAAATGTAAAAAGAAATGTTGTCTCACAAAACGTATTGGAGAAAATTCAGTATCATATACTATCATAAACTTTACGTAACGCATCCGTGTTATATGCAGTCCTATCTTTGTTTCCTAGAAACTTTGCATCACAACTTATTATGTTGTTTATACAAAACCATACATATGGTATTCTACATATGTAATCGCGCCCTCTACAAATCGGCTCAAAATGGTTTCTCCACTACAAAATCGGCTCAAAATGGTTTCTCCACTGTAAATATTTCCTATTTAGGTTATTATTTGGTCAAACATTTAAAACTGTGACCGACCATTAATAGTTTCTTAAATGATTAGTTCAAAAAGAGAAAAATCGGTATATGTAGATTTATTTTTAGAAGTTATACATAATATTATAAAATTATTAGATTTTGTACACTTATTTTAATAAAAATGGATGATCAAAATTTCAAAAGTTTGACCGAATCTTATCATAAACGTTAAATATTAAATATTTATGAAAAAAATGTCATATCTCTCCTCTTACAACTTCCATGAAGCATACCAGTAACTTTACCCTTTCGTAGTATAGTAGGTTTCATTAATAAAAACAGCTCCGGCATATACTGACACAAACCATATTCCCTAGATACCCCGTTGTATGCGGTCCTATCTTCACTTCTTTAGTGATCTTTATTTTCAAGAAACTTCGTGTCAGGAAATTGTCATGTCATTCTATATACGTGATCGTGCCCTCCACAAAGTCACTTCAAAATAATCTCGCCCCCCATAAAATCCTAATTATCTGCGAAATTAAACAGGATTTATTGCCATTTTTATCCATATATATATCACTGTCACAAACTGCATCATTATGCAGAGCAGTGCCTGTTCATCAAATGTGATGAAAGGGACCACCCCAGCCATGGACCATATATATATCATGGGTTCATGGGATTGATTTTGCCATATGAGGAATTGCTTGATGCACTCTCTTTCTGACTGTCTCCCTCTGAAACTGAAAGAAAACCTCCATAAGGAAAAAGAAAGCAACATCATGCAACACACCTTGGTTGCTTTCAGCTCCTAGAGAATTTTACTCAATTTTAGTTTGTTTTGCCGTGTCGGTTAGGCCCCTTTTTTGACTTCCTAGCGTGTAGACTAGATTACTGCTGATCAGATGGCTGATTAGGACAGGGTTTATTAATTATTGGCATAAAACTGAACGGCTAGTGACATAACATTAGCCTTGTGTTGGTTGCAAGGACAAATTGATGTGTCGTGACTTGAGTGGCATGTGTCATCTGGCCCCCTTTTTTCCTCTAGTAGGTAATATTAAGTTGGAAGTGATACTAGTAGTTTGAAGGAGGAAAATGAACTTTAAAACCATATCATTCTTTTTTTTCCAAGGGTGTTCTTTGAATTTCTTGTTTTCCACTAAGATGAGTTGTTGTGTAGCAAATCACTCTTGCCACAACATAAATATCGTTGCAGTAACTTGCACTACTTTGTTTATGGTATTACAAATGTTTTGCTACGTATGCCAGTGTTTGACCAAAAGCCATTTTTTCTTGAAAATAAGTTATTATAGGATTTGTTTTTAATTATAAGAGGTTGGCATAAAAAATGTCTGGGCGCATGCCAACTCTCATTCTCTCAATAGATCAATTCTCACCTCTCACCAACCTTAGGTTAATCAACCGTCCGACCGTCTTCTCTTGAAGTTATTGTTGTTGAATATACTTGGATGGCTCATGCTGTTTCAGTGGCACTCTCCTATGCATCCATGCCTCTATTAACTACCTTGTCCAAACGGCAAACGCAAGGCAATTTATCGAGTCATAGTAACGCAACTTTAATTTACAACAACCTTTCAGGAAAAAGATATTCTTTTGTCTTTATTTCATTTTAAATGAAGGGATCATATGGCAAGGGATCAAAGTCATGTTCTTTCTGATTATGGATTTTTGGATTTTTGTTTATACGCTTTCCGATCTCCTAAGCAGTCTTTTTAATGACGACAAAAAAGAAATTCTATATATTTTTTTATGAAATATTTTTCTAAAGCAACGTTTAATAGTTAATTCATTCGTCTATAGCTATATTAAAATACTAATTGATACCCCGCGCTTTGCTATGAGATATATGGATAAATGTATGTTATACATTATAGAAATGATATATGTATATGTTTAAATAATATGAAAATTATATAAAGATAATGATTTGATATTGCTTGCATATTGAGTACTAAACATACAATAAAATTATAAATGATATGTCATATTTGCATGATATTTAAAATACTCTAGATAATAATTGTTAGTGGGTGATGATGTGGCACAGTTACATGTGATTTAAAATACTCTAGGTAATAATTGTTAGTGGATGATGATGTTATGCACTTGTATGTTGAGTTTTAGGGGTTAGTGGGCATCAACTATATAGATAGTATAGATTAGATTATTCATCAATCCATCAATTCCATCTATCCCAAAATGGGCCAAAATCTTCGCTTTGCGTGTCAAGGTGAGCATGCAAGTACCATGTTCTGACGCCATGACATAGAACACAAATCATTTGAAATAATCTTCAGATTTCTTGAGAAATAGAGTTCACCAGGTTTCTCCACAGAAGAAATGGTCTCTAGACTACACATGCTCAGTAGTACTGATTAACTATCAGATGGAAAAGAAGTTGCCACCAATTTCAGAAACAGAGTCGGGATTTCCCAGCATTTTGGAACTCTAACGAAGATGCAGGTGTCAATTTTGCAAAACCATTAGCCTGCAGAGAGGAAGACAATAAAAAAGAGTATCCTATTGATGAAAACCGTATCAGTGTCAATTGACTACTACATTCTTGGAGCTCTTAACCAAAACCCATTAGCGATCAGTGACGGATCCACTGTTAGGGCTGGTTGCCCAACCAGCCCTACCTCCATAATCCCCTGCCTCTTGTTAGCTACTATAATGACTTAATGAACCTGATTAGCAAAAGGTAGTCGTACGGCAAGGGTACATAACGCTAGCTGTCTCAGAGCTTCATGCTAGTGCCCAGAGTTGTAAATATGGAACATAAGTACACCACACCGATTTGTCATAGATTTTGTTATATGTCAATATACCGTAAATTAAATGGAGAAGTAATATGTTTCTTTTCATCAAATGCGTATATGGGTTTCTTAAAAAAAATATTGAGTTGATAAAAACTAGGTTGTTTTAGTCATTTGATATTTTTACTATAGCCCCATCTCAATTTATATTCTGAATTCGGCACTGTTAGCAATCGATGCTCTTCAGGATTAAACAATCATCAGTGACACAGTAAGTCAGTAACAGTGAAGAAGTATTGCTCGTTTGATTCAAGAAAGTGGGAAAATGATACAGAGATATTTTGCCCCCCAAATAATTTGACCACGAGCTGCAATAATCTAAGGCAGGCTGGTCGCTGGCAGGCCCGAGCAACTCGGCGGCGGCGGCATTTGGGCCTCCCTGGAGGAGAGGAAAGCAAAGGTTGGGCTTGTATGAACACATTCTGAAGGCCCAGTCCCATGCCAAGGCTCCACGTAAGGAGGGTTCTCTTCTGTCTTGTGCAGGTCATGGCAAGGGCTCTTGGATAGTTGGGCTTTGGAAGTTCTTCTTTCTTTGTTTGTTGGAATAAGTCTATATTCCTCCCTCAACTCTTGCTCCGGATTAAATCGCATTTCTTAACCACAAAACCGGTTATAACACCTCCCGCATCTTCGAAAACTGGTGCAAATTTTCTCCTTTAGTGGTTTGGGAGAAAGTTTCATCCGATGTGGCAGATTTGACCCCGTTGACTGGCTGAGTCAGCTTGTGTGGCCCTACCTGTCAGTGACTTCCTCCATCCTATCTTCTTCCTCATCTTTCCCCCCTCTTTCTCTTTCCTCATTGTGTTGGTGTGGTGGTGGTGGTGGCGAGCGTGTGCAGCATCCCGATCCCAAGGTGGATGGTGGAGGAGATGGAGAAGGACTAGGACCTCGCCTACATCGACCATTGGGGGCGCCAGAACTTCGAGTACGTCTCCCTCGGCTGTGACGCCATGCCCGTCCTCAAGGGCCGCAACCGTCATTGAGTGCTACACCAACTTCATGCGCGCCTTACGTGACCACTACACCTCCTTCCTCGGCGACACCATCATCGTAAGTAGGAAAGCCTCTTTTGATCATTATTGTTTCTTCGGCAACGACGTTGATCATCCGTCTTCCTATGCAGGAAATCCAAGTCGGCATGGGGCCTACCGGTGAGCTGCTATACTCGTTGTACCCGGAGAGCAATGACACTTGGAAGTTCACCGGTATCGGCGCCTTCTAATGCAACGACAGGGTATCTCCGACTAGCAAAAACTTCATTTGGATCGATTCAAAAAACTCTTTATTTGGATAGTTTTTGACTTTTTTATGGGGTTGTTTGTTTCATCATGTGGTGCAGTACATGCGTAGCAGCCTAAAGACGGTGGCGCAGGCAACGGGCAAGCCAAAGTGGGGCCACGGCGGGCCGACGGACGCCAGCGGCTACAACAACTGGCTGGAGGACATGGTGTTCTTCCATGGTGATGGCGGCGGGTGGAGCACCGAGTACAGTGAGTTCTTCTTGTCGTGGTACTCGCAGAAGCTGCTAGAGCACGACGAGCGCGTCCTGTCAGGCGCGACGTCTATCATCAGCGACAACGTCGGTGCCAAGATCTCCGTTAAGGTTGCCGGCATCCACTGGCACTACGACATGCGGTCGCATGCGCCGGAGCTCACGGCGAGGGTACTAAAACACGTGGCACCACGATGGTTACCTCCCGATAGCGCGCATGCTAGCGTGCCACGGTGTCGTTCTCAACCTCACCAGCGTGGAGATGCGCGACCATGAGCAGCCGCAGGACACACAGTGCATGCCCAAGGCGCATAGTCGCAGGGTGCCCGACACACGGGTGATTCGTGGACCTCAACACGAGCGGTCCCCCACCGAGCTGAAGGCTGGCCATGGCCACCTCGACATGCACGGAGTACTGCTACAATGGAAAGAGAGAGGCGAGAAATGAGGAAGAAGATAGTACGAAGAAAGACACTAACAGATTGGGCCCATAAGCTGACTCAACTAGTCAAGATGCAACTTTGGTCCAATTTCACAAAGTAAGAGCAACTCAACTAATTAGGCCCTTGTGGTGAAACATATCCACCCGAGTTAAGTTTTAGACCTAATTTACAATGTTTGTGCTTTGATAGCAACAAACAACATGAATTAGGTGACCAGGTCACAAGTGATGTCTATAGGAGTGAGCAGCAAAAGAAGTGCCATTTTGCTTTCAGAGTCATATACTCCCCCCGATTCATATTATAAATCATTTGACTTTTTTATTAGTAAAACTTTTTTAAGTTTGATTAAGTTTATAACAAAATATAGTAACATTTTCAATGCAGAACGAACATTGTATCAAAATATATTCAGTTTTGAATTTAATAAAACTAATTTGTTGTCATATATATTGTTAATTTTTTTGTAAACTTGATCAAATTTAAAAAAATTTGACTAAAAAAATCAAATGAATTATAATATGAAATAGAGGAAGTAATCATCTGCAATCCTGCATGCCTTCCATCCTACTATGCATATGAAAATGGTCCGAAACGATATAATTTTTACAGAAATAATTCCTGATCAGTTAGAAGTTTCTATATTTACCAATTTAACTATTTAGTGACTATTGCAGTAGGTGTTGAAAGAAATTAGAAAAGAATCAAAATTTATATATGGCTACAATCAGAAATGGTACACTATTTTTACGAAAACCATGCTCAGCATTTCCGTCACCGGTTTTCATCCCCCTCACACACTCTCTTTCTCTCACTCACACACACACAAACACTATACCTCATGGCTCATGCAATGCAAGCTTTGCATCAAACCAGAGCCAAACGGTTTAAAAAGCATCAAAGCAAATCAGGCGACATAAACAGTACTCTTTTTCTGCAGGGGGCATCCATGCAGCATGTGATCCCAGCCCTCCCTTGCCTCCCCAGTACCCAACCCTAACAACCACATGCAGCTAACCATCCCCTGCTCCTGCAGCAAAACAGTGAGGAGAGTCTCCATTAAAATTGCCCTGAAAGGACCATGCATCAGCTGCCCCACTACCTCAGGCTCCCCCCACACTTCACCTCATTCTCTTTGTCCTGAGCTGAAAAAAAAGCTTACACATCCATAATATTCATATACTCAATCGGTTTCAAAATATAAGGATTTCTATGTTCTTTAGCAAATACTAAAGTTAGGTTTAAAGATTCCTTTTTAGTCACTTTAGTTGTTAGTTTTTGAATTTTGAATTGCTTAGTTCCCTTTTCAAGCATCTGATTGGCTTTGGAATCAGGGGAATCAGTGCAGGAATGCTTATATTGTGGTAATCCTAGAAATACTTATATTTTGCAACAGGGGAAGTATATTTATTTATATTTCTGCAGTGACAAGAAGAAGACAACATCTAATGCAGAAACAAATCAAAAGGGGTTGGTTAGTGGTACAGTGGAACAGCTAATCACCCTGTAATTAGGTGCTTGTTCTGGCCCTAAAAGTGACCTCCAGGACATGGGCTTGGCCAGGGAGGGAATCTTTTGGAGCTCCTTTTAAAGTGGGTTGTGTGTGTGTGTGTAGCTTGCATTGCTTGCTGTTTTGATTGGGGAATCATGACGTTCCTTCAGAGAGGTTCAGAGAGAGGTGGTGTGCGTGTGTGGAGAGTGAGAGGAAGGGAAGCATGGTGTCTGGAATGGAGGCTGATCCAAGATCCTTGCTTGGTGCAAAATACTAGGGCATTGTAGTAAGTGCCATTGGTTCTATTTTGTTTCTGAGTTTGGGATCTCGGACCAGGCTTCATTCCTCACACAGCGCTTCCGGTTGCGAGGAATGGGGATATTGTGTCTGAAGAAATTGCTTCTGTGTGAGATAGAATGGTTTGTAAGCGAATCGAAGTTTTTCGATGTGCTGTTTTAAGTCTTCTGCTTAAGGCTATGTCTTCTCTGCATACTGGAATATATTTTGTTTCCATGTTCTTACCATATATGCATGTATCTACTTAATGTTATAAACATGGATATGTGTTAACTTTGTGAAAAAGGAAAATGCTAACCAGGCTTTGATAAATTTTGACAGATTTTTTCGTGAACTTTACATATACCTGGTCTTCACTCCAGGTTCAGCACATTGCATGAAAACTAGCAGCGTAGCCTCTTCATTTTTCTTTCTCCTTTCCACTTGAACTTAAAATGCCTTTTCATCTATGTACGATCTTACCCTAGTATTGGTCTGCTCCTTGTTGTATATGGTGCAAACTGCAGTATTTTCATCTATAAACGATCTTACCTTGCAGCAGTTCTACCAGTAACACACTTTTTGCTGTCTGACAATGTTTAGCTTGTCATTAGCTAATGTTGTCAGTTGTCAAATCCAGTGGTCATCCTGAGGTGCATATTTTTCAGAAGCTTGGATTTCAGAAATGCTTCAGATGTGGATTTGATCAAAGATTGCAAACAGAAGAGTGTAGAGACAGAGTTCCTGCAATCAGATTGGAGTCCTCCAGATGTCTGCATACAGATTGTGAAGTTCCCAATTTGTAAGAAGGGGATGAGAAACTTAAGCAAGCTATGTATACTTATGTACAGGCCAGATGTTAAAATGCCTTTACAGACACACTAAACAGTGCCTAAAAGATGCCTATAAATTTAGGGAGAATTGCAAAACCCACTTTAAAAGTCACTTGAAATTTGACATTCCATCATATAAGTCATTTTGCTACAAATGCGCATCCTTCTACTCTATTTTTCTGCAAAAACCACCTCAGTACGCACATGCTTAACCAAATCAATATGTTTTCATAAATTGTAAGCTGTCAATATGGTCTTTATCAAAATTAAATACTTCTAGGGTCTTGACACTCTTTTTGAAGACTTCACAAATAAATTTGCTGACGAGAGCTTAAACGTTGTTACACTGAGTTTTACTATATGCAGAAAAAATGCAATGAAACATGAAGAAAGCCTAATGCAAGCACTTGGACAAGAATAACTCAGCTATATAGCGATAATAGACTGATTTGGTTAAGAACATGCCCACTAGGGTGGTTTTTGCAAAAAAAACCGAGTAGGAGGTGAAAATTTGCAATAAAATGATTTTATGTGGTAAAATGTCAAACTTCAAGTGACATCTAGGGTGGTTTTTGCAATTTTCCTAATTTAATAAAGAGTTAATTGGATCCATGCAATTGCAACTATGCCCAATTGAAAAAATACCATTACTATTCACGATATCGGTTGGGTGCCATCGGTATTTTGTAAAATTTGAATCATGTCATTATATACGTCTCGGACGCAGTTGAGCCAGTTTTTTCATACCGTATTTTTGTACTGACTAAAATGCCCCTAGCCTTTAGAGGCTGACAAGTGGGACCCACCTTGTCATACTTCTCTCCTTCCCCATCCCTTCTACCCCAGCCATTATCTTGGTTGTTGTGGCAGGCAAGCAGCGACGACCGAGTGAAGCAAGCGAGCGACGATGGCGGCGACAGTGAAGCAAGCGGCAGCATCAGCCGCAAATCGAGCAGTAGCAGTTGCATCAACGAAGTAGCAAGCAACATCAGTGGTGGCGGCCGCATGGGGGAGGCGACGAATCCAGTGGTGGCTCAAGCAAATCTGGCGACGACAGCGAGGCCGTGGCGAGCTCGTAGCAGTGGTGGTGGGTCTAGCAGCAACGCGAGAAGATCTAGTGGTGACGGCAAGTATGGCTGCGGTTTGGCACGGAGCGGCGTGAGGAGGCCCGACGATGGTGACAACGAAGACTCGAAGCCGACGGTGAGCTCCATCCCCATCCTTCTTGAAGACGACGACGGCGCAAACAAGACTCGAAGACCTGCCACCGTCCTCCTCGAGCTTTTGTTCATGGCCCGCCCTCATCAAGCTCCGACCTTGCTGTCGACCTAGTCAACCTTCCACACTTCCTAACCCGTCGCTGGCTTGGTCGAGCTGCCGACAAGCCGCCAACCTTACCGAGCTAGAGAAGGGTTGAGGAAGAAGAGAAGTATGACATGTGGGTCCTACTTGTCAGCCTAGGGGTTGAGAGGCATTTTGGTTTGTACGAAAATACGGTATGAAAAAACTCGGTCCAACTGCGTCCGAGACATATGTAGTGGCATGGTTCAAATTTTACAAAATACCAAAGGCACACAGCCGCGTGAATAGTAGTGATATTTTTTTTAATTCAGCAAAGTTGCAATAGCATGGATCCAATTAACCCTTTAATATAAGTATCTCTATAGCTGTCTAATATGTCTGCAAGGGAAAAGTATTCTAGGCAACTTTTAAAATGCTGGTAAAGTGTCCCCAGACTATAAACCCCTTAATTTAGAGGATTAAACAACCGTCTCTCAAGAAAGTGCCTGATCATAAGTATTTTTTAGTGATGCACACTAAATTAAAATTTTATAATTATGTGCTAATCCTCCTCAACGACATGAATCGTGAACAATTACCATATATATACCGTCTATATATGCAAACCTAACACTAGTGTTCACCAATTAACCTAAAATAATATAATTGTAACTGATAAAGGCTAATTTATTCCTAATTACCCCTTCATGTTTCTCCTTATCTAGCAAATTTCTCAGGATGAAGTTGTCACCAATTTGCGAGAATATTTTCTTTGGTTAATCCCCTAATAGGAAGTGATTGGAGGGCATTAATTCTACACCTATTAAAGTGTGAAATTATTCTCCTCCAAAAGAAAATCCCCTTAGAGAAGGGATTAACCAAACAAAGGACAAACCCAACCCATCCACTTCTACCCACTTTGGTTTCACAAACCAAACGCTACCTTAATAGGCTATTATTGGTATAAAAGAGTACCAATTTTCGTCCACAACAGTGTATAAGGTAACTAATATTTTCCAATAGCGAATAATTGATTGGAGTAAATTTTGATACCATGAAATAAAATATCTCTTTCCCAAATATTCCATGAAAGATTCGCATAACGCATGCCATTTTACTTTTTTATGATGTCTACATAAAATCCAATAAATGCCATGCAACCGCTAATAAAAAGACAAAAATTCTCCGATAAGTAGTCTACCAACCTCTCATATAGAAATACGTGGGATCATTTATATTATGACAAGCTGACAAGCTGGTTGCTAAAAAAAATTGGTAGAGTTAAAACCAAACTCTATAACATTATCGATTGCACCAGAATAACAAAAACACAATTGATTGCGCCAGAAGAACAAAAATACATGTGGCTTGAATGCATGGTCTTATACTCAAGCATAGAGGTGTAACCGAAGCGGGGTTATACAACTCTAAATAAAAATAAGATTTATTTAGATAAGACGAATGATAAAAGTTAACAATGCCAAACATTTAAAAACGGACGGAGAGAATATATTATTTAAATTGGCTAAACTTTTATTTGAAGGTTTCAGGATGAAAACCATCATGTTTTTAACTGAATCAAATTTGAGTCGGTTAAAAACGATTTGTCATCTTGTTTGAACACAAGAAGTATGGTTGTGCAAACATCGTCACATCAAAGAATGTATGTAGCAAGTCTCTCCCTCTAGAACTCTACAAGGGGGAAAGAAGTCTTTGCTCTAGAACCCCATGAGTCAGAGCTATGTAAATGACCAAGAATTTTAGAATTGCACGACTTCTTATCAAGACACAGCATGAAACTATACAAAGAAGAAAAAACGCTGTACTCTCCTCAGTTTCCCATTTCCTTTGGGTCATAAGCCAGAAACAACAAAAAAATTCTTTCCTCTCTAACCCGAGTTACATGACTCAGAGCTATCAAAAATGACCAAAAATTTCCCAACTTAACAAAGACATCAATGAAACCATAAAAAGAGATTCTTATCACTTGGTCATACGAGAAGATTGGAAACACAGGATAGGGAAAAAAGGGTGACGTCATAACTAATCCTACTTTCCTTTCTCTGATCTCTTTCTTGCTGCCAAATACTAGTAGACAAAAAATGAAACAAACAAAGTTATGTCATAATTACCATTTTCCTTTTTTTCCCTATCTTGTCTTGCTGCAAAAGTACAAGCAGTAGAAAAAAATGAAAAAGGGTGACGTCATAAATACCGACTTTCCTATTCCACGATCTCTTCGCCTGAGTTTGTGTCAGTATCAAAGATAAGACATACTTCATATACATGGGTTAATGGAATATGGTAGGACCATATACCAGATAGTATACAGAAATGTATCCTTTAATTAAGGAAATACGGTTAAAAGATAAAAAAATCATTTTTTCGGAATAGAAGGCGTCAGAGTCCTAGTTGGAAAAGATAAGGTCTTCTCAGTATCGTGTTCTATTATATCTCTCCGAGTTCTATTAGGAGAGGAAGGAAATTCCTACTATTTAAGGAGGTCCCAGTGTTTAGATCGAAAGATCGAGTGACAAGCTCTAGTCAAACCTACGCTCAAAAGCAATCCAGAGAAAGCCAGTGTCATATTCGCCGAATAGATCTCACCGAGCCGTCCTCGGCAACCTCCAGTGCCATGGTCGGCGTATAGCCCATCGACAGTTTGATAGAGCATTTATCGAACATTTTTGCTAGGCTAATTAGCCAAACACATAATAAAATGGGTAGTTATTGCATAATTAATTAAATAATAACTATTATAAATTCATAAAATAGATTTATTTGATTTTCAAAGAAAACTTGTAAATAAAAATTTTTCGCACAAAACGTGTCATTCAGGAAGCGTGTTCACTACAAAGCGAGGAAGTAGCCAATTTGAGTCGTCGTATAGAACTCAGCCTTCTTTCTCGCTACTAAATGACATAGAGAGAAAGAATGTCTCATTTTCTACACGCACGTTTCCCGAATACGTATTTTTTAAAAAATATAGAAAAGTTGTATTAAAAAATATATTAATCTTTTTTAAATTTAAAATAATTAAAACTCAATCAATCATATGATAATGGCTCTCATGTTGTCTATCTTCTCATTTTTCTCGTTCTCCTCTCAAAAGATACCCTAAATTACTAGCAGTAGAAAAAAAACAAAACAAAAAAGGTGACGTCATAAATACCGGCTTTCCTTTCCCCATTCCAATTTCCCCGAGATCTCTTCCTTGTTGCACCCGGAAATCCCCGAATCACCCCTCGTCACCACCACGACCAATTTCCCCTTCCCCCTTCCCCCTCCGCATCAGCAACTAACCCCGCCCCTTCGGCCTCACGCCGTTCCCGCCGCCGCCGCCGCCGCCGCCGCCGCCGCGTTCGCCGCAGTCGCGGCTCCCGCTCCCCAACCCAGGAATCCGCTGCCACCGCCGCGGCGCGCGCCGTCCCCCTTCCGCCGCTACGACGTCGCCCACGGCTCCATGACTATGATGACTCCTCCCCCCATCGAGGTACGTGTGCTCCCCTCCCCTCCACTCTCTCCTCTCCCCACGCCCTCGCGAGCGGGACGCCCGATCTCCGCGGCAGTGTTGGCTCCGAGGGTGCCGCGTGCCGCTCCCCGCGACGGGTGTTGCGCGATCGGGGGCCGCGCGACTTTGCGCTAGGGTTTACGCGCGGTGCTGGATCTGAGTGACTGACATGACATGACATCCCCCCTCACTACGCGCTCTCTCGCGCAGCAGCAGCAGGAGGACGAGGAGATGCTCGTGCCGCACCAGGAGCTCCCCGCCGCCGCCGCTGTCGCCGCCGACGCCGCGCAGCCAATGGAAGGTGAGACTGACTGGGAGTTCACACAGTGCCTCGCGCGTGTGCGTGTTTTAGGGTGGGTTCATGGGTTTATGCGTTTCGAGATCTTTTTGCTGATCTAGTACGTGTGTGGTTGTTGTTTGTTCTGCTGCTAGTTGTGGCGCAGACAGAGCCTGCCAACACGGCAGAGAGCCAGCCGCCGGAGGACCCGCAGACGTCGCGGTTCACGTGGACGATCGAGAACTTCACCAGGATCAACGGGAAGAAGCACTACTCGGAACCGTTTGTTGTTGGAGGATTCAAATGGTAAGCTTCGGATCTCTTGTGGTCGCGGTTCCTAGTGGAAATGCGGTTACCGTGGGAATTGCTTGAAGCGCGGAGGGTTTTGATGTAGATGTTCTGCCTTTGCGTGTAGGCGTGTGCTGATTTTCCCTAAGGGGAACAATGTGGACCATTTCTCTATGTACTTGGATGTCGCAGACTCGGCGAATCTCCCTTATGGATGGAACCGGTATGCTCAGTTCAGCTTGGCTGTTGTGAACCAGATCCATCCGAAGTATACCATTCGGAAAGGTATTATCTTCTTTCATTTAGTGTTGTATTTTCCATGTTGTAAGAATGCTACTAGTCAATGTAACATGGATTGAGGTGGAACATGGGGTGTTGTACAGATCATTTTTAAAGAATGGCACCCACAGGTCAGATGTAACTTTCATTGAGGTGATTGTCAGGAACTGTCAATGTTCTATTTCGATGGCCTGCGTGTATCTTTTTAAGATGCTATGTATTTACTGCTGGATATAGTTTGTTGGCAGTGGTAATTAATGATGATGTGGCACATGACTAGTTTCTAAAATAACGCGATACGTGACGAGTCAAAAGTTGCCTTAGATGCACGTGATGTACCAGAAGGGGAGATGCTGAAGTCTACTAGCAATAGCAAAGACTTTTAGTTTATCATTTCGCAGTGACAACTAAGCCACAAATAACCATAAGGCATCTCCTTTTATCTTGTTCCTGAGATAATTTAATTCTGTTACATCAGGATGCCTATATTGTTAACGCATGTAACATGCGTGAGTATCATGACTTCCTTTTGGAGTTTAGTTGTGCTTTTAATGGACAGTTTTTACTTCCTAGGTAAGTATTTTTTGTTTATTTTTATTATTTACTTATTTGCATCTGATGTTTGTCATCTGCCTGTCTCTGTTGGTCTTTCACTTCTGGCAACTAATGGACCTAGCATCTCAACTATCGAGTGTGCTTGTTACTTCCTGCATTTGGGTGTTAGTCTATGGTTCAACGCTCATGGAGTTTATAATTATTATAGTGTCAACTGTTAGTTGGACTGTTTATTGATATGTTAATAGTGGTGCTGGTTTTGTTATTTTTCTATACCGAACAATTCGTAGTAGGGAATTTGGCTGAGTGAGACTTTGTTATGATGTTTATAAATCATAGTTTTATATGGATTTGAATTTTTTTCATATGTTTCATACATTTTGTTCCATTATGAGCAAATAACACCTGATAGTTTTGCCTTTCATTTTCTGTTTGGTTACTATTTTTTCTTCAGTTTGAGTTGTTAAGTCTTAAGCATGTATTTAGGGGTGTTGAGAAGTTTTTGGATGGCATTCGAAAGTTACTTTAGCTGAAAATGCTAATGCAATATATGCACTCCTTCAACACCACTGCTTTTCAAAAACTTACCTTATTTGCCATGGCTGTCAATGCTATCGCTGTTAAACCCAAAAATCCTACCAGATATTTACCCATCTTACTCTATATCTCCTCCCTTCATCCTATATTGGTGCATTGCTATCTTATCTGCCTTTGGCTGTTGAGCAATTCCAGCATCTTCACCATTTCCTCCTCCGGTTGACTAGAACACTATGAGGGACATGGACTTGATAGCCTGGGACGCCATTCCCACGATCACCCCTGTTTCTTCTGTGTCAACTTCTTGTTTCTATATAAGCGCATCCTTTTAATCCCCTTCATCACAATGGCTTGTGAGTTCCAATTTCCAAGTTCCAACTTTTGTTTCCTCTCTCCTTTTCCATTAGACTAGTTATAGGCCCATGCGTTGCAACGGTTTTTTTTATTCAGTTTAGTGGAAGGATTTGGATAGGGTGGGTTGTTTGGTTTTTATACCATAGTCAGTTTTTTTTTTGAGAAATTGGTCTTTCAGGGTGGATGGTTTTTACGGGAGGGAAGAGGTTTTTAGGAGGAAGTGGGGGAGGGGAGAAGGAGGATGACTCTCTTTTAAGTAGTAGAGATGTACATGAGGGAAAAAATGTCTCTTGAAAGCCCCTTCATGCGGTTGCACCCTAACTTACAAAATCTGGTGAGTATTGGCCAACAGGTTTAGGTTTTTAAGAACAGTAGTGGAATAGAAGGGAGCATTCATTCTGCAAGAGCATTGCAGAGATTTGAGAACTTCCTACTGATGACATATTCTTCCTCAATGATACAATGGACATTGCCCATTGGTTTTATGCCTGAAAATGAATTTGCTTTCATGTCTCATTCTTTCAGAGATTCTTTTGGGTCTGTCAATTTTTTCTATATGTGGAAGTAATGAAGCCTTTTGTATTAGCAGTGATTGACTTACACATGTCGGTTACATGTTTGGCAGATACTCAACATCAATTTAATGCACGCGAGAGTGACTGGGGTTTCACATCTTTTATGCCTTTGAGTGATCTGTATGACCCAAGTAGGGGCTACCTTGTTAATGACACTGTTGTTGTGGAAGCTGAGGTTGCTGTTCGCCGAATGGTTGATTACTGGACTTATGACTCGAAAAAGGAAACAGGATATGTTGGACTAAAGAATCAAGGAGCTACCTGTTATATGAACTCTCTTCTACAAACACTGTACCATATACCATACTTCAGGAAGGTCTGAGATCATTACATTTTCCTAGTCTACATATTTTGTTTAGTACCTGAACTTTGGACTAATTGAAAATTTCTCTTAGGCTGTATATCATATGCCAACTACTGAGAATGACATGCCATCTGGGAGTATTCCTTTAGCCCTGCAGAGCCTTTTTTACAAGCTCCAATACAGTGACAATAGCGTAGCTACAAAGGAGTTGACCAAATCTTTTGGATGGGACACTTATGATTCTTTCATGCAGCATGATGTTCAAGAGCTCAACAGAGTTCTTTGTGAGAAACTTGAAGACAAAATGAAGGTGAATATTATGATAAACATTTTTTTTATATGTCTACGACTTGTTATTAACTTTGCGTTGACCCAGGAAACTGTTGTGGAAGGAACAATTGAACAATTATTTGAAGGCCACCACATCAATTATATCGAGTGCATTAATGTTGACTATAAATCTAACAGAAAAGAATCCTTTTATGGTAAGCTTTGTCACATTGAACATTCAGTATCAATTTTAATTTAGTGGTTACTCATGTTATAACATTGCAGATCTACAGCTTGATGTCAAAGGTTGTCGTGATGTTTATGCATCATTTGATAAATATGTCGAAGTGGAGCGTCTAGAGGGTGATAACAAATATCATGCAGAACAGTATGGTTTACAGGTACTGACAAATCATGCACTTTGAAGTTGAATATTTTGATGTTGTGAACTTCTCAGCAGTTTTTTTTGGAGTACTTATTGTTTGATACATATGAAGTCTATTTAGCTTATTACCTCTTTTTTTTTTCGTTTAGTTTAATAATAACTCTGTAATGTTGGTGTGTACTTGCATACAGTTCATTCGCTGAGGAGCGATTTCCTTTAATGTAGATATAAAATTAAAAGATGTTCATAATCTGATTTTCCAAGTTAATGAATGGCAATATAACATACATGCCATGATTGTATTTTCTTGCCTTGATACTGCATTGGCACTTGACATTCTATTATCATTTCAGGATGCAAAAAAGGGAGTACTCTTCCTTGATTTCCCTCCTGTTTTGCAACTTCAACTGAAGCGTTTTGAATATGATTACATGCGAGATACAATGGTCAAGGTTGGAACTGTGGCACCCTTACCTTTAAATTCTGAAGTGTCTATATTTCCTTTACATCTGTGTGTGTAATTATATGGTTGTCCTGTTTCAACTAGATTCTGCAATATACTGTTATTTTCTTCTGCAATGATAACAACATTGCCATTTCGGGTTTGACATTGACCTAGCTGTTATTATTTTTTATGAAGGCTTCAAACATGCTTTCATAAGTTTAATCATTTGGCGCTGTGTTTTCTGAACTTTTCCCATAACATATAAGTTGGTAGTGATTGTTTTCCTACCGGCATGACTACTTACAAACTAACTGAAACAACCCTTTGAACAATTAGCCAAAAAATTCAAAAATTGAATGGGGATGTCATCTGATGATAAGCTCTTGACAACAATGATCACATCCACTACTAGCTCCTTGAAATTATCAACTGCCATTTTTGCAATGGTACGCATGTTTTTGCATTTTTGGGTACTAACCAGTTTTGCGCTAATAAGATCAAATCTTTATTTTGCAACCGAATCAAAATAAACTTCATGTTCTATCTTCTGGGTGGGTTTTTTTGCAAACCAGGCAGTTTTCACCTTTTGGGAGAAAGCATGCTAGGGTGGTAAAGGATAAATAAACACTTGTTACCACGTGTGGCTTTGCTTTAGAACTATACTTATCAGTAAGCAGATAGTTATGATGGTTTAATTAGGTTGGTACCATATTTTCTTCACCCTGTTACTTTTTTGCTAGAAGCAGTCTATTGTTGAACACTTCTTTTTGCACTTTGAAGCAATTAAGTAATTAACATGATATCTATCCTCTTATTTCTCATTGTAAGAAATCATGGAAAGTTCAGCAAGAAACCGTTGATTGATTAACGTCCAATTCTGCAGATTAATGACCGGTATGAGTTCCCACTTCAACTTGATCTTGACAGAGATGATGGGAAATATCTTGCTCCTGATGCAGATAGAAGTATTAGAAACCTTTACACTCTTCACAGGTGTGATTTTACCTTATATTTTTTTTTGTAAATTTTATCAGTTCTATGAATACTTTTATGTTAGTCACAGCAGTCATGAACAAAAAAAATCCAACTATTTATGTACGAGGAATTCAAACCAATATAGCACTTGCTTATAGTGTTTTGGTTTCCGAAATAACTGAGGCACCATGATTTTTGCTGATTTGATATTTATTGCATATATCATGTATTAGGCAAGATCTTGAAAGGAGACTGTCTGATG
The DNA here is from genome assembly GCA_008326285.1 of Oryza officinalis. Taxonomy (NCBI): domain Eukaryota; kingdom Viridiplantae; phylum Streptophyta; class Magnoliopsida; order Poales; family Poaceae; genus Oryza; species Oryza officinalis. The sequence goes on from BDMV01000012.1 coordinate 27,564,282, forward strand.
ATTTGTATATGTGACTTGTGAGCACTGCCATATCACAGCTGAAGCTGAAATGAAGAAAGCTGTGTGAATTTTAAAAAATATTTTCATGAGTACATTTGTTTCTATGACATGTCTCAGCTAAACGTCAGCTGTATTTTCTTGGTGCTAATGTTGTTTTTGTGCTTTTACTCAGTGTTCTTGTTCATAGCGGAGGAGTACATGGCGGTCACTACTATGCTTTCATACGGCCTACGCTATCAGACCAGTGGTGTGTAAACATTTATGCCTCTTGTACCTCAATACTATATTGAGTTAAAGATATTCTGGATACTGTTTGTTTTGGTCATGCTAATTCACAGCCATTTAGTGGTAGAGTAACTAAATTAGCAGGGGCTATGGCCTGGCATTCTTGTGCTCATAACATGTACTCCCTCCGCCCCAAAATATAGCAACTTCTAGCTTTCAAAATTTGTCCAAGAATATAGCAACCTCTCCACCTACTTCCTCATTTCAACCAATCACAACCATCCCCCATTTAAGTCCACCTACTTGATCACTGTGCAGAACTCCAGAAATTCTTGTATTTATGGGACAGAGGGAGTAGTAGGTTGTTGGCACTGCATAACTCACGATGTTTTCCTCATGGATGCCAGGCATGGGATTAAACTGGGATGTAGTCTTTATACTACTTAAAAAGAACTATAGTTAAATTACACCTGTTCACTACTACCCATCCTGGCTTCATCAATCATCCAAGTCCTGTATCTTCAATCTGTAATCCTCAACTGTATTTCTGCCAGCATATCATGATAGTATTAAGTATGCTATGTAGCCTGCTTGCACATCAACAACTTAACCAGTTGCAGCACCAATCCATTTTCTGAGTTTGACCATAATGTGTCCTGTCTGATAGCTACTCCCTCTGTCCCTAAAAGAGTGCCCAGGTTCATAGCTAAAAATACACTCTTTTAGGGCCGGAGGTAGTATATATCTAGGAAAACAATTCTGAAAATGCCACAATTTACGTATTCGTTTGGCTGCATGCTGTCATTTCAGGTATAAATTTGATGATGAACGGGTAACAAAAGAAGATACCAAAAAAGCCCTTGAAGAGCAGTATGGGGGTGAAGAAGAGGTCGTTTTTACTATTAACAACTGTTCGTTAAGTGCAACTCACTGATTTAGTGGTCGCAGCAATTTCCCTCATCTTGCATTTATATCATCATCTTTTTTGTTTCTCTTGGATGGAACAGTTGCCTCAAATAAACCCTGGTTTCAATAATACCCCATTTAAATTCACAAAGTATTCGAATGCCTACATGCTTGTCTATATTCGTGAGAGCGACAAGGATAAAATAATGTGTAATGTTGATGAGAAGGACATCGCTGAGCATTTGCGGGTAAGTATTATGCATACTCTCCTACCTTCCTATTCAGTATGTTGTACATTTTTAGGTGTTGAGGGAATTCAACTGTGCTCTTGCAGATAAGGTTGAAGAAAGAACAAGAAGAGAAGGAACACAAGAAGAAGGAAAAAGCTGAAGCTCATCTCTACACCATCATAAAGGTCTGGATAAGAATCAGTTTTAATGGCTTAAATTTCCTTGTGAACTTTTTCTTTATAATGGCTATGTGCAATGTCCCTAGGTTGCTCGAGATGAGGATTTGAAGGAACAGATTGGTAAGAATATATATTTTGATCTGGTGGACCATGAAAAGGTTCGCAGCTTCCGCATACAGAAGCAACTACCTTTTACTTCATTTAAGGTAACTATTCCTAAACACCTAGTTTTCCATAACAAGGTTATGCTGTTAAGTTTCTGGGATATAGGCCTATAGCCTGTTTTAGGGTTTTGCACTGCTACTTTTTTCTGTGATCCTGATCTCAAGTTCAAGCCCTTCCAAAACCTAATTTTGTTCCTTCTGTTATCTAGACCAATACTGTAACTTCCTAAATTATTTAAATTTTTTATTATGCTTTCAAATATTCTTATCTCATTTATTATTGAATGAATTGTTCACAGGAGGAAGTCGCAAAGGAATGTGGGATCCCTGTACAGTTTCAGCGCTTCTGGCTGTGGGCTAAGAGGCAAAACCATACATACCGACCGAATCGTCCACTGGGCCCTCATGAAGAATCGCAATCAGTGAGTCATATATTGTTTCCTGAAGTTCACAATTGTAGCCCTTTGAACTAATTTAAAGGGTTGGGAAATATTCTTTTGTTGCTGTTGTAATCACCCTACCATTTTAGTTCAACAATGAATCTTTCTTGCTTCATATTTTTCTTTCCATTTTATGGCCAGAAATTATAACCTATTAGCATATTTACTTGCTACCATTCTCTCTTGTATGTGTTATTCTGTTTGTGATTATATCTTATTACTTATATTGCATAGGTGGGGCAACTTAGGGAGGTCTCTAACAAGGCACACAATGCTGAGTTGAAGTTGTTTCTGGAAGTAGAGACTGGAGTGGTAGTAACATTCTACAATAGCTGTTTATTCTTTATATTTCTGTTTCACTATCAATTATCTTTCAAGATTTTAGAAATTTGACCATGTCTATTTATTGTTGTATAGGATCTGCGGCCAATTCGTCCACCTGAGAAGAGCAAGGAGGATATACTACTTTTCTTTAAACTTTATAACCCTGAAAAGGAAGAACTTTGGTATATTTCTTTTGTATTTATTTTGCAAGCATCCTTTTAAAAAGTTTAGTACAAAGACTCACGTGGTGAAATCATTTTGTTGTACAGTTTTGTTGGTAGGCTTTTTGTGAAGGCTACGGGAAAACCATCTGAAATCCTGACAAAATTGAATGAAATGGCTGGATTTGCTCCAAATGAAGAAATCGAGCTATATGAGGTGAGGGCCATATTCAGTTCTCCATGATTACGTGATAATATGTTTATATGCTACACAAAACCATCTTACTTATGTCAGAGCACAATTGCACGATCTACCCATTTGCTCCTTTTGCTCTCATAGCTCCAGCCTCTAAGTGGTTATTATTCAAGTTTACCTTTATTGTGTTGTTAATATAGCATGAACTTTATGACTTCAATGTGACGTAGTGATTCTCTTCCCATGATTAATACTTTGAGCTATTTGGCATTTTTATGCTGCAGGAAATAAAGTTTGAGCCAAATGTGATGTGCGAACACATTGACAAGAAACTAACTTTCCGTTCCAGTCAGGTTTGAAAGAAATCGTCACCTTTTTAGATGCAAACTTTTTTAGTTTTCTAGTTCAAGATTGTGATGGCTTCTCTAAACTTTTCTCATGCTCCTTTGTTCTTTCTAATGCTGCAGCTTGAAGATGGGGACATAATATGTTTCCAAAAGTCACCTGTGTCAGATGGGGAGACTCAAGTGCGGTATCCAGACGTTCCTTCATTTCTGGAATATGTGCATAATAGACAGGTACACTCAGATGCACATCAAGTGTAGCATTTGAACTTGGTCTTATGCTTTATTAACTTATAATGTGCTAAACCCCCTTTTGTAACCTTTAGTCATCATTTGATGAGCTGTTTTAGCATTTTTTTTCTGGTGTCTTGTCTATTTATTTATGTATTTGGTATTCATGGTAATCATGATCCTCCAAACACTGAGTGTATTATATTTGGTTAATCTTAGGACCTCGGTGTATTTTTTTTCCCTGGCACCACTGTATATTCTTTACAACAATTTCAGAGGTGTCACTAATTGCTATATATGGATTTGTTCTACTATTCTAGCTAAACAGGACTGCTATGTTTTTTTGCGTTACTTTTTGTCACATAAATACATGATTATATATATGTGCAGCTATGCCTTTCTACATAAAACCCAAACTTGTTTACTTTTTCTAAGCTTTCTAGTAACTCTCTTTTTTGTTTATATTATAGGTTGTGCACTTCCGGTCTCTGGAGAAACCAAAGGAGGATGATTTTTGTTTGGAATTGTGAGGGCTTGCAAATCACTATGTTTTTTTAAAAAAAATTAAACTGATATTTTGCAAAAAAACTTACATATCAATGTTTCTTCTTTTCGCTTAGGTCGAAGCTTCATACTTATGATGATGTTGTTGAGAGAGTTGCACGCCAACTTGGCTTGGATGATCCATCAAAAATTCGCCTCACATCTCACAACTGTTATTCCCAGCAACCTAAACCACAACCTATCAGATATCGTGGTGTAGAGCACCTATTGGATATGCTTGTCCATTATAATCAGGTATGTTCTTTATTTGCTGAGATAAGCACTACATGACCATTGGACTTATCTTTTGTTTGCATGCCTGGCATTTGCAGACTTCTGACATCTTGTATTATGAGGTTCTGGACATTCCACTGCCAGAATTGCAGTGTTTGAAAACTCTTAAAGTTGCATTCCACCATGCAACTAAAGATGAGGTTTGTCTGCCAACATTTTACTACTTCTTACCTCTATCTTTAGTTGCAAGTATATTTCTGATCCACAACATGCCAGGTTGTAATCCATAGCATAAGGCTACCGAAAAACAGCACCATCAATGATGTGATTACTGACCTAAAAACCAAGGTGATAACTCATCTTTTTTTTTTTCAGTTTATCCATTGTCTTGCATCTTTTATCCTGAGAACTGATAACTTGGTGCTATCTATTGAGTTCTCTCTATCTTGTTACTATAAGCTGTTCTATTTTTCATGAAGAGTGCCTACAATCTTTCTTTTAATGTCAACAGGTTGAACTGTCCAATCCTGATGCTGAACTCCGCTTGCTTGAAGTATTCTACCACAAGATTTACAAGGTCCATGGATATTCAGTTTTGAATTTAGATGGTCTTTATTTTCTAAAGACTGTTTTGAAATTAGTATTATATTTTCCTTGCATTATTAACCCCTTGTTGTGAAAATAATTTATCTGTAGATATTTCCACCTCATGAGAAAATAGAGAACATAAATGATCAGTACTGGACGCTACGTGCTGAGGAGGTTCGTGATATTGAACATCTTTTCTGACTGACGATGTTGACACAATTCCATTTAGTGAGTATACTACTCATTATCTTACTGATTTGCATAACATTTTTGCTACCAATTGAAACAGATCCCAGAGGAAGAGAAGAATCTTGGCCCGCATGATCGGTTGATTCATGTTTACCATTTCATGAAAGATCCTAATCAAAATCAGGTACTGCAATTTCCATATTATTGCCTTGTTAATTACTACTCTAATCTAGTATAAGATATTGCATAGGGATAGTTGCTACAGCCTACAGATACAGATGAGCTCTCATCCATTATCAGTTTTGACATTGCTTTTATGACTAACAGCAGATTCAGAATTTTGGAGATCCATTTTTGCTGGTTATCCGTGAAGGTGAAACTGCAGCAGAGATATTAGAACGAATTCAGAAAAAACTTCGAGTTCCTGATGAGGAATTCTCCAAGGTCACCTTCATTTTTATGTTTCCTAACTGTTCTTTTACTATATGTTCTGTCCTGCGTGTATTGCTCTGTTAGATGGAAGTGGTGGTGGCTTATATTTAATCTATCTGTTGCTCCAATGTTTTTTTTTTTTAAAAAATCCTCTACCGTATACACAACAGCTTTCATATTCAAATGTGAAATATGTAACCACTTTCCTATTCAAGATCCTTAATTATGTTGGAATATTATCTTTAGTGAGCTGGAGGGTTAGTACTGGTGTATGTTTCCCTGTCAACTGATGTGCCTGGGGTATTTCTTATTTTCTCACAATATAGAAATATATTCTTATTCAACAAAAGCAAAAAAAAAAAGAAATGCATTTCTTATTAGATCATATATGAAAATCAGGGCTAAAATTCATAGAAGAGAAGATTTCCTAGGTTTGTATGCACTGCCAATTCTTAGGAATACCACAACAAGGGCTGCTGCTTTGATATTTGGATCTAGGATATATGGGCATTTAAATTAAGAGACAAGGAGTGTGGGAGATAATTGTTCTAATTTGGTAGGCACCGAAATAAAATTATAAGACCACTTAAAAAAATTAGAAATTTGGTAACCATGTTAAACCTTGTTTAGTCATTCTGTCCAACTGTAGATGTTAGTACTTTAACTGCTGTCTTCCATCTGATCATCTTTTCTCTATAATTTTACTGCCAACATGGATCTCACATGCCTGTAATGCTTATTTGATCAGTGGAAGCTTGCATTCATATCCATGAATCGGCCTGAATACCTCCAGGATATCGACGTTGTATCTGCACGTTTTCAGGCAAGTTATAATTTTAACATGCTAGGAAGTTAGGCATGTCCACATGTGCATCTCCTTTTCTTGACCGCTGTTCATGCCATGATGTATCTTCTCATTCTGCAGAGGAGAGATGTTTATGGAGCTTGGGAACAATACCTTGGCTTGGAACATACTGACACAACACCTAAAAGGTCTTATACAGCAAATCAGGTAATCAGTGTTGGCTAACAGTGGGTTTACGTACAATTCAAAACTGGCAAGAAATAATATGAAACTAAGATTTGATTGAAAGTGTAAAAGAATTCATGACATAAAGCTAAAGCGCAAGCCTGCTCTTGTTCTCGTAGCAATTGGATGCCCTTTAGACATATTTGTGTCTGAATCCTCAAGAACGTTTTTTCTCATAAAAAAAATGCATATCTAATTCAGAAGTTCTATTTCTAAACAACATGCTATCCAATTCGGTTAACCTGATGCCGAACAAAATAAGCATGTTGTTTGTTTAACTAAATGTCCAAGAGATTAATGGGCTATTCGCTGCTTTGTTACTAGTAGTAATGTGCACAAATCAGCAGCCTCGTTAACTCTCTTCTTTGCCAGCCAATAGCAATCATGCAGGTCTCTTGCCTTGCTATATTCAGATATTACACTGAAATATTAATATATATATATATATTACTATATAGGACATCCATATGGGGCACCATGGTGCCCAGGCACCAAGGTATAAAATACACAAATTCACTTGAATTTTCAAAAATTTTCAAATTGTGAGTATATACCTAGGTATAAGAATTTGATTCATACCTATACCTAACAACCTAACAACTCAAATTCAACTTTATTTTACAATCCATTATTACATACCTAATTAATTATATGTTTGAATGCTATATACCTAGAATCAAAATCTAACAAAACAATGTTCAAATTGAGTTCAAACTTGTTTGAACTAGTTAGTAAAGAAGTTAATATTCATACCTAAACATTTTAAAAAAATTCATACTCATTTGAATTGGGTGTATATTCAATTTAAATCTTGGTGTCCGGGCACCATGGTGCCCCAGTTAATTTTATATATAATTTGTAAAAGTTGATATGCACCACTTCTATACAAAACAAATGAAGATTATTAGCACAGATATGATTTTGATGATCCTCATGAATGAATTAGATATGAAAAGTAGAAAAAATGTTACACCTATGTTTTTCCAATTTCCAAAATGAAAGTCAACTGTCCAATTGGAGGTGGGTTGTTGGGCTATACATACACGTGTACATAGTCAATTCAGCATCCAATCTATATATCCTATATAGTTGGAACCAAAATCTCTACATGCATTGAGCCACATCACCTAGAAAATATTTGGCATTGGATCTTTCATGAGTTTAATCTCAACCATCCTTCATGTCTTCAGTTACATTTCTTTTATTTATTGATGTTCATTACTCGTATGCATTCATATAGATGACACTTGTTTTCCTCCCGCCTTTATGTTCAAATGCAATATTTCTGCAGCTCAATGTAATATTTTTCAGCTCAATAGTTCATACTAATCTGTATATCTGAAATTGTTCTACTATACCCCACAACAATGTGCGGGATATCGTCTACTTAGTTTGATGGATATTCTGTTCGATAGAATCACCACTGCACGTGACTGCATGAGAATCTTTCCTATAGATTTAAATGTGGGTTCGGTGTGCTCACATTTGGAATTACGGTGTTGCATGTGCTTAGATGAAAAAAATTCGGGTGTAAACATACTCATTTCTCCCTTTATTTTTTTTCATCCTTAGTGGTTATCTTGGGCTAATATTTTCATTGCATTGAATGCAATGTGCATGTGTAAAAGTAAGCTGGGGTGATTAATGGTGTTATGAAATTATCTATGCTATTACAGCAGACATCTTTCCATGTAATTGTTCTTTACTCTGGTGGTTCAAACTGTGCAGAATCGTCACACTTTTGAGAAGCCTGTGAAAATATATAATTGAGAAGATTTCTAGCTGGGCTTGAAGCCCTGAACAAAGGCCTCGTCTGGATAGAGAGCACAAAGTAAGACAACCTCAACAGAAGAAACATGGCAACAAAACATATGGCCATTTATGTGCTGAGGCCTATATTGCTTGCCGCTGGTTGACGGCGTTGGTGCAGCTTACTCGCGATGTAGGCGGCAGTAATTTTTTTCCAAGGCTTTCCATCTTGTTTCCGGGCAAAACAATTGTGTCGAGTGTGATGGCCCCGCTAGGATAAGGTAGATGTTGCTTTATTTGTGTAGAGCAAAGCTGGTACATAAGAAAAAGATTTTGGTAGGGGCATGTATACAGAATTATAGCCGTGACTGATTGCTTTATTTGCTTCTCCCGTTTCTGGTAGCCTTGGAGCAGTGGGAGATCGTATAATGGGGTTTGGTGTTGGTTCCAATTTTCCATGTCTATTGAGAAAATGTAAGAGAATAATTTGCCAGATAGTGCAGCTTTGAGTTCCTGTCAGCATAACCTGTGTCGGTGCTGTTCTATTCGTTGTGATTTAACAACCCATGAAGATCAGTTTACAGTCTGTCATTTGGTTGTAAAATTACGTGGAACCCTTTTTTAATCCAAGAGTAAATTGCACTAGCGGTCTTTAAATTGTAAGCAGGTTTTGTAAGCAGGTTTTACCTGGTTCATGAATTTGCAAAGCGTGTATCGAGATTACTATACTTGGTTTACTGTATCATTTTGGTCTAAAGCCTTGTTTTGATCATGGTCTTGCCTACATGGCATGTCATGTGGATAACATCGCACATTTTTATTATATTTCCTTTTTTCTCCCTTCTTCCTCTTTCATCTCTTTTCTTTGGTCTCTTCCTCCTTATTCATCTTCCAGATGCCGCCTGCTGCTGCTTTGGTGTTGCCGCCGCAACATCCTCTCCCTCACCACCGCAACCATTGCCTGTTGCTGTTGCTTCTTCGACGTCGTCACCATCGTCTTCGTCGCTTCCTCTTCCTCGCCGTTGCTTGTTGCTGCTTTGGGAAAGTTAGGGGCGAGGGAGAGGTCCTCCACAGCCACCGGTGCCTCCTTCGTCCTCCCGTGGCAGTCGGCAGCTGCATTGCCGTTGAATATAGGGCCATACCGGCCACTCCGGTCGGCTAATAAGGGAAGGCACACATATCTGGTGAGGAGGTAAAGGAAAGGAGGAGACGTAGATTCAACTCTGCCCGACTAGTAAGGGGAAGGGGTGCAGAACCGACGAAGAGGTAGAGGAGAGGAGGAGATGTGGATCCACGCAAGAGAAGCAGAGGTTGTCGAGGGTCTCAAGATGCCATAGCCATGGTGCGGCCTCCTTCCTTTCCCATGGTGCAACCCGGAGCGACGATGGTGATGGCTGAGCTCGATCTCGAGGACGGTTCGGGTGGCGGTTGAGCTCGATCTTGAACCCAAGGCTCGACGCGGTGGTGATAGCCTAGAGCGGCTACAAACCTAGAATGACGACAGCGGCGGAGAAGCTTAGGTTGGCACGAGCGAGCTTGGGCTCATCATCCGACGGAAGTCAGACAGATAGCATGGCTGACATATAGCGGCGAGCCGGCGACTATGGCCGGCGCGGCTTTGGCAACGACGATGGCAACGATCGGGGTGGAGGAGCTCAAGGCGGCTCCGGCAGCAGCTACGCTTGGCGACGACGGCGATCGGGGCAGAGGAGCTCGAGGTGGCTATGATGGAGGAAGAAGATAAAAGAAGAGGAGAAAAAAGAAAAGGGGAAAAAGGAAAAAAACGTCATGTCATCGTCCACGTGGCATGTCTGGACAAGACTATAGTTAAACGAGGCTTTGGACTAAGATGATATAATAAACTAAGTTTAAGGACTTCGATGTGTACTTTGCAAGATCATGAACCTAGGTAAAACCTTATGATAAGTTTAAGTACCGTTGGTACAGTGTACTCTTGATCCATTGTCTTTGCTTGTCATCGCTTGTGCAAACGGGAATAATTCCATTATTGCTTCCATCCTCGGATGCATCGCTTGGCTTGCTCTTTACATGCTGTGCTAGAAAGTACAAACTAATATATATGATCTCCAAGGAGAAAGATAGGATATGATCATGTGAGCGCAAGTAGTAGCCGGTCATTGTCGCACCGACCAAATATTGATACAGAAATGTAAACTTGGGTAAGGATATGTGACCCAAAGTATAATTTAGGAGCCAAAATAAGCAACAACCAACAGAAGTTTTAGAAAGCCCACTAAAGCGTTCAACAGAACAGGGATTAATATATGAGGAGGCTATCTGTTTTATTGAATAGGTGTCTGCTCATGTTTATAATGGATAGACTGTAATCCTCTTTGGATCCCAAAATATATTAATTAGGTTTAATCTTTATTTTTATGTTTATCTTTACTATTATAAAAATTAAAGATGTTTTTGTCGGATTTGTGGTAAGTCATCCATTTTTGAGTTGGTTATATATTGCCCTTATCCAATTCGACGTGAGTATAAAATAACTATTATACACTTCTACCCTAGCCTAACTTCCTCTGTCAGCCCAACTCAATCGGCCCATACCTAGTGTTTACTTTACCACGGTTACCGCGCTTACCGCGGGGGTACGGTAACCCGTATCGCGCGGTACGGTTTGACGAATTTTGACCGAATTCAAAAATTCAAAAAAAATCCAAAAAAATGGTGAAGGTAGTGCTTGATTTGTAGTGTATTATGGTGAAAAAATTTCTTAAAAAAGAGTAATATTTATTCAAATTTCTCTAATTTTTAATTATTTTTTTATTTCGTTCTTCTTTCAGCCAAACATCGAGCGGTAACCGCGTCAAACCACACGGTTACCGCTCCATACCGCGCGGTTACCACGGTCCTTACTGGGTGGCGGTAACCGGGCCCCCGGCGATAAGTGAAACCCTGCCCATACCATTCCGTTGTCCCATCCCATGCGTCTTCACTCAGCGGCGTGCATGCCCCTTCCTTGACCGGTGTTTTTTTATCTCTCTTTTTCTTTTTCTTTTTCTCCCGATAATCTTGATCCTCTTCCTCTCCTTTCAATCTCCTGTCTTTTCCCCTTCTTTCCTCTTTTTTCTCTTTTTTTCTCTTTCAAATTTCTCTCCTCATAAATATTTTTCTTTTAAATTTATCATTGGTTAATGTGTGTATGCAGTAAATTTGTTACTTTGCAAATGTTTTTCATCTACAGTAAAAAATTTTTACTAATTGAATAATCAAAATTTCAATCTTTGATCCATGAGGTATAGCAAAATGCACATGCGTCAACTTATGGAATAGCCATCCAATCGATTTGTGAGGCTATGAAAAAATATACATAAAAGATTTTTCGTGTGATGATGTATGAAGCATCCATGAGGTATAACGAAATACACAATCAACTTATGAAATAGTCACCCAATCAATTTATGAGGTTATGGAAAGGTGTACATAAAGAATTTTTCGTGTGATGACGTATGAAGCATGCACAATCCGATTTAATACTATATATGATTTTTGACTTTATTTTTCTATTATTTTATTTGTTTGGTATCGATTTATCGTTTAAATTGACAAGAGTTTTTAATGAATCATAAAAATTGTCTTCATCCGTGGTAACGCACAAGCATTTTTTTCAATACAATCTAACAATATAAATCTAAATAGAAGATTGATTTGGAGCGTTGTGTGAGACCTAAAGATTTAGTGGCGGGAGAGCTTTCTCGTTTAGGGGAAGTTCATGGGAAACCATTTCATGTGAAAATCATGTAAAATATGAAGAGCACGACAACGACTACATGTTCAACACTAGACATAGGAACACAAAACATGAGAACGTGCTATCTTGTGATTAATAAAATGTCTGTCACAAAACATCCTAGTAATAAATCGACCAGGACAGCTACGAAGACGAACAGTAACAAAGGTCGGGCCGATGGAAACAATCTAGTCGTAGTGGCGGTNAGGCGAACAAGAAGCCCAAGCAGCCCGGCGTCTTGTCCGGCTTCATCCCCCAGTCCTTGCCCGCATCCAGCGCCTCCATCATCATGAGGCGGCTCACCACCTCGTCCATCCCCGGCCGCGCCGCCGGGTCGGCGTCCCAGCACCTCTCCATCAGCGTCGCCAGGTCGCCCGGGCAGCACAGTGGCACCCTCGGCCGCCCGCTCCGCCGCCGCACGTGCGCCGCCACCTCTTCGACGCCGCGCCACACCACGTCCCCCAGCGGCACCTCGCAGCAGTACACCTCCCACAGGCACATCCCGAAGCTGTACACGTCGCACTTGTCGTCGTACGGCCTCGGCGCCGCGACGAACACCTCCGGCGCCATGTACAGGGCAGTCTCCGCCGTCATCTGGTGGTCCACGCCGCCGAAGTCCGGGATCTTGACGTTGAGGCGGTGCTGGCCGCCGCCGCAGACGCCGTCGACGAGGAGCATGTTCTCCGTCGTGACGCAGCCATGGACGATCCTGTTCGCGTGGAGGTAGCCGAGGCCCAGCGCCATGCCCCGCGCGAGGCGGTGCGACGGTGGTGGTCCATCACGTGCTCCTTCAGCGTCCCGCCGGCGAGAACTCCATCACCACGACGCAGCACGCCGTGTCGTCCGTTGGGGGAGGCACCACGGCGTTGCCGGGGTTCTTGAAATCCGTGGTGCTCATTGTGAAGATTATGGGTACCGAATATCTCATAGTTAGCTTATCCGACTTACCATAAGGGATAAACTATGACTTATGATTATGTAAACCGGCTTAAGATTTGGGTGTTACATTATCATTGAGATAAGGTAACGGCCCATAATCCATAGTTGATAAGGTTGAGAAGTCCGACATAGAGTATGATAGGGTCTCCGACTTGTAAACCCACCCTCCGGACTATATAAGGAGGGTAGGGCGTCCCTTGAGGGACATGAGATACGCATAAAAATTATAGAGAGAGCACATATTGAAAGAGATCAAGAGATCAATAAACCACTCGACGGATCGAATCCCCAAAACAGGAGTAGGTATTACCTCTTGAAGAGAGGGTCTGAACCTGTCTAAATTCCTTTTGCATACTAACCTATCGTGTTTGACACTTGACTGTTACCCCCAGATTCTTATTGACGAAACCAAGTTTCGACACCCATCGACAAGCCGATGAGGCTGGCCACGTTGGGGTGCTCGCGGAGCCCGTGCCAGATGGCGAGGTGCTCCTCCAGGCGCGCGACCTCCTCCTCCAGCGCCACGCACCCGTCCTTCCCAAGGTCGAGCACCTTCACGGCGACGTCTCGCCGCCGTACTCCGCGCGGTACACCGTGCCGTGGGAGCCATGCTACACCACGGCGCGGATGTGAACCCTCGACAGATCGATCTCCCACGCCGCCTGCGCCCGCTCCTCTTCCTCCATCTCCTCGACGAGCTTCTCCTTCTTCTTGGGCGGTGGCGCGATGTCGTCGTCATCGGCGGCGGCGGCGCGCACACACTCCATCTCTGCGGCGTGCTTCTCCTTGGGCGGCGCGATGTCGTCGTCGTCGGCGGCACGCACACACTCCGTCACCTCCGCTTCCTCACCCTCAATCTTGGCGGCGGCGAGATCGCCGCTCGACGCCGCCATGGCCGGAACAAACTCGAACGCGCAGATTGGATTTGGAAAGCGGTTAGGGTTAAGATCGAATTTCTCGAGATTTATACCAAGTGGTTTGGTTGGTAGAGTTTGTGGGACCGAATACTACGGCGCGAGGAGATAAAGGTTCAGATTGAGATTTTTTTTTCTAAACTAACTGCTACTAGTACGGCACTCTGCATGCAACAGCGAAGTAATTAAATTCGGAATGATTTGGGAGATTTAATTCCAGAGCCTTTTGGATTTGTAATTTAATTACCTACACCGTGGGTTGTATGAGATACTAAACTTTTTTCAATTATTTATAAATCGGTCAAAAATATATTTATACTCCCTCCGTCCTAAATTATAGGACACTTTTTTTTAAGAAAAATCAAACTCAATAATTTTTAACTAGTAATCATATTAATTATATTTATGCTAAGTATTATGCATGTTATATCGCTAGATTTATATTTTAAAGTATTTTCATGTGATGCTAATTTTATATTTATTGAAAATATAACATGAAATAAATTAATGGTCAAAGTATGTCATTGAAAACCATGTAAAAAAATATATGCCTTATAATTTGGGATGGAGAAAGTACATTTTTAGGAGTGAGAGAAAAAAAAATTAACTAACTTTCCCCTAATAAATGATGGATGATAGGGAGTAGGTGGGTAGTTGAGTGTAAGATAAAGAAATTTAAATTATCTGTGATTGATTGGATAAGTAGTACGTAGAATTGTACTTATTTTGGGAAAAATATTTAAACCTAGAATTGCACTTCATTTGCAAAATCCACTTCTAATTTGACATTTCACCCAATAAATTATTTTATTATAAATATTCACCCCTACTTAGTTATGGGGTAGGCAAGCCAATCTTGTCCAAGTTAGTTAAGATAACAATGCGTTATCTACTGAAAAACTGCTACACCCAAATGGACTAACAGAAGCATCACAATCACATGAAACCTTAGCCTTCCATTATAATAGTGACCTGTCTGTGTCTGTCCAAAAAGCTTCATACATGAGCAAAGGAACATCAAACTGAAAAGTTAAGAGCTTAATTATAGGAGTCCTGCAGTCCCAGCCTTAGGGACCGAAGGAAATAAACTCTATTTCTACATCCATTAATTTCATCATCATCTTCTCATACTGACGCAGTTGCATGCAAATTGTTGCTTAATTTCTTTTGAAGGTTTCAGTTGGACAGAGCAGAAAGGAAGAGGAAAGGACACAATCTTGCCTGCACAGTTGCATGCCTGACAATATTATGATCCATTGCTCCTTGACAAGGACTAAGGTAACCCTAGTTACTACTAAAATCAGATCATTGCTGCTGCCTCCCACTGTCTCAAGCATGGTGTCAAACCTCTGGACAGGGAGGCCCTGATCGATCATAAGCTGGTGTTCATCAGACCTTGATCTCTTCCTCGGCGGATTTCGGGCGGTCTGATTTCTTGCTGGACATTATGGTGTTGAAGTTCTCTGATTTACAAAGAAAAATCTCAATCTGAGATAAGAAAAACAGATACAGAGATAAATTGTTAGTTGTCAATATTGATTCAGGTAGAAATTAAGAAGAATGGTGAGTTCAGACAGAAAGGGAAAATGAATTGTTGAAGCCAAGAAATCTTCATCTCACCTTGGCTTTACGGACAAGCCGCCCCTTCGATTCATCCTTTGTGCCAATGGTTGATGTCAGGATCTCTGAACAGGTTAATTAAAAGAAGATATAAGTTTACTTCACTATTTTGATAACTCTTCATGAATTTTTATGTTTCAATAAAAAATAAAGCTTACGATTTCAGAAGATGACAGCATAGATTTGATTTTTCGACAAATAATTAACAGAATAGAAAAGATGCTTACTCTTTTCAGTGGCCAGGCCATTGTTCTTGAGGATCTCAGCAACAGTCACCACTGTGCCAATTGCTGCAACAAAAGATACCTCAGAAAGATTCAGATAAATATCAAATGACTAGTAATTAAAAATAAGGATGTGCGAAAAATGCATGTTACTTCAGATTTCAGAATAGAATGTCCGAATACATATATGCATCAGGTGATCAGAAGAAAATTTAAACAATTAAGTAGCTATGCGTGCATTACCCATTCCCAGTGCAGAGAGCTCGACCTCGTCGTAATTCTGCATGTACCTCTGCATCCAGTATTAATATGGGTTTAGAGATCTCAAACAAATACTTTTCTAAACAAAATGGATGTATACAAATTCAAAGAACTGAGTAAACCTATCATATATAATTGCTCAATATTTCTCCCAGTTCTCCACAATAGGATATGCTGAAAATTATAACATTTTAATGCAATCCATTATATATATATTCTTGTTGAATTAAGTATTTTTGTTCCATAGAGAAAAAAAATAGAAATCTTAACCTCATTAGGAACGAGGCCAGATAAATAACATAAGAAAACAAGGGATCGCAATTTCGGAGCAAGATGGCACACCAAAACAGTCAATGAAACTCGGATAAAATAAAATTTGATGTCCCCCTATTTAAAAAAGTAGAAAAACATCGATGTCTCAAATTTTCAGTTTTCACATCCAAAAAGTATTTTCCTTGTATCCTATATACTACCTTCGTTTATAATTTCATATTATAAGTCGTTTTGATTTTGTTTTCTAATCAATAAATTTGACCAAGCCTATAGAAAAATTTAATAATATTTTTAATACAAAATAAATATATTATTAAAATATATTTAATGAAATTAATTTGGTGTTATAGACGTTGCTAAATTTTTCTATAAAGTTAGTCAAACATAAAAGACTTTAATTGAAAAAAGTGTTAAAATAACTTATAATATGAAATGGAGGGAGTATCAATGATTTTGTCATTGCATTGGTAGCAACAACAAATTGATAACAACGCTTTTTTTGTTTGAATCTAAATTTGTTCGACGTACTGCTTTCATCAAATTTCTCAGTACGTTTGCAATCGATTTTTTCCTAACCAAATAAAATAAAATCGAAGCTTCAATCACAAAACGAGTGTGTGTGTGTGTGTATATACCTTGGCGAGGTTGACATAGAAGTAGAGCGGCTTCTTGTTGGTGGAGACCTGGATCCGGTTCTTCTTCGCCGACGCCCCCGCCTCCGCCTCCTCGTCGTGCTCCACCTCCGCCGTCTCCTCCCCGACCACCGCCACCTCCTTCTCCTCCGGCCCCTCCTCCTCCTCCCCCACCTCCTTCGCTGCCGCCACCGCCCTCACCACCTCCTCCACCACCTGCTCCTCCTCCTCCACCGCCGCCGGCCTCACCGCCTGCATGGTGTCGCTCTCGTTGGATCGCTCGCCGGCCTCCCGGATTGATTGAGAGAGAGAGAGAGAGAGGAGAAGATCGGAGAGAGGGAGAGGCTGCGAGTGGGGGGCCACGTACGGGTGGTGTACAAGTAGGCGATGGCGCCGGCGGTTGCACTGCATGCGGAGTCGCGCGGTTGCCCGGACGCAGCGGTGGCGCCGGTGGTTATTTCGAGCGCTCTCCTCGATCTCCTCTCTCTCCGGCGCGCCGCCCGCGCGTCTGCATCATGCATCAGCTTATCGGGCCGGGTTCGATTACTCTCTCCTACGTAGCCTGGTAACGGGCCCAACTTTTTTTTCCAGAAAATTCGAAATCAATTTTTATATATTTTTTATCTAAAAATATTTCGAGAGCTAGGTAAGGTTATAAAAAACCCACGGGCCTTGACTCATTACTATACTGCGTGCCCTAATTGGATAATCCAATTAGTGATTCTAAAGATTCTCATTTGAGGCGCAGGAAAAACAACAAAATTTAGTAATGCACTATTGCATGCGTTTGTCAATCTTCAATGACTCAAGATGAAGGGGTTGATTGGTCTGATGGACATGAATACCTTATGCCTGAATCCTGATGGGTGACCATGCATGTGGGGACCATAAAGGTAGTAAAATGCCTAACTTTTTTTCCATGAAAATTTAAGTGTTGGGATCAAAATAGGGTGAGCTAAATTTCTATTCATTTTTAACAGATAAATATATAAGAACTAGATAGGTTTGTAAAAAAATCCCATAGGTCTTGACCCATTATCACCCCTACCGTTGCATGGCTGCAACCTGTAGTTCACCAGGCGTGCGACGGTGTGGCATGTCTGCAAGCATCAGGGCAGCAGGCAGCGAAGCATCAAACGAAGAGACAAAGTGTCTTAGGGCATTTGGCTCTCAGCCCGGCCATGAGTGTAGAGGCAATGTGACAAATATACGATGTGATCTAGAAAATGTACCGATACTTGAGTCTACTATACACACCTTAAGTTAGGGCTCCTGGAATTTGAGGGCCTTGTGTAGTCGCACAGGCCAGACTCTTAGGGAGGGGCTAACAATTTGGTACGAGAGACTCGTTTTGCTTATCACCCTCTTAATTCAGCTACAAAATTCTTACAAAATTCCTACGAATCGATTGGATCCAACTGCTTTTATTTTGTTGTTGGAATCCATAAAGGAACTAGTGCCTCAATTGAAACCTAGTTAGTTAAATTCAGTGTAGAGCAAGGAGTGGTAATCCTAGAGAAACCAAGATGCATTATCAAAGTGGGCGTCACGTATCATTAAGACGAATTACCTTGATGAATTGCATGGAGGAAGCAGAGCAACAAAGTTGATCCGATCTCTTAGCCCTCAAGGCGACGGTAGACACATGGATCCTAAAGATGGAAAAAAAAAGATAGAGGACCTGTGAAGTAAGGGTGGGCAATTTGTTGTCCAAAAAGAGCAACTGTTAGACTAGCTGTCTTTTTTTTATGCAATGGTGGAAGGGGATCTAGGCAGCCAATGCATATGCCAGGAGTTCCAATTTTACAACAACCACGACTCTATATATAAGGTTCAATCAGGAGGAGAAGACATGATTGCGACTCGTGTCATGCCACCATGGGCCGATGGCTATCCTCATCACCAGCATGGCCAGATGGCATGTATCCTCCTCTCCCTCCAATAACAAAAAAAGGGAACCCCACGTCCGAGAACATGTGATGCCCCCCTCGTATATTTTCATCAGTCTCCACACATTAAGTCATCAGATTCATGCCTGACGCCGTCATAGTTCCATATCTGGAACTGGTGTTCCAGATAATATGGTCATCTCTTATGAAAACTAATCACACCATTGAGTTCACAAATCTCAAGAACACATTTTTGAATAAGATGTTCTCATTGATCCTTCAACATAGCATGAACACATTCGTCTCCTCTTATCCCACTCTATTTGGATTCTTATGATTCTTGTTTGCTGTATGTACATGCTCGCAATGGACGAATTAAGGTCCCGTCCATCAGATGTGATGTTGATAGCTTTGGGAGCACAATCTGGTGTTGTCTGGTGTTCGAAAATTCTAAAACCCCTGAAAGGTAACCATATCGCCCGAATTTTTTGGATTTTCTAAAAAAAAAAACTGAATTTGACCAAAGCTTATTAAACACAATCAAAATTTATTAGAATTTCAAATATTTTCGTGCCAGAAACTTCCCAAAATCTTGAAATTTCGTAAATTTCAGTGCCACCGAAATTTTGGCCGAAATCGAGAGCGCAACCCGTCCCCCTAATGGTGTGCGGGAGCGGGATACGGACATGGTCACGCCGCGGGCTCGCGCTAATCCAATCCGGTGTCGTGCGGGAGCTGGACACGTGCGTACGGACGCGGTACGGACAGAAAACGATTCGTGTATTCTGTATTCGAATCAGTATCAGACTACCCACCACCCCGCGTATAAATACAGGCCACGTACGGCCGTGTCTAATCTCTTGCCTAATCCGCGAGACAAATCAAGGCGCGTGCGTTCGAGAGTTTCCCGCGATGGCGTCGAGCAGCAGCGATCTCGCCGCCGTGACCGTCGACGACGACGACAACGAGGAGACGACGGAGTACGTGCACGCCGACGAGTTCGACATGAGCACCATCCACCTCGCTCTCGAGGAGAAGCTCGCCGCCAAGCGCGGCGGCAGCGGCGGCGGCGAGGAGGAGTTGGACGAGGGGCCGAAGGCGGCGTGGGAGATCGACCTGTCGAGGCTGCGCATCCGCTCCGTCGTTGCGCAGGGACACCACGGCACGCTGTTCCGCGCGGACTACGGCGGCCACGACGTCGCCGTGAAGGTGCTCGACTGGGGGGAGGACGGCTATTCGACGCCCGAGCAGATCGCCCACCTGCGCGCGTCGCTGGCCGACCTCGCCGCCGTCTGGCACGGGTTCGAGCACCCGAACGTGGCACGGTTCTTCGGCGCGTCCATGGGCACCACCGACCTCAACATCCCGGTCACCACCAACTCCTCCTCCGCCGCCGCCGCCGGTAAGCAGCGCAACACCGGCAAGAAGCCGCCGCCGGACAGGGCGTGCTGTGTCGTAGTCGAGTTCCTCGGCGGCGGGACGCTCAAGAAGTACCTCATCGACCACTACCGGAGCAAGCTCCCCTACGGCGAGGTCGTCCGCCTTGCGCTGTCCATGGCGCGGGGCCTCAGCTTCCTCCACGCCAACAAGATCGTCCACCGCGACGTCAAGACGGAGAACATGCTTCTCCTCGCCGGCGCCGCCGGCGACCTCGACCTCAAGATCGCCGACTTCGGCGTGGCCCGCTTGGAGGCGCGCGACCCGAGGGAGATGACAGGGGCCACGGGCACAGTCGGGTACATGGCGCCGGAGGTGATCGACGGGAAGCCGTACAACCGCAAGTGCGACGTGTACAGCTTCGGCATCTGCCTGTGGGAGATGTACTGCTGCGACATGCCGTTCACGTTCGGCCTCAGCATCGCCGAGGCGTCGGCGGCGGTGGTGCAGCGGGGGCTCCGGCCGGTGATCCCGCCGTGCTGCCCGCCCGCCATGGCGGCCATCATGGCGAGGTGCTGGGACGCCGACCCGGCGGCGCGGCCGGAGATGGACGAGGTGGTGCGGTTGCTAGAGGCGCTCGACACGAGCAATGGCGGCGGGATGGTGGCGCCGGAGATGAAGAAGAAGAAGACGACCAAGAAGAAGATGATGCCAGAGTGCTTCTGCTTCTTCGGTCGCTCGTAGATTGTTTCTCCACCGGCATTGCCAGATTTTTCTTCCAAGAAGTGTTTATTAATTAGTTGTATTATACTTGTCTAGTTCATCATGCTAGGTACTACTCACTCCGTTTAATATTATAAATCACTTTTATATTTTTTTAATTAAACTTCTTTTGATTAATTTGACCAAGTTTTTTTAAAAAATAGCAAATATCTACAATGCCAAATTAGTTTCATTAAATATTTAAATATATTTTATAATATATTTGTTTTGTGTTAAAAATATTGGCTATATTTTTTTATAGATTTGATTAAACTTTGTTTGATTAGGAAAAAAGTTAAAAGGGACATATGATATGAAAAGGAGGGTGTAGTAGTTAATTTTAAGCTTACCTTGCATATAGTTGCATGCATGCACATACTTCATGGTACATATATGCCTATCTTTGCTAGTTGAACTGCAGTTGTGTTACGAGATGTGCCAATTTAATTTTTCAGTTTTGTTAAAAGTATGATATTATATATTTTTACCATGTGATCGATATGTCTCTTAATCTATTCCTCTCAAATATTAATTCAGTTTCTCACCTCTCAAATATAATGAATGAAGTAGTTATAAAAGATTCCCAAAATATTGATATAATAGGCGCATATATTATCTTATATAATTTTAATTCCAAACTCTATGTACACAGTGAGGAAAAATAAATAAATTTTGCTAATTGAGTGGTACGTTGTTTGTAGCTTTTATTCTGAGTCGTGTGGATTAAATTTAATTAAATTTTGCATGTGATATTTTAATCCATGTCATTAATAATTCTTTATTAAAATTTTAATATAACCATAAGAGATAAACGTACATGAGCTTATTAGACTGTAAATTGACATTCCAAGAGCATCACCAAGAGTTTTCTTATACTACTAGCTCCCAATTTTGAAATTTTGGGTTCTTCAAGCAAAAAATGGATCCAACGGATATCCAAATCGTACTACACTACAACGGTACCCCTCATCTGTGTCGGGCTGCAACCCACATCTGTGTCGGGTATGGCGTCCGACACAGCACAAAGGTCAGTGATGTGAGGAATCATCTCAAACGGGCATAAGTCCGTCACGGATGAATCTATCTCAATCGGGCCTCAACTAATGCCCGTCACCGATAGCTTTGACCGAGACGACCAGTCAAACTATAGCCCGTCACGGATGACTATCTCAATCGGGCTACAACTAGTGCCCGTCACGGATGACACTCATCTCAATCGAGCCTAAACTATAGCCCGTCACAGATGACCCTTATCTGTGACGGGCTATAGTTTAGGCCCGTCACAGATGAGTATAATCCCAAAAAAAAATAAATTTTATTTTTTGGCTAGTCTCAGGCCTTTTTGTTAGCCATGTCATACAATCCTGCCTCTCCCAGGTACTTCCTAGGAAGTCGCCCGTCACAGATGAGTATAATCCCAAAAAAATAAATTTTATTTTTTGGCTAGTCTCAGGCCTTTTTGTTAGCTATGTCATACAATCCTGCCTCTCCCAGGTACTTCCTAGGAAGTCACCCATCCCAAAATTTCTACAGGCCAAGCACGCTTAACATCAAAGTTCTTTGGAAATCGGCTTCCGGAAAAGTAGTTGTAACTTTTTGATATGAGTATTCTATTAATCCTATTAAGCCTTAGGCCATAATGTCACACACAACAAAATCCTTGGCAATCCAAACAATAAAATTGGATTGATAGAATTGTATAACTCATCGATATCTACAACTATTGTATTGGTCCTTTGTACAAATAAGTTCATTTGAACAATTCAAATTTTGAATTTTCAAAATTTAACAACTTCGAACAAAAATTGGGGTTAATAAATGATTTCAAATGGAAAAGTCACCAAAACCAAAGTTGTAGAACTCATCGAGGTGAAAATTTTTTATTTTGGTCATTTCTCCATCCGACTCTATTTGGACAATTTGAAATTTGAAATTCAAAGTTTGATAAATTCAAATAGAATTTTTTTGTTAGTGAACGATTTCAACTGAAAAAGTCATCAACAACAAAGTTGTATAACTCATCAAGATCTATAACTTTTATTTTGGTCATTTTTCTATATAATATTTTTTGAACAGTTTGAATTTGAATTTGAAAATATGACAACTTCAAACAATATTTTCAAATACTAAATTATTTCAATTGAAAAAGTCATCAACAACAAAATTGTATAACTCATCAAGATCTAAAACTTTTATTTTGATCATTTCTTCATCCGACAAAGTGATAGTAACATTGTTCACAAAATTGACGTATTTCTTATCTGATTTTATAAACTATAACATATATATGTAAAATTTATGAATAATGTTACTAACACTTTGTCGGATGAAGAAATGATAAAAATAAAAGTTTTAGATCTTGATGAGTTATACAATTTTGTCGTTGATGACTTTTTCAATTGAAATCATTTAGTATTTGAAAATGTTGTTTGATGTTGTCATATTTTTAAATTGAAATTCAAACTGTTCAAAAAATATTATATAGAAAAATGACCAAACTAAAAGTTATAGATCTTGATGAGTTATACAACTTTGTTGTTGATAATTTTTCCATTTAAAATCATTTACTACCCGTAAAATTATTTTGACTCATAAAATGAATTATTATACTGCAGTTAATTATTTTGCTATAGTTCAATTTACAAATATAAACATTTCATATGAAAAATGGAAAAAATACTCATCTGTGACGGGCTATAGTTTAGGCCCGTCATAGATAAGGGTCATCCGTGACGGGCTATAGTTTAGATCCGTCACAGATAAGAGTCATCCGTGACGGGCCTAGTTGTTATCTCAAACGGGTCTCAAATTGGTGCCTGTCACGGATGATGGTCATCTGTGACGGGCCCCAACTTGAGGACCGTTTGAGATATGGAATGTTATCTCAATCGGGTCTTAAATTGGTGCCCGTCACGGATAGTGTCATCCGTGACGGGCCTAAGTTTTATGCCCATCTAACATGTCTGTGCGACCATATCTCAATCGGGCATTTTTTCGGACCGATTGAGATGACTTTTTTATGATGGCTCGTTATTTTTAGATATGTTAGAGGCCGTCACAGATGAAAGGATCTGTGCTAATGTTAGCTTCAAAAATTTTTGAGACCCCAATCCCGTGTTTTGCGTTCTCCACAAGTAGAGAAGAAAGCTCCCAATACCTATCCACCGCAGCCGGGCAGTTTTCGCGCGCTGCCGCCTGCCAAGTGCCTGCACCGCCACGAGTTCGTCCGCCACCACCTCGAGTTCACCACTTCTCTACATGAAAATTAATAAAGATGTTGAATTAGAGGTTAAACTGCAACAGGATCGGAAAGAAAGGCACTCAATTTACAGAGTTTTACGTAAATAACTTCCTTGCAAATTGATTTAGTTTTGACTCTGGGGATGTTCAGATGTTCAGTCCATTTTCTTAGTTGTTAACAATGTGTTGCGGTTGTTCGGCACACCTGCACATCTAACATATTTTGGAGCAGAATATTCTTTAACTCCCGAAATCCGCAAATTTGAAGCTGGGATTACATTGATAAAATAATTGTTTTGTTCTTACTTAAAACACAATTTCATGAGAGAGAGTAGGAAAAAGTCCATTTGACCTCCCTCAACTATAGCCGCAGTTCGATTATTGTTCCTTAACCGCAAACACTACTGGTGAACTCATCTTTAGTTCCAGTTTGCAACCTCTTTTAGTCCGGATATGTAACCAGACTAACAATCCGGAACTAAAGATGATCATCTTTAGTCCCGGTAAAATTAACTGGGACTAAAGATCCATCTTTAGTACGGATTGGTATTATCATGCAGTTTGCAACCTCTTTTATTCCGGATATGTACGGATTGGTATTGCTAAAGATAATTTTTTTTAAAATTTTTTTTTATATTGCTTACTGCATGTTTATATATATGCATATATATGTATAAATACATATATATATATATATATTCATGTATATATAATGTTTATATACATATAAATATATATAAAGACATATTTATATATAAGTAAATACTTACACATAAGAGTAACATATATTTGTATAGCATCATGTATATATAATTGCTGGTATATATTTCTTATGTACAATGGGAATTTACTTATAAACATGTACAATCGTTGTTGGGTACCAGAGCGGATGTTAGCGGACCACAAAACGTCCTTGTACCTAGGTTGCGAACAGGGGCACAACAAATTGGGTACCATGCTGAAATTCTTGCAATGGAAGGAAAAAATGGTGTGACTGACAAGACATTTGGTGAGTTATTGAAACTCGTAAAGAATATTCTTTCCGAGGGAAATGAATTGCTCGAAACAACGTACGAAGCTAAAAAGGTAGTCTGCCCTTTAGAACTGAAAATCCAGAAGATACATGCATGTCCGAACGATTGTATCCTCTATCAGGGTGAGGAGTACGAGAACCTAGAAACATGCCTGATTTATAAGGCACTACGATACAAGATTAGACGAGATGACCCAGGTGATGTTGACGGACAACCTTCGAAGAAGAGAGTTCCTGCTAAGGTGATATGGTATTTTTCTATAATACCATGGCTGAGGCATTTGTTTAGGAACAAAGCGCATGCTATAATGATGCGCTAGCACGTAGAAGAACATAAACAAGACGAGATGCTGAGACACCCGCCGATGGGTCGCAGTGGCGAAACATCGACAGAACATTTCAAGACTTCGGAAAGGATGCACAGAACATAAGGTTCGGTTTAAGTACGGATGACATGAATCCATTTGGAGAGATGAGCAGCGGTCATAGCATTTGGTCTATGACCATGTGTCTCTACAATCTTACTCCTTGGTTATGCATGAAGCGGAAGTACATCATGATGCCGATTATTATCCAAGACCTAAAGCAACCTGGTAACGACATTGATGTGTACTTAAGACCATTGGTTGAAGATCTGAAACTGCTGGGGAAGAAAGAAGGTGTCCCTGTGTGGGATAAGGACAGATAGGAGCAATTCAACTTATGAGTGTTGTTGTTCGTAACCATTAACGATTGGTCTGCACTTAGTAACCTATCCGGACAATCAAACAAGGGGTATATGGCTTGCACACACTGTATGGATTATACTGCCAGTACGTATTTGAAGTATTGTAGCAAGATTGTGTACATGAGCCATCATTGATTTCTTGTTGCAAACCACCCTGTACGAAAGAAAAGCAGACATTTTGATGAGAAGGCAGACCATCGTACTAAGCCTAAATATCGTAACGAAAAAAATCATGTTTGCTATGGTGAAAGATCTGAAAGTAATATTTGGAAAGGGACCTGACAGCCAACCTATAGCAAGTAATGATGGTCACACGGCGATGTGGAAAAAGAAGTCTATTTTTTGGGAGTTACCCTATTGGAAAGTCTTAGAACCTTTGCGTCAACCTGCTAGGCTTCCTTGGTGTATATGGGAAGTCGAAAGATACCCTTGAAGCACGTAATGATCTGAAGCATATGAAACAACGCGATGGCCTTCATCCGGAACCAAAAGAGAAAGAAAACCATTACTTGAGTCCAACCAGCTACACTCTGAGCAAGGCAGAGAAGGAAAGTATGTTTGAATGCTTGGACAACATCAAGGTACCATTTGGATACTCCTCGAATATAAAGGGAATAATAAGCATGAAAGAGAAGAAGTTCACAAACCTAATGTCTCATGACTGCCACGTGTTGATGACATAGCTGCTTCCTGTTATAATTCGGGGTATCCTTCCTGATAATATCCGGGTAATAATAACAAAGCTACGTGCTTTCCTGAACGTAATTTCACAGAAGATCATCGATCTAGACAGATAACAATCCTACAAAATGATGTGGTGCAATGTCTTGTTAGCCTTGAGATGATCTTCCCATCATCCTTCTTCAATATAATGACGCATCTTCTATGTCATCTTGTCAAAAAGATTGGTATTCTCGGTCCTATATACTTATACAACATGTTCCCTTTTGAGAGGTACATGGGCGTTCTAAAGAAGTACGTTGGTAACTGTTCTCGTCCGGAAGCAAGCATCGCCAAGGGGTATGAAATAGAGGAGGTCATTGTCACACCCCGAAGTTTGCATTCCAGGTAAAATTCGTAAATTAAATCGCGTCAAATAAATTTTTCTTTTTAACCTAGAGCAAATCCTAAATTAAAAATATATTTAATCAAGTGGAAATGGCATGGTGGGATTTTTCTTGAGTTCCCCATGTTAAAATACACTAACATGATTTTTAGTAGAATTTTCAGAGCCCTAAAAATAATTTTAACCAATTAAAAACCCTCAAACGCAATAAATAAATCCCTGGGAATTTTCTTTTTCCTTTTTCTCTTTTTCTTTTCTTCCTTTTCCTTTTGGGCCGGCGGCCCATCCTTGTTTCCTCCTGGGCCGGCCCAAGCCGCCTGCTCGGCCGCCGCTCTCCCCCCTCTCCCTCGGCCCAAGGCGGCCCAAGGCCGCCGCCGCCTCCCCGCGCCCCTCCCCTTCCCGGGCCGGCCCAAGCCGAGCAGCCCCAGAAGTCCGCGTCGGCTGCCCGCACCGCCCGTGCCGCTGACGCGTGGGCCCCGCGGCCGAGTCCGTCTCCGACTCGATCGGCGCCGCTGCGCGCCCGCGCCGCCGTGAATCCCGGCGGGATTCCCGCCGCGCCGCCCCTATTTATTCCCCCTTCCGAGGCACTCCCCTCCTCATTTTCCCCACCGCCGCCGCCCCAAACCCTAACCCTAGCCCGTGAGCCGCCGCCGTCGCCGACGTCGCCGTCTTTCGCCGGTGAGTACCGCCGCCGCCCCTTTCTCCCCTTTCGGCCGCCGCCGTGTGCGCGCGCCCACTCCGCCGCTCGGCTGCCGCCCCGCATGGCCGCTGCGCCGCTGCGCCGCCGCCGCGCCGCCCAGCTGCTCCGGTTGCCGCCGCCGCCGTGCTGCCCCAGCCGCCAGCCGCCACCGCCACGCGGGTGGGCCGTTGGATCGGCCGCTCGGGCCGATCCCAACCGTCCCTTCCCGCCCCGCGTGCGCCACGTGGTGCGCAGCTGCCGCCGCGACGGCTGACGTCAGCCCTAGCCGCTTACATCAGCGATGACGTCAGCCCTAAGGGTTTATTGCGCAATAAATAATTAAGGATTTTTCTGTTTATAGTAAAAACACAGTTAATCTTCTAAAATTCATAACTAATTCATCCGGACTCTGTTTGAGCCCGTTCAAGTTTTAGAAAATTCAGAAAAATGTCTAGAATCCATTAAAAATGGTTTTGTTCTCTGTTTCAGTAGACTTATAGCTTGTTTGCTTGTGTGCTTTGTTTGTCGTTTAGATTCCGGTAATTCCGACGCTCCGGTTTACTTCGAAGTCGTTGCCGAGGTCGACCCAGAGCAAGAGCAAGACAAGTTATACTTATTCATTTGATCATATTGTACCTAAATTGTGAAACCGTCTTATTTTTCTCTAAATACTGCATTGTTTTATAATGTCACTTATGGGATAGTTTACCTATCGTACTCAGCCTTATATTGCCATTATCTTATTCCTTTGATAGCTTGAAAAATAATTTGAGTAGTTGCTACAATAGAACTTGCTTAGCCATGCTTAGAAACTTTAGTTCACTAATGGGATAACTAAAGCTTCATTATTACGTATTCGATGATTATTTCATGTTGGCTCGCGATGGTTAATCGTGGGTGATTTAATAATTGTTTCAACTAAAATATTGATTAATGGTGGGTTGTGAGCACATGGTTTTGATGGTCGTGCTCATGACAATTAAGGACCGGTTCACAGGAAACCCTAGAAGAATTACCGTGCTTTCCACAAGCCAGCGTGGGTAATGGCTGGATTTGTAGTATAGCTTCTTCCTAGCTGGGTGGGCGTGATGGGGTTGGGTCAGTGGGGGTGTACCCGTTGATCGGCTGCCGGATTCACCTAGGCACGAGAGGGGGCTGCCTACCTTGGTTAAAGGTAGGGGTGAAACCTGAGGTGGTGCGCTTGGTTAGGAAGGGTTGTGCGAAGGGTCCTGTCACAGCTCCTTTCCAGTGTACCATGGTGGTATGTCGGTGCACAGTAATGTGTTGTGGGACTGTGTCTTGTGGGTACAGTTGTACACCTCTGATCAGAGTAAAACTATTCGAATAGCCGTGCCCGCGGTTATGGGCGATCAACCAGATTCACTGTGATTAGTTGAATTCTTTAATAATTGGAATTAATGGAATTGGTATAGTTCAGATGGTGGTTTAGGCCTGTCGCAATGAGGTGTAGCGTTGGACAGTGATGGTTTAATTGTGATTAACCTACTCAATTGTTTTACTGTTTTCAACTATTGTTTTTAAATGTGTATTTTATGCAAATAGCCATTGCAGTTTTCCTTTGTTATTACTTGCATCATTATTTTCCTTTCCGGTATGACTTGTTGAGTACAGTGGGTAGTGCTCAGTCTTGCTTTATTTTTCCCCACACCAGAGTTGGAGTTTGTATCAGAGGAAGACTTTTTAGAAGAGTAGGCTTGTGGCTACCGTTGAGGATGCCTGTGGAGTGGAGTTGCTACGTTTCGAGTGTTTAGTTAAATAGTCAGTTTATTTTCTTTTTCCGCTGCATTATTGTAAGGGATTTTTATGGTGTTTTGTAAGACGTGGATCTGTATGGCAACATTGTCGTTTGTGTATCCCTGGCTGGTCCTGGACAGGGATTTTAATACACATTCTGGTTGGAATTCGGGTAGCGAATTTCTGGGCGTGACAGTCATTGAGTTCTGCGTAGAATTTATTTAAAACCTTCGTCCAATCGGGGTCCCCGAGTCAAGCCACGAGGGGAGACTACGGGGAAAGTGGACTCTTGGAAGGAAAGCAATAATAATTGTAGACAACGATTTATTCCGTAAAACACATTTCACGATTTTGCAACAATCTTCGTTGGTAGCTCCTTACATTGAGGAGCACTTAGCGGTTGTTCGCTCCAAAAATATCGATAAGTCCGATGCCTGGATTACACTTCATCACGTTGATACTTTCCCCGCATGGTTGCGACAACATCTCATGGGTAACGAGACGATTGACCAACAACTAGCCTTCTTGGCGTGGGAACCATCTTGGTCAATGTCGACATTCCAAGGATATGAGATCAATAGGTATACATTTTACACAGGAGCCCAAGACAAAAAGAGCACTAAAAGTTCAAGTGTCACTACTTTGGTTTTGGTGATTAATGATAAATCCAATTATACGAGACTAATATTTTTATAAGCATTTTCTTTGTTCTAGTCTCATGTCGATATGAAAGTGAAAATTGTGAGAAATGGTTCATGGACTTGATATGAGTTGAGATAGAAATATTCGTTGATGGTGGACCTAAATCACAACAAGGATGAAGTGCACGCAGATCAAGTTATATGTATCATTCCTCCTCTCCATGCACATATTGATATGTTCATATATAATATTTTCATGTGAATAACAATATACATGTGAGACTAATGTTTTGTTTGAGCATTTTCTCTTATTTAGTCTCTTTACATTTAAAACATGGAAATGATGAAGATATGTTTTTATTTTAATGTCTATATTTGATAAATGTCTTCTATTCTTGTATAGGATAAGCTCCCAATGTTTCATATCTTTTTATGCATACTTTTGCTTCACACAAACATGTTGTATGCATACATTTAGGGAGAGCAAATCTTATACCTTAGTTATGCATGTACTTGATCCAAGTTATTCACTTTCATTTAATTGAGATCTTTACATTTGAGCATATATTTGAGTATATGACATTTGTGGTGTTGATTAATACTCATCATTTATTCATATCCTTTTATACATGCAATCAGTTGGTCAACAAGTAAAGGTTGACAACCGTATCATTGGGACTAATAATTTCATTGAGTTGAATGAGAAAAATAGGTCCCAAGGATTGAAAATGTGTTGATGCTCAAGTGATATGATTACCCCTAAAGATACCAGTGATGATAAAGTGAAGATATTGAAGATGTGGGATACAAAGTGGCTACTATGGCAAGACGGTGAAAGGCAAGTGATACTCGGTCGCGATGGACCATGCGGTGGTGAAGGGCAAGCAAGGGGCTTGGCGCCGATGAACCAAATCCGATGGTGAAGGACGAGTGACGGCTTTGTCATAATGGACCGTGCGAGGTCATTTGAAGCTACAAGTAACCGCATCAATCATTTGAAGAATATATGGTGAAACGGTTTTGGCGTTGGCGTCCCTTAAGACAAAGAAATGAAGATGGAAATAAGGTATTTCTATTAGTATAATTCACTTCCTATCTACTTTTGAGTATAGGAATGCCGTACTATCAAGAGGGATGCAACATCGATATGTTTGTGTATGTCTCGGTGCTCAAAGTGACATATCCTAGTGCTACCTTGAGAGAAACCTAAGTTTTAACCTATCCTTTGGGTGGTTTTAGACCTTCCTTTTGGTTGAGTTGGGTAGTTCTCTGAGTGAGCTTTCTATAGAGTCCAAGATCATCAAAAACGGACTTCCGAGCAAAAAAGTTATGGCCGTTTTGCCTGGTGTTTTCCGGAAATTCCGAAAAAATCTCGGAAAGTCCGAAATATTTCATAAATTCTGAAAATTTTCGAAAATGGCCGCGAAACTGAGATTGCCTTCTGTTGATTTTCGAACTTGTCCGAAAATGCATTTCGGAAATTCTGAAAAATGGAATCTTGGCCTTCAACGGCTAGTTTTGAGAAGCTCAGGTATATAAACTCCTCCACCCCTCCTTTGAGTGGCTGTTGTTCTTGGACATTATTAGACACATCCAAAGCCAAATAGCCTTCCTTCCTGTATCTTTGTGGTGCCTCTTTGTGAGAGGGATTTGAGGAGGGAAGAGAGTTGGTTTGAGAGATTGAGAAGTTGAGAGCTAGTGAGCTTCACTCCATACTTTGAGCACTAGAGTTCATAGCAAGCAAATCTTTGATTGTGTTTGTTACTCTTGGGAACTAAGGTCTCCTTCGCCGGTGAGCACCTAACGTTGTGGTATGCCTCGAAAAGTTTGTGAAGGCTTTGATTTCGCCTCCACAAGGAAAGAAATCAAGAGTGAAATCGAGGAGTGCATTTGTGCACCCTCGTGAGGAAAGGGTTGAAATAGACCCGGCCTTTGTGGCCCCTCAACGGAGACGTATGATCCGTGGATCCGAACTTTGAGGAACAAATCATGCGTCTCCTCTCTTGGTTTGCTCCTTCTTGCCTTCTTCCATATTGTGCTTGAGCTTATTTTAACCCGATCTACTTATATGCTTAATCAATATAGTTGGTGACCTTATATCTTGCTTAGATACCTTTTTTATCACCTTTTGATTCATATATATTTTATTTGTTCGAGCTACAAGTTCATAGCTAGTGTTTTATTCCGTTATCCGCCGAACTTTTCGGTTGAGACCGGAACTTCCAATCCCATACCGGAAGTTTCAATTTGAACCGAAAGTTCTCATCATTCTAATATGCTATGAAGTTGTGATAATTTTTAGGAACACCTATTCACCCCTTCCTCTAGGCGACATCAAGGTCCTTTCAAGCACGAATCAAAACAGTGTTGTTCGTATCGATGCCATGAGATACGATGGGACAACTAGCATGTATTACGGTGCCATCGACGAGATATGGGAAGTCAAATATGGACCTCTCAAGGTCCCTCTGTTTCGATGCCAATGGGTTAGGCTGACTGGTGGAGGCGTAATGGTTGATGATTGTAGGATGACAACAGTTGACCTTACCAAGGTTGGATACTCAGACGAACCATTTGTCCTAGCCAATGATGTAACGCAAGTTTTCTACATGAAGGACATGTGTAGCGAACCAAAGAAGGGGAAAGGGCCCGATGAACCAAAGCGCCACGTGGTTCTCCCAAGAAAAAGAAAAATCATCGAAGTCGAGGATAAGACTGACGAAGCTAATGATCAGTTCGATAGGCAACCTCCGTTCGTGGTGACGGTTGACCCGAGCATCCTTCTATCAAATGAAGACACCCCTTACTTTCGCAACGATCATAGCGAAGGAACAATCTAAGGAGAAAGTATGTAAGGTCAACCATCAAGATGTGAGATTGATTGTACGGATGATGTAAATTATTTATACTACCTTGCTGTTTGCACAACGCACTCATTCTGCAGTTACTGCATTAGCTACTCATGAATGTGGCTATTACGATTTTCTCATTACTTTTATGATTTTCTTTTATTTTTAATGCACTTAATTGGAAGTTTATTTTTAATGAGATATATATGATTTTTGAAATTTTATACCAAATTTTAACATATTTTAAATGTATTCTCCTTATTTTTATGACTTTATTTTATTTTTAATGCACTTAATCGGTCATGGGTTAATTATATACGATTTTTGAAATTTTATACCAAATTTTAACATATTTTAAATGTTTTTTTATTATTTTTATGACTTTATTTTATTTTTAATGAACTTAATAGGGCATGGGCTAATTATATATGATTTTTCAAATTTTATATCAATTTTCAACTTATTTTAAATGTATTCTCCTTATTTTTATGACTTTATTTTATTTTTAGTGTACTTAATCGGTCATGGATTAATTATATAGTTAATTACTCATGTTTTAAACCTACTTTTAATGAAATTAATTTGGCCGCTGTTAATTTTTTAAATTTTTACTCCTGGTTGTTATCCAAACTGGGAAAAATTTAAAAATAGTAGGAAATCTTCTTTAGTGTCGGTTGGTATCTTTTGTCCCGGTTGGTGAGAAAAACCAGGACTAAAGATAGGATTTTTAGTCCCAGTTGTTCTCATCAACCGGGACTAAAGATGTCTTTAGTCCTGGTTGGTTTATATATGAGGGCGCATCATCTTCTTCGATCTTCACACTTAGCAGTTTTTTTGATCTCATCTCTCATCACCGCGCACGGACCTCCATCATCTTCTCCCACCGTCCTCACCGTCGCCGCCGCCATCGCCACTGCCGTCGTCATCACCGTCCTCACTGTCATCATTTTCCGTGCTTCAAGGTGAGGCCGCCATGCATGCATCTCTCCCCCTCCACCTCTCTCTCCTCCGGCGCTGCCGCCACTGCCGCCGCCGCCATGGCTGTACTGTCGCCGCGGCAGACCCACCGACCGAACGAATGAAAAAACGTGTGACGGAATGTATGAGCGAACGATCGAACGAGCGAGGGAACGACCGAATGACCGAGCAAAAGAACGACCAACCGAACGAGCGAACGTATGAGCAAACGACCGAACGAGCGAGGGAATGACTGAACGACCAAGGAAATGAACGAACGAGTGAATCGACAAGCGAACGACCGAGTGAACGAACGACCGACTGAACGAGCTAACGTATGAGCGAATGATTGAACGAGTGAGGGAACGAGCGAATGACCGAGCGAGCGAACGAGCAAACGACCGAGCGAAGGAACGAATGAGTGAGGGAACGAGCGAATGACCGAATGAACGAGCGAACGGACGAGCGAATGACTGAGCGACCGAACGAATGAATGAACGAGTGAACGAACGAACGAACCATGTTCTCTAGTGCTCTGTTCGTTCGCTCGACGTTCGCTCATTCCAAGGAGGTACTGGTTCAAGATATTGGCTGAACACAAACACTCGGTCTTTCATGACTGAACACAAACAGATAATTTCTAAAACAAATTTTGTCTTGACTCCTTTGCATAGGGAGTCAAGACAAAATTTGTTATGGAAATTATCCATTTGTAGCCATGAAAGAGCGAGGTGTTGTGTTCACCCAATATCTTGAATCACTATCTCTGACTTAACGATGTATGAAACTAAAAGTATGTTTAGAATTTTATAAAAACTTAGGGTTATGTTTTAGTGGTGCGATGCAAATGTTGTAATTGCCTAACGATTGTTTTGTTGCCAGGGTTGGACGCGAACGACTCTCAAGTTGAATTACGTGATTCGAAGGTCGCCAAGCAACATGCTAAGGCAAAATATGTTATATATGAGATCTGACGTGTTAATTCTAATTGTATGCATACCTAAGGCTGTGGATGTATATAACAATTTACATGTAGGTTGTCGACAATGTGGATATGTATGCATACCTTACAAGTTCTTCGTAGTTGTCGACAATGTGGATATATATAACAATATACATGTAGGTTGCATATTTCTTAACTCAGTGAATTTTAGAAGCTGTTCGTAGTTGCTGACAATGTCGATATACATGACGATATAAATGTAGGTTGCATATTTCTTAACTAAGTAAATGTTAGAAGTTTTTCGTAGTTGTCGATAATGTGGATAATAATAACTTTTTTTGTACTATTCAATGTTACGAACAGATGGCTGATTGCGGTGACGAACAATTTCTCTTGGACGAGATCAATGAAGGCAGCAGCCAGTACTGGGCGGATGAGGAGGGGAACGAAGACCCCAACCAATATTTAAATGAGGAGAGGAATTAGGAGAGGAATGAGGAGGAGAACCAAGATGAGTAACAAGCCAGCCAACCGAGCGTTGGTATGAAGAGGGCATGCGGACAACGAGGTGTCGCGAGGAAGGTGGAGGGGCGACACATCATAACTGAAGATTGCCGCAAGGGTTAGAAATGAACATTTCTTCCATGGGACATACGATATGTGGATACGCTGGGAAGATTGCCGCGACGTATACCATCAAGACGCCCTTGACGTCTCTCTTATGAGTTGCTGGGTTTTGTAAGTGTCGTTTAATTTAATTTCGTTCATTTGCCATCGTATGTGACATCAAAAATTTAACGTCTTTTTTTCACTGTAGAATGGAGATTCAAAGGTGCAAGAAAGAAGAATACTTCAAGTGCAGTTTCATGGGCCGTACGTAATCAACGAGAAGACCTTAGAACACTGGCCAGTGGAAACCGAGAATAACATTTATAAATTCCTGGTGCAACAACATTTCAAGGAGTACATACTATTGCCATACAACACAAAGTGAGTTTTTACCGGTTGTTGTAGCATCTTCCTTCTCGTTTTTATAAATTGATATGTATATAATATTTCACGAATTCTGCAGATTCCACTGGGTCCTCTTTGTCATAGAAATTACCAAAGGCCGGATTATTATCATGGACTCTATGCGCAAAGATAGGGATGTTTTCGACGATATCATTGACATGATTAACAGGTAATGTGATCCGCTAGTACTCTCGTTATGATTGCTGTTACCGTTACTATGTGGATCAAAGCGTCATTAATTCGTTTGCAATTGCAGGGTGTGGGCAAGATTCCGTGCAAATGTCCGCGGGGAATTCAAGGACGAATTGGCAGTGCGGATGAACTTTCCGGTACGTACATGGTCCAAAATTATAAATCTCATTTATTCAATATTAGAAAAAATTCATAAGTTCATTTCTCCTTTAGTGTTTACGACAAGAATAGGGGACAAACTTTTGCGGCTACTATGTTAGTGAATTTATTCACCACATGGCACACGCCGTTAACACTGATACGAATATCGAAGTACGTAAACACCTGCACGTACATTACTTACACTCTTCTCATTGATTTAATATACTCATATCTCATTTTTTGAAAACAATAGATTATATGGGTGAAGGACTAACTCCCCAGGAGGATTACATCAAGGCTGTTCAATAACAACTCATGAGATTTGTTATGGATGAAATTGTTAATCTGGCAGGAGAATTTCACGACAAGTTGGGTACCACGCTGACCAACGATTGTACATGTTTATCTCCAATTTCTGGACCTCCTTTTCACTTTCGTAGTACTTCTTTACGTCGCACAATATTTGACCAAGATCATCTGCACCGTCATTTTCTTCAACACCTCTGTCCGCCTCGCCTGTTGTATTTTTTGCAAATCCATCGTATTGAGCCCAGTCCGGAATGTTGTCGTCGTATTATTCATCCTCTTCCATTGGAACCCCTGACTCTTCGTGCGAGGTCCAACAATTATAGCTAGGCATGAATCCCGACTGCGACAAGTGGATATGAAGACTTCTTGATATAGAATACTCATTTTGGTTTTTGTACTTTTTGCATGGACAACATATAAAACCCTTAGTCTTGTAGGCATTGGCCACAATCAAAAAATAATGCACGCTATCAATAAACTCCTTCGACCGTCAGTTGGCGGTGTACATCCATTGCCGATTTATCTACATCAAATAAACAAATGTAGAGTAAGTCCACCAAAGTGAAAGTAATTAAATAATCATATAATAATTTAAAACATCATAATTAAACTAAAAATTAACGATACACATTTGTAATTTATTCTTTTTATTTCTAACGATTATAACGAGTTTTAAATGGACTTAATCGGAGTCATGGTTAATTATATATAAATTCTATCAGTTTCACAAATTTGTAAATATATTTTTCCATCTATTATTCTTATTTTAATTATTTTTATCCAAATGTTTCTTCTGAAGTACCCTAATTTTCCCTAAATATTTTTTTCCTCTCATATTTTTCCATATACCTTTTTGGAGAAAATAATGTATAGAAACATAGTTATAAATATAAAATGTTAACTATACATTAATAGAGGATGAAATTGCTAACCTTTTAGATCCCTTTGATTTATATAATATCACCAAAATATTTTCACAAAAATTTTGGCAACACCTCTCTTCCTCCTCCTTACACTTGCAGTAATGGCTCAGGCTAGTGGAAGAAGATGAGCTATATGAAGAACATTATGTTTAATACCGGTTGGTGTCACCAACTGGTACTAAAGATCAATAAAATCTTTAGTCCCAGTTGGTGAGATCAACTAGGACTAAAGATCCTGGGGGCCTAACATACTCTGACAAAAATGTGAACTAGGACTAAAAATGATCTTTAGTACTGGTTACCAACCGGTACTAAAGATAACAAAGTGTCGTTGGGTGTGTTAACCGGTGCTAAACAAGATCTTTAGCACCGGTTCATAAGAGATCCGAGATATTTGCTCTTTTGGCCGATCGAGCAAAGATCGGTTGTCCAGTAGTGAAAACTAGATATCAAAGCTTCCTTAAGTATTAAAACCGGTTCATTTTACCTTCTCAAGTGGTTTCGACGATCATATTGTCTTAGGTGGAGTTGATGTGTCATTACAATAATGAAAAGATAAAAAAATATTGTCGATCCCACGTGTCAGTGAGACTTATTTTTCCTTCTTTCCCCACCCCCTCCCTCCTCTCTTCCCTTTTTGCCTGCCCCACACCGGAGCCTGCTATCCCCGCCGGTAGGGTCGAACGTACTCTGCTCCTCCATGGCAGTAGCTGGCTCTTTGAAGGCATGGATCCTGGCTGACGAAGATGCTCAGGATCGACGGCGTGGACTGTAGGCGTGTGGTTGGTGACGAGCCGGGAGAAAGAAGGTTGCTGCTGTTGCTTTGTCGCTGCGGGGTGCCGGTGATATTTTTCATCTCCAACTCACCGCATTGCCCTTGGCCCCTAGCCCCTGCCCTCCATGCTCGACAACGTGCATGGAAGCCGCCGCGTTATGACAAGGTGGCCAGAGCTTGAGCTCGTCACGTGGGCTCGCACCTGACGAGGTCAACGGACTGATGGCTAAGGCGGTCTACACGGTCGTGGTGGAGGGAACCCGGTGACCGGCTTGTAGAGGTAATGGCGACCATCTGCTCCACCTCCCTCCTCTCTATCACTGTCTAGCTGCTCCTCTCTCTCCCTCTCCCATCTCTCCAACTAGATCAAATCGCTCCTATGGGCGCCACACCTCACCGGGCGCGTGCGTGGGTCCAGGGACGGGCTCGACAGTGCCATCAATAGCCACGGTTCCAACTCCGTTGCTGTCCTCTCGGTCGCCTCGCCTGAGGCCTGAGGGAGCCGCCATCTACACGTGCCCACCGCCCCCTTTCCCCTTGGTGACGCTCCTCGTGACGTCGTCCCAATCACCGTAATGCCACGTAAGACAAGGACTAGGTCAACGTATCACATAGGTGTCATACCCGTTAAAGTACTCTCAAAACAAACAGCAAAGAGAGGTTAATGGAGGTGGTTTCAATAAGAGAGTCTTTATATCCGGTTTTGTGATCGAGAGACGTCAATCAAACTCGACCAATAGTTAAAGGATGGAAAATGGATTTTTTTCCGGGGAGTAACTCGTTTTGATCGCATCGCTCCGGTCCACGTCGCTCAATCCAGCCCACTAATTATGGGCCAATAGAATGATGAGAAAATAAGAAGCACCGAGCCCAATATGAGTTTTGCCTCATAGATGAGTCACTGACCAGTGGGGCCACCAAGACAGTTCATACTCCCATCAGAACGGAGAAAACTCAAACGGTGGTTTATCTCCGGCTCGCCGCCGCCGCCGCCGCCATGGCTCTCGCTCTCCGATCCCTCCCCCGCCGCCTCCTTCGCCAGCCTCTCCACCATTCCAAACTCCTCTCCTCCTCGCCTCCCGACCCCCGCGAGCTCCTCCGCATCGAGCGCATCCTCTCTACCCCACCACCGCAACCCCAACAAGACCCACGAGCCAACCCCGCCGCCGCCACCACCTCCAGCCTCCACCGCCTCCTCCACGAGACCGCCGGCCTCACCTCCGTGGAGTCCGCCTCCCACCTCCGCCGCGGCCTCCCCACCAGCGCGCAGCCGCACCACCGCCTCCTCGACGAGCTCCGCGGCCTGCGCCTCCGGGAGCGCGAGATCAGGGCCGCCCTCGCGTCCGACTCGGAGGGGCTCCTCTCCATGTCTCCCGGGGAGCCGTCCCGCCTCGTGGGGCTCCTTCGCGACGAGCTCCGGTGCCGGGCCGCCGTCAGGGACCGGGTCCTCGCAGACGGCTTGCTCAGCGCCGCCGTGGCGGCGAGGCGGCGGGTGGAGCTCCTGCACGCGCGCGGGCTGACCCGGCGGGACGCGCTGCGTGTCCTCGCCGTCGAGCCGCGAGCGATCCTGTACAGCCTGGAGGATGTGGAGAGGAAGGTGGATTTCTTGGTGAGCAGGATGGGGTTCGAGATTGGGTGGCTGGTGGAGTACCCGGAGTTCTTGGGGGTGAACCTGGAGCGGTGGATCGTCCCACGGCACAACGTGGTGGAGCACCTGAGGTTGATTGGCGGGCTCGGTGACCCCGTTGAGATGAAGCATTATGTGAGGTTCAGTCGCCGGAGGTTCTATAATATGTTTGTGAAGCCGTATCCAGAGTGCGAGAGGATATTTGGGGGGATAGTCAGGGTGAAGGAGAAGGAGGTGAGACGGCGGCATCCTGTTGGGCTGTGGAAGCTGTTTAAGCCAGTGAAGTATGAGAGTACGGAGGAGGATGTGAATAATATGAAAATGGTGATGAAATCACTTTGATATCGTCTGGTCGGATAAAACCAATTTGGACCAATTTACCATTTTGGAATTGGGCTGCTCATGATTTTGGGATATTGTGGAAGTGACTGCTTCAATCGAGATGCTGTGTCATAACAAAGTTGTGCTGATTGCAGAAAGAACATGAAGCACATTGGTTATTCTCGAAAATGTCTTTGCAAAACATTCCACCACAAGTCACAAGCTTAATTAAATCAAGGTGCAAAACCTTTCTTAAGAGCTGCAATTTAATTTTGATGCCTCTATCATGTTGTGCTGATCAGAGTTGGTTTCATTGGAGAGAAAAACAAATGACATGTTGATGAGAGCTAGCAGCTTATGGAAGGGTTATCCCAATCTGTCAATGAATATAGAGCTAACTGCCTAACAGTAGTTATTTGTGAATCAGGTTGAACATTCCACTGCAAGCGTGTATGACTTACATTCCCCGACAAAGTATACCACAATGTTCTCTTGCGTACGCTTTGGTTAGTTTTACACTTTGCAGTAAATTTGACTGTTATTTATTATGAATTTAACTTCTTCTTGTTTAAGGTTAAGGTGAACTTTATATAAATTTATATATACTACTTCATCATAGTTTGCATGAGCTGCCTTTTCATTCATCTTCTTCCATTGTCCAACTGAGTTCTGTATAGTACATCTGAATTTCTCTTCCTCTATAGGGAAGTAATTAACAAAATTACCGATTTACCATAGTGCAATACCGATACATTGCACACTATGGAGTGCAGTTAGAAAGTGTGTTACCTAATTGCATATGCTTCTGTGGAATATGACTCGGAGCTGGCAAAAGATGACGGCACAAAGAGGAAAAATCTTGACAGTACGATTTTGGTCACTTACCTTTCTGTATCTTTTTTGGAGCAAGAGAAATCAGATTTACATATATCAGTGATACAGTTCACCTATCCTTTTTCCCTAGCAGCAACTCACAATATTATTTGATGCCTTTTAGGTCCTTGAGAATATTTCCAGTTTACATCTAGAAATTAATCTTTCTTTGACTTAAGATGTGAAAAAGGTGTTTATAGCTATTAATATGCCGGTAGGCCTTTTGCATTGTCAATGCCCTATTGTTGCGGAGATTTTGATTTAGGTGCAGTTTTACTTTTCCATAAGACATTAATTTTCTGCAAGCTTTGGTGCTGAACCCACTACTAGCATATTCAATGAAGAAAATAAGTTGGTAGGTACTGAAAATGACTAGTACTAACTTTACATGCATGATGCAGCAGCTTCAGGATAAGAAAAGAAGTTCCAGCACAATAGTCACCATGTTATAAACAAGTGAATTTTGTGGTATACTGTTGCACTGAGCACTATAACGAGGCTGTGGCACCGTGGCACATGTACTCATACTCGAGGCATATAAAAATTTTTAATCACCAAAGAGAAGTCACGTTAAGATCTGGCTTCTTTGTTCTCTATATTTAATTTATTAAAACAAAACGTACCTGCTATTTTTTGCTAGAAAAGAGAGCTCCCTTAGAACTGCCAGAGGCATGTCATATGTGTACACAATTCTTATTGTCTCAGTTGAAAAATGCTTCCTTCCTTCACTTGCAAGAAAGTGGATCATGGAGCTTTAGTCAAGCAATTAAAAAGTAAAGGGAATAGTTGGACTTTTGATTGATGGGCTACACATCATCGTGGACAACTTTTCAGCAAAGAATTTTAATCCATAATAAGCAGCTATATAAGATCAATGAATTCACTGTTCTATGAAAACATCATAGAAATTAGAGAAGCTTATATATGCACAAGACATCGTAGGAGGATGAGGAATTTATCTTTGTCATATATAGCCATGGTGCTTTTGGTCTCATGTTGTTTCATTCATGTATCAAGTAGTGAACCTCCCCATGGCAATATACTCAAACTCTATTCCGTGTCATACTGAATATGGGTCTTAATCTCTTCTTAATTCTGCTGGTTTGTTTTTACCATTCATAGGTCTAAGAGTGCTACAGGAAAGCAAAGCAACTCCAACCTCTGATGCAACGACTGAGGTAATACAGGTTTTTTGTTTTCAGAACACAGATCATGCATGATCCTCGTTTTTGCTCAGTTTATTCAAAGAGATGTTAGCTGCTTGTTCTCGCTGCAGCTTTTAAGTTGTGTAAACAAGTCTATATATAGATGCTATTCTCCCTCATGTTTCAATTTCAATTTATTGGTCCTATTTATTTGATTTCTGAGATAATTTATAGTTTATACAGCAGTTTGAAGTAGATTCGAGAACCTTTTGTGTGGTAATATATATAATGTATAAGATCTTGGAGACTATCTGATCAGCTATATATACATGGAAAAACACCCTGGTTTTTGTTCAGTCTGTTTCTCTGAATCTGGCAACACTGCTGAATTGACAAACTTTTGAAAACGTTCAGGCTATCGATTTAGAAGAATCGGAATTCACCCATAGTGGAAGTATGGGGTTCAAGCTCGACGATTACCCTGGATCTGGCGCAAACAACCGCCATTCGCCACACTCGGAGGGCAATAGATGAAGGGAAGAACAGCTAAACAATGGATTTGCGATCAGTGTTACATATTGCCAGTCTCTCCAGTCTCCAGTCCACATGTTCTTGCATGGAAAAGCATATGAGAACTTGAACAGATGAGTGAGATGACAAAGGAAGAGTGTGCCATACTGCCAAGGTTGTAGTGCCATACTGCTATGTATAGATTGAAAATAATTTGGAAGTACTTCAAACTTGTATAGACATATCAATTTGAGGCGAGTACTAATAAACAAGGGTGCACAAGTTTTTTCTATGGTTGCTGCATCAATTATCAAGCATGCATAAAAAAAAAAGGGCTTGCTGTATGTTATGACTGTTGGAATCTAATGTGCTGTTGTAATACTCATTCTCCTCCGCATGTTACATGAGATCTATGAGAAACATAATTTTTTGAACCCTTCATGAAACCATTACTAAATGACACTTTTTTTTGTGGACATACACAATAACATTTTGAAGTGTCAGGCCCCGTTCGGAAGTCCAACTGCTGTTGGATTAAGTTCCAAATTTTTGTGGCACGTTTTTCAAATTGCTAAACGGTACGTTTTGTGTGAAAATTTTCTATATGAAAGTTGTTCTAAAATATCAAATAAATTGATTTTTTAAATTTGTAATAAGTAAAACTCAATTAATCACGCGTTAATGTCATCTCGTTTTACGTGAAACATTTAATTTTCATCTTCATCCTAAAGAGATTCAAACACCACCTCAGTTTCAGAAAAAAGAAAGTCATATTTTGAAGTGTCAGTTTCAGAAAAAAGAAAAGCCATATTTTATTTTCATAGTATTTGACACAATTTTAAGATTTGTCATCAGATCCAACAGGTATTGAATGATCATCTATATTTGATTTGTCATCATATTTTAATGTTTTTGCTTCAGGAAAATTGATGGTTTCCCCAGCATTTATAATATTTTAGTTTTAGAAGGGCAAAATCCCAACGCCCGCACGCGCGCTCCATCTCCACCCACGCGAGCCCACCATGCCGCAAGCCGTGCGGCGGCGGCGAGACGCGGACGCGAACTCCGTCCACGATGCCGGCGCCGCCCCCGCTCCCGGCGCTCCTGGCCGGCCTCGCCCACCGCGGCGCGACGTCCCGGGCGGCCGCGAGGCAGCTGCACGCGCAGCTCCTCATCCGCGGCCTCCCGCTCCCCGCCCGCGCCGCCGTCGCGCTCGTCGCCTCGTCGTCCTCGCCGCGCCACGCCCGCGCCGTCTTCGACAGCGTACCGGCCGCGTGGGCCAACGTGTACCTATGGACGGCCGCCATCTCCGCCTACGCGAGGCACGCCTCGTCGTCGTCCTCCCCAGCCCTCGCAGTCGCGGGCGAGGCGGTCGCGCTGTTCGGGCTCATGCTCCGGTCGGGCCCGCGGCCGAACGCCTTCACCGTCACCTCCGTGATCAAGTGCTGCTCGAAGCTGCGATCCGTCCATGAGGGGCTCCAGGTGCACGCGTTCTTGGCGAAGGCCGGGCTGGGCTGCTCCTCCGTGCACGTGGGCGCTGCGTTGCTCGATCTGTACGGGAATATTGGCCTGGTGGGAGATGCAAGGAGGGTGTTCGACGAAATGCCCGTGAAGAACGTGGTGGTCGGGAACACTATGGTGGCGTGCAATGTAAGGGCCGGTGATGTGGCAGCTGCGCGAGAGGTGTTTGATGGGATGTTAGAAAAGGACCCAATCTCATGGAACACACTCATGTCCGGATATCTGCGTTCTGGGGATACTGCCACTGTGAGGGAATTGTTTGATGAGATGACAGTGAGGAATGTGAATAGCTGGAACACAATGATTGCCACATGCTCGGAGGAAGGATCATTGGCTGATACGGTCAAGGTTTTCAATAGGATGCGTGTGACAGGGTTTGAGCCTGACGCTGCGACGATGGCTGTATTGATGTCTGCGTGCACACAGCTTGGTTCTTTGACAATTGCGGGGCAAGTGCATGGACTTTTACAGAAGAGTTGTGTTGAGATGAATTGCCATGTCCAGAATTCGTTGATTGACATGTATGCCAAGTGCGGTTGCATCAGCCAAGCTCAATTCTTGTTTACTGAGACATATCCAAAGGATGCGGTGTCTTATAATGTGATGATCATTGCTTTTGCGCAACATGGACATGCAAGAGATGCATTGG
Organism: Oryza officinalis; assembly: GCA_008326285.1. NCBI lineage: Eukaryota > Viridiplantae > Streptophyta > Magnoliopsida > Poales > Poaceae > Oryza > Oryza officinalis. The sequence continues at coordinate 27,608,985 of BDMV01000012.1, forward strand.
ATCTTTTCAATGCGATGGTTGACTCTGGATTGCAACCTGATGCCATCACATTTCTTGGCGTACTATCAGCTTGTGCTCATGCCGGGCTAGTGGATTATGGAGAGAACTACTTTGAATCGATGAAAACCACATATGCAGTTCAGCAATCCCCAGACCACTACGCTTGTGTGGTTGATCTATATGGTCGAGCTGGGCTCATTGAAGAAGCGCACTGTTTTGTGAAGACAATGCCAGTGAAACCACATGCAGGTGTGTGGGGAGCATTGCTCAATGCCTGCAGGAAGCATTGCCATGTTGATGTCGGTGAGATTGCAGCAAAAGAACTCATCAGGATTGAACCCAAGAATCCTGGCAACTATGTTCTCCTCAGAAACACCCTAGCTCGAGGCCAGCAATGGGATGCTGTTGAGGATGTGCAGCTATCGATGAGGGGAAAGGTTATTGACAAAACAGCAGGGTGCAGTTGGGTTGAAGTGGATAGTGTTGTTCATGAGTTCTTAGCAGGAGACCTATGCCATCCCAAATTTGATGAGATTTATACTATCCTGGAGCACCTGTATATGGAACTGACATAAGGTTTATGACTTGGAAGATACATATCTGGATGAAGAGGATCTGTGCATTGTATGTGTTATGAGAAATTATACCTGCACCAAAAATTATAACGTATCAGAGACGTAGAGGTAATGCAAATTGCAGACTTATTGACAAGCAGAGAAGTATAGTAACAAATTGTTTGTCCACTCCATGCACAATACAGACTTCCAGTCATTTGCATCTTAACGGATCGTGTGCTGAGGATGTTCAGGGGTGCCCGGTTTCCTCATTGCTACATTTGGAAGGAAAGGGATTGTGACTGTGAGGAATTTCTTGATAGTTCCAGAATGGTGTGTGATATTCTTGTTACTAACAGCTTTTGCTGTCAGATTTTCACATTGGATGTCAAAAGAATATCAAATCTGCTTTCAAGGTATGTTTGATTTTTATGGCACTTATGGGTGTTAAATCCATTTCCTTCGCATTGTTTTACCAAATTTAGTGATAAATTTCCTCATTCCCTCCAAAAATGGTTTTTAGGCCAATCCAAGTTCACAACTTAAACTGAGGAAGTTACTGCCAGATGGCCCAGAGGCTGGAGAGACCCCTGCACTCAAGGGGGCCACCACCACACAGTTGGTGCGGAATACTAAGAACACAGGCTTCTAGCTGCATATGGATTATGAAATCATGATATGCTTGGGGTTGAACCTCTGCTCTCCTGCTTTCCTGGATCACCAAGTCAGCCTCTCCAACTATTCTGCTTCTGGACTGGACGACTTTGGTTCCTTTGACGTGTTCGGACAAACATGCGACACGTTTTGTATACCCATCATGTACGGCAAGTGCCATCTAAATATTGGTCTGTTACCTGGATAATTACATCCAAGCATTGTGTGCATTGCGTCTAATCATTACTTAATCTGCAGCTCAGGCATTGCATGGCACTGCTCAATTTAGTCGAGAACAAGGTGTGTTTAGTAACGTTGGTAGATAGGCACCAAGCAAATAAAAAACTTGGGAATATTTTGAATTATTTGGATGATAGAGGAAAAACATCGAAAATCAAAACAGAAGTAGAAAGACCTCACCTTATGTTTGCTTTTCTGTAAAATTCCTATGAGACAAGCTGTTCAATAGGGATTTAATTGTATCTGTCCTTTTGGACTTCAGTGGAATATTTTTATGGATTCAAAATTTCAAATATTCCACTTCTTTTTTTTTTTGAAAATTTTCCTTGTTTCAGAAGGGTTTTAGGTTTTAGGGTTTAGGATTCCATGCACAATACGAACTTCTAGTGCTGAGGATGTTCAGGCCTTTAGGGGTGCCTGGTTTCATCATTCCTACATTTTTGTTTAATAGAACACAGCAGGGGAGGCTCCCACGGTCGGGAAACTTATTGATAAGAATATAAGAAAATAATTACAACAAAAGTGGTGAAATGGTTGTATTGCTCTGAAGTTTAATGCATAGAAATTTTTAGAAGTATATCTAGTATTGCCCCATATGTAGTTCCATTGATCACGATCTTGTCCCACATTCACCTCATTTATCAATTCCCTCAAAGTTAAGAAATCTGCATGAGCTTGTTGTGATAGAGAGACAGTTGGAAATTGTCTTCAAGATTAGAGAGTATAAAGCTTCTCACAGAAACATTTCCATCAACAGCAAATGAAGAGTCTTAGAAACTGAAAATAGATTGGGGTCCGTCCAACCAGACATCCTCCCATGTAGAATAGGTAATACCATCTCCAATTTTGCACCTTGCAACCCCTCTGAAATAATCCATCAATTTGGAAGTATCTTTCCACCGAAAAGAGCCTTTGGGAGTATCATCATTGCTACATTTGGAAGGAAAGGGGTTGCGACTTGTGACTGTGAATCAATCATTGCTTGATAGTTCCAGAATGGTGTGTGATGGTAGGATATTTAATATTCTTGTTACTATCAGCTCTTGCTCTTGCTGTAAGATTGTCACATTGGACGTCAAATGAGTATCAAATCTTATTTCAAGGTATGTTTGTTTTTTTTTTGGGTCACTTATGGGTGTAAACCCATTTCATTTACATTGTTTTACCAAGTCCAGTGATAAATTTCCTCGTTCCCTCCAAAAATGGTTCTTAGGCCACAATGGGAAAAAGAGAATTGACCTTATGCAAATTAAGTGCATGCTTCACTTGGCTCTGTATTTGGTCTTTCGTTGCAATGATAGGACCAAGAAACATCTACGATAGGAGCTACACCTTCTTTGAGTTGCTCATCAGGGGTCTCTTCTCCTATTAGGGGTAAACCACCTAGAGGTAGAATTTGTGAGAGCTAGGTGTTTCTTTTTCTTATAAATAGTTCAAGGGAAATGAAGGTTTGTTTTGTTCCTTCTTTTATTCTTGTAAGAAGAGGCATTTAGAGACGGCAAGCTTCATGCGGAATGCAGAATCAAGACTTACGTTTACGCCGCCCTTTGTTCAGATCATCAAACGAACTTTTTTGTGGAATGTGGTTTATACTTTGGTGCAGTAAATGGCATAGCATATGTAGAATGTGAAGATAGATGGATAAACAACAATAGGAAGACTGCAAATGGATGAGCAGCACAACAGATGGGGCAAGTATATTTGGTATGGTTTGGTTTGCGTGTATTCTAAGCGCAACGCGACGTTTGTTATATAGATCAGCGAGAGGCGCAATTCGTCTCTCTCGGCGTCGGCGACGATCTCCGCCGCCGGTGGCTCCACCTCGCCTCCTTCTCCTCCGTTTCCGGCCACGACGGCTGCCGCGCTGACGAAGTAAGTGCTGCTCTTCATCTCGCTGACTATTAACCACCAATTCATTCCGTTCTAACCTCTGCTCCTCCTCCCCCGCTAATTCACTTACTAAAGCAGCCAAGCAGGAGCAGAGAAAGGAGGCTTGCTGGGTGGAATCAATATCGATCCCTAGCAGGTACTCCGATCCATCCGTCAAATTTATTTAAGTTTAATCAAATTTGTAAAAAAAGTTAGTAATATTTTTGACACAAAATAAACGTATTATCAAAATATATTAAATGTTAGTTTTAATTAACTAATTGCGTGTTAATTGCGTGTTGTAGATGTTGTTAAATTTTTCTATAAATTAAATCAAACTTAAAAAAATATTAATAAAAGTGACTTATAATACGAAACAGAGGAAGTAACATCCATCCTTTTTTTTCTTTCTTGAGACGATCATTTGAATTGAAAGCTGAGCACGCTGGTTCTGTGATTTTGCAAATACATATGCCATTCTCGGACATTCTCTCTTTTTTGTAAAAAAAACACACAAAAGTGTATTATTAGAAGATTGTAGAAAGTATACGTACACCCAGCACCTACTGATAGTAGTGCTAAACAGCACATGTGAAGAACTCAGGTTATTATATATACTTCTTTGTTTCAAAATATATGAACCTAAAATCTATGAACCTAAAATCGAATGGATATTTCTTAGTACTATGAAAATATCCTGAACTTAGGTTCTTATATTTTGGAGTAAATTTCACAGAACTATAGGCCTTTTGTGCAATCTATCATAAAACTATATATTTAAGAACATCTATCACAAAAGTACAGATTTAGTGCATCCGTCATCACAAAACTATAGATTTTAGCATTCACCGTCAGATCCACCGTCGCCTGGCATGTGGGACCCACCTACACTGTCAGGAACCTTCAGGATGCACCATCTTTTGCTGCCACATCGGACGCTTGCGTGGTGGAACGATTGTACAAACAGAACATGCCTCCTTCTCCTAGAAGGAACCGCACCCCTTGATCTCCTCTCTGCTGCGTGTTGGGCGGCAAAAGAGAGGAGAAGCGGGAACAACTTTGGAACAAGCCAAAGTATGGGGACGACAGGGGAACCTGGGAGGTTGGAGATTGCTCTGCGCTAGGGCAGTCCCCTAGCGCCGCCGGCGCCGCCACAACATCGCACTCTACCAGGTCATGCATCAGTCTCAGTTTGTCCCATCTCTTCCTTGTTTTAACCTTTGGAAGAAGAATACGTCATATGCCATGGGTTTATGGAAAATGCATGGTATATAGCAATTTTTTTCTGCATATGGTATTGAAAGTAATATTCTTTTTTCTCGGTTTATGTTGATGGACTCTTATAACTATGGTTTGAGGTAGGTTTAGTGACTGAAATTTGGTGTTGTGAAATTATAGTTGTAGCAGTGACCTGTAGATCAAATATGTGATATGATTTTTGCCTAATTTGCAACCTGTTTAGCAGGATGGGTGATGATGATGTTTGGACCATATGTATTGATTTCAAGGACAGCAAACACGTGGAACGAAAAATGTCGAGTGACATGATAAGCTTCTTCGAACTAGTGGGTTTGATTGAGAAGGCTAGGTACACAGCACAAGATTATATGTATCACAAGAACAAACATGGCAGTTTGGTTTAGATAGAGAATGACCAGGATGTGTTAAAGATGACGCAACAACACGAGGAGAAGAAAAAATTTTGGGTGTTGGTCACAACGCAAAAAGAGGAAGGGGCAATCAGGGGGTCACCACCTCAAGCAGACCCCTTGCGTAACCTCATCGTGATGGAACCAGAGGGCAAAAACCATGCAACTGAACCAGTGCAGAGAGAACTGCAAAATGAAGATGTAGAGTAGACTGACAATGATTTGGGCAGTGATGGGTACTTTTCTGACAGCCCTAATGAAGATATGGTACTGACTCAGAAAGAGAAATTACTAGAAATTATGGATGAAAGGAAGAGAGAACATATTGATCCTGCTACTCATTGTGAGGGAGATAGTGATGTAGATGAGGATCTATATGTGGTGGATATTGTTGAAGGAAAGCAATTGGTGCCTGCTCATCTTGAGGGTGATGTGCAAATTGATGTTGCAAACAAAGAAAATCAAGTTGTAATTCACAATCAGACCAAATGTAAGGAAGACAAGGGCAATTGTGTTAGTAGTAAAGATGATGGTAAATTGCCAAGGGTATATTCAGCCCCAGTAGTGATGGTGAAGAGTTTTTATTGGATTCTGAAGATGATGATGGTGTTGTCGTGGAAGAAGTAAAAAGGAAGAGAAGACGGGTTGCTAGATTGAGGGGCGTGAGGGTCATGTTCAATGAAAGTAACATCTTAGATCCAACTCAATTATGCAAGTCTATGTGCTTTACTGATGTCAAGCAATTCAGAAAAGCACTCAAGGCGTACCACATTGTAATGTGTAGAGACTATTGTTATATTAGAAATGCTCCTGTCAGGGTCATAGTTAAGTGCAAAGATGATAGATGTCCCTTCTATATGTATGCTTCTGAGATTGCAGGGGAAAAGACTATGATGATCAGGAAGCTAGCAGTGCCACACACATGTGGTGTTACCATGGAATCTAGTAGAGTTAATAGCAAATTTATAAGTGAAGTGTTTGAGGAGCAAATCAGAAGTGATCCAGATTGGAAGGTCACAGCACTCATGGATGAGACACAAAGGAAATTTGGTGTAGAGATTTCAAAAGTAATGGCCTATAGAGCGAGGGCTATAGCTGCAGAGAAAGTACTTGGTAATTACAAAAAACAATACACAAGAGTCCGAGACTATTGTCACACTATGCTTGTGAAGAATCCTGGAAGCCTTGTGGTTGTTAAGACCACACCTAGGCCTGATCAAGGACTGAATCCTTTGTTTTGTGGACTTTTCGTGTGCTTGAATGCACAGAAAGAGGGGTTCCTAGCTGGATGTAGGCCTTTCATTGGTAAGTATTATTATTATCAATGTCTTATCCTTGACGAAGATAATCCCAAACTTAATGAACTAATTTTGAAAATGCATGGGTAGATGGGTGCTTTGTGAAGCTCACTAATGGGGCACAAGTTATTGCAGTCACAGGCAGAGATGTAACAACAATTTGTATCCATTGGCATTTGGTGTACTGAGAAAGGAAGATGGTCTCAACTGGACTTGGTTCCTAGAGATGCTCAAGATGGTTGTAGGTGATGGCCATGAACATGGGGGTTGGACAATCATGTCAGATAGACAGAAGGTATACATCGTACATGTTGTAGCTTTTTCAATCTAAATTATTGCAGGGTCGATCTCCTATAGCTTGGTACCTTGACAAAACAATGTAAATTATTTCAGGGGCTACAACAGGCTATCAAGAAAGTATTCCCCGATTGTGAGAATAGATTTTGCAAAATGCATATTTATCATAACTTTTGCAATGCTGGTTTTAGAGGTCAAACTCTAAAGGAGTTCATGGATGGTGCAGTATATGCATATACAGAGTATGATTGGAATGTTTCGATGGAGGAACTGAAGAGAAAAAATGAAGGAGCTTATAACTGGCTCATGAAGATACCCAATAATCATTGGAGTCGACATGCTTTCAAAACTCACAGCAAAACTGACTTAGTGGTGAACAATTTAAGTGAGGTGTAAAACAACTACATAATCGATGGTCGAGACAAGCCCATACAAACAATGATGGAATGCATCAGGACCAAATTAATGTCTAGATTCAATGAAAAAAGAGAAGGGGGTGAAGCTGCACAATGGGATATCACTCCTGTGATAGCTGAGAAGCTAGAGTTGGTTAAGATGGCTGCTCGAAATTGCCGCTCAATAGTGTTGGGAGAGATATTTGGCAAGTAAGCTCTGAAGAAAGAGCATATGAGGTGAACCTATCAACTTGGGAGTGTGGCTGTTTCAGGTGGCAATTAACTGGTATCCCATGCAAGCATGCTTGCTCTGCTATATTCAAAGCCAAGAGAAGGCCTGAGGAATATGTTCACCGGTTCTTCACAAGGGGCACTTATCTGAAGGCATATGAACAGTTCGTATATCTTGTTCCTGGCGAGCATGATTGGGTGTGCACAACCACTGAGGATATTGACCCTCCCAAATTCACTAAACAACCAGGAAGACCAAAAAAAAGTAGAAGGAGAGGAATGGATGAGCCGCCTGTTACTTCTAGACGAGCAAGGATGGAAACAGTAATGTGCAGCAACTGCCATTTGCTTGGGCATAACTATAGGGGATGTGCTCAACCAATGAGGCCAGATCTACAATTAAGAAAGAGGCAACATGTGGTAATTGTCTCATGTTTATAGCAATTGCATTTTCGAACATTTGCATTGACTGACCTTTACATCTTGCAGGGCAATACAACCACTCAGTACCATGCTTCATCTCAAACATCTACTGAAGCCTCACCATATCCCAACCAGTGGTCAAGCATACCAACTCAAGCATCAAGCAGCAAGACTAAGAGGCCATCAAAGCAAATGCCAAGAAGGGGAAGAAGAGGAGGTGGAATCAGCTCTAATGCAAGTGTAGGGGCAAGTCAAACTGAAAACATGGATGGTGACAATGTTCAACGTGAAGGGGGAAGAATAGGTTGAGGGGGTGGAGGGGGAAGAAGAGGCCAAGGGGGTCGTCGAGGGGCTGGGAGAGGGACTGTGCATACTGAAGCCATGGCTGGGGCAAATAGTAATGGCGGTCGTCTTAGGTATCTGTTGTTTGGTGAAGACGATAAATGAGTCCATTTGTTTTGGGCATTATTTTGGAATTTTTTTTAGAAATAATAGTATTTTAATGGAAAATCGCAAAAATAGTGGGCTTTTGCCAAAAATCGCAAAAAGGAGGCCCAGTCGAACCACCGCGTGCCGACAGCGCCCCAATCGGCTCACCGCGTGCCGACAGGACCCCCCACCGCCCCTGTCGGCCAACCGCGTGCCGACAGCCACCCAGTCGGCCAACCGCGTGCCAACAGCCGCCCCAGTCGGCCAACCGCGTGCCGATAGGGTCCCCCACCGCTCCTATCGTTCTCCCGCGTGCCGACAGGCCTGCCGACAGCCACCCCAGTCGGCCAGCCGCGTGCCGACAGGGTGCTTTATAAGCCCCGATTTGAGAATTCGAGGACCACTTCGTCGTCTCAACTCGTCTCCTCGCCTCATGCTAGCTTCGCGTCGCACTCAGGCCGCCGTGGCGCCAACCTGCCGTCGCCATTGCCGTGGCTACCGGTGCACCACATCGTCGTGAAGATAGCAGCAGGAGAAGAGAAGGCAAGCTGCAGTGATTAAGGTATAAATTTGCAATCCTTAAGTTAGGTTGTGAAATTTTAATTTGTACATATAAGGTTTGTTATTTCGTTGTTTTTATTTGTGAATCGTTAGTCATTGTTGTTAGTACATATAATTTGTTGACTCTGTTAACCATTAGTCATTGTGTAATGTTAACCATTAGTACATATATATAGTTATGTAGTTGTATGTTGCAAATAATTCGAAATTAGTACTTGTTTGCTAAGGTGATTAGCAATTTCGTAATGGTGAAATAGTTATCATCGGGGAGAAATCAATGTTGAGCGTTAGTACAAATCGAAAGGAAATTATATTTAATTAGTCAAATTTATGATACAGAGCTGTGTCATTTGGGAAGAGGGAATAACTACGTGGTTGGGAAGGAGACGTCCGCAACAGTGCAGGAAAGAGCAACGACAGCGAAGGTATAAATTTGTAATCCCTTAGGACGACGAGAATTTTTTTTATTAATCATTGTTGGCTGTTAGTACAGGTATTATACGTTTATTATTAGTTAAAATCAAATGGAGGTATTATACGTTTATTATTAGTTAAAATCGAATGGAACTTATATTTAAGTAATGAAATATAGTTTGAATACGTTAGAGCAATAATGTAAGCATAGAGCATACGACACCTTACTGGGTAGTGACGTATTAATAGCAATTGACATGCTATTTTAGGATGTCAGGTGCTGTGCCCGTTCGTGTGTATTATGGCGACGCTCCAATACAACTTTGTGATAGCGGGGTAGATTTGACCGTATATGCATTCGTTGATACTACCCTAAATACACCAGGCCAGTTGGTTTTGAACGATGTGCTAGGGTGGCTGCATAATATGTTCGGGATAGATCCTTTGATGGAGAAATTAATCATAAAAGCCGTGTGGCCAGTAAGGGGTGAATACGGATGGCAGTGGAGGGTAGTAGACCTTGCATCTACCGGGAGTTGGAGAAAATTTGTGGCTAAAGTAAGAGAGAAAAGTTATAGCCTGGCAATATTGGTGCAAAAGAAAACAGATGTTGTTGGAACCGGCGAGACCAGCCGCACGGAGGTGGATCAAACTCATATCGTGGAAGAGATTAATATTTACAGGAGTGGGCAAGAGGATGCAGTGGAGGAGGTTACTGCACCGGTAGATTTAGTTGTGCCTGGTGGCAATCGTCCGCCTAACGAGTTGGATGATGATGAGCCGGACTCACCTTTGGCTGTTGATGCTGCGGAGGAGAACGATGCGGTAGTGGAAGAAATGGAACTGGAGAACGAGGAATATATTTCGTTCGTGATGGAAGGGCAAGATACAGCACAGTGGGACGAGGAAGCCAACGTACCTGAAGATTGGACGACCATATCGATGAGCCGTCTGGGGGTTAACGATGGTTTAGATGCCCACTGGCGATATGATTGTAAGAAGGTGCAAGTTGGACAGATGTTTCACGACAAAGGGCACCTACAAGACGCGGTGAAGAGGTGGGCTTTTCTGCAGAAGCGGGAGTTCAGGGTGAAGGTTTCAAATCGGACGACGTATGACGTGAAGTGCACGAAGCCCGGATGCCCTTGGAGAGTGCATGGTTACAAGCCACAACATGACAACTTATGGGTAGCTTCAAGGGTTGAGGAGCATACATGTTTGTTGGACAAGACCCCTTTGGTACACAGGAACATGACGGCTGCATTCGTGGCACAAATGGTTTATTCGAAGGTTGTTAAAAAAACCTCCTTGTCGCCGTTCACAATAATGCATGACGTGGAGAAAGAGTACGGGTATGAGATATCGTACGACAAGGCTTGGAGGGGTAAGCAGAAAGCACTGGAGATGAGATTTGGAAGTTACGAAGATTCATACCACAACCTTCCCCCAGTTTTGGAGGTGTTGCAGGCCAGAAACCCGGGCACACATATGGCTATTCTTGATGAGGTTGCTGACAATGGGAAAAACGTCCTTCGTCGTGCATTTTGGTCATTTGGGTGCATGATAGAGGCCTTCCGAAATTGCATTCCGTTGCTATGTGTTGATGGTACTTTTATGACAGGCAAGTATAGGGGAACTATTTTAACCGCAATCGGAGTCGACGCTGATAGCCATGTCGTCCCTGTTGCCTTCGCTTTTGTTGAAAGCGAGAACACATCGAGCTGGCTATGGTTCCTGCGTCACATTAAAAGGTGTGTTGTTCAAAACAGACCAAATGTGTGTGTTCTGCATGACCGACATGCCGGCATTCTATCAGCGGTGCAGCAGCTAAAGGAAGATGTAACTGATGAGGTTTCCTGGCCAGATTTGCATAGCAGATGGTGTATGCGACATCTCGGTGCAAATTTTTACAGACAATTCAGGAGCAAGAGGTTAATGGACCTGTTCAAAAAGTTGTGCAAGCAGAATCAGCAAAGAAAGTTCGACGCCATATGGGAACAGCTGGATCGGCTGACCACTACTCACATGCAAGAGGTTCGAAAAAAACCAGTTGTTGCCCGACAAGACGAGCCGGAAGGCCTGGATCCCGTTCCAAACGAATCACCATCTGTCACTCGATGTAGGAAGCGGGGGAGGGCTACAAAGTGCTTCACTGACTGGATAGAGCATGAGCCAAGGGAAAAGTGGTCATTGTTGTATGACACCAATGGTTCACGGTATGGTGTGATGACAACAAATCTTGCTGAAGTGTACAACTGGGTGATGAAAAATACACGTCCTTTACCACTTGTTGCTATCCTGGAGGGCATCACAAGGGGCACACAGAAGTATCTTTGTAAAAGATACGCCATGGCTAGTCTTAACCTTGCCAATCCTAATGTAAGGTATAGCCCCGCTATCACACTGTACATGGAGGAGAAAAGCAAGAAGGGCACAATGCACAGGGTCTGGCCTGCTGGGAATAGGGAGTTGCTGTTTGAGGTACGTCTGCGTGACAAAAGTGGTGTCGGTATTGGGAGTACGGACATCACATTGGAGTGCACGTTGTGGCCAGACTATCATGCTTGCAAATGCAACTGCAACAAGCCTTACCTTCGACATCTGCCATGCTCTCATGTTCTTGCCGCTTCCGCAAAAGGCGGTGTCGATGCGAACATATTCGTCTCGCCTTACTTTACTAAGGGAGCATGGGAGGCGACCTGGCGCGGTGAATTGCGTGGTTGGCGTGCGGTATGTGATTTCACTCGCCCACCCCCAGGGGAAGCCAACTGGGTGCCTGACTCAAATTTGCTGGTTGGCACGAAGGGGCGTCGCAAGACCCGACGAATCAAGAACCACATGGATGAAGCTGAAACGACCAGCCGTTCGCGACGTCCAAAGGCTTGCATTGTATGCGGCGGAGACCATAGCCGTAAAGATTGCAGCATGTACAATGTAGGCAAAGATGCAGAAGGTGGCGATATTCGGCGTGTTCCAGGGCGGAGGTCGACTTCGAGAAATAATCCTTAGTTAATCGTCTTGTAATATTTATGTTCACCAGTTCTAGAGTGTGTTCAGTTGAACTTGTTAGTATTTAACCTGTATGTTGATACTATCGCGTTGCATAACCTGTACGATGATACTATCTCGTTGCATAACTTTTTCACATCATTTTATCAGTATTTGATTTCTGCTATTAAAATTTTGTCATTTTTTAATTCATTTCTTATGCTCACGACACTTATAATCATGCATTTTGTAGATATGGCTGCCAGGGAAGACGTATCGCTGATCGACGAGGTGATCGATAAACATCACCGTTCGAGACGACTGAGTGAGGGGACGTTCGGCCACGTGCTGAGGATGCGGGGACCGGATCATTACTGGCGTATCGATCCTCGTTGGGTTCCAAGGTATGTGAAAAACCATTTGTCACCTTGTGCTGTCATTTAAATTTTCTCGCATTGCTAATTATTTCTTTTTGACATGTAACAGGTTGAGAGCTGCTGGGTTGTTGACCTTCGCACGGTTGGTTGAGCCTTCACGTGGAAGGTCACCCCGTATCAACATCGATGCGGCCTTGCTGAGTGCTTTGGTGGATAGATGGAGGCCCGAGACACACACCTTTCACATGACAGTTGGAGAGATGGTACCCACTCTGCAGGATGTGTCTTTTTTGTTGGGTCTACCTATAGCCGGTGCAGCAGTTAGCTCGACACAGGTCCATGCTGGCTGGGCGGATGATTTGTTGGCCAGTTTTGGTGGAGTGGTAGCTGCTCCGCTGGAGGATCTCACAGATGGGCATGGGCCCACGAGGAGTTGGTTGCACCAGTTCCACCAGGAGGTGTTCCCAGAGGACCAGGAGGACTGGGTAGTGCGCCGACACTTAGTCGCGTATCTACTGTGGTTGTTTGGGTGGGTGATGTTCACGGGGACTCACGCTGACTCCGTGGACAAGCACTTCATCCACTATGCGGAGCAGATCGCCGAGCTACCTGTTGACGACATTCCGCAGTACAGTTGGGGGTTGGCTGTTCTTGCGGCGACGTACGCTGGACTATGCGATGCTTGCAACAGGAACAGCAAGGGAGGTTCTCTGACAGGTTGCCCTCTGCTTCTAATGTTATGGGCGCATGAGCGCTTTGACATTGGAAGGCCACACCTGGAGTCGTACGCAAGTTACGGTGTCGATGAGATGTATAAGTCTGGACTTCAAGACATCGACGATCGTCCTACCATGGGATCGCTTTGGACACGCCGCGAGGTAAATTGTACATTGCAATGCATTTTCATAGCACTTTCTTATTCTGTGCTTTATCTCGATTTATGGGCACTAATCACATATTTCATGCTTTTGTAGCCGAGGTGGGTGAGCGGAACGACACGTCGCGTGTACACACAGTTCGTGGCGGACTTCGATCAGCTTATGCCCGACCGGGTTCGATGGACCCCGTACACGCATCGCGATGTCGTCGAGCGGGCACCGCACGGTCTTGCAGAGCTCTGCACGCGCGACGCTGAGCACTGGAGGACCACTTGTCACCTCGTGCTGGACGTGCACGTCGAGCCGTACCACGTGCAAAGGGTACTTAAATAGCTCGGCATGTACCAAGACTACCCTCCGAGAGGTAGACGCTCGCTAGCTGTTAGCCTCCACAAGTAAGTATTTGTCCGACAATGTTATAGGCAAGTAGTGTGTTTAACCCCATTGTATACGTTTCTTACGTGCTCATTACATCGTACGCAGGTACACCCGGAAGGGACTCGGTCTGTCCCACGAGGGGACCATTGTTCGGACGATCGCGCCAACGGTTGCGGAGTGGGAACATGCGGTGGAGCACTTGGTTCTCCAAACACCTCCAGACGACGGAGCTTCGTACGGATAGTACCTTTGTTGGTACCGTAGTGTTACGCGCTGGAGGTGTTTCCCGCCACAAGGGGAAACGTCTGTCCCTCACCAGGCGTCGATCACGGATACGTTTGCCCCACAACCTCGAGCTGCGTACAACTCAATGGTATGTCGTTGCTTTCGTTCATTATCGTTACATGTGGAACACGTTCAATGGTTTCTAACGCCCTTGCCTATTCGTTCAATAGGCCGAGTTTGTGGAACAGGTTCACGCTGAGTCCAACACGATGCTACAGAGACTGGAGACGAGGCCTCAGCACGTCAGGTAGGACGAGGTGGCGTCCGTCCTTCGCAGTTTTCGTTCACGGGCTGCGGCGCTACTTCGTCGTGTCTCCTGTCGGAGCGCGGCTGATGTTGTGCAGCCTTCCAGGCGGGCAGGATCGCCACCACTACCACGACGCTCTAGTGTGGACCAGTTCCGCTCCTCTACTTCACGTCACCACTACGACGACGTCGGTCCTTCGCACGCTCAGCCTTCACTACAGGAGACGCCTCCTCCCGTCCGCCCAGGGAGATCGTCTGACTTTGGGGTTCCGGCATCGAGTTTGCCACCACCGCGGCCTCAGGTACGGCACGTTTGCCTTGCTTACCATGCAGTTCATATCGTACTCAACCTCCGTTTTATACCATATCCTAACCCTAAACCCGTGAACAGCCACAGCAGGTGTACGATACCCAGGGATCCTATGCGGAGCTAGACTTTCCGTACCTGCCGACAGGGGACTACCTGGCGCCCACATCAGGTTGGGGACTCTACGTTACTCCGCGCGCACCGGAGTCAGGGTACACACGCACACAAGTAAGTATTGTTTACATCGTAGTTACCATCATCGTTCGCTTAATTTTTATGCATGGTTACTAACTATTAACATGTGGCATCTCCTCTATTTTGCAACAGGTCACGACTACGGGGTTTCCCAGGGACATTCTGCAGTTCCTGCTGTCTCTCCTCGAACACAGTTCGTGGATGATTTCTTTGCGACGGATGCACCCGATGCGCAAGACTACTGGTACGGTGCTCCTCCGGTCACGCAGCCTATGCAGCAGGGGGAGTCCGTGCAGCCAGAGGATGCTACTCCACAGCAGCCGGCACGACATAGGCACCCACCTGATAATTTGACATATCCCACAGAGCAAATCAGACAACGTAAGAAGGGAGGGCCTAGCAAGCGTGCGAGAGGGGGGCATTCTTGACTTGTAGTGTTATTTATGTGCTGAATTATATTTTTGTGCATTTACTACTCACGTCGTATTATATGTATGAACTACTTCATGACATAGACACGCCCGCACCAGATGTCCGCGCTGGTCGTGCCGTGCCCGCGACAGACGTTTATGATACGTCGCTATCATCTTTCGGCGCGTGAAGGTGTCCGGACTCAGCTTTTGCCGATGCTTTGTTCGACGCAATCATTCAATTTGCACTGCCGCGTGAACGTGTTGTCAAATCCACGCTACTGGTGAACTCACGTTAGATGGATATGTGCCTCTCCTTCCTCCACTATATAATACATAGGTCCGAATACGCGCTCTTCATCCAATGGCCCGAGGAAGTGCTCATTTCAACCGGTCACAATTGAAGGAAAAAAAAGAGAGAGGTGAGGAAGAAGGAGAAGAGCCGCGAAGCGTTGTTGCTGTGCTTATTTGATTGCAGGTTAGTACAATATCCCGACGTATGGTTATATTTTGTGTCGCATACTAGTGTAATTACCATGTATTTGAAATTTGTGAGTAGATCTGTAGCACTTAGATGCGGACCCTAGATTTTTTGCGAGTAGATCTGTAGCACTGTGAGTAGATATGTTGAAATTTGTGAGTAGATATGTAGCACTTAGAAGTGTGAATAATTTTAGGCTAGATTTGTCGTGCACACGTTTGGTTTGTAGTAGTACTATATTTGACCGTACAATGAGAAGTATTAAGGGTGTTTACAATATTTGATAGTTGTCTTTTAAAACTGTAGGATGCCAAGGCGTGGAAAAGCTACCAACTCAAGGTAACATAAATCGTTTCTGTGATATTATGTGTTATTCGTTGTGCATGAAATGAGGAATCCTAGATTAACGGGTTAGGGTGTTTCATTTATTGTTGACTTGTAGTTATCGCCCGAAGACTGGAAATGCCTTCAACTCATTGCCTTTGCCTAGCGGTGTTCCAGTGCCCATGTGCTAGTGCGGTGATCCTTTCAAGGTAGCCAAGTCTGATGAAGAGGAGACGTACATGCAGAGATACTGGATGTGTGCCAATTTTGAGTTTGAGCCAACACCTGAGATCCGCCGCATTAACTTAATGGTGAGGAACTGATGTTTTGTAATAATTATTTGGTGTATTAAGTAGTCTTGAACAACTTATTTGGTTAGTAAACATTGCATTTGTTGTAGACCCCTCCACCGCTATGTGATTTTGAGCAGTGGATCGACACCGAGATTAAGCCGCAAAACAAGGAGCGGTTGGAGTACATGCGGCGATGGGATGCAGAGCGCAAGGAGAAGATAGAGCAGAGACGCAAGGAGGAGGCCGCAGAAAAAGAGCACAAGGCTGAGGCGGAAATGAGGCGTGTTGCTGCGTACAGGGAGGAGCGGGAGTGGAAGCTTGAGCGTGCGCGGCGAGCGAAGGCAGCAACGGAGGAGAATCCCGATGCGCAGAGGAAGGGAAAGTGGCCTCGTTGCACTCAGTAGTATGCACAAGTTGGTAGTTGTATCATCATCGTGTTCAACTCGTGCACTATCTTCCTTCTAGTTCTAATCTAATCTTATCTATGTAACCGCAATGGAACCAGGTGTATCATGTTTAAATTGTACTACAACTTCTCCTTGTTTCGGTATGGTCATGGATGTGCTCAACATCAATTCTTAAAAAAAGTTTCTTCTCGATTTCTAAAAACATGTTCTGTGAATTCGAAATTTTTTGAATCCTCCAAAAACGATTTTTGGAATTTCCGAAAATAGACAGAACCAATTTTCGCTTCTGCAAATTTTTGGTCCTATCCGAAAGTGATTTTTGTAATTTCCCAAAATAACCGATAAGCAAAATAAGGTTCTGTAAATTAATAAATTACAAATGGATATATCTAAAATTAATAAATTAAAAATCCAATATGTTTCTCCAAACATTCAATTAAAAATGGGTATTAATCAATTATAACTAAATTATATTTACAAAAACTACTTACAAACTTAATTATGAAAACAACTTACAAATTATAATTAATCAATTATAAAATATATATCATTAATTAATTATTAACAAGTTAAAAATAACTCTTAACAAATTAATTTGAATACTTAACAAAAAAATAATCGGCTGGGCCGGCCTGCCGACATGCCGTGTGCCGACTGGGCCGTCGACCCGGCCTGTCGACATGCCGCGTGCCGACAGGACCGGCCTGTCGTCA
Organism: Oryza officinalis; assembly: GCA_008326285.1. Taxonomy (NCBI): domain Eukaryota; kingdom Viridiplantae; phylum Streptophyta; class Magnoliopsida; order Poales; family Poaceae; genus Oryza; species Oryza officinalis. The sequence continues at coordinate 27,626,281 of BDMV01000012.1, forward strand.
ATCCAACGTTCGATTTGGGCCTGTCGGGTCGCCGTAGTTCGACTGGGCCTCTTTTTTGCGGTTTTTGGCAAAAGCCCACTATTTTTGCAATTTTCCATTAAAACACTATTATTTCTAAAAAAATTCATTATTTTGGGTTGCCATCACACTTAACCTTGGCGAGGGAGGGTTAATAGGTGATGGTGATCAGTAATCAAGTATTGGATTACTGCATTTCGGTACTTTTGTAATCAAGTATTAGCTATATATTACCTCAGCACATGGATGCTTTTGTCTGACATGTTCAGCTTGTGATGCTCTTCTGTAATTTCAGTTTAGTACTACTTCAATTTACCCGGGTTTCAATTTGGCATGATATGCTTTAATTATCTTTATTACTGTACTTTTTTGTATTTCACCAGCAATCAGTTTCTTAAGGTGGTGTCCACACACACAATGACATAACTAAACTGTATAATATTTTGTTTCCGACAGATTTGATCAAGTTAACTAACTACTACATAATATTGCATCTCCAAATAGGTTTTTACATGCCATTGTTACCAAAAGACCATATAACAGTACCACATCATGAAGTCCATAATTAGCAAAAGACTAATCCATCCAACAACCAACTATTGCAAATTACATTCTGTAGACTCCGATGATCACTGCAATGAGTCCAACAGTAACCACTAGCATGCTGCTGAAACCAATAAGGAACCAAATCTTGTTCTCTTCTCCTTCCCACAGCCCAAGAACCTTCTGCCTGTGTCTTCTCCTTCCCAGGCCACTCTACGTTCCAGAGAAAATCCATGCTTGCAGCACAGCCGAGTTCCTTTCTCCTCACCACGCCATTCTGTTTCATCTAGGTACAAGGGCACTGCATCCAAACTTGCCTCCTACGAAGTAAAAAAATCCATCTGATTCCCAAGTAACCAATCCAAATTGATCTCAAAGAAGCTCATCACATCGTATCTCTAGAAAATCAAACCCAAACTTGACATTCAAATCTAAAGAAACCACATTCCATACCTTGCCCCATGCACTACTCACGCTACCCTCCTGTTGGGATGGTGCATGTGTGCCTCTCTTGCTTCATCCGCTGCCCGCCGACACCATCTCCACGGCTAGGGTTTCTACCAGCAACTTTGTGAGAGCAACGATGCCGCGATGCGATGTGGTGCAGAAAGGAGCGAATGAACCACCTAATGAGTCCATGAGGAACACAACTCATGACTCCTTTGTACAATTGTTCCACAACGCAAGCGTCTGACGTGGCAGCGAAAGATGGTGCATCCTGAAGGTTCCTGACACTGTAGGTGGGTCCCACATGTCATGCGACGATGGATCTGACGGTGAATGCTAAAATCTGTAGTTTTGTGATAATGGATGTACTAAATCTATATTTTGTGAGAGAGATTCTTAAATCTGTAGTTTTGTGATAGATTGCACAAAGTACTTATAGTTCTGTGAAATTTATTCTATATTTCAAGATGGAGATAGTACCTCTGTCTGACATACAGATGCATTGTGACAAACTCATCGGCTCCGTGTGTAAGTATATGGATATTCATAAAGAAATAAACATATACTTTAAATTTTAGTACATACATAACTTTCTAAATAACGCAACTAGTAGTAAGATCATTGACTAGTTTGCTCCTGAGTGAGTAGTGACAACCATTCCTGGCCTAAGCCGATAAGTCTAGCTACCATACAAACATTAATCATATTAGTCTACATTGGGCATCAAATATTAATACTTCTTCTAGATCGTTTAGTGTGCAGCTATATATAGCTTTGCAAACATTTCCTGTGAAACGTGTTAATATTAGTTTTCATTGAAATCGTATAGCTGGTGTATGGTAGTATATCTTTCTAGGACACTTTCTAGTTGATTTTGTTCGTGGCATAAACAAGAGCGAGCTCGGCTCGGCCAAAAACAAGAGCTCTATCTGAAAATAGAAAAAAAGAATTACTTCAAGTAATTAACTTGATACAAATAGCTGACAGGTGCCCAACAAGTTTTGCCTAGCTAGCATAGTTTTCTTAAGATTACTTAATCCACTTCACAAGCCACTATATTTTCCGCTAGGAATAGTTGGTATTTCTCGTGACGTGTTGAATACATTTATCTTTGGAACTGAAATTCTGCAAAAAGGTGATGTTATACTAGTACAATTCTTCCTTGCCCTAGGGCCCCTAAAATGCTTGGAACGGCCATGGAAGCCATGTCCCGGCGCCTATTGAGTTGAGAAGTTGAAAACCAAATACCAAACTTATCAAATTACAACCGTCCTAATTTTTCCAACACATAACGCCGCCGCTGCGAGCATGAGGAAGACGAGGGGTGCGGCGTCGTGTGCTTGCGTTCTACCGCGTGAGCCGGTCCTGGATCATACTTTCATTTCTGCCCAACAGTAGGTTATCGAAATAAAATTTAACATATATATATACTTTAAAAAATCATTCTTGCAGCGGGCCTGCATGGATTGTGTTCGTTTGCATTATGGCCGGGCATCATATGCAGTGGGTTCTGTACTTCTTTTTTGTTCGGTGGCTTCCACGCTATATCCGCGTACTGTGTCTGCAGTTCAATGATGTTTCTTATCCACCGGAGGGGGCAACGTACGAGGACGGCGACGTGCACACCTTGTGCACGGTTTGCATCACCGACTACTCTGCAGGCGTAGTGCAGTATGCATGCAGGTCGTGTGTCTACTGTATATACTACGTATTTACATTTCATCGTATTGTGAGATTCAGAGATTGAGTCGACGATATATGTATTTACATTTCTTAGTATGTGGATAGTTAAAGCCAGAAAATTTAGCACCAGGTATTATAGTGTGTGAGCTGTTGAGAAGGAAATACATGAACCATAAGAATTTTTACAGAAGTTCACCCCAGGGAGGCTATCCCAGCTCTAGAAGGGTTTACATCAGTGTAAAAAATGGGTTCAATTGTTCTCTGAAAAGAAAGCTAAAAGAGGCAATTATGTTCAAATTTGGGGGATGTGTGGTATGACAAAGTCCCTTAGAAAACCCTGTCTCTCAACTTATACTGCATTAGTCAGCACCAAGAATGGAGGACAGTGGGTTTCAGAGTTAAGAAGAAACCAAGATTATAATGACCACAGAGAGATTTAGTTGAGTTGGAAGATAATTTGAGGACTTATTAATATATGAACCAGATCAGCTAATTTGTCCACATTAGAAGAAGGTGGCTTATAAAACAAAAACTATAAATGTACAAATGGCTAATGTTTGGAGGGGGGGAGAGATAGGGGCATGATGGAGGTCTAGAAGAGTAAAATTCCTCCAAAAATAAACACTTTATCTACATGGCTGGGAGAGACAGGCTGGCCATGTGTTGTTAGCTCGTAAAAGGAAAATGAAAAGAGGGTTCAGAATTTTGTAAAATTGTGTTAGGAAAAAGAGACTACTAATCACGTTCTCTTCAAATGTCCCATTGCTACATTTGTGAGATACTTTAGAACTATCATGTTTACCTAGAGATTTATGGAGTTTGTGGAGATTATGGGTACTGTATATCCACATGAACAGCTTATTCGATCGAAGATAGGAGGTGGGCCAGATTCATGTATTGTGTAATATATTAGGACTTGGAGTTACCTTGTTTTCTACGGTAAAACCCATAATCTTAGTTAGATATGATTATGTAAAAAAATAAGGAAACTTATGTCGTATCCGACTGGGTTTTTCTCCTTGTAACTCTGCCCCCAAACTTATATAAGGTAGGCAAGGAGCCCCTCTAAGAGCATAACCACAGCTCGATCGAATGCCACTTGATTGGTAAAGACCACAACGTCATTCTTCTAGGATGCTGTCAATATTGAGATCGTCACACCTGATTGGTGCCACCAAAGAAGTCTGGAAGTTTGTGCGAGATCGTCACACCTGATTGGTGCCACTAAAGAATTCTGGAAGTTTGTGCGAAGGCCCGTGGCTTCTCCGAACATCTCTAGAAGGTTAGTAAAGGTGTCAATGTCCTCTTTCTTTGGGTTGATAAGACCACAACGTCATCCGCATAAAGAGAGGTTCGAAGGTGCACATGCTTGATTCTTATGCAACTGAGCATCTTTAGCTCGGTAGCTTTGGCCAGGATTTTTTGGAGGGGATCGATTGCTAGGATGAAGAGGAGGGGGACAGCGGATATGTAAAATCAAAGTATGTTTTGATTATTATTTCGTGATAAACAATTGGTATTTGAGATAATTGGTTTTGATATTTGGAGATTATTGACGAAGTGGTTTTGCAGCTGGTCAGACTGGGGTTATGATGAATAGGGTTTTCAGGTGATGAACAGGTATTTTTCGTTGTATGGACCGGTCAGACCGGGCTGTAGTTGCCGGTCAGACTGGCGTGTACTGTGTGGTCAGACCAGCTAGCCCGACTGTCTGACCGGCCGGCTCTGGGTCGGTTTCAGTTTCAGGTTGTTTATTTGGATACTCGTGATTAATTCACAGTTATGACTTCTAGATGATTTCTATACGTATGTAATAATGTTGTGTGCTAATATTGAGTCAAGTTGAAAAGAACTTGTGCTCGAATATGGTTTCTTATTTAATTCATGTGTAGGTGTGTCTTTGCCTCGAGAGAGCGTTGCCAGTGATGGATCGGGAGTCAACTTGGGAGAAGATGACGTCCAGACGATCAGGATATCATGCGGGATGCTTAGGCTAAAGAACAATGCACATGGTTGATGAAGATTTCATATGTCATACGATGGAGATATTGTGTGCGTATGGGATAAAGAGTCAAATTTGGAAGGAGTCCAAATTTGGTATGATTGTTTTTGTAAAGTTTGTGTCTTGTACGGGAAGGTTTCCTAGGAATTAGGACTTCTTGTATAAGTTGAATTCGTGGCTTTAGGCTATGAATCTATGGGTATAAATAGAGAGGGAGGTTGAGGCCTCTCGTTATCGATTTTGTAAGAGTTGAGTTTAAAGAAAAGTTAAGGTTTCGAGTTTAGTCGAGATTTGTGAGAGGAGCGTTGTTGTTGCACTTTGTAAACATGAATAGAAGCAATAAAGTTCAATCTATTTTTGAGAGATCTTTGATTTGTGTTTTCTTGGGTGCGACGGCCCAATCAGTGGGACACCAGTGGTCAGACCGGCGACATCACAACGGTTAGACCAACGGCTCTACGATAGTCAGACCAATGGCGACAGAGGTGGTGATAGGCGACAACAAACGGTTAGACTGGAGCTACAAGGTTGGTCCGACCAGAGATCTACAGGCGTTCAGACTGGCGCATCTACTCCAGTCAGACTGATCTCCATCAGCAACGAAGGTAACTTTTTATTCCGTAAAGTTTTGGGTTTTGGGGTACTCCAACCATTCATCCTCTCCTTCTAGTTGGCTTAGTTCTTGCTATTCGATTCTAAAGGATCACCCTGATGGAGCCCTCGACCATACCGGATTTCCTCCCATGGATGCCATTGAGCAAGATCTTTGAACGAGAAGTTACAAGGAGGGCCCCCAGCTAATTTATCCACCATTGTGGGAAGCCCCGTTGTTGGAGCAAGGCCAACAGATAATCCTAGCGGACCGAGTCGAAGGCCTTGGAGATGTCAAGCTTAAAAAGAAGTGTGGGTTGCTTATTCCGGTATTAGCTTCTAGCCAGGTTGCGCACGTACATAAAGTTATCTTGGATGCTCCGCCCACGAATGAAAGCGCCCTAGCTAGACGAGACCAAGGAGTGCATTAACGGTCTTACGAGCTTGGAGAAAATTTTTGCCACACCATGAATCAAGATTATACCGTCTTTCTTGGGTATGAGGACGATATTTACTGAATTAAGAAGGTTGAGGTGCGCGCATTGGAGGTCATATATGGAGTTGAAGTCCATGACAATATCACCTCTAATCCATTACAATGGATGATGCCAGAACACTAGGTACATGTACACATATTTATATGAAACTTTTGGAATTTAAGTTTGGTTCATCTAATATTTTCTTCTTTTGCACAGTACATATTCTCATGTTTTTGCACAAATGTTAAATGCACATGTTCCAATATAGTTAACATATATGAGTTTTTAAGAATATTTTGAAGTGCACAAGCACAATGGCAATAATCAGAAAAAAAAAGTCAAAGGCCCTATGTCCTTAAGAGAATGAGTTGAAACCTACTTCCTTCATGTCATCAGACATCTAACATCCGTAGCAACAGATTATGTCAATATCAGTACCATATTAGAATGAGTTTAATCAAGAACTCTTGAAAACATAGGCAGTTTAATAAGTACACACCAAGCACAGTGAAACAAAGCATGCAGGCTAAAAACCAAGACAATAGTTCATAAGCATGTCGGTAATACTTCCATTCCATATAATATGGTCTTCAGCAACCATCATTTGCCTCTTCAAATTTCATCTACTCTTCATCATCCTACAATTGAAGAAATGATATTATTCATCAGTTCCATGCTTCCATTTCAGAACATATGACTTTTCCATATCCAAAATTACAAATACATTAACTTCAGAAATAATATTTACTTTTGCCTTTTCTCTCGAATAAGAAAGGCCTGTTTCTTTCAACATTATAAAACATTTTTCCTGATTGTGCTCAGTGGATAATTGGATTCAGAAAGTGAAAACGTGCAGCTATTATGTAGTGTGTCAAGCGCACCTCACTCTCTCTCCTGTAGTACATCCACTCAGCATGTAGGCCATCGATGAATTTCTTTGCCGCATACTTATTGACCATGGAAATCACTTTGAAGAAAGGCTGGAAGGAGTTCTTGACATTAGCATCGCCCCACTGCAAGTTATCCAACCATTCTTGCTCACAATGAATATACTTCAGTTTACATGGGACACTTGTGAAAGGCAGTGTCATCAGCTGGGGGCAACCCAAGATATGCAAGCTCTCCAATGAAGGAAAGTCAAAGGAAGAATGGCAGATGGTAGTCAATCTCTGTAAAGACAACAATATAAACCTTTTCAGGCAAGGTTGAGAAAGAGGTTTTCTTCCTTTTTCACCAGCATTTGGTTGTTTAACATCATTCAGGGCACTTCCGATTATTTGCTCGAGTGCACTACAGCCATACACTATCAGGTCTTCCAGATATGGAAAACGTTGAACCCAGGATATGTTCTCCAGGCTAAAGCATGATATAAGATCCAACCGTCTCAGGTTCTGAAAGAGATCCTGGCTTTCAACTCCTTCCCAAAATATATCTGTGAAGTGGTGGCCACATATGTATAGCTTCTCAAGATTAGAACTTCGATGTGGCATGTTGCTTTCAAATACTATTTGTTCCTCGTGTGTGAAGATGTATAACTCAGACAGATTCTTTTGTATCAGATCATTTCCAAAAAAACTGTCTGAAAATGCAAAACCTTTCCATTCATCTAGATACTTCGTTAAAATGATTACACACAGAGACCTGACTGGTAAGTCGGTTCTGCAGATCATGTTAAAGTACTTTATCATATTTATGGTGATTCCAAGAGCTTTCAAGTTTCTCATGCATTTAAGAGCACCAAATGGTGGTTCAAACGTAGCAGGTTGTTCCAACTGGAACGAGCAAAAGTCTGCAACCTGCAGTCTGGAGAGCTTTGAAAGAATAGTTTCAGGCATTTCTCTGATAGGATTTGACCTAAGAAGCAAGTACTCCAGCTTAAAAAGGGACCCGAGCTCTTCAGGCAAGTACTTGATTTTGTTATCCGATAAATTCAGATAGTACAAGTTCATAAGGTTGCAAACTTCAGTAGGAAATGTTTTGAGCCAGTTCCGTGAAAGATCAAGGTATCGAAGAGAAATAAAAGAACACAAGCCAGTTACCGAACTTTGACTTAAATGATTATCCTGAAGTATCAGCACGGTAAGCTTGGTCTGCTCCCCAGAAATAGCAGGCAGCTCTACTATTTCAGTCCCCACTGATAATATTCGTTCTGCATCATGCCAGTGAGATACTGTTTGTACAACCCACTTATTCTTGTCTCTTCCTTCGTTGCTTACAATCCATAGTGCCATGTCACGTATCACATCATGCATTTTAACCAGTCTGTCATCATCAGTTTCCTCCAGAAGGCACTTGTCTACCAACTCACGAATTCGTGCATATCCTGCGTTATAACATCTTTGAATATCCTCCTCCTCTACTAGACCCAGTCCCATCCAGTACTCAGATAGTTTGTTTCTATCAAACAGATAATCATCAGGCCATAAGGAACATGATGTGAAACAATCTTTCAAATTAGTATCACTTAGATATTCATAACTGAGTTTCAGTCGAGAAAACACACTTTCTTCGTTGCAAACTGGCCCTTCAATTTCATTAAGGCGTGATTGCTGAAGAAAGTCGATGCAATTCTGCCATTCTCTTGGATGCCTCTTGGTAGACATGGCCCTGCCAACTACAATAAGAGCTAACGGCAGTCCGGCGAGTTCATTTGCAACCTCTTTTGCCAGTGGAAGTAGAAGGGGGTGATTTTCAATAATTTCAGTACCAACATTTTCCTTGAAAAGATGCCATGCATCCGTTTCATCCAGGCAATCTACTTTAATCCTTTGCCCATTCTTGACACCCATTTGGCCACAGACACTTTCAGAGCGTGTTGTTAGCAACAATTTTTGTTTGTAATTGCCAATTGAGCTAACTTTGTTTGGAATCCCAACCTTATCAAGATCAACATGTTCCCACAAATCATCCAATAATATAAGAAAACTTTTACTTTTGAGAAATTCATATATGATAACTGCCTGAGATTCTGTGTCATCCTTCTTCAGCAGCATCTGTTCCCCAACAATGGCGTCTTGAACCTTCAAGGGCAACAAGTAAAAAAGTACTTTTGTCATTTGGAGCAAATTGGCAGAGAGATTAATTAAATAATGTTGTAAAGTATTTAAAAGTAGTAGTATATGCAATTTTTTGAAATATCAAAATGTTAGTTAGCTGCCAGGAACCCTTATGTAACTCTATTTATTACTCCCTCCTGTCAGTTTTATATGTCGTTTCTGACAGCCAAAATATATTATGTGTAAGTCATTTCGTTGGTCCAAAACAACAAATATTTCCATCCGGAGGGAGTATTACATGATAGTAGTACCTGATGGCTGTCGATATGAAGACTGTTAGTAACCTAGAAATCATTGCTCCTATAGAAACAAACTATAATTTTAGCTGGAGCTTTGAGGCTCCATGAATTGCTCATTAGGCTGCTTACCCTGGATGATTTGTAATTTTTGTCTTTTGGGCAAGCTGGATGCCTTCATCTTTGCAACAAATATACTTTAGCAAGATACAGAAACATGTACATCAAGGGTCAATGGTTAGTTTAATCTAATTAGTTAAACACAAACTTTTGCACAGAGTTAAAGACAAACTTTGATCACTCCCTCGTTAAAGATAAACTTTGATCACTCCCTCATTAAAGACAAACTTTGATCACTCCCTCGTTAAAGGGAGCACAACATACCTTTGCAACAGAGCAACCTTTGGAAGCAGTAACTCGAATAACAACATCAAAAGCAGAGTTTTTGTGAAACAAGTTATTGATCTGATGGAGCAGATGTGTCTTTCCCACACCTCCAGGGCCCCACAACCCGACCTTGCTTACAGCCTCATCCTTGATGAACTTGACAGCGAGGTTGCAATACCTATCTGTACTAGTTAGGCTTATGTCAGTTATGGGCACTTCAGTGGAAGCCTGTGGCACCATGACACCATATTCTTCAAATATGCCCTCACTGTATATCTTCTCTACAGCCTGACAATTTGCTGCTGCACTCTTGGCTATCATGTAGTTTACACAGATACAAGGGGACAGACTCCCCATGCACTTGGTCCTCTTATCATACTTTGCTTGGATTTTTTCAGTCTCCACATATACATGCTCAGCACGTTTCAGCCATCCTTCAACTTCATGCCTTGGCTGCATACCTTTTCGTGCAGCACTCTCCACCTTGGTCTCAATATCGCAGAGCCTCTCCCTTAGACGCTCGGTTGCAGTTTTGAGAGCACACACGAACTTCCGGGCTTTGAAGAAGTAGGCAGCATGTTGTTTTGTGAGGCTTATCAAGGGAGTCAGGACAGCACCACAGCACTTGATGCCAATGATCTCCATGGAGTTTATGGCATTCCTTCAATCAGAAGATGTACAGTGGTTGCTAATTGCAGTTGGCATGGAACCATTTCTAGTGTAAGACATCAAAGCTAGAGAAGAGCCTCTATATGTAAAGTCTTTGTGTGTTTAAGCGTTTAGAACTAAAAGTTGTCCTGCATTCAAATAGGCTAGGCATGTGGATGTGGACCCTCCCATAATGTTTTGAGTCCCAATCACCTAACTACTCATGGGATCGATCAGGATTAAGTTCCTCTCTCATTGACGTCTTAAAATAAAAACTGAATGTCAACGACTGAATGACAAATAATGATAGAAAACAAAGGCGGATTTGCGAATTATTTTAGAGAATTTCTCCGTTCAAACTTGGATGGATCATTTGGCATTTTAACACCTGACGTTGAATGATTTTCCTTAAGATCGATCACGATTGGATACTTCTCTGTCTAACGTCATAAGAGTAAAATCAATATCATCGACAAATAATAATCGAAAACAGTAGGTTGCACATAGATTCAAAATTAGAAAGATCAGTTAGTAGTTTAATACCTTGCATATGCATACTTTTCCATGGAATGGCTCAGGGTTGACTTCCTTTAGACCAACGTCCTAAGAGAGAAATAGGATAATGACAGCAAATAATGATTGAAACCAGTAGACTGCACACAGGTTTGGAAATCAGAACACGGAAGATCATTAGTAGTTTAATAGATAATGATATGCATAGATTCAATAACAAGGATTTGTCTGAACGATAATAAGCACTTAGTTATTCTCTCACTGATCGATGTCTTAAGAGAGAAATGCAATAACGACGAAAATATTAATGGTTGAAAACAACGCCCAGATAGGCCCAAAATTAGATGGATCATTTGGTATTAAATACCTAACATGCATGCATTTCCATGGATTTGATCAGGATCGAGTTTGTTTATAATGATAAGAGAAAACTTGAACAGCGACCACAAATAATGATTGAAAGCAATAGTTCGCAGATAGGTTCAAACTTTTGGACCTATGTGCAGCCTACTTTTTATCAATATTTGTTTGTAGTTCAAAATTTTGATGACTAATGTACTTTCAGATGTTAGTAATTTAACAGCTGATGACATATGCATTTGATCCATGGGATCTATCTGATGAGTTCCTTTCTGCTGGCTGATGTCTGACAAGAAAAAAAATGAAAAGAAACGACAAAGAATGATTGGACTCTCACATATCTAACTCTAATGAGATAGATAACAGGTACATCCGGCTACAGACATCATACAGTTGGACAGCAGTGCGTATAAATTAACTTCTTAATTTTAAACATAGGTGCAGTGTGCATTCGCATTATTATTGTAGCTATTGAAAATTACTTGTAAGATGTCAGCTTGGGAGGAACTCATATGCACTTATACTGGGGAGTACAGGATGATTTTAAATTTATACAAAGTTATCGCACTCGTTGTTGTGGCTATTGAATATTGCTTGTAAGATGTTAGTTATAAAGGTACTCATATGGACTTATACCAAGGAAAGATGCATACATCTTTTGTTGTTTAAGTACTAAATTATACATTCTGGGAATATAGCACATACTGACACATCGTCGTCATCATCGTCCAAATAAGTTCTGCTCTTATTGGCATTTTAGATAAAGAATAATGTGTCTCACAAACTCAACACAACACTCATGATGCCATGCACACACACCATGCATATACAATCTAATTATCTAAACATGTTAGGAATTATCAAAAGGCACTTTCCAATAGAATGCATCCATGTATATATGAAGTCCTCATGCAGGGGCGAAAACAATTATCAGTTGTCCTATACCGATCACACTCAACAGTATATAATACTTATTTATGTCCTAACATGGCCTGAAACTACTGAAATTTCAAAGTTGACCAGGTGATCTATGCACCATCCTAGCTATAGGCGTGTTCGGATGGGGTCTTTTTGGGGCAGTGGCTGCCGATCGAGGCTGTATGTAGACCCACCATGGAACCATGATTGTTGTGAGGACACAACAACTAGTCTATCCATCTAGCAATCGGCTAGCTCTGCACCAAATAGATGGTTTTGCATAATGATTTCTATTGTTAAGCTTAACTCCTCCTTGCAACCCAACATGCTCCTCGAGTCCTCGTCAGTCGTCAGAACTGTTAAGGACCGCAAAATTATCTAGAGAATAATTCAGGCTAAAGTTGACCTATGACCGCGACACTACAAATTATGATCCGTTCACTTTATTCTATCTATCTCTTGTTTAAAGAAAAAAGTCTATTGAGCCACAAGAGTTGTGAGAGTCCATGCATCAACCTAAACTCATGAACTATGAAATTGTCTAACCGACCAATAAACTATTCAAAACCATACAATGGTGTGATAATGACATGGCCACTAAACTATCCAAAACCGTTGGCTCTACCTTTGCTGTGCAACGAATCGAGAAATGGAGAATCGGAGATTAAGGAGGAGAGGGGTTTGCTTAGCTTACCTCGCGCGGTTCGCCTGCGCTCGTGATTGTGATTTCGTCTCGATGTGGCGATGGCGTGCATGCCCAGGTTAATGCCGGCGAGCGAAGAGCTCAGCGAGCGGCTATACCTCCATCTCCGGCAGCGTTTCTCCTACACGGCGCGCATGAGGGCTCGCAGGACGGGCTGCCCCATCGGATGACAGCGGAGGGCCGGTGAGGTGAGATTGATGAACCCAATGGAGGTTGAGCCGATGGTCGCCGGCCGGCGGATGGGGCCGCCGGTGTCAGGGACCATCGGTTTCGCCGGTGGCCGGATCTGGCCGCCATGAGAGAGGAGAGGAGAGGAGAGGGGAGGACGGAGGTGGGAATCCAGGGATCTGACATCTGGGGGACCTACCTCCACGTGGCACTAAAGATGCTAAAATTTGCTCAAATACAAACAGATTAATGTAATGCGATAGTATATATCAATATATGTTCATCCTGTGATTGAATTTGTAGTAGCAGAGAGTAGTACTAGTCCGGTTCAGGTTGTGCTTTAGTTATTTATATAAAAAAATCCAAGTTATAGGATACAAATACATCAAATCAATTAAACAAACGTGTAAATCGTAAATCTTAGTCTTGTTCTTGTCTTCCTCATTTTTTATAATGCTACGTCATTTTACTAGTTGATTCTTTAGCTCTATCCACCTACATAGTACACATACATTTTAAGATGAAAGGTTTTTAATTTAATTGACTCTTGTATTATGCGTGGGTTTTCTATATGATCATGTCATTAGGTTATCCACCCACAACAAGGAAACATACGTCTAATTTGAGCATAAACTCAACTTTGTAATGTTTTTTTTAACATTACCCCAATGTGTCTTCAATTGCTTAAATGTCCTCTTGTGACTATTATTAGGCTAGTTGTTGTTGACCTCATCACCTATACGTTCTTCTAGGAATATTTTTCCTTGTTGCCATTTTCATCCATGATCTATGAGATCAACTGAGTTGTTCAACCAAACACTAATTAGCCATATGTTTTCTTCTTCTGTCTAATTGGCTTGTGGTGTTCTTCTTACGTCGTCTTTGCTGTTGACGCTTAACTCTTGGATATTAATTGGTTGTTTCTCTCTATGCCTTGTAGAGTAGAGAATTCGATGACTCCAACCCATGGAAAGAAGTAGCAATGGCCCCAACCAAAAAGAATTTTGAGAATATACTATCCAATATGTAAACCTTCTATGTTTTACCACATAAATTGTACGTCTTCTATAATATATCATTGGGACTACAAATTGGTCTATTTGGTACTACTTTTACTGCTTTTCATCTATTTCAGATTTTTTTCATTTCATTTTATTTTTTTGACATGTTTGTGGATATTTTTACCCCTGGCCCCACCTATTCGTCACCCCCACCATCGAGCACCACCGCCCTCCAGGGCCGTTGCCACCCCGCCGCCCCGTCGCCCTAGGCCGACGCAGCCCTCCACTGAGAACAACTCCTGTCGCTGAGTGCCACCACTCCTGCCGCCGTGTGCCTTCATACCCGCAGCAGTACGCCCGCCCCTCGTCATCTCGCCAGCGAACTCCAAGATGAGCCGCCGTCACCCCCATCTCGGCGCCTTGCCGGCTCCACCACTATGGCAAAGCCCCTGCTGTAGAAGAAGAGGACCAGCAGCGCCGACCCCTGATGGGCTGTACAAGAAGAGGACCATCAGCAAGTGGAATTGCTTTTTCTTTTTGGAAATTTTGGTTTGTTGTATAGTGTTGCTCTCAGAATCAACTGGTAGACAGGATGATGGCAAAGCAGCAGCAGGATTGCTCTCGGAGTCAAATTGTAGAGAAGCAAATTTTGATCTGTTGTACATAATGTAAATACTTTGTGATGTAATTTTTTGAGACCATGTACATCTATCTATCTATCTTCTATCTATCTATTATATATTAAAGATTTATTAAACTTTCTAAAAATGTTCTCAAGTCATCACATGGTCTTCTACAAACACTCATAAACTAACAAACAATCTAAACCAGTGGACCCACTATTTTCAAATATTAAATTTATCTTCAAAAAATTCCACAATTCACCTCCTATTCCTCTCCCACACCGGCCCACCAAAATAAGTATGCTCTACCTCTACATCTATGGACCGTATGAATATATTTCCAAACAAAACAAACGCATGTAGGTATCCTCATGTACACATATATGTGTTTCTCCTGAGGTACCTCCCTCTCATGTTTTGATCTCTTCTCACTGGTACAAAAACAATTTTTGCAGACGGCCCAAAAGAGGTTTTTGCGTGCGGTATGGCTTACCGCACACACCAAATGGTCTGCGAAAATCGCACCCGCATGCAAGATTTTTGCATGCGAGCGCTTAAGCCGTCCGCACGCGAAAATAAAAAATCACAAAAAAAAAATCCAAAACACAAAAACCTAACCCTAACCCTAGTTGGCCGCCGCCACCGTAGTCGCTAGCGGATCCACACCTCCCGTCGTCACCGGCAGCGGATCCACGTCGCCGCCGGCGTTCGCGCCCGCCACAATCGTGCCGCCCGCCCGTCACCGGATCCACGTAGGAGAGGGCCGAGGGGGCCACCGCCTTCACCGTTGCCCGCGCCCGCCGTCGCCGTAGTCTCCGGATCCGCCGCAACAGCCGCTCCCGAGGGTGCCGCTGCCGGATCCGTGCGAGGGTTGGCCATCGCCCACTGGATCCCGCGCCCTCCACCACCGGAGAAGGCCGCCGCACGTCGTCGCCCACACTCACCAGCGCCCTCACCTACCGCCGTCGCTAGTGCTCGTCGTCGGAAGAGAGGAGAGGGGAGAAGAGGAGCCGGGAGAGGAGTGGGGAGAGGAGTGGGAGAGGATAAGAATGAAATAGTGAGTGAAAGTGAGAGAGACGGAGAAAGGACAAGGATGAAAAATTTTGAAGTGTTCGAAGGGTAGGAGGAGGTAACTCAGACTTTCGGCAGATCCTTAAGAGGTCTGCCTGCAAAAATAAGCTTATTTTTACGTGCGGACCCTGAAGAGGTCCGCCGGCGAAAATCGGTTTTTGTGTGTGATTCTCTTAAGGAGCCGTATACAAAAATGGAGGTCGATTCCTAAAGAGGGTCTCGTCCAAAAAAATCATTTCTATAGTAATGTCTTTCCTATTTTCTAACTAACAATTTAATATAAAAACAATCGATGATTAGATAGCTAAATATGTGTTATATCTATTTTTTTTGTTCGTTTGAATTATTAATTTATAATTTGGCAGCTAAATAATTCAATACCCATATTACTCATATTTTACTATATAAAATTTAAAATAAATTATAGATCCATATCCTTTGCATAGAAACTAAATATATAACATCTGATTTGTTTGAACTGTTATATTATTTATAATTAATAAATAAGTCAAGACCTATAGTACCATATTTTAGTATATAAAATAAAATTACATCATAGATCCTTATCCTTTATACGATAACCAAATAACAGTGAACGATTAACAAAAAATGATAATATGTATTATGTGATTTTTTTATCTTAAATCATTCTATGTAAAAAAGATACATTAAACACCCTCTAAAGAACACTTAAATGATGACGTGTCACATTAAATTAGAAAAAAATCTGATTAAAAAAAGAAAATCATCTTAGCATCAGTTTTCACTTATTAGATCTATTTTTCAGCCATTATCGAGCGACCCATTATTTTCAGCTATTAGATCTATTTATAGGAAAACTATAAGCCACCACATGTCACGTCTTAGAAATTATAAAAAGATCTTAGAAAACTAAGAAATTATTAGTTTTCACTTATATCGTTTAAAAAAATTAGAAAAACTAAGTCCCCTTCACATCCCCCTCCTCTCACATGTGCACATCACTATCCTCCCCCTCTCCCTGCCTTGAATTCTGTGCTCTTCACTCCTTCCCCTTCATATTATTTAACTATAAAACTATTTAAGAAACAACTAATAATTATATAGATATTGAAACGATGATACTTTTTTGATACATGTCTTACTTCTAACACAACTGTTGATATATTTATAACTAAACTAAAAGTTTAAGATCCACATGCCTATATTTTGTTATATAAGAAATATATTATTTGTCCACAGTTGACCCATGCACTTTGCATATTATCTAAATAGCAATGAAATATGATAAAAAATTGTCAGCATATATTATATCATTATAAGTCATTCTATAAACATACAGAGCTAAACTAAATCGATAGTAACCAAACAAATCATAGAAGCATATAATACATCACATTCCAAAATAATGATGCATGCACAGTTTTATATATTTAATGGTCCGATCATGTTTATTATAGGTTGCGTGAAGCCCCACACACTCTGCATGAACTAGGTTGCGTGAAGCCCCACACACTCTATATGTAATATTCATAGATGTGTTTCACACCACGAAATCTTTTTGAACTCTAGAAACCCATACCATCCAATCCATCTATTTATTTTTAATAAAGAATGAGAACTTATATCAGTCTTACCCTACTTATTATATCACAAAAAGTGATTGAAATTTTTCTCAAAGTTGAGACGAAAGTTGTAATGCTCTATCACTATTTATAATATCAAAATTTTTGAACTTATAATTGCACATGTATTAAATAAAATAGAAAAATATTAATAGAGTGTAAATTGAACCAATTGGAGAAAATTTTAGAAAATTTTGCTTCGTACTTTTCACTTGATTTGAAAAAGCTATTGCCATAACCATTACCATAACAATTGCCTTACATAATTGAAACAACCAACTAATAGGTTAAAAAAAAATACCTAAGCAATGCTGAGAAGAAAATTTATGAAGATGTCATACTTTTAAAGCGTGCTCAATATTCTTTGATTAATGTTCCGACTCATAAGTGTCTCAACCATAACCTATGATGTCTGCCCGTACGAATACGCGGGCTAACCTGGTTATATTAAAATTGCAATACCCTGCGCACCGGTGGGGGCGGTAGCACACGGCGTCAGTGGCGCAGGCGCTCGGCAGCGAGGGCGCTAGCAGCGCACAGCGGCGGGCCAGCAGCGCACACGCCACAGAATGGATGGAATGGATCAATCGATCGATCCTATCTCCTCTCTATTTGGATTTGACACGTGGGGTTGGGGGGGGGCAAAAGTGTCCCCAAAACTAAAAAAAATAAAATAAGAAAAAGTTGAGAATGGATGGAATGGATCAATCGATCGATCCTATCTCCTCTCTATTTGGATTTGACACGTGGGGTTGGGGGGGGGCAAAAGTGTCCCCAAAACTAAAAAAAATAAAATAAGAAAAAGTTGAGAAGTGATACCAAATAGAACAATTAGCACTTCTAATCTACTATATAACGCAAGACGCACGGATTAATGGTAAAACCTAGAAGGCACGTTAATTAAGTGTAGGTGCACATTAAGTGTAGGTGCACGTGCAATGCACGTTTCACAATATCTGTAGTTAAATATTCAGTGATTATGAACCAACTAAATTGCAATATTGTACCAACCAAATTTATAATCTCCTCGAGACACATACAAAATGAATATTAAAGACAAACAATATAAAGCAATGATAATGTGGCTAGGTGGTGTCATTGTGCCAACTCATCTCAGTTCCCTTGCCTACTTTCCCGTGCCAACTGTGTCTCTGTATTATCTTCTCAACACTATTCTACATCCAACTTGCTTCTTTACGCCCATATCGATCAGCTAGTTGACAACTTATAATAATGCTGATATAGTCTCATCTTTGCATATCAACCAACATACAACAGAAGTTGCACAAATTCAGGGAAAAGAAAAAAATGTTAACCACTCTTTTTTATTTGTCTTGTATAGACAAAAAAAATGCCATAGATCTATGTGCGAAGAAATAGTTGCTTACATGTTTTCATTTTAGTTCTACATATTTTTAGAAATGTTGCTGAGTAATGAACACCCAATTGTAGAAGGAAAAACATAACATATATTGGCATCCTGAAAAATGAGTCATAAGAAAAGTTACATTTAAACAAACAGAAATATAACAAAATAGCAGCAACAAATCGTTTTTTATTTCAAAGGAATCTTACGCTGCCCCGGAGGATAAAAGTAGTGCGACATGCATATTTTCTTAAGCATGGAGTAGTTAGTCTTATGAGTCTCCTAATTTTAGTATTGTAGTTCTTGATTGCTGATTCATGCATGACAATATCAAAAATCGATACTGATCACTGCCAATCATAAGCAGAACTGCATTCATGTGCGCTGTATAGCTACAGGTATTATCATGGCACTAATTGTTATCTCTAGGTTGAAAATAAAACTAACAAATGAATTGAGGGTAACAGTCAAGTGCCAAACACAATGGGTTAGTCGGGACAAAGGTTTAGACAGGTTCAGGCCCTCTCTAATGAGAGGTAATACCCTACTCCTGTTTCGGGGATTTGATCCACCGAGTGTTTATTGATCTCTTGATCTCTTTCAATAGGGGCTCTCGCAAGTTTTCTGTCTGTCCGTGTATTTTTTGTATCTCTGCCCCTCAAGGGACGCCCTACCCTCCTTATATAGTCCCGGAGGGTGGGTTTACAAGTCGGAGACCTATTCTATTCTAAGTCGGACTCCTCAATCTTACCAACTATAGACTATGGACCGTTACCTTATCTCAATGGTAACGTAATACCCAAGTTATAGCCAGTTTACATAATTATGGAGCATAACCTATCCCCTATGGTAAATCGGATAAGCTAGCCGTGAGGGTATCCGGTACCCATAATCTCCACAGTAGCCCCCGAGACCTTTGCAGTCGACGAGATAACTTTGCCTCGAACTTGAATAACACGCGGCCGAGTGACTTCTTAGCCGAGTGCTTCTTCTGCCGAGTGCCTCCATCACCTCTGCCTGAGTCTCCCGAGTGCTTCATCATCCAAAAAAGACTGTAAAGGGCTGAAATCAATTCAAAAAATTTCAAACACAAAAATTTAGGTGCATCGACTGATGCACCTAATTAGGTATAGCCCCCGACTATGTGTTTAGTTAAACAAACTAAGCATATAGTCAAGAACTTATAATAATCAGACTCTCTTGAGTTAAACAAATGCCTAGCTCAAGCCAGAAATAATCATAAAAAATCATATAACACATAACCTCATAATTAAGGCATAGTGCTTAGTACTCGGCTAGCTCATGCTCATCCGAGTCTTTTTGCCTGAGTTATCTCAGAGCAGACTTCGTAGCCGACCCTCATGGATAAAAAATTATTTGTTACCTTCCAAATTGCATCGTACCAACCTTCAACAAGTTGTGTAACTGCTGTTATGAAATGATTTTTAAGTCATCGGGCAATGAGACATACGCGTATTGCCAGAGCAAATTTGCTTAAGTCCTCATGGACATATGTCAAGCCGTATTCATAAGATGGGCCGCAAGTTTCTCATGGGCTCGGCCCAAATACGAGAAAACATAGCAAAAAAACCCTAAAATCTTTCTCAAAGCGCCAGCGTCGTCCCTGCCGCTTCATCTTCCTAAAATCTTTCCCCTTTTCGCGCTCCTGTTCATCAGCCGCGCTGAGGAATTCGAGAACTCGTGCTCACGCAAAATCATCCATCAAAGAACTCAAGTTCCACCACAATCCATCATCCGCATCCAGTTGCCAGCATCCCCTCAAAAATCCCCATCTCCTACGCTAGATCCAACTCCACTCAACTCGCATCCATGGCGGAAGAGAGAGAAATCCCTTTCGACCAATGGGCTACCTCGGATGTGAAAGAGTCGACCTTGCGGGAAATGGTGAAGAACGGAGTTCTTCCGCCCAAAGAAATCATCGGCTGGCGTTCGGCGGCCGGCGAGGAGTTCCCCACTCCAAACACCGGTGAGATTGTGGTCTTCACCTCTTTCTTCTATTGCGGATTTGGTCTTCCCACTTTCGATTTCTTCCGTGGTATTCTCGAATACTACGGCCTTCAAATCTATCATTTGAACCCCAATTCTGTCCTCTACATTGCAATATTTATCCATGTGTGCGAAGCATTTTTAGGCATTCTCCCCCATTTCAATCTTTTTCGCCGCATGTTCTATGTTAAGCCACACCCAAACAAGGATGACCCCTATGTCGTTGGCGGTGCTGACTTTCAACTCCGCGGGACTCTCCGCAGAGACTACTTCTCTCTCCCCTTGAAATCCTCCAACAAGGGCTGGCACGCAAACTGGTTCTATATCTCGAACCCCCATCCTAGTTTGCCCGACTTCGTCGGCCTTCCACCGATCCAAAGAGCCAACTGGAGCGCAATGCCGGAGAACCAAGATTGGGTAGAAGCGAATAACCTCCTGGCTAACATTCTTGAAATGAAGAAGAAAGGCCTCCAAGGAGAATAAATTACCCGGCACTTTATCAAGAATCGACTGGCTCCCATCAAGGAGAGATCCAAGCCAGCGTTCGAGTATGAGAGTGAAAGCGACCCCAATCGGGAGGACCGCGATGCTCTAAGTTACCAGGCCTTGTGCACTCGTATGTACAAGATTTTTACCAGGCCTTGTGCACTCGTATGTACAAGATTTTCTCCTCTTGAATCACAGTAGATCGCAGCCACAAGATGCCGGTTCCTCCGTTCAACTTGTTCCGACCTCCTCCTCCGGTAAGTCGACTCGGCTCTTCAAAACTTTTTCAATATTGCACACATCCTTCAATATATCTCAAAAACTCTACTTGCAGGCAAACGCTCCCATTATTTCCAAGCCATACAAGGTGTATCATGATGATATGCCAACTCGGCCTGCTGCCAAAAAACCGACTGGCGGTCCCAAAATCAAGGTAGAGCCTCAAGAGAAGAGGGCTGCCGCCGGCGAAGATATCAGCAAGCGGGTGAGTAAAAGGAGACTGGTCGTCGACGACTCGGATGACGAAGAAATCCAGATTCCACAAGTCAACATAAACCCTCCGAAGCCGTCCTCCAGATCTACTCCCAAGATCAGGAGATCTAATAGGTATCTCTCATAACCAGAATCAACTTTTTGTTAAAAATCTTTTTCACTTCCAACTCAATTGTCTTTATCTTCTTTCTTGCAGGAAACCTCAAGATATTGATCCCACCGGGCGGGCTGAAGCCATCAATCCATCTGCAGCGTCAGAAAAGCCAAGGCCTGCAGAACCAAAAACTCAAGACCCTGTCCCGAGTGAGGATGCTCCTGAGGCAGAATCCTCAAGCAAAGATGCTCCTGCAGTAGAGCCCCCGACTGCCAGCCAAGACATCCCAGCTAGAAACCAGTCGGCTAAAGAAGAACAGCCCCCGACTGCCAATCAGGATGCCCCGACTGGAAACCAGCCGGACGAAAATCCACAGGGCTCACGTGGTCAAGAAGCACCAACCGAGGATCCGGCTCCTAAAACAAGTAAATCTCTCAATAATCGCCAGACTCTTGTCTTCATCATGCTCTTTGCTCTTATCCTCATTTAGTTCCTCTAAATCAATCAGCCGAAGAGGAGAAAATCTCCCGACTGAAGTCTTCAACTGACTCGGTCCCTCCTATCAAGATCGAGTGGCGCGATGCCCAAGGTATAAAGCAAGGCATCGTGTTAAATAAGCAAAAGGAAAATGAAGAACGCGACATGCTCGTGGACAGCCTCAACGAAGCGACCCGGCTAATGAATGTAAATATAATTCTTCTATGTCTTGTCATCGTCATCTGATGTGGTTGACTATCTTCATCCCCTTATGCAGAGAATATATTGTCGCTCAATGGCCAAATCAGACACCCTCGAAAAACTGGTTCCCCATGTAAACTCTCTGGAAAACGTTCATCAAGATCTCAAAGCCGCCAGAGAAGAAGCTGCAGCTCGAGAGGTCGTCTTGCAAGATGAGATCGCGAAGCTTCGAGATGAAAACTTGGAACTCCGTGGCTCAATCGGGGGTAAGCCAAACCACCTTGTCCTTAGAGGTCATCATGTATGTGTCTGATCCTGTCATGATGCAATTGCTGTAGCCAATTTATCCGAGGTCAACTCTCTCAAGGCCTAGCTAGAGAAAGCAGAAACTGACAAAGCTAAGTTGGAGTTCGAGAAGGAGAAAGCTCTGGAAGAGATTGAAGGTAACTCGCGAAATTCACGTCCCTGAGTTTTCTTGGTCTTGATCGTCGACTGCCAATGTAACCCGCGCCTCTTTAATCTTGTAGCTAATAAGGTGAAGTCCCAAGCACAATTCAATGTCTTCGCCGAGAGAGTCCGAAGGGCTGAAAGCGTGCGGGATGATATCGCCAATGCTGCTGCACCAATCCTGTCGGCACTGTAGAAACAAGGACTCAGGACAAGCTCGTTGGATGCCGTAGAAGTCTTCGATAAACTCAGGACGGCCCCGGCTAAATATATGGAGAATATCTCTGACGCAGCCGTCATGGGTGCAAGCTTCGCTCTTGCGCAGACGAAATCACTCTATCCCTGGATAGACGTGGACTCTGTCGGAGATGGCTTTGCGGCTGGCACCTCAGATGAGCGAGCCCTGGAGCTCATAAGTGAAGCACAGGAGTCGGCAAAAAAGGTAGCTGGTGATGTAGCCGCAAACTTCCAGGAGTAGCTGACTTGCCTTGATGTATATGACTCGCTGTAATGTTGACTTGTAAATATATAGCTTATTTATGTTAATGCCCTAATCCGAGTCTTCATATATAATTTCTTAAGAATTTTCGTCTGACTGTCATCAAGCCTAAGCTTGATTAGGCCATCAAAAAATTCTCAGTCCTTATCTATTGGACTTGAACCAAAACACTAAACAATGATAAACTAAATATGAACAAGTTATCAAAGAAAATAATGCTTTATTGATATTCGTATAGCCCCTAACTGACAACCCAAGAGGTCATCCTGCTTGAAGTTGGCAGTCGAGAAGAACATAGAGAAAAAAGATGCCTAAGTATAATATCGACGAACATGCTCAATATTCCAGGAGTTCTCCACCATGGTCCCATCTTCACGCTTTAGACGATATGCTCCTGGTCGAGTCACCTCATCGATTATGTAGGGCCCTTCCCATAGTGGAGATAGCTTGTGGTGATCTTTTGTAGTTTGAATCTTGCGTAGAACCATGTCTCCAACAATGAAGGCTCGTGACCGAACATTGCGGTTGTGGTAGCACCGAAGTCCTTGAAGATACCGTGCCGACTGAATCAATGCGGCTTCGCGGGCTTCCTCCAGTCGGGTGAGGTCATCAACTCTGTCTTGGTCGTAACGCTCGTCGTCGAAGCTACGAACACGAAGAGACTCGTACTCCATCTCACTCGGCAACATTGCTTCTGCTCCGTAAACCAAGAAGAAAGGAGATTGGCCGGTAGCCCGACTGGGTGTGGTCCGCAATGACCATAACACCGAAGGCAACTCTTGAACCCATCTTCCGGCGTACGGTTGTAGTCTGTCAAACACTCGGGCTTTGATACCTTGAAGAACCATACCATTAGCACGTTCAACCTGTCCGTTGCTCTTAGGGTGCGCCACCGATGCATAGCAAATCTTGATACCGAAGTCTTCGCAGAACTCCTTAAAAACGCCTCCAGTGAATTGAGTCCCATTGTCGGTTATAATTCTGTTCGGCACACCAAATCGATGCACGATGTGTAGAATAAAATCTCGCGCCTTGTCCGCAGTTATCGTAGCAACCGGCTTAGCCTCGATCCACTTTGAAAACTTATCAATCGCGACGAACAGATGCGTGAATCCTCCTGGCGCCTTCTTGAACGGACCAACCATGTCCAAGCCCCATACGGCGAAAGGCCATGATAAGGGAATTGTTTGAAGATCTTGGGCTGGAACGTGGCTCTGCTGAGCGAAGAATTGACAACCTTCACATGTGCGAACTACCTTGTCTGCATCGGAGACCACCGTAAGCCAGAAGAATCCTTGTCTGTAAGCCTTGCCTACCAGAGTGCGCGCCGCGGCGTGACTGCCGCAGATGCCCGAGTGAATATCTTGCAATAATTGTCGTCCTTCCTCCGGCGTGACGCATCTCATCAAAACTCCAGAGGGGCTTCTCTTGTATAGCTCTGAATCAACCATGACATAGCCTTGACTGCGGTGTCGGACTCGTTTCACATCATCCTGGTCACCCGGCAGCTTCTGCTGAGTTAAAAACTTGATGAATGGTGTCCTCCAGTCGGCGTCGAGTATGGCAACTTGGTTTGTGTCTTCCTCGTCGGGGGTTAATTTCTTGGCAACAGTCGGCTCGTAGAGGTGTTCCATGAAAACGTTAGTCGGGGCTGCTTCGCGTTTGGACCCAAACTGCGCCAACTGATCTGCCGCTTCATTATTGTGTCTCAAGACGTGGGATAACTCCAGTCTGTCAAACTTGTCTTCAAGCTTGCGAACTTCCTGTCGGTAGGCCTCCATGGTCTCGTTTAGACAGGACCAGTCATTCATCACCTGGTTGACTACCAACTGGGAATCTCCTCGCACAATCATCCATCGTATCCCGAGTGAAACAGCAAGTCGTAGACCGTGAAGGAGGGCTTCGTACTCGGCGACATTGTGTGAGGCGGGAAAGTGGATATGAAGAACATACCGTAGCCTCTTCCCAGTCGGGGAAATCAGCACGACTCCCGCTCCCAAGCCGGTGACTCTTTTGGATCCGTCGAAGTGCATGGTCCAATACTGCAAATCTTCTTTGGGCACATCTTCTTGTTGTTCGGTCCACTCGACTACGAAATCTGCCAGGACTTGAGACTTTATAGACGTCCTCGCCTTGAAAGCTATATCCAGCGGCATCAACTCCAGAGCCCACTTAGCGATGCGCCCAGTAACCTCCCGGTTATGGATGGCATCGCCGAGTGGAAAGGATGTGACGACGGTGATCGAGTGACCCTAAAAATAATGGGCTAGCTTCCTAGCGGTGATTAGAACTCCATATAATAGTTTTTGTACCTGAGGGTAGCGGGTTTTGGCTCCTGCCAGCACCTCGCTGACAAAGTAGATTGGCCGTTGAACCTTCTGAGTTCGGCCTTCTTCCTCGCGCTCGACGACCAAGACCGTGCTGACCACCTGGTGAGTTGCGGAGACGTAGAGCAACAGGGGTTCTTGAGGGTGCGGTGACGCCAACACGGGTGGTGTCGTGAGGAACTCCTTGAAGTCTTCGAAAGCTTTCTGGGCCTCGGTGGTCCATTGGAAATCGTCGGTCTTTTTCAGTAACCTGAAAAAAGGCATACCTCGTTCGTCGAGTCTGGAGACGAAACGGCTTAACGCCGCCATGCAGCCGGTGAGCTTCTGGACGTCCTTCTGGGTACTCGGGGGCTTCATGCTACGGATGGCGTTGATCTTCTCTGGATTCGCCTCGATGCCGCGATGAGATACCATAAAACCAAGCAGCTTACCTGACGGTACACCAAAGGTGCATTTCTCCGGGTTCAACTTCATTCTGAAGGCCCGAATATTTGAGAAGGTTTCTTCTAAGTCGGCAATCAGGTCTTCCTTCTGCTTGGTCTTGATGACAACATCGTCGACATAGGCTTCCACGTTTCTCCCGATCTGGGTCTGAAGGCATCTCTGGATCATGCGCTGATAAGTGGCTCCGGTGTTCTTCAGGCCGAAGGGCATCGTGATGTAGCAATAGGCTCCAAACGGGGTGATGAATGATGTCTTCAGGCAGTCGGATTCCTTCAAGCTGATCTGGTGGTAACCCGAGTAACAATCCAAAAAGCCCAGAAGCTCGCAGCCGGCTGTTGAGTCGACGACTTGGTCTATTCGAGGTAGTCCGAAAGGATCTTTAGGACAAGCTTTGTTGAGATCGGTATAGTCCACGGACATGTGCCATTGCCCTGTCTTCTTCCGGACAAGAACTGGGTTGGCTAGCTAGTCGGGATGGTAAACTTCTTTAATGAACCCGGCAGCCAAGAGCTTGGCGAGTTTCTCCTTGATGGCATCTTTTCGATCCTGAGCGAAACGGCGCAATCGTTGTTTTATAGGTTTGGCGTCATCTTTGACATTTAAAGAGTGCTCGATCACCTCCCTAGGAATTCCCGGCATGTCAGACGGTTTCCAAGCAAAAATATCTTTATTATTCTGGAGGAAGGTGACGAGCACGCTTTCCTATTTAGGATCTAGCTCTGCGCCTATTACAGCAATTTTAGAGGGATCAGATGGGTCAGGGGGGATTTTCTTTATTTTGGCGTTGCCTTCTCCCGACTTGGCTATCTTCTTGGCGGGGACTTCTCCTTCTCCAGATGTTGATGCAGCCAGTCGGACCTCTTGTTGGCCGCGTAATCTCTCGTGAGTCTGGGCCATGTCGCAGCTTTCTTTGTTGCAAGTGAAGGTTTGTTTGACGTCGCTGCGCAGGGTGACGACTCCGTTGGGCCCGGGCATCTTCATGATGAGGTAGGTATAATGTGGTACCGCCATGAACTTAGCGAGCGCTGGTCTTCCGATGATCGCGTGGTAGGCTGCTTTGAAGTCAGCAACCTCAAAAGTGATGTTCTCCGTCCGGAAGTTCTCCCGAACCCCGAAGGTGACTGGAAGAGTAATGCGCCCGAGTGGCGTGGATGACAGCCCCGAGATGACTCCATGAAAGGGGGCTGAACTCGGCTTTAACTCGGATCTTGGAATCTGCATCTCGTCCAGCGTCTTGGCAAATAGGATGTTGAGAGCGCTGCCGCCATCGATGAGGACGCGCTTGAGTTTGATGTTACGAACCACCGGGTCTAGTACCAGGGGATACCGCCCTGGGTGAACCACTCGGTCAGGGTGATCCAAGCGGTTAAACGTGATTGCCACCTCCGACCATCGTAGATAATGCGGGACTTCGGGTTGCGCGGCGTTGACTTCCCTATCAGTCAGCTTTTGCTTCCTCTTGGACTCGTACGCCTGCGGTCCCCCGAAGATGTGGTTTAGCTCGCCCATGGGGTCTTGGAAGGGCTCTGTGCTGCTAGCCAGGTCGTTCCTCTTGGTTCCCGATGGGCCGGCCTCATCAGTCGGCTTTTGTCGTAGTTGTGCCGCGTACTGCTCAGCGAACTGTTTATAGATGAAGCAATCCTTTGCCACGTGCTTGTGATTTGGATGGTGCGTGCACCGAGCGTTCATGATTTTGTCGTAGGCAGCGACTCGGGGACGTTGTTGCTGGTAGTTTGATGTCGTGGCGACCAGATCCTCGGGCTTGCGCTTGCGATCCTTTTGGCCGTTGTTGTTGTTGTTGCTATCCTTCTTAGGATGCCAGCTGCTTCCAGATGGCTTGTCGTCCCTCTTGTCGTGCCGGTCTTATCGCAAGGCCTTGATTGCGTCATCAGATTTGGCGTAGGAGTTTGCCGTCTCGAACATTTGTTTGACCGTCTTCGGTAGCTTGCGCCCAAACTTGCCGATAAGCAACTCGTCTCGGACGCCTTTCTGGAATGCAGCAATGATGACGTCATCGGTGATGTTGGGGATCTTGTTCCGCTTCTCCGAAAAGTGCCGGATGTAGTCCTTTAATGATTCGTCTGGCTTCTGGATGACGTTGTAGAGGTCAAAGTGGGTCGTAGCTGTTGATCTCGTCCGTGGAGATGTCGTAGAGGTCGTCGAAGTCGGTGGAGCTTAGATGTTCGTCAAGGTCCGTAGATGAGTACGACCCGAGTCGTTCGAGTCTGACCGCGACCTCCCTCGCGGCCGGGGGACAGCACGAAGGCGATGAAGAAGATTCTCCCGAGCAGATTAGATCCAACTCAGAAGATAAGGGGTTATGGAAGATTTTAGCGTCGTCCGGTAACCCGAGCGGCGCCAAGGAATTTTCCCTCCCCGACTGGTTCGAATCCGAGTCGAGAAGAGAGAGCTTACCGAATTTGTCGGTGATGAAGTCGAGTTCGCCGAAGCGAAGCGCCTGCCCAGGGGCGAAGATGAAGTCGGCGAAGCTTGAAGGAGATCCCATTACGCTTTGTCGGCGAGGTGTAGAAGAAAAGCTTGACGCAGATCCCCTACCTGGCGCGCCAACTGTCGAAACTTGGTTTCGGCAATATCAATCTGGGGGTAGCAGTCAAGTGCCAAACACAATGGGTTAGTCAGGACAAAGGTTTAGACAGGTTCAGGCCCTCTCTAATGAGAGGTAATACCCTACTCCTGTTTCGGGTATTTGATCCGCTGAGTGTTTATTGATCTCTTGATCTCTTTCAATAGGGGCTCTCGCAAGTTTTCTGTCTGTCCGTGTATTTTTTGTATCTCTGCCCCTCAAGGGACGCCCTACCCTCCTTATATAGTCCTGGAGGGTGGGTTTACAAGTCGAAGACCTATTCTATTCTAAGTCGGACTCCTCAATCTTACCAACTATAGACTATGGGCCGTTACCTTATCTCAATGGTAACGTAATACCCAAGTTATAGCCGGTTTACATAATCATGGAGCATAACCTATCCCCTATGGTAAGTCGGATAAGCTAGCCGTGAGGGTATCTGGTACCCATAATCTCCACAGTTCATATCTTTAACTGAACACGATTCTTATTTTGCATATTAATGCAAGTAGACATGAAAAAACCAATTATCTACAGTTTGCCTCGACTATTTAACATAGTTAAACATTGTAGACAACTATATTAAAGTATTTGTAACAATAATGACTTTCTCAATCTCAGATGGTTCAAATTGCTAGAGCTTACCTTTCCAATTATATAGCTCTCCCTCTCTCTCTCTTTGACATGTAGGTTCATTTGGGAATCAACTAATTACCTCATGTTAATTCCCCATTAGTTTTTATAGACTGGCGTTATGGAATCAAATACCATAGGCATAGGAATAATCAATAGGGATTATGTTTCCTATTCCTAGTTTGTCTTAGATTTCCTAAATATTAGATTGGCACCTAGTATATAAAGGGGGCCTGCTATTGTATTAGGGACTTAAGCAATAAAGATATTAAAGGGCCTTACCCACCAAGTCAATCATATCAGAGCCTCGCTCTTCTGGAGAAGCCGACGACTTGAGGGCAATCTACCCTATCGATCCTCTATTCCCAGCCATAATATTTGGTATCAGAGCACCCACCCCACACCTGCTCTGTCACTGGGTTCCGCTCGATGCCACACGCATCGCTTCCACCTGTCGCTTCTGTGCCCTACTTCTGGTTCACTTCTGTACCCTGCCGCTGGCTGCATCTGCTGTGTTCCACCGCCAACCAACCCCAGCCACCACCTATACCTAGCTCTCCACCATGTTGGAAGACAGCACGACCATCACTGATTTGACCAAGAGACTTGCTCTCTTGATGAAGAAAATTGATAACCTTGAGGCTTGGCAAGATTCATGGGAAAAAGGGGGCATTGCTGCTAATCTGGATGATGACAAACATGGTGTTCCACGTTATCACAAGCTGACCTTTCCAATATTTGATGGAGAAGAAGATCCCTTGACCTGGCTTAATCGGTGTGAGCAATTCTTTCAAGGACAACGGACTCCTGAGGATGAGAAGGTCTGGCTTGCCTCCTATCACATGACGGGTGAGGCACAACAGTGTTATATTCAATTTTCCAGAGATAATGGACTCGTGAAGTGGTCAGTCTTTGAGCACTTGTCAATATGCGCTTTGGTCCTCCCATCCGCAACAATATTCTTGGTGAATTGTCCACACTTCGATGAACTGGGACAGTGGCAGAGTAGCAAAAGCAACTTTTGACTCTCCTTTGTCGTGTTACCCCATCTCTCAATCTGATGCATCAAATCAATCTTTTCACTGTCAGCCTTGGGAAGCCTTTACTTACTGATGTTGAGCTTCAGAATCCAGCTGATCTTCAGACCGCCATGAGCTTGGCACGCTCTTATGAGTAGCGGTTGGAAGATGATGAAGTTGCTGCTCCATGTGTCATGGAGACTAAACAACGTTCTGCACTTCCTTTTCATTCTGCTACAGCACCAGTTCCAGCAGCTTCCCGTGTGGGCAATAGCACGTCTTCTTCTGCTGCAATTGTTGCTTCAAAATCACCTACAGGGCCAGGCATTGCAGGAGCCAGGTTTCGTCGCTTGTCAGCAGTTGAGATAGCTGAGCGTCGTGAAAAGGGGCTTTGCTTCAATTGTCCCGAGAAATTCTCTAAAGATCATCACCGCCAGTGCTCTATGAAAGATATCTACCTCTTGGAGATGGACAAGGTGGAGGACAATGATAGTATCACTGATGACACTGTTACCATCTCTCTTCATGCATTGACCGGCATCCGTACTAGCAAGACCATGAGCTTGGCTATTATTATTGGAGGTGTGACCATGTCTGCTTTGGTCGATTCCGGATCTACCCACACTTTTGTGGCTACTGAGGCAGCACGCCATCTTGGCCTCTCACCTACCACAAAGTCTAGACTGAATGTCATGGTAGCAAATGGTGATAAGTCACTAGCTCTAGCATCTGCTCAGGTATTCCTATGAAAATTGATTCGGAGGATTTCATCATCGATTGTTATGTTATTCCACTAGAAGGTTATGATGTGGTATTAGGTGTTCAGTGCCTCCGTACATTGGGACCCATCTTGTGGGATTTTCATAAGATCACCATGTCTTTCTGGAGGGATGATCATCAGGTAGCTTGGCATGGTCATGGTGGTGATTCTTCCCTGCCGCAGACTCATGCTTTGACTGGACGTGAATTATTGCCTGAGTTGCTGCAAGAATTTGGTGATCTTTTTAAGGAGCCAAGTGGACTACCACCAGAAAGAAGTCATGATCATCGTATTCCTTTGATTTCTGACACAGCAGCGGTGGCTGTTCATCCTTACCGTTATCCACAACTCCTGAAGGATGAGATCGAATGATAGTGTGCTGCAATGTTGGCCCAAGGTATCATCCAAAAAAGTTATTCAGAATTTTTTTCTCCAGTATTACTTGTCAAGAAGCAAGATAAAACTTGTCATTTTTTTGTGGATTACCGAGCCCTTAATAGCAAAACAATAAAGAACAAATATCCAATCCCGGTGGTGGATGATCTTCTTGATGAGCTCAAAGGGGCTCGAGTTCTTCACCAAGCTGGATTTACAGAGTGGTTATCATCAAGTTCGCATGCATCCTGATGATGTCAAGAAGAAACTTTTCGAACCCACCATGGCCATTATGAATTCTTGGTGATGGCCTTTGGATTAACCAACGGTCCAATAACATTTCAGGCCTTAATGAATGACATATTGGCTCCCTTCCTATGGCAGTATGTCCTTGTATTTTTTTATGACATTTTGATATATAGTTCCTCTTGGGCAGAACGTCTTCAACATATTAGAGCAGTTTTGTTGGTGTTACAAGAACACAAAATGGTGCTTGAAAGATCCAAGTGCCTCTTTGGTGAAGAAAAGGTGACTTATCTCAGACACATTGTTTCTACAAGTGGGGTGGCCATGAATCCTAGCAAGGTAGAGGCTGTTGTGGAGTGGCCTGAACCTCGCACTGTGTGCGCTCTTCGTGGATACTTAGGCCTCACCGGTTACTACCGAAAGTTCATTGATGGATATGGTGCAATAGCGTCTCCTCTTACCAAGCTTCTGAAGAAAGAAGGGTTCACATGGTCCTCCAAGGCCCATGGTGCTTTTCTAGCGCTAAAGAAGCCTTAGTATCTACTTCCTTGCTACAACTTCCAGATTTTACTAAACGATTTATTATTGATTGTGATGCCTCTGGTGTGGGTTTCGGTGCTGTTTTACACCAAGGAGCAGGACCAATTGCTTTCTTTAGTCATGCAGTGGCTCCTCATCATGCGAAGTTTGCAGCTTATGAAAGAGAATTGATTGGACTTGTAAAAGTTGTTCGTCATTGGTGACCTTATGTTTGGGGACGATCCTTTACGATTCGCACAGATCATTATAGCTTGAAATTTCTTCTTGATCAGCGGTTGTCTACTATTCCACAACATATTTGGGTCAGTAAGTTATTCGGGTATGACTTTGAAGTTGAGTTCTGGCTAGGAAAACACAATGGATCTGCTGATGCTTTATCCCGTCGTGAAGAATCAGCAGAATTACACGCTATTTCTGGCCCATCTTTTGAAATATTTGATTTATTGCGACAAGAGACCGATGCACTGCCAGACCTCATTACCAAAAGGGATCAGATTCAGGCGGATTTACTTAAGAAAGGTTGGTCTATAGTGGATGGTTTGGTCACCTTTGAGGGCAAGATTTATGTTCCTACAACTTCTGCTTGTTGGTCCTTGCTCTTGGCTGATGAGCACAGGATGGGACATGAGGGAATTCAGAAGACTCTCCATCGCCTACGTGCATCATTTTACAATCCTCATGACAGTTCATTAGTGAAGGATTATGTTAAGAGCTGCCCGGTATGTCAACGAAACAAGACTGAACATCTACATCCTGCAGGCTTACTACTACCTTTGGCAGTACCTTCTACTGTTTGGGAGGATATTTCAATGGATTTCATTGAGGGTCATCCTCGTGTTCACGGGAAGTCAGTCATTTTGATGGTGGTTGATCATTTTTCTAAGTATGCCCACTTTATTGCGTTAGGACATCCATACACGGCCCTTTCAGTCAGACAGTCACAAAGGCATTTTATGATGATATTGTCTGCTTGCATGGTATTCCTTGTTCTATTGTGAGTGATAGAGATCCAGTTTTTACTAGCACATTTTAGAAGGAACTATTTCGCTTCACTAATACAAAGTTGAATATGAGCACAGCCTTCCACCCTCAAACTGATGGTCAATCTGAGGTGGTTAATCGCATTATCACTATGTATCTTCGTTGCCTTTCGGGAGATCGTCCAAAGAATTGGTTACAGTGGCTTCTATGGGCTGAGTTTTGCTATAACTCTTCCTATCAAACTTCCCTTCGTGAGACACCTTTCAAGGTTGTGTATGGTCGAGATTCTCCTACTATTTCTGCTTATCAACTAGGATCGTCCTGTGTTGTGGCTGTGGACAAACAGATGAGGAGTCGAGATGAGTTTTTGGTTGAAATTCGGGAGAGACTTCTTCAAGCTCAGGACTATATGAAGGATTGGTATGATAAATCTCATCGAGACATTGAATTTGAGGTTGGTGAATGGGCATGGCTACGATTACATCATCGCATGGCAGCTGGTATAACAGATCAAGCACACTTTAAACTTGCCCCAAGATTCTATGGCCCTTTTTTGATTGAGGGGAGAATTGGTCATGCTGCTTATCGCCTCAAGCTTCCTCCTCGAGCTCGTATTCACAATGTTTTTCACGTGGCTTTAGTAAAAAAATTTAAAGGTGTGGCTCCAATAGATATTGTTCAGCTTCCTAACATTGTTCATGGCTGGGTTGTCCCTACACCAGCTACTGCTATCAAAGCTAGGTGGAATCAAGGAATTCAAGAAGTAATCATACAATGGGTAGGTTCATCTCCAGAGGAGGCTAGCTGGGAAACGCTGGACCATTTTCGCGAAGCTTATCCAAGTTTACAGCTCGAGGACGAGCTGTTTCATGAGGACGAGGGAAATGTTATAGACCGGTGTTATGGAACCAAATACCATAGGCATAGAAATAATCAATAGATATATCTAATTCTAGTTGTTTTAGGATTCTGTTTCCTATTCCTAGTTTGTTTTTGATTTTCTAAATATTAGATTGGCACCTAGTATATAAAGGGGGTCTGTTATTGTATTAAGGACTTAAGCAATAAAGATATTAAAGGGCATTGCCCACCAAGTCAATCAGATCAGAGCCTCGGTCTTCCGGAGAAGCCGATGACTTGAGGACGATCTACCCTATCGATCCTCTATTCCCAGCCATAATAAGCGCATGCTCAGATGATGCACCTCAGCATCGGTACTGACAGACAGTTAAGCAGGACATATGTTGTCATATCTATGTAAAGAAACAAATTGAAACAATAGATATAGCTACAAGACCATCTTCTACAATTTTGTATCAAAATTACATGATTTTTGCCATATTGACTCTCAGCTTATACGACAGTCTAGCTAGTTTCTGTTTAAACTTTCAGATAGGAAAAGATCACAAATTATATGCCTCCATCTTATTGGTTAAATGTGAGACTGGTCGGATATGCCATCCAAAATAGATAGACTGGTTGAATGGACTTGAAAATTACTTCAACCATGTTGAATGGAGTTGAGAATTACTTCAACCATCTTCCTGTCATGAGATGCTCGTGCAATGTTCTTGATGTTCATTGAAGAAAAATGGAAATGAACATAACAAAAGAAAATATGCTCCATATAATGTTGCATGTCATAGTATATAATGCATGTCAAAACGTGAGCATGCATTGATCATAGATCCACAATAAGTATTAAACTGAGATATAAGCAGTCTGTGAACATTTATCAATTATCAGAAGATTAATTATTAGCAATTGCAGACCATGCAAAAATGAGGGATGCAATCCAATGGACAAATCTGAGGTACATAAAAAAGAAAATGAGTAGAGCATGTTCAAATCCAGTTAATGGGCAATGCAAGCCCAAGTCCAGATTTTGTAAAGCTAAATTCAATTTAAGAATAATTTGTTTCAATATAAAAGTTGTATAATGTATAGTGTATTTGGCGAGGGATAACCTAGAAAGGACTAACATATTTGGAAAGAGTTTCCACAAACACCTTATAAGCACACTTCTTTGACATACAGTTTTGCAGGGGAGAAAAGGGAAAAATTCCTAATTGCAAAAATGTGCAATGAATATTTACATGCATACCAATATACCATTCAACAATACAAAATTTACTTTTTGTTTCTGAAAATGAGAGGTTAATAAGTACATTATAAGTAAATTAGTAAGGACAATTCTATAAAAGAAAACTTGATTGAAAAGAAGTAAGCCCACACCTTTCCATGGTTGAAAGAAAACCATTGCAATTGGTATCATGCATTATAATGCTCAGCTTCGTTCTAGGAAAAACACCTTTATCTTCTTTGACACCTATTTGAGAGCTCAATAACAAGCATCACTGCTCTCCCAATGACTAAATCAAATGTAAACAGTGCACACCTCAGCTAGCCTTGAACCATCACCGGTGACGTTCTGGCCATCAGCCATGGCTACACAGGCAAAACTGCAGACAGACATAGCTAGCGCCGCAAGCTTACCAGTGCCAATCTCCACAAACCAAGAGATCCCAAATGGCTTCTTGACTCAATGAACTTTAGAGGCTGGCAAGAATATTGTGTTCTCTACGACCTTACTCTAGAAGTCATTCTCGATAATCAAGTTCCCATAGTCGAAAATGGGGTAACAGAGCTCGCATGCAGCTGGCGAGATAATCATTTGCCTCAGATTCCTAGAAACGACTACCGCAAGCAACTGAACGATGAGTTGGTTCAGGCAAGAGATCAATGGACGAAGCTCCTTCTCAACAATCAAGAAACCCAAAACTTTGGCCGGTAATCAGTTCATAATCTTGCTCCACAAAAAAATGTAGCCTTTACCAGCACTTGCCTACCAACGGCTTGATGAAATGCTCACAGGACAAAATGGCAAGCGCAGAGGCTGCAAAGGCAAACAGAAAGGGGACAAGATGCCATCAAAGTCATAATAAACATGCTAATTAATCAGATTGATTGTCCAAAGAAAAAAGATCAGGAATAACCTAGCGCTTGCCATCCGATCGACGCAAACAACGTTCGGAGTGGACATGGAGATGGAGACGCCAGCAGTACAGAGCGTAAATCAGGGAGGAGATGGCAACGGTAGCGAGAGTCAAGCGCATGAGTCGTACTGTCGCATTCCATCTCACATTGCAGGCGAGGGTGAGCGACTGCCTCCACGGTGAGGGAGAACGACACGTCGACAACTTGATGTGACCATGGCTACTATTGATACAACCATTGCTCACATCATAGGTTAACCGTAAGACATCAAGATCACGCTGTCCAAGTTCTGGAATCCAATTCGGCCACCTGCTACAGTGCTAACTTCAAACGGTCGTCAAATATGCATACAAGCTCTGTTTTGGGTCCATGAGTTCTCGATGGAAAGCTCTCGGAGTCCTCTTTCCAAAGGATCCAGCCTCATCTCCAAATTTCATCTCAGTTGACCGCAATCATAGAAACAAGATGTTGCATCACGTATAATGGGCCTATGGGTTTGTAACTTCATCTGGAACCCCGGCCCAAGTGGGATGTGCCCCAACCTGGTGAAGCACAACCTAGGATCCCCCTTGGTCATCCTCCCTCCTCCGTAAATAGCTAGGTACCCTTTAGAGTTTTTTGGATTTTGTTTAGATTAAAGTTTAGCCATTGTTACTTTACCTTGTACTTACGCGTGTCGGCTAGACCGCCTAATTTATCGTCTTTGGAATCCCAACTTATCATGTGTATTCAGTTCCTATTTGCAATATCAGATTGCTTTTATCTTGTTCTTACTTATTTCTTTGATTTGTTTGCAGAAATAAGGTTTATCTACACCGACAAGATCAACAACCCATGGAGAGGTGTATCGATCGCTAAGGCGCAACACAACAACGTCTTCTATGGTTGTAGTCGGATCGTCAACGTTTCTCTCAAATCATAGTTATCGTCAACTCACCGAAAGATCGGGACAACCAGAGCCATGAGCATATGAAGTGGAGCTCAGGACTTATCATGTGGTATCAGAGCTTTCGTTGCTCGATGAGTTTCTACCTACCTATTACCAGAAAAAAACAAAAAGAGAATTCATGCATTACCTATCCATCTTTGTGCCGCTGCATTGTTCTTTTTAGTTTTTGTTTTGTTGAGATTTGCGTTGCATCGTCGTGTCGTGTTGTTGGTCTTAGCGTCTAATTCGTTTAGAGTTTTGAGTTCTGGTCACGTATAGTACCACCATCGTCACCGCCACCACCGTGTCTTTATTGTCATCGGGACCTAAGAAAACGGAATTGTCTTGTTGCTAGGGTTTCATTTTTATAGTTTTTAGAAATTTCTGTTGGTTGGTTTTAGAGTTGATCTAGGGTTTGCCTAGACTTGGCCGTGCTTTGTTTTAGCCGTGCTTGTGTCATGCATGAGAGGAGAAAGAAATTACCAAACCGGTTTTTGGATGTAGCAAAGCTTGATCTGGAAAGAAATAGATTGGATTGGTTGAAAATCAGTTTCTCTTTTTATCCCATACACCAAATCCAGATTCCTGGCTGCCCACCCCGCCTCCCCATGTACGGTTGTTTTCTCCTCTACCACCATACTGTGAGTTGCAAGATAGCTTGATGAAAAAATTTTGATATCAGATTCATGATTTGTTTGCAAAAATGGAACCTATGGGATGAGAGCATTCTATTTTTGTATAGTTCTAATTTTATGGTTTGGACTTTTACAGTTAAGTCCCTATAATTTTCATATTTATGTTTAAGTCTTTGTCATTTTAAATTGAGTCCTTAAGCTGGTTTTAGTTGAAAAAAATCAAAAAAAAAAAAGAAAAAGAGGAGAAAGGCATGAAGGTGCTTAAACAAAAAGAAATGAAATGCCGCACCAAAAAAAGAAAGAAAAGAAAGAAAGAAAAAAAGAAAGAAAGAAAGAAAAAAAGAGAAAATTAGTTGTTATCTTTATGTTGCTTTCATATATCAGAGTTGTGCTTGAGTTATTTCTAGTGTTATCTTGTGCTATCGTTTGTGTTTAGACTCGTGTCTCTAGTACGTTCTAGCCTAAGACCAGTATGGTACTGACTTTGAACAATTATTCAACTTTGTATTCTCTGAATTGAGCATTTGCTATTTCTTTGCTACATATTTAAGTTTACCCAAAGCTCCACAGATTTGATTGTAGCCATACAACAGATGTTTGCCAGGACATTGATACATCCAACTTTCATTGGGTTGCTTGGTTGAGTCGGTGTATGTCACCATTCCGCTTGTATTGGTAAGAACTTGTAAGAGCTTGGATAAAAGTTTGAGTGTGTGTGATATTTGAGCTTTTACTATCTAGTAGTTGATAGGAGCGTGCATATTCTTGTATGTGTTTCTTGTTTTCTACTAACTATGACATGATTAAGCAAGAGAATACGAGACGGTCATGCTCAACAGCGACATCTTGTCGAGACATGAGGAGTGATGACCGATATGAGGTAAGTGATGTTGTTCTAGCTAAGATTAAATCAACACAACCTTATTTTGAAGGAAATTATGATCTTCATGCTTACATTAAATGATAGCGATTGACAGAGAATTTAAAAAGCATGGCTTGTCTGAGAAACATATGGTTATGTGTGCCTCTAGTGTTTTAATTAAAAATATTTTTTATGATTAGAAACATCTTTGTAGGCATAACAAAATACATCAATCTTGAAAAGAACTGAAATGATATTTGGAGACAATGTTATGTTCCTGTAACGCCCTGATTTTCGCTCCGACGAAAAATTTATTTTTTAAAAACCTATTTTCAAAATTTTGGTTCTTTGAGTGTATTTAGGTTTGTGCCAAAGATCTCAATTAATTCTTTCCTTATAGTCTTACAATACCAAATATTACATGGGAACCCGAGTAGGTTCTAATAGGCCGTGTCTGACCGGATACAATACCAAATAACATAGGATAGCGGAAGCGAGGCTGCGGCGGTCCATCTATACTCCACAGGCATCAACTGGGGATTAGTCCCTATGGTTCCTCCGTACCATCCCCCTCCTCAGGGATCAGTTCGACTGGCATGTCCTCATCATCAAGAGCTAAAAGGGTAGAAATATGCAAGGGTGAGTACCAACCGTACTCAGCAAGTCACCACTATAGAAATGCAACCAATGCATATAGGGATCCAAGGCAGGTTTTGGTTTATTTGCGTAAAGCCAGTTTTCGCAAGTTATTTTACAAGCCTATGGCCTAGCAGTTTTAACCATGAAAAGAATTGCCGCTATGTAAAGGTTGTCATTAATTAGAAGTTCCTTCATCACAATGTAACCTTCCCACGCATGGGGCAAGGTCACCCATGTTGTATTTATCCCAACTTCTTCTAACCAAATTAAAAACATGTGAGTCTAGTCAAGAGTAATACAAGTCCCGGCGCTCATTAACCGCGAGCACGGCTATTCGAATAGTTTAATTTACTCACACTGCAGTGGATGTACGCTTTTAATCCCACACTCCGTGACTCACCCAACACATGAGACTTGTCACGGCCCGGTTTTTCAGTTACCCTCGCATGGCGGCACCCGCTCCAAGGACTATGAATCCCCATTGCACCCCCGGCGCCACATTCCTACCTCGAGCCGGTTGTGAGGGGAGTCCTGGCGCTCCCGAGATTGAAGGTTACATCATACATATATAAAGCTTGACGTCATTAACCACACACTTCCACATTTCCATACCGATATCCAGAACCTACCATGTCTGGGGTGCCACCCCACGAGAATAACCTAGTCCACCGGGTCTAACCCCACTCAAGAAGTGTGGTCGTACTCGGTTCGTTTCCTGCTTAGCTTCTTGACTCGGTCCTTAACCAGTGCGGTTACTCGGTCTATGACGGTCGGCGGCTTACCGTTCCCAGAACCACCCATATTCTATCCGTGCCGCCCCAGTCGAAATCACTTTTGTTTAATTAAGTTTTTGGGTTTTCACAAAGGTTTTCATGCTATGGGTGGCGCTTATGTCTCCACCCGATCTCTATCGATCACTCCCATCGAGTGATCAGTGTAACCACATCCACATATCCCACATATGGAGTGTATAACGTCTATGTAAGCAGGGCTATGCAGTGAGTAAATAATCACGCGTAAAGTAATATACTCAGGTAACAAAGGTGTGTAAATACATAAGGATAAACAATATCAAAGGTAAGGCTTTAAGCAAATGTAGGTACGCGTTTTATAATTAGCATGCAATTTTATTTGCAATCAACACATTTATAAAAATAGGATCAACATGTTCGAGGAAAGGGGCGTAGTGACTTGCCTTGCTCACTTGAGGGTTCGTTATCAATTGGCTCAATTTCCTCCTCGCAGATATACCCTGTCCGGTCGAATAATAACGTCACGAACTACTCGCTAACACAAAAAGAGCCAAAAATTCCAAAAAGGAAAATAACCCAACCAGTGCCATTGCGTAGATCTTGATTTTTGAAAGATTTTGACGGAAGTTTCGTCCAAATTCGACTTAAAACGAGGGAGATACGGATTTGGAGGATTAGCGGATTTTCTGAAATACGGAAATGGATTTATTAATTTGGAGAGGGATATTCTTGGGAATATTCTTTGGCTGAGGGGCTCAGAGGGGGGGCATGTTGGACTTTTATTTTGGGAGAGCTTTGGCCTTAGCCCAAAGTGAGTAGGTCGGTTAGGGAGGTAATACAGACTTCAAGAGGAGAGTTGGGTGAGTAGGGGGGTATAAATTAGACTTCATCGAGGAGGGAGGCTGTTGGTGGGCTTCGGCCCGAGGACTAAGAGGGATGAGATATGGACTTGTGGAGAGATTATTAGGCCGGTTGGCCCAATGAAGTAGAGGGAGTATTCGTAGACTTTTTTTTTCTAAAAGTCTTCGGCCCGACATAGAAGAGGGAGGTATTGTAGACTTTTTAAAAGTCTTCGGTCAAGGCCCGCGGGAGAGAGTCAAGACAGTGGGGCCCACCGGCGGGTCCCACTTCCTTTTCTTTTCTTCTTCTCTCTCCTTCTTATCTCCTTCTTCTCTCTCTCTCTTTCTTGCTTCTTCTGCTGCTCACTCTGGCCGGGAGAGAGACCGACGGGGAAGGAGGCGGCCGGCCGGCGGAGGGGCGGCTGAGCGTGCGGCGCGTGCGGGCGGCAAGGCGGCGGCGCGGCGCGCGGCAGCGGCGGCGTG
Source organism: Oryza officinalis (assembly GCA_008326285.1). Taxonomy (NCBI): domain Eukaryota; kingdom Viridiplantae; phylum Streptophyta; class Magnoliopsida; order Poales; family Poaceae; genus Oryza; species Oryza officinalis. The sequence continues at coordinate 27,667,445 of BDMV01000012.1, forward strand.
GCACACGCGTCGCGGCCGGGGAGGCGGTGCGGCGCGGCTCGGTGGCGCGGCGCGCAGGCGGCGGCGCAACGCGTGCGCCCAGCGGTCGGTCGGTCGGCCGCCAAGTCACGTCTGGGGAGGTGGGAGGTCGGGGGCGGCGGCGGCGGCCATGGCCGGGGTGGGCGCCGGCCGGGCGGCGCGGCGCCTGCTGGTGGCGCAGCACGCGGCGGGAGGCGGGTTGGCGCCGGCTCGGCTTGCGCGGCACGGCCCGGAGGTCGCAGTGTGTTGGCCCGAGCGGCGTCCTGCCGGCTGGAGCAGCCGGTGGCTCGGCAGGGTGGCACGGCCGAGCGGAGGCCGAAACGGCTTACGGCTCGGCCGGACGACGGCCGGGGGGCGTACTCGGTGGCTGGCCGACCGATGGCCGAACGGCTCGAGGCGGCACAGACCGGCTCGGCCGAGGTCGGTCGGCAGGAGCGGTTGCAAGCGGTACGGCGGCGTCGGCCGAGTGGAGGCTGGGACGGTTGCGGGTGTCGGCATTTGGCTTGGAGGCTGAGGAGGACGACGAGGGGCAGTGGCTTTTATAGCCGTCGCGGCCGGCGGACGGCGACAAGGCGGCTCGGGTGGCTGCATGCATACATGCATGCGCATACCTGCAGTTAGCTAGCTGCTTGCATGCATGCATGCACACGTTCGGCCCGCTAGCTATATGGCGCATGCACGGCCGGCTGTGATGTGGCGATCGCTGCGAAGGGCGGCCGCGCAAGGAATGGTTACGGTGTTACGTCTCACGACGCCACCGTGCCGCGGTAACGACGGTAGACGAGAAATGCGGTAAGGAAACGAAAGCAAGAGGAAGAGCAGGAGAGGAGCTCACCTTGCGGCAGCCGGGTAGCGGCGTACCGGGCGACGGTCCTCGTACAACTACGGTCGTCGAGGTACGGCCTGGGGACGGTCGACCCGCGGATCGTCCTCGCACACCACGTGTTCGATCGGTGACAACAAACGAACACACAGTGTTAAGGAATAATTGTTAGCGGGTTAATGTAAGTTAGGTGTCAGGGGTTAGCGAGTTAGAAGTCAGCGGGTTAGATGTTAGGGATTAGTCGTTCGATAAGTCAGTCGTTCTCGGGTTCAAATGACGGCGCGGCGGCCTATCCGTCCTCTTGCTCAACTGAGGCCCAGCCGAAGCCGGCCGCGGCGGAGCAAGCGGAGAGATGGCGGCGTGTGCGCGGAAGGGTGTGACTGAGGAGAAACAAAGCAAGGAGGAGGAGAAGAGAGGATGGAAAGGGACGGGTTGCGTATTCGGCTATGGTTGCCCTTATATAGGCTTCACCGCACGAGCTCGTCTTGAATGGCCATGAAGACAGGGACGGGGTAGTTGCAGCGGCCGCGCGGGTTGGCGCGTATACTGCATAGGCTGTTGCATGCATGCTAGCTTGGGCTCGACTAGCTGCTTGCATGCAGGCATACGCATAGCTAGCTAGTTGCATGGTGCTTGCTCGTGGCTGGCTTGCCTGCATGCACGCGCATGCACAACTAGCTTGCTGCATGGCTGGCGGCGGTGCGAGGTTGAGCAGGACGCGCGTGGAATGGCCGGCAAGCTCGCCGGTGTGACGGGAGCGGAAGATGGCAGCCGGTGGTGTCGCAGCGGCCTCGTCGTAGCGGCGCGGCGTGCGGCGACGTCGCCACCGAAAACAGTATGGGGGGGAAGAATTAGACTTTATTTTTACTACCAACCTAATAGGAATGAAAGGGCTCGGGGAGGCAACATGGACTTTCCCAGAAAAAGCCCAGCAGGAAGGCCACGGTAGAGGGAGTGGAAATGAACTTGTTTTGCGGAATGGGTTGGGCTAACAGAGGGAAATGTGGCCCAAAGAAATAGGATGTTCGAATATTTTCTTTGGGATATGAAATTTGGAAATTTGAAGGGGGTTTGAGATAGAATTTGTACAGAGGACAACCTTTTCGGTAAAAGGATTTAATCGAGATCTTTTGGCACAGATTCTAGACACACACAAATAAACAATAAACAAGCAAACTAAAATTATGCCTGAGGACTAGACTTTGTCTGAGGAGGTCATATCCTTGAAAATAGCCTATTAGGAATTTATATTTCGCAATTAAGGTTTCTAGTAAATACTTTACCAATAGACATTATTTTGCAAATAATTTCCAAAAGCTTATCACTCTATATAAAGGTGCATAGAAAATAATCAAAGCTATTTCTTTAGTGGAACAATATTTGTTTTAATAAACTATCCCTTAATGGGTTTTATCCAAAATGGTGATACATTTAGATATATAGCTTTATTTATAAAGTAAATATGCTCAAGGGTTTTTGTTTTTCGAAAATAATTGGCATATGCAAATCATAGCTCCTTGAATAAATAATATTTGAAATCAAATATCGACGTATCCTCAGACGTTCGTCTATTAGCCCACGTGTAAACGAAAAACGACAGATCGAATTGAGTTAGTTCAGGCATGAATGTATTTTGAAAAAGATTTTTGGTTATTCTGAATTTTTAATTCCGTATTCCAAAGTCAAAATATTCAGGATGTTACAAACCTACCCCCCTTAAAATAATCTCGTCCCCGAGATTACTTAGGGGTTAGAAAAAGAGAGGGATGGTTGCACTCCGGGAGACTTCTGAAGAAACACAGAGGCTGAGGTACCATGAATTTTCCAAATTATACAGGTTCGGTGCTGGGCTGGTGAAGAACATCCTGGTTCACTGTCCTGACCATTTTAAACTCCTTTTTCACGCGGATAAGCTTGCACTTTTTCTAGGGACAGGCGTCGGTACCTTTATCTTTTTTTTTTTGTGATTCATATGCATGCGCATGTGGCAGTGGTTGTAGCGCGCAACGACTGGTTGTCGCAGTGGTACCTTGTGTACTCTGCGAGGTTCATAGCCATTAACCGGGGCATCCAAATATTCAATGGCTCGTTTCGAAATACACCGGTCTATCCAAAATTTCCCATCGCCCTGTACACTTGGGTAGTTGTTTTGCCAGGCGTGCAACTTTTGATAAAGAGGGGAAGAGAGAGGGGGCTGCTTTACGCCTCTTTGCGCGGTAGCCCCGAGCGGAGTGTGAGTGGAGGGTGGTGTAGCTCAACTAAGGGAGGAGATGGAGCGGCGGCTCGGCGGTGGAAGCGACCTGGATGGCGGCGAGCGCGGCGCTAGCTACCACGGTGCCGGTGGCGGCGCGGGGCGAGGCGCTGCGGCGCAAGGTGCTCCGAGCGGGGGCGTTGCGGCCAGGGGTGAGCTACGCCGGCGGTCGGGGTCGGCGACTGCTGCGGTTGAGTCGCAGCGGCGTGCTTCTTCTCCGGCGCAGGCGGCAAGCGACGCCATTGGGGGCGGGGCTGCTGTGATGATGGCGCGGGGACATCCCAATCGAAGAGGGACCTTCTTGTCGTGGGTGTGCATTGCCTTGTACTGGGTGTGGGTATGGTCCGGCCTACGGTTTGTTAGCGCAACTATTTGCGCCACTTTATCTTGGTTGGTGCGTCCAGTGGTCATCCTTTGGGGGTGGTGGCGCGTGCTTGTTGCGGACGAGTATGCCGACCACCTATGTGAGGCGGTGTTCCTCCTCATAGTGTTGGCGCCCATCGTCTTCATTTCCGTTCTGAAGGCGATGTTAGAGTAGGTAGTTGACGACATGGTTGCCAAACCTTGGCATGTATCCCCTATGTATCGATCTTCATAGTCCATCTCTTTAATCTTTGGCCTCTCGTGTCATTAGTATGGTTGTCTCTAGTTTGTACTTGTGCCTGACTTGGCTTATCCATTGATGAGGCTTGATTACTAACGGCATTATGGGTTTTCCGAACAGGTTCATGCCTGTTTTAACTTTGGGTATCTAGGGGTTGCTTTCTCATTAGACGAGATTATCGTTCAATCTTGAAATAGTTCAATCCGTCGGATGGCTTTCTATGGAAAGGGCAGGTCAGCCTAAGTGTGGACACAGACGACCCTTTCTGAACAATGGATTCATGGCAGGCAAAAGGTTGTGTTACCCTTCATCCAATTTCTCCTTTGAACGAGATAAAAGGGGAATACATCCTTAGTGAGGAAAAGGGAGAGTTGCTACTACTGGATAAGACATTTCCCAACAAGGGTCTACACACATAGCTTGCTCATGGTGACGGTGGAGGCGAGAGTGGATCGAACTCCAGCGGAGGCTTCCTGCGAATCCTGGTCAACTTGTGGCCTTGGATGCGGCGAACTATCTCGGATGCTTGCAAGAGTTGTATGGTAGTGCACTCCAGAGATAAGCGCTGGTAGCGGGCTTCTAGATCGGCATACCGATCTCGAAGTTCATCCAGTTCTTCGAGGGCCTGCTCATAGGCGTTCTCAGTGGTGCAGGCTAGCTTGGAGAGGAGAGTGCACCTGCTCCCTTCGAGTTGTCCAGTCGAGCGGAGGCGGCACCGGTTGTCGTCTTCTTCGCGATAGGGGTGGAGACCAAAGCTATCGGCTACACCCAAGGGGACGCAAATCTTGCAAAGCCGTAGGAGGGCCTCACGAAACACATCCTTGATGGCAGCTTCAGAGGTGATTCGAGGATGGCGAGTCTGGAAAGCGACCACTTCATCTCCTTGGAAGTGGAGGAAGACTTTCACCTTCCAGCTCTTCTGGGATCCCTGGACGATTTGCTCGCCACAGTAGACGGGCTCCTCAAAGAAATCGAGTTGCCGGAGTAGGTGGCCTAGTTGTTCGGCATACCCGTTAGGGTTTTCCATGGCATGCCCCTCCATGGTTACGGGTGGGTTTTCCATGGGCTAGGGTTTCTGGCTAGCTTAGACCAAAAGAAGGGTGCCCTTTATCGTGGTTGCTTGGGGTTCCTTTTGTAGGCACCATCTTTCGGTGGCTCCTGTTATGGGGTCAGCATCTCCAGTGTTTGTGCTTCTCACGGTAAGTCCTGTTCCACTTACTGGTGGTGGACAGTATCTTGTCATGTATTCCCGAGGACTGGTGGTCATGGTTCTTGTCAGCCTTGGTTTGACGGGTCTTAAGGCGATTACATGCCCATAAAACTGGATTATCTTATGGCTGGGCATTTTGCTGCAGAGTCAGTCCTTAGAGTGTCCAATGAAATTTTCTTGTTCTTCCTGTCATGGGCATGGCTACTTCGGGTCCTTAATGAGTCGTCTGGGGCCGCTGGTTGATGAGGGCTTGAATACTGATTTTATTATTAGTTCATCGCCGTACTTACATCGCTTCCTGCTCGGGTAACGGGGGTCGCTTCTTTCTGTTAGGTGTGCTTATTAACCAAAACTTGGAATAACCCATACTGACAACAATGGGCTTCCCAGAGGAAGGCGTGATGATCTAGCTACGAACAAAATGTTCAGCTGCAAACCATGAACTTATGACGGACCAACGGTTTCATTCCATTCATAACAGGATACAGGGGTACAACTCCAGGGGTAGGGTACAATTCAAGGGAAAGGGAAAAGGAACTACTACGCTTAACAGTGCAAAGCGTAATAGAGGTTTGCACACCTAACGGTACTCATGGCGATGGCGCAGGGGAGACTAGATCCATCCCTAGGGGGGACTTCTCGCGTTTCCTGCTCATCTCACCGGCTTTCATCATACTGGCCGCCACATTCGCCTGTGCAAGCAGTGCAGAGGTGTTCCTGTGGGTCAGCCGCTGGTAACGGGCTTCCAGGTCTGTGTACTGGTCTCGAAGCTCGTCCAGCTCCTCGAGTGCCTGCTCATAGGCATTCTCGACAGTGCAGGCTAACTCGGAGAGGAGAGCGCACCGGGTTCCTTGGTCCTGTCTGGTCACGCGGAGGTGGTACCGGTTGTCTTCTTCGGTGCGGAATGGGTGCAAGCCATAGTCATTGACTATACCCAAAGGGGCGGAGATCTTGCAAAACCGATAGAGGGTTTCACGAAGCACATCCTGGAAGGCAGCTTCAGGGGTGATCCGGGGATGACGTGTCTGGAAGGAGATCGCCGTTCCTTCTCCTTCTCCCTGAAAGGAAAGAAAGATCTTCACCTTCCAGTACTTCCGGGATCCTCGGACGATCTGCTCACTATGGTAGATGGGTTCAGTGAAACCACCTAGCTGCCGAAGTATGCACTCCAGCTGTTTGGCATATGCATTGGGGTTGTCCTGAGGTGGACAATCTGTGGTTACCATGGGGTCACTGTGAGGGGGGTTCTCTGTGGTTGCCATGGGGTTGTTCTGAGGGAGACTCCCTGTGGTTACCATGGGGTCTGCCATGGGGCTAGGGGTTTTTCCTGGCTAGCTTGGTTCAAAAGAAGGGAGAGGAGTGATGCATTTCCTTGGGGTAGCCTGGGGCTCCCTTTATAGGCATCGACCACGGGCTACTGTGATGGGGTCAACAACTCCAGTGCTCGTGTGTCCCGGTGTGGCCTGTTCCAATTATTGGCGACGAGCAGTATGCTATTGTGGATCCTGTCAATCGAGGCTCCTGTTGTGTTCCTGTGGGTACTGTTGAAATATGGCGGTTCCCGGGTCTTCCGGAGTCCTTGGTCGGTACTGTTTGGGTCGCCGTCCTTGTGGTCGAAGCTTTCGGCTGAGGTCGCACTCCTATCTTCGTAGGTTGCCGAATTCCCAAGTGGTTTTGTTGTGGTCGGCTTACTGTGGCTGTACCGGGTGGGGTCTTAACTTAACACTTGTCGATCCTAATTGTACTCATGTTGGTAATCATCCTTCATCCTGACAACACCGGTATTTGGAAGATTAGGGAGGCATGAGAAAGTCCATCGGGAAGAAAGAAATAGAGTTATCTAAGAAAGGGCTGCTTAATGGGAAGTTTTAATTGTTCGGGTGATGTGTATCATATACTTGGTGAGCACACAAGGGAGGGGGGGTGAGTAGTTAACTGCTTAAGAGCTACTACACAACAAGAAAATCAATGCACAAAACGATGGGTTGCCACCCCATACTGCAATAACTCACAATAGGAGGTGGCTTATGCACAATACAACGTCTACGACACACATCTAAGGGTATTTAGTCAGATCGGTTAGTGGTTCATGAGGTCCTAATAAACCAGCTATCTCTTCATCCTTAATCCTTATAGTCTGTATAGGAGTATTTGAAATTAGAGTGGTGAGTAGGGGTTGGATATAAATGAATTTTCAAAATTACTCGAGAAAGAGGAGTAGTAAGAACCCATGGCTTTATCAAAATAGTTTTTGCAAATATATAGCTTGAGGGTAATAGGCTGCACTAAACCAGTCCTAGGTTTTAACGGTGGTTACAAGGGTCCTTAGGTCCTGCAGTCGTCTTGCTCTGATACCAACCCTGTGAGCCCCCGGTTTTGTATACCGGGAACCCCATGTGTATTACAATACCATTCCCTGGATCAGTAGATGGTACACACATGGCACAGTTGTATATCTCAAGCTGACATCGTCTTACAGGTCTTACAATATATTAATAATACAAGGGTAGCCCAAATGGAACCCGAATAGACCAAGCATGGTCGACAGCAACACAAAATACCAAAACAACTAAATGAAGTAGCGGAAGCGAAGCAGCGGCGGTCCATCTTATCCCACACGCATCGACTGGTGAACCTAGGTCCCTATTCCACCGTCCTCGGTAACTCCTTGCCAGCATAGCACATGTACAGGTCGACACCAACACCTTTCTAAAAGATGTAAATAAGCAAGAGTGAGTACCAACCGTACTCAGCAAGCCACCACTACAGAATGCATATAATGTTCATAGGGGTTCAAGGATGGCTTGGTTTATTTGCATAAAGCTAGTTTTCACAAATTATTTCACAAACCTATCCCACAACAGTTTTAACTGAAAACCACGTTAAGTTGAAGTTATCATTAACCTGCGAGGGTTCATCCACCTTCCCCAAGCCTCGCTTGGTCCGGTTTACCCTCGCATCCAATTTCCACAATTTTAACCACTATGACCTTTTTGCATATCAGGCAAGGTCACACCTTCCACACCCATCATATTTTAAGCAATATTACAAATTGACGAGGCTAGTCAAGAGTAATACAAGTCCCGGCGCTCATTAACCGCGAGCACGGCTATTCGAATAGTTTAATTTACTCACACTGCAGTGGATGTACGCTTTTAATCCCACACTCCGTGACTCACCCAACACATGAGACTTGTCACGGCCCGGTTTTTCAGTTACCCTCGCATGGCGGCACCCGCTCCAAGGACTATGAATCCCCATTGCACCCCCGGCGCCACATTCCTACCTCGAGCCGGTTGTGAGGGGAGTCCTGGCGCTCCCGAGATTGAAGGTTACATCATACATATATAAAGCTTGACGTCATTAAACCACACACTTCCACATTTCCATACCGATATCCAGAACCTACCATGTCTGGGGTGCCACCCCACGAGAATAACCTAGTCCACCGGGTCTAACCCCACTCAAGAAGTGTGGTCGTACTCGGTTCGTTTCCTGCTTAGCTTCTTGACTCGGTCCTTAACTGACCAGGGTCGGCGGCTTACCGTTCCCAGAACCACCCATATTCTATCCGTGCCGCCCCAGTCGAAATCACTTTTGTTTAATTAAGTTTTTGGGTTTTCACAAAGGTTTTCATGCTGTGGGTGGCGCTTATGTCTCCACCCGATCTCTATCAATCACTCCCATCGAGTGATCAGTGTAACCACATCCACATATCCCACATATGGAGTGTATAACGTCTATGTAAGCAGGGCTAAGCAGTGAGTAAATAATCACGCGTAAAGTAATATACTCAGGTAACAAAGGTGTGTAAATACATAAGGATAAACAATATCAAAGGTAAGGCTTTAAGCAAATGTGGGTACGCGTTTTATAATTAGCATGCAATTTTATTTGCAATCAACACATTTATAAAAATAGGATCAACATGTTCGAGGAAGGGGGCGTAGTGACTTGCCTTGCTCACTTGAGGGTTCGTTAACAATTGGCTCAATTTCCTCCTCGCAGATATACCCTGTCCGGTCGAATAATAACGTCACGAACTACTCGCTAACACAAAAAAGAGCCAAAAATTCCAAAAAGGAAAATAACCCAACCAGTGCCATTGCGTAGATCTTGATTTTTGAAAGATTTTGACGAAAGTTTCGTTCAACTCTGACTTAAAATGAGGGAGACACGGGTTTGGAGGATTAATGGATTTTCTGAAATACGGAAATGAATTTATTAAATTGGAAAGGAATATTCCCAAGAATATTCCTTGGCTGTGATGTTGAGAGGGACGAATGTTGGACTTCCTTTTGTGAAGGCTTGGGCTTTAGCCCAGAGATGAAGGAGGTCGGGTAGGGACCTTATATAGACTTTTGGATAAGGGCCTGGGTGAGTGGAGGGATATGCATTAGACTTTGGTGAGGAGGGAGGTTGTTGGTGGGCTTTGGCCCGGAGGATGCAATTTAGACTTTTCAGGTCCATTCTTGGGCTTGGCCCGAGGAAAACAAGGGGATGTTTTGTGGACTTATGTGGAGGACTTTATGGTCTTGGCCCAAGGGACAAGAGGGATATATGTAGACTTTTGGATAGATTGCAAGGCCGGTTGGCCCAATGAAGTAGAGGAGCTTTTATAGACTTTTTAGAGAATTTCGTGGGCTTAGGCCGACCACGAGAGGAAGGCAATGTAGACTTTTTGGAAGGCTTTATGGGCTTCGGGCCGACAAAGCAGAGGAAGGCGATATAGACTTTTTCCAAGTCTTCGGTCAATGGGGCCCGCGGGGAGAGAATAAAATATGGGGCCCACTAGTGGGCCTGACACGGTGTGGCGGCGGCGCGTCGGCATGGCGTGGCCGAGGCCCGTGTCCAGGAGGTGGCCGGGCGCAGGCCGACGCGCGGGCGCGGAGGCTCCGGTCGGCGCGGTGACTTGGCCGACGCCCGCGGCAGCGAGGAGGTCGGCTGAGGCAGCTCGGCCTGAACTGGGCCACGGCATTGGCCGGGCGTGACGCGGTACTGCCAGGACAACGTCGGCCGGGGGCTCGACCGAACGACGGATGCATATACATACACACGGCTAGCTAGTTGCATGCATGTGGGTTGCTTGCATGGATGCATATGCATACACACGGTTAGCTAGTTGCATGCATGTGGGTTGCTTGCATGCATGCATATGCATACACACGGTTAGCTAGTTGCATGCATGTGGGTTGCTTGCATGCATGCATATGCATACACACGACTAGCTAGTTGCATGCATGTGGGCTACTTGCATGCATGCATGCACACGTTCGGCCCGCTAGCTATATGGCGTATGCACGGCCGGCTGTGATGCGGCGATCGCTGCGAAGGACGGTCGCGCAAGGAATGGTTACGGTGTCACGTCTCACGACGCCACCGTGCGACGGTAGACGAGAAATGCGGTAAGGAAACGAAAGCAAGAGGAAGGGCAGGAGGGGAGCTCACCTTGCGGCAGCCGGGTAGCGGCGTACCGACCGACGGTCCTCGCACGAACTACGGTCGTCGAGGTACTGCCTGGGGCCGGTCGACCCGCGGATCGTCCTCGCCCACCACGTGTTCGCTCGGCAACAAACGAACACACAGCGTTAAGGAATAAATGTTAGCGGATTAGTGCAAGTTAGGTGTCAGGGGTCAGCGAGTTAGAAGTCAGCGGGTTAGTGAGTTAGAAGTCAGCGGGTTAGTGAGTTAGAAGTCAGCGGGTTAGATGTTAGGGATTAGCCGTTCGATAAGTCAGTCGTTCTCGGGTTCAAATGACGGCGCGGCGGCCTATCCGTCCTCTTGCTCAACTGAGGCCCAGCCGAAACCGGCCGCGGCGGAGCAAGCGGAGAGATGGCGGCGTGTGCGCGGAAGGGTGTGACTGAAGAGAAAGAAAGCCAGGAGGAGGAGAAAAGAGGATGGAAAGGGACGGGTTGCATACTGGCTATGGTTGCCCTTATATAGGCTTCACCGCACGAGCTCGTCTTAAATGGCCATGAAGACAGGGACGGGGTAGTTGCAGCGGCCGCGCGGGTTGGCCATGAAGACAGGGACTAGCTGCTTGCATGCAGGCATACGCATAGCTAGCTAGTTGCATGGTGCTTGCTCGTGGCTGGCTTGCCTGCATGCATGCGCAAGCACAACTGGCTTGCTGCATGGCTCACGGCGGTGCGAGGTGGGGCAGGATGCGTATGGAATGGACGGCAAGCTCGCCGGTGAGACAGGAGCGGAAGGCGACAGCCGGTGATGTCGTAGCGGCCTCGTCGTAGCGGCGCGGCGTGCGGCGACGTCGTCGCCGAAAATAGTATGGGGGAAAATTAGACTTTTATCTTTTCCAACCTAATAGGAATGAAAGGGCTTGGGGAGGTAACATGGACTTTTTCCAGAAAAAGCCTAGCAACAAGAAGGCCATAGTAGAGGGAGCTTACTTGGACTTTTTGGAGTAAAACTAATTTTGGTTAGAGTGAAAATCCTGGGACAAAAACCAGAAGATCAGAGGAGTAGAAAAATTGGTAAATTTCAATAAAAGTTTGGCACTGGCATAAAACAAAGAAACTGTCGGCATGATGCAAAAATTTAAACATGAAACAGAAATGATTTTTGATCGGTGTATTTTTATTTAGGAATTTCCCCAGGGTGTTACAGAGGGCGCCGAGCGGGAGGGCGCCGGCAGTGGGGCGGCTGGGCGCGGCGCGGCGAGCGGCGGCGATGCCGGGAGGCCGGGGCGGCTACGGCGCGACGGCAGGCACGGCACGGCTGCAGGCGTGGCGCGGCGCGCGGCACGGCGCACGGGCGGCTGGGTGTAGGGTGCGGCTGCGGCGGCAGCGTCTGCTAGCGCCAGGACGGCAGCCTGCCGAGGAGGACGCGACTCGGCACGTGGCTGGCACAGCCGGTGGGCGAAGTGATGCCAGCGGCTGTCGACCGGTAGGAGCGTGGCGCGTGGCTCGATGGCGTCGGCCAGGCGGAGGCGGCGCACGGGCTGGCCCGCCGGTAGGAGGTCAGGGGCCGCGTCGGTCGGCAACGCCAGTTGGAAGGGATGGCCGGCGACCCGCAGAGAGAAGGAGAGGCCGAGGTGGACTACTCGTGCGGCTCGGCCGAACGATGGCCGAACGGCTCGAGGCGGCACAGACACGGCTCGGCCGAGGTTCGGTCGGCAGGAGCGGTTGCAAGCGGTACGGCGGTGTCAGCCGAGTGGAGGCTGGGACGGTTCGCGAGTGTTGGCATTTGGCTTGGAGGCTGAGGAGGACGACGACGGGGCAGTGGCTTTTATAGCCGTCGCGGCCGGCGGACGGCGACAAGGGCGGCTCGGCCGACGGTCCTGTTGGGCGGTCGTCGTCGACAGGGAGTCATAGCAGAGCGAGGATGGGGCTGTTGCAGGACGGCGTAGACGCGGCGTATGAGTTCGGTGTGGACCGCTGCCTCTGCGCTTGCTTGCATGGTGCAATGGTGCACTGGACGGGAAGCACGACCATGTTTGCATGGAGAGGAATGGGATGATGGACAAAGCTTGTCGCCGTTTCTCGTCTCCCTTCAACGTGTCTCATTATTGCTGCCTGCTCTCTCGCTCAGCGGATACGACGGGGGACGGTGCGTAACTTGCCCAACGAAGCAGACGGACATGGTGCCTAATCGTTGGTTTGCAGGAGCGGTGCCTAACCACGGTTTTGCAGGGAGCTCAGGAAATAAAGAGTTGGATGACGTGTGCATGCATGCATGCTAGGAGAGTAATAGAGTTTGCTTGTTGCTGCCTTGTGTGTTGGAAGAAAAAGAAGTTTGCTTGTTGTTGTTCTGTGTATACAGGAAGGTAGATGAGTATTTTGGCTCGCAATGAATGGAGTGAGTAGAAAGCAAAATAATTTAGAACTGGTAAAAATTGGATGAGCGATTTAGGACGCATTTTGGATTCCAAAATCCAAACACGAAGATTTTATTTGGAGAAAAGATGACTGGAGGAAAAACTCGGCTTCTGCAGGTTCCATCGGTTCACGATTAAATTCGACGAGAGAAATGGCCGTCGAATTTTGATATGTAACTGCACAAAAATATTTGTTGGCGGTAGGATTCCGGAAACAAATATTGCTATGATCTCCGGATGGAAGGAAAATTATTTGGAAAGATATTTTGGAGGGAAAAAAATGTGAGTCCACGCGATGCAGACTATGTGTACCAGAGTTGTAATGTGTGTATACCAACCTACCGATCCAGGGAGTTGGTATTTGTAAACACATATGGTTTCCTGTGCTATAAAATCAGGGGCCGACACCCTCCTCTCCTCCTAGGAAGAAACAGAGGCAGAGAAGAGGATGGAGAATAAAGAGATAAGAAGGAGAGAGAAGAAGGAGAAGAGAAGAAGAAAAAAAAGAAAAAAGAAAAAGTAAAAGAGGTGGGACCCGACGGTGGGCCCCACTATCTCTCTCTTTGCGGGCCACTTGCTTGTATACTTTGAAAAAGTCTATATCGCGTCCCTCTTCCTTGTCGGGCCAAGCCTATGAAATCCTCTATAAAAGTCTACAAAAACTCCCTCTGCACCCATAGGGTGCCGACTAAAAGTTTATATGGCATCCCTCTACTTCATTGGGCCGCCTGGCTTGATAATCCATAAGTCCATATCAACTCCCTCATTTCCTCGGGCCGAGCCCAAGAAAATCCATTTCTGCAAAAAGTCTATATCGTATCCTCCAGGCCGAAGTCCACCAACAAGCCATCCTCCTCACCAAAGTCTAACATATATCCCTCTACTCACCCAACCCCCTCTATTGAAGTCCATCTTGCCTCCCCAAGCCATTCATTCCTGTTGGGTTGGTAATAAAAAGATAAAATCTAATGCTCCTCCTCGGTACTGCTTCCGGCGACGACGTCGTCACGCGCCGCGCCGTCATCTGAACCCCGAGAACGACTAACTTATTGAACGACTAACCTCTAACATCTAACATTTGACCCATTGACTCGCTAACCCGCTGACACTCTAACTTACTGACTCACTGACCTCTAACTCACTAACCCCTAACCCCTAACTTGCACTAACCCGCTAACATTTACTCCTTAACGCTGTGTGTTCGTTTGTTACCACCGATCGAACACGTGGTGTGCGAGGACAATCCGCGGGCCGACCGTCCCCAGGCTGTACATCAACGACCGTAGTTTCGTGTGAGGACCACCGCTCGGTGTGCCGCTACCCGGCTGCCGCAAGGTGAGCTCCTCTCCTGCTCTTCCTCTTGCTTTTGTTCCTTACCGCCGTTGTTGCCGCGGCACGGTGACATCGTAAGGCGCAACACCATGGCCGTTCCCTGCGCGATTGCCCTCCGCAGTGATCGTCGCTGTGCCGCGGGCATGCATGCGCCATACAGCTAGCTGGCTGTACGTGTGCATGCATGCAAGCAGCTCACATGCATGCAGCTAGCTAGCCGTGTGTATGCATATGCATGCATGTTTGTAGCTCGCCCAAGCCCTTCACCTCACCATGCGCACACCCATTTAAAAACAAAACCTGTACGTGAGGAGCTAAGGGCGGTCCCACCCGTCAGACCTTTTTCTTTTTCTTTGTTTTAAAACTTTTCCAATCTTTCGAATTCCGTATCTCCCTCGTTTTAAGTCGGATTTGAACGAAACTTTCGTCAAAATCTTTCTAAAATCAAGATCTACGCAATGGCACTGGTGTTGGCGCAGAATTTCGACCCATCTAGCAACCAAACGGGTTCCGCGTTACCACGGCGGCCTGGGAGATCTGCTTAACTCCAGTGCAGGTCCAAATGGCTTGCCTAGTCGTAAGTAGAGCGTGCCAGTTGATTTGATCTGCAATCAACAAGAAACAAGTGAACCAAGTCAGAGAACAACGGCCGATCAGTCAACAGACCGATGACACATTGTCATAGCCCAGCCGATAGGGCAAAGCTATATCGGCTCACTTAGAAAGTAAGTAAGACATGAATCTAGTCTTATCGGCCTTCATTGATATGTAGATCTCAACTAATAATATCGGCCGATAAGGATAACAAAGGTAACTACACCAGCTAATACTCTAGTGCAAACTTATATGAGCCAATCGGCCAGTATAAACATATCAACCATAAAGGAATCTTAAGATTACTTCACGATCGCCATGCCTATACTTATCGATCCGCACATATAAGTGGCAAACATATGCAAAAAACATAAAGCAATCACATATGTTAGATAAGACCGGCTAAAACCCCGGCACTATCCTTAATTACAACCGAAAACAGGCTTTGTGTTAGATCTCAAAACAGGACTACGGTCGATGGCAACTCAAAGTGTGAATTGAGACTTAACACAAAGACAATCAAGTCGTCGATTGCTTTTGGGGATGGCAGCTGCATTGAACAATCTAGCCAAGCATAAGAATTAAACCATCGTCGGCAATAAACCCTAAAGCGAGTAAACCGCTGGCAAGGCTTAATTAAAATACCTGTCAAAACTATTCAAGACATGATAATCGACGATCACATCATCGAGGCTTAACGTGTCTAAGGCGACACGTTAGCCCCGACGATGCAGATCGTCGGGGACGAGTTCTTACCTCTGCTCCGAGGAAGCAAGAACTCGTCGAAGAAGACCTCTTGTGAGGGTTGGCGATGCGCCGAAAGTAGATTGATCTGATTGTGTGATTGATTGAGAGATAGCTTACATGTACAAACTATCGGGATATTTATACCCGAGGTTACAACAGAACCCTTGTAGGGCACGATCTTATCTACAACTAACAAACAAGTCCTTGCGGCAGACTTAAGCTACAGATTAGATCTACACTACTTAATTTACAAGATACAATTGCCTAAAACCGAGCTTTATCTCTATTTGGCAACTTCCTTGAAGCTTATTTCGAGCCCAGACCAAGCTCACGTTGACACTGTCAACTCACAACCCGTATCGGCCCACTACCAAACCAAATCCGTATCGGCCGATACGCTCTTTATAGCAACACCTCCCCAGTCCGATACGGTTACCGGGTCCGATACGAAGCCTGGTCCGACTCCAACTCAATCCTTCCTCTCTGCTTCGGTTTCCTCTTTTCTTTCCGAGTCGATTACCAAAATCCGTCGTTAACAACTGGTTTGGTTATTTTTTTGATTTTTTGGGAATTTTTGGTTCTTTTTGTGTTAGCGAGTAGTTTGTGACGTTAGTATTCAACCGGACAGGGTACATCTGCGAGGAGGAAACTGAGCTAATTGAGAACGAACCCCCAATTGAGCAAGGCAAGTCACTACGCCCCCTTCCTCGAACATGTTGATCCTATTTTTATAAATGTGTTGATTACAAATAAAATTGCATGCTAATTATAAAATGCGTACCTACATTTGCTTAAGCCTTACCTTTGATATTGTTTATCCTTATGTATTTACACACCTTTGTTACCTGAGTATATTACTTTACGCGTGATTATTTATTCACTGCTTAGCCCTGCTTACATAGACGTCATACACTCCATATGTGTGATATGTGGATGTGGTTATACCGATCACTCGATGGGAGTGATTGTTAGAGATCGGGTGGAGACATAGGCGCCACCCACAGCATGAAAACCTTTGTGAAAACCCAAACACTTAATTAAACAAAAGTGATTTCGACTGGGGCGGCACGGATAGAATATGGGTGGTTCTGGGAACGATATGCCGCCGACCCTGGTCAGTTAAGGACCGAGTCAAGAAGCTAAGCAGGAAACGAACCGAGTACGACCACACTTCTTGAGTGGGGATAGACCCGGTGGACTAGGTTATTCTCGTGGGGTGGCACCCTAGACATGGTATGTTCTGGATATCGGTATGGAAATGTGGAAGTGTGTGGTTTAATGACGTCAAGCTTTATATATGTATAATGTAACCTTCAATCTCGGGAGCGCCAGGACTCTCCTCACAACCGGCTCGAGGTAGGAATGTGGCGCCGGGGGTGCAATGGGGATTCATAGTCCTTGGAGCGGGTGTCGCCATGCGAGGGTAACTGAAAAACCGGGCCGTGACAAGTCTCATGTGTTGGGTGCGTCACGGAGTGTGGGATTAAAAGCGTACATCCACTGCAGTGTGAGCAAATTAAACTATTCGAATAGCCGTGCTCGCGGTTAATGAGCGCCGGGACTTGCATTACTCTTGACTAGCCTCGTCAATTTGTAATATTGCTTAAAATATGATGGGTATGGAAGGTGTGACCTTGCTTGATGTGCAAAAAGGTCGTAGTGGTTAAAACTGTGGAAATTGGATGCGAGGGTAAACCGGACCAAGCGAGGCTTGGGGAAGGTGGATGAACCCTTGCAGGTTAATGACAACTTCAACTTAACGTGGTTTTCAGTTAAAACTGTTATGGCATAGGTTTGTGAAATAATTTGTGAAAACTAGCTTTATGTAAATAAACCAAGCCATCCTTGAACCCTTATGAACATTATATGCATTCTGTAGTGGTGGCTTGCTGAGTACGGTTGGTACTCACTCTTGCTTATTTAAATTTTTTTTTAGAAAAAGGTGTTGGTGTCGATCTGTGCATGTACTATGCTGGCAAGGAGTTACCAAGGACGACGGAATAGGGACCTAAGTTCACCAGTCGATGCGTGTGGGATAAAAATGGACCGCCGCTACTTCGCTTCCGCTACCTCATTTATTTGTGTTGGTATTTTCTGTTGTTGTCGACCATGCTTGGTCTATTCGGATCCCATTTGGGCTATCCTTGTATTATTAATAGATTGTAAGACCTGTATGACGATGTCAGCTTGTGATATACAACTGTGCCATGTGTGTACCATCTACTGATCCAGGGAATGGTATTGTAATACACATGGGGTTTCTGGTATACAAAACCGGGGGCCCACAGTTCCCATGTATTATGTTGATATTCTATTCAATAAACTGCAACGTTTAAAACAAAATACCAGAATTGTTACTTCATACTATCACGATATGCATGTTTGTTTATTACGTTATGGTTTAGATAAATGTGAAGAAGCTACAAAATTGAGGTTTTTACATGGGCTTAACAAAAAAAATCAGGACATGATTGCTTGTCAAAGTTATAGATCTCTTTCTCATTTGTTACAACTTGCTTGCAATGCTGAAAGTCAAATAGAGAAGGATGTGAAGAAGTAACAACTTATACCCGTGCCTCCTATTACTAATAATTTGCAGAAAGTAAATAATTGCCAAAAGGAGAAGAGAAACATGATGGAGCCGCCTTTCTCATCACTTGACCTTAAGTCCATTGTACCACCATCATCTGAAGAGAGCATCAAAGGTAAATTAAATGGTGCTGAGATAAATAAAGGTGAATATTCTCAAGCTGAGCTACACATGTCCACTTTTCATGCTATAGTAAAGCAACCATTAGTGAAACTCATTGCTGAAATTCCTTTGTCACAAGTTGATTTGTTTGTTGTTTCTTGTGATAAAGAATAGTTGTATAATAATGATTCACTTATATCCATAACACAGCTAGTGAATAAACATGCTATTTCTATTGTTAATTCTTTATGTGTTGATTTTAAGCATGTTGTTCAAATCGCTAATGAAGATAAGGAACATGAATTATTATCTTCTTTAAGTACATTGAGCTATGTTCTATTTAATGACTTTTGTGAGTTCGATAATTTGAAGGAGAAATTATTTGCTATTGATTTGTCTTGTCCAACTAATACTATATTTCATATATTTGGCAAATATAATGATAGAGGAGTATATTTGATGCACAAAGTTTACATATGTTCAGTTTTCGAACCATCTGTAACTATCAACCAATATTGCAAGCTAGAGAGTTATATTATTGTTAATCATGCTACTTCGAGTTTCTCTAGTTTTGATTGAAAGAACCATGTTGTTTTAAATGGACTATGCAAGAGCACCATATGGAAAAACCGAGAACGGTTTTCCTTAAAAAAGGGGAGGATGATATGACCATGACTACTTTTGATACAACCATTGCTCAAATTATAGGTCAACCAAAAGACATCAAGATTAAGTTGTCTAAGTGGGATTGTAACTTTATTTGGGACCCCGACCATGCGGGGCCCAAGTGGGATGCGCCCCAACCTGGTAGAGCACGACCTAGGGTCTCTCTTGGTCGTCTTTCCACCTCCTTAAATAGCTAGCTGCCCCTTTAGGGTTCTTGGGTTTTGTTTAGATTAAAGTTTAGTCATTACTACTTTACCTTGTACTTACGCGTGTCGGCTAGACCGCCTAATTACTCATCTCTGGAATCCCAACTTATCATTTGTATTCAATTCCTAATATCAGATTGTTTTTATCTTGTTCTTACTTGTTTCTTCGATTTGCTTACAGGAATAAGGTTGATCTACACCGGCAAGATCAACAACCCATGGAGAGGTGTATCGATCGCTAAGGCGCAACACAACAACATCTTGTACGGTTGTAGTCGGGTCATCAACGTTTCTCTCAAATCGTAGCCATCATTAACTCACAGAAAGATCGGGATAACCAAAGCCGTGAGCGTATGAAGTGGAGCTTAGGTCTTATCACAACTGCACGGAGAGGTGGATTGGAAGAGTGGCACGGTTGGGACGGTGATGGAGTGGTTGAGTAGAGCACGGCTGGAACAAGGTGGAGTGGGGGAGCGAGGGGGCGGTGGCCGAGACGGTTATGGAGCGAAGCATGGTCAGCACAGCGAGGTGGATAGGAGGAATGGTGCTCCCGAGATGATGGAGGGGAGCACATGTGGGCGAGTGCAGCGGGAGCATGATTGAGGGAAGGGGATGGCGTAGTGAGCACATGTGGCAGAGGCATTGTTTGTGCGATGTCGCGATTTGCAAACTCACGATATGAGTGTGATTCCTAGGTTGCATCGCTAGGCGGCGACAGGTTTGGACGCACAGTTTGAGCCGTTGGACTAGAGAATCCAAGGGCTGTGGAATGAAAAGGAGATTTATGTGTACGTTTTGTTGGCTGGATTTAGCAAAAAGTGCAACTGCTCCTTTTTATATTAGTATAGATATAGATTATGTGTGACGACATCATCAAGAATAAGTTGACTGTTGGATTCCATCTGAAATGGTTGAAGATTTCACATATGAAGCCTATCACCCAGTCCAAGTAGCCAGCCCAAATGGATTGATAATTCAAATTTTTTTGCTCATTGTTGATACAGTTAGCCTAATCAATTTCTAGAAACTTCCCTCCCGTTAAGTGCAATTAATATTTTCAATTCCCTCCGCATTCAACCACATCATCACATAATACATGCATAATTATTCTCAATAAAAGCAAATTTCTAAACATTCATGACAGAAGCATGCAAGAATATATGATATGTCAGTGCGAGGGCGTCCCCCTCACACTCACATATCATGTATTCTTTGCACTGTGTATCTATAAATAGTCAAGAGGCAAACAGAAATAGTTCACAATAGTTTTCTCCTTCAGTTCATCTCCGTGTATATATATTGGCATCATCTGGTTGCTTATTCATGTCATGTATATGCTATAGGATTAAGGATTTAGTACATCCATGACCACACCACCTTACTCATCTAATACTCTCCAATCCAATCCTTATATTCAATGACATGAAGTCTGCTCAGCTAAAAAAAATAGCATGCTCCCCCGAGTCGTCCCCCGTGCGGGCGGCTCGGGGCGAAAAAACCCTAGCGGTCGCCCCCTTTCCTCCTCCCCTCCACCTCGCCTTTGTTGGAGCAAGTTGCTGGACAACCGCGCGGCGAGCCATGATGGTGGCGGCGAGCCATCCCTAGCGCGGGAGAGACGGTGCAATGGTGCTCGCTCGCCGCGAGGCAGAGCAAGACGGCGGTGCGCAGCAAGGCTGTTGTGGCGGCATGGTGGTGGATGCGCAGAGGCAGCTGCTCCCAGGCGAGCTCGACGGCGTCGGGACTTGGGCTCGAAGGCGGCGGCAGGGGCGGCCAGATCTGGCGCCTCCAGCCTAGCTCCGGAGCTCGGTCGTTGGTGTGGACTTGTCGATAGTGAAAGCGAAGGTGGCATGAGGTAGGGGGGTCGGGGGTGAGGCAGTCGGATCCGACACCCCAGCGGCATCTTCGTCGGGAGACTGCAGAGGAGCGGTTGCAGAGCAGCTAGCGTTGGTGGCGCGAGCGGTAGCAGAAGGCATGGAGACGCGCGGTCGGCTGGCAGCGAAGGTCGGCCAGCACGACGTGGAGGCACGATTGGAGGCGGTGGGTGGCCGGCGCGGCGTGAGGAGCCTCAGCTGGTGCGGCGAGTGAGCCCACGAGAGCCCCCATGACAGATCTGACCGGGCAGCGTGGCAGAGACACGACAGCGGTGGTGGGCGTGGCAGAGTCGGCGATGGCTGCAGGAAACCGACGCGGGTGGCACCGAGAGGTCGATGTGGGCGACAGAAGGAAGGCCGGCCTGACTGATGGCGCGAGAGGTCGACATGGCAACGGCAGGGAGGCTGGTGACGGCGGGTATGCCACAGATGCATGCGTAGTCGGTTCAGCGGTGTCCACGCACTGACAGAGGATGACGGGTGGTGGATCAATGGAGAGATAACTTCGGATTGACAGGGGGTGGGCGACAAGTGAAAACCTAGCCCGGCCTTGCCGAGGCCACAACGATGGTGCTTCGGGCGCTGTTCTCCCTCTTAGGGGCGTTGTAGAGTCGTCCCTCTCACTCTGGTGAGGGCTATCGGGTGAAAACCCTATCCTGGTTCTCCTTGAGACCTCGACGAACGGCAGCGGCGGTACTCATCGTCGCTATTCTCCCTGAAGACGTCTAGGAGGCCTTCCAGCCAAAACGTCTCTCCGACAGCTTGTGAGTGCTCTCTCTAGATGTTTGTCCTCTTGCAGCGGTGCTCTAATTTTTGCAAGTTGGCCATGTTATCAGGTCTTGTGGGGGAGAGTGGTTCTATTCTTCTCTCTCACCCTCTCCCCTTCAATCCCAAAGGCATGGATAGAGTTGAGTACTGTGCTCATCTGTTAGGGTTTGGTTTTGGACGGACCGGCTGCAACTTCATTGTTGGTCTAGCGGCGGTCGATCCGGTGCTAGCCTTCTCCTTGGTTGTGTGTAGGCGCTGTCGGTGCGTGGTGGTGGTGTTCTCTTTTTTCGTTCCTGGCTACTGCTTTTATTGGGTGTTAGCCTTATAATATTTTCCTGCTCTATTCAATAAAACAACACAACACACTGTCTGGTACTGTTCATTCAAAAAAAATCCTTATATTCTTCTTGACACGATCAACTCTTCTTTTTTCCTTCTCCTAGGCTCCCACATAGCAATTGCTAGGCTATGGTGTCAACTGCTAACCCCATAGCCTTATATAAAGACTCTCTCATTTGCTTTGGGTACACTGAGATTAGGGAAAATTGTTGAAGAGGGGAGTTGTGGCTAGATTTTTCTATATGGTCTTGATTTAGAAGGTCTGTGAAGTTTTTGTTGGATGAATCCATCTCCCTGTGAAATGAGGAGTTGCAAACTGCTATATATTTTGTAGGTGCATATGGAGAGCCAACAGCCAACGACTACTTCACCGACAGATCTGTGTGAACTCAAAAAATAATGTATTTATTCTCTTATGAAAAATCTATATAGCTAAAGATTACTTTAACAATTAACAATTAATGCTATAAAGACTACCTTTACACTGTATATGGTCATCCTTATAGTTGCATTTATTATTGTATAATGCCTACTTTTATGAGCCATGGTGGATGCCCTTACAATTATAAACATATTTAGAGATATTTAGAGAAATTTACTTGAAAGAAGTAATGAAAGTAAAATGTCAACCAATATCTTTTTTTTAAAAAAAAAGAGAGGAAAAGGAATAACAGGCTAGGATTTCCATATTTCACATGTTTATTATACTTTTGCCTTGGGGGTAAACGAATTGAGGGGGTTACTACATAAGAGTGTGGAATTTACTCAAACAGAGTGAAATTTCAGTGAACAATCGCCACAGTAGTGGCAAAATTTACTCGAATTCGTTTCTCAAAAAAAAAAAAAAACTCGAATTCGCCTTTGCAAAGCCACGGACCCACGGTCATCGAGACCACTCCAGTGACTCCCCTCGCCAATCACCGTGCCGCGGTCACCTCCCCCTGAAACTGGAAGTCACCATGGCGACGGGGGCGGCGAGGCCAATTGGCAAATGCCGGCGGCGGCGCTCCCGGCGCTCCTAACCGGCCTCGCCCACCGCCGCGGCGTCTCCGGCGGCGGCGAGGCAGCTCCACGCGCAGCTCCTACCCCGTGGCCCGGGCCGCCGTCACGCTTATCGCATCGTTCGGGCTCATGCTCCGGTCGGGCCCGCGGCCGAACGCCGTCACCTCCGTGATCAAGTGATGCTCGAAGCTGCGAGCTGTTCATGAAGGTCTCCAGGTGTATGGGTTATGGGCACTGCTTCATTTGTACGGGAATATTGGCCATGTGGGAGATGCAAGGAGGGTGTTCGATGAAATGCCAGTCAGGAACGTGGTGGTCTGGAACACTATGGTGGCGTGCAATGTAAGGGCAGGTAATGTGTCAGCTGCGCAAGAGGTGTTTGGTGGGATGACTGAGAGGGACCCAATCTCGTGGTACACACTTCTGTTGGGATATCTGCGCTTGGGGATACTGCCACTGAGGGAATTGTTTGATGAGATGACAGTTAGGAATTTGAACAGCTGGAATATAATGATTACTGCATGTTCAGAGGAAGATTGTGGGATGATGCTGTCAGGGTGTTCAGTAGGATATGTGGGGCAGGGTTCTTTGACAGTTGCAGGACAAGTGCTTGGACTTTTGAAGAACTGTTGCGTCAAGATGAACTGCCATGTGCAGAATTCTTCGAGTGTGCATGGCAACAGCCGAAGCATCAGGCAAGCACAATCCTTGTTTTCTGAGACATATCCAAAGGACGCTGTATCTTATAATGTGATGATAATTGCTCTTTCGCACCATGGACATTCAACAGATGTACTGGAGCTATTCAACGCAATGGTTGATGCTAGGTTGCAGCTGATGCTGTCACATTCATTGGTGTACTATCAAATTGTGCTCATGCTGGGCGATTGAACTTATGGAAAACACTATTTGAATCTAGGAGAACAACCTATTCAGTTCAGCAATCCCCACATCACTATGCTTGTGTGGTGGTTCTATATGGCTGAGCTGGCTCATTGAAGAAGCACACTGCTTTGTGAAGATAATACCAGAGAAACCACATGCTGGTGTGTGAGAGCATTGCCCAATGCCTTCAGGAAGCATTGCCAAGTTCATCAGGATTGAACACCCTAGCTCGTGGCCAGCAATGGGACGCTGTTCAGGATTCACGTCAATCAATGAGGGGAAAGGGAATTGACAAAACAGCAGGGTGCAGCTGGGTTGCAGTGGATGGTGTTGTTCACGAGTGCTTGGTGGAGGTCTTCTGCCACCCCAGTTTTGATGGAATTTACAGTATCCTGGAGCATGTGTATATCCAACTGACTGTTTTTGTGAAGAATTAAAGGTGCACTGCTTCCTGCTGGATGTTGTCATACACAATGACAGGAAAGCACAACCATCAAGAGATTTGTATCCATGGTATTTAACAACGGGAGATATCTGTGAGAAGCTAAATACTATGATGCAAGTGTAACAAGGATGATTTCATTTCACAATGGCAGCTAATACTGCAAAATTACATATCTTATTTTTGTAATGGATGGCAGGAGCTCTGCCTAAAGGAAAATGAAACAAGAATCCAGTACAGTGAGAAGCAACGGGTGCCTCTCGCTATAGCAGCGGAGGCACCTAGTTTATGCAAAGAAGGAGAAGGTGCATCATCGTTTCATCATGTTGATTGCACAACATGCAAGTCGATGGATGCAGCCATCCTCTCTTGGCTAAATTATCGGCTGTGAGGATTTTACTTGGTTTGTAGTGCAGGCAAAAAAATTGTGCTTTGTTCTCAGAAATTGCATATCTTCTAAAAATATGATGAACTGAAGTACGCTGCAGCATCCATGACACATGAAAATGTGCATATCTTCTGAAAATGTGACTTGGCTAAATCCAAATGAAGGTAGTCTTTTCACTTTGTGTGTGTTGTGATACAATCCTTGTAAGAACAGTATATAACTTCACAAATATTATAGTTGTACTGTCGAAGATGATACAAAATGACAGACCTACTTTTATGTGCATGCTTTGCAGGACACATACTTCCAGTCATTTTGGTGATTAGCTGTTCCCATGAAAGGGATATGTCGATATGGATCACTTGGCTTCTATGTACCAACTTCCCCGCTTTCATGATCCATATGTTCAGAGTTTTGCTGGTAACTTTCTTGTGCTTTTTTCTGTATACTACATGTTATTTTTATGTACTATCTGACAAGAATTATGTCATTAATACTCAAGAGTCTCCACTGCTCTTTTCTATGAAATAATTTATTAATCACACACTCAACTGAGTATGTTATGTTTCCATATATTACATAGAGTGCATAACTGCAAAACAGAGGTACAAAAGCAGCATACATAAGTAGCTTGAACTCAATAACAGATATGCCAATAGCTTGCTCTTGGAAAAGTATCATGACTACTTTTTTTTGCTTAATACAGATACTAGATAGGTTTTTTTTTCCGGAAATATAGATAGGTTTTTCAGTGTTGCAGAATTCCACATGAACTCAAATACAGTTGCAGGGAAACTAGAGCATGGGTGTATCAGCCATTGTTGTCCTCTTTACAATGAAAGACGTGTTTTAGCTGCTAGTTGTGTAGTTTGATGCTGAGATCTTTAAGACCCAGCTTGCAGAGGTTTTTGCTGCTATCAAACTCGTTTACAATGCTTTATATACTGTTAACGCCAGTATGACGCAAGTATTAAAATATAGGCAAACCTAGGTTGCAGATGGTTTTAAAATCCATCGAGCTTGTTTATTAGGCATTATCTATCGTTGATGCCAGTGTTGATCTGAACAGATGTCCCCAACAGAAATATGAATAGGAAAAAACCTTTTATTCAAATAAAAATTACAATGTCAAGACGATGATAATATTTTCCTTAAACAATGTGGTAGTCAAACTAGTATCTACAGCCACCAGCCCACCACCTCATTCATCTTCCTCCAGAAAGGTCGGTTATAGATGTCACCACGGAGGGACAGGGTATAGCATGCTCATCCAAACCTTCATCTACATTCGCATTAGTTATGAAGAAACTTGGCGGGATGTCTGGTAAAGGTGCATCCTTTTCGAGGTACTGCATTACTTGTCGCATGCAAGGCCTTTTTCTGGGTATTGAGTGGGAGCACAGGAGTCCTAGTCTTAGCACCAGCTCCAGTTCTTCCTTGATATTGTTCTCTTCTAATATTGGATCCTTGGCATCAATGATTGAACCGCTTTGCCATGCTTGGAGCACCAAATCTGCTAGCAGCAGGGGCTCACCTTGAGTGCTCACCTCAATTGGTCGCTTTCCACATACAACTTCCATCATAAATATGCCAAAGGCATACACATCTGTAGCTTTTGTCGCTTTTCCAAGCCTGGCTAGCTCAGGAGCGATGTAACCCCAGGTACCTGCCACAAGTGTGGTGTGGGCATCAACTCCATGGTTGTGTAATCTTGCAAGGCCGAAATCGCCAAGCCTCCCATTCATCTCACTATCTAGGAGCACATTGCTTGCCTTAATATCTCGATGGATTACCACCTGCTCCCAGTCCCCATGTAGATACAGGAGGGCAGAAGCAACTCCTTTAATGATCCTAAGCCTCTGAGCCCAACCTAATGTTGGTTTACCTTGATTGTGCAAATATGTATCAAGACTACCATTAGGCATATAGTCATAGACTAAAAGGAGCTCTTGCCTACGGCGGCAGTAGCCAAGCAGTTGAACAAGGTTGCGGTGGCGCAGGTGACCAAGAATTGCGATCTCAGCCATGAATTCCTTCATCCCCTGTTTGGATTCTTGAGATACCCTCTTGATGGCTATGTTCTGCTCAGAGACAGCAAGCACACCCTTGTACACCTTCCCAAAGCCTCCTTTTCCAAGGAGCATATTGTCGTTAAACCAATTTGTGGCTATCAATAGATCTTTGTACATGAAAGTTGGCAGCTCACACTGGATTCCCCAATTTTCATGTTCCATGAGATCCTTGACCCACGATCTGACATGAAACAAAAGAAAAAAAACAAAAGAAAGCAAGACGATGGAAATGATGGTGACCATCATCAGTAGGCAAATGTCCCTAGGATTGTGCTTGCTAACATGTTGGTTTTGCTGCCAGTAAATCATTTGCATTACTTCACGCAAAGTTGAGGAGTCGAGTGGTGGAGCTTTCCCATTTTCTCTAAAACTCCAACCAAGAACATAATGGCTGCACTTGATAAGCCCTGTTGCTGCAGAAAACCCCACGTACACAGAGCCTGACAACATCGACGAGATATTGATGGTGGTTGATAGCAGTGGCCGTTGGGGTTCAGGGGATTGGGATGTGAGGTCTAGTTTTGCTAGGGTAACATTTAGCTGGTGCAGTGTGACATCATAGTCCACCCACACTTGCATTGCCTCACCACTGCTGAGCTCTAAGTTGTGGAAATCACCATTGGAGTCATAGAAGCCAGCTCTATAGGAGTCAACAGAGAGCAAGCTGTTGACATCAATCCCTACATGGTTACCATTGATGTCATTGAGCTCATGATTCAAGACGGTATCGAACTCGACGGCAAGGAATGTTTGATTTGAGCTTGAGTTACTAGTATCTCTCGTAAGAAGGCCCAAGTACTGACCTGGCAAGTTACTGTGCTCATCGTACAACTCAGGCTTGATGGGAGACAACATGAATGCCATCCCATGCGAGCAGAAGTTCCTAGCAGGGTTTGAGACAATAGCAAAAACGAAAGTTGTTGAGAAGGTTGCAATTGCAGAACTGTTACCTAAATTGAGAGGTTTTTCGTAGAAAGCATGCCCACTAGTATGGGAAAAGCCATCAGTCAATATTATAGCTTGGCCTTCGATAGAAGCTTGGCCATGAAGCTTCAGATTGGTTCCAGAGAATCCACTGTAGATAAACTCGTCTGCACTGGCTATGTTGTGTGGGGAGACATTAGAGATCACCATGGCTAGGAGGAGATAAGGTAGTAGGGAGTGGTGCAACATGGCTGAACACTTGCTTCTCATCTCTTCAGTTCAAGGAACAAAATTATCTCTGAATGCACTTAGATAACTTGGTCCAGCACTGCCCAAGAGGAAGGGCACTTCTGAGATGGGGTAGGTCCAGAATCAGTCAACGTAACTTGCCGATTGATACTGAATTATAAATTTGTAACTTGCTGCTGCTCCATGTTTCTGAGGACTGGAGGTGCCAAGTCCTATTTGACTGTGCCAGAGGTGGTGAGTCACACACAGAGGACAAAACCAGTCTTCACGTTAGGTAGACCCTCTAGCCGTTTACTGACTTATTCAGTCGTGGTCACGTGATATAGTTAAGATATGTAGTTGCAGGCCTGCAGCTTGCAATTTCTTACTCGTGACTTTCTATATATTTCTGAAAGGAACGTATGCATTGGGTTATGCTATATGAAAAAGAACGTACGCATTGGGTTATGCTATATGAAAAAAAAATCCGTTCTGTTCAGTACTTCTAATCAAGGAAGTCAATAGGTCTTTTCTGCATGTTTGGTGAATTATGTACTCACTTATTTCCTTTTCTTTCTAAGGGAGGCTATGGTCTCATTGCTTGGTGTAGAATTAGACCAAGGAACCTTGTGTATCACCATGCCCACTCTCTTTCCCCACCTTTACCTGTTCCTCCTGCTCCTCTACCAGCACCATTACCTTCTGCTCAATGTCCAAGCCTCCGAGATCATAGCTAGCACCGATGAACTCATCTACAACGGATTCTCTGGAGCAGACTTGAGGCTTGATGGCGGTGCTTATTTGGCACGAAACACCTTAGTCCTAAACAATGGTCCTCACAGTACAAGCAGCCGTGCTTTCAGCAGCAATCCCCTAAGTTTCCGAAAGCTTGTTGATGGCTCCATGGTCCTCTCTTCCTTCTCGACGACTTTTGTGTTTTTCATTGTAGCCAAGCGCTACAAAGGGTATGGGCTAGCCTTCATGCTTTCTACCACAAGCAAGCCGCCTGCCAATATGCCAGGTAAGTACTTGGGTCTTGTCATGGATGGTGGTGACTCTAACTCAGATCAATTCTTTGCTGTTGAGCTTGATACCATGTTGGATCCTGAGTTCAGTGACATCGATGGCAACCATGTTGGTATAGATGTCAATAGTCTGGTCTCCCTCAACTCAAGTACTGCTGGTTTCTATGATTCCAATGGTGGATTTCAAACCTTGTCACTACACGGTGCCCAACGAATACAAGTGTGGGTGGACTACAACAGCAAACACCACAGACTGAGTGTCACCTTAGCACCTTACCCATTGCCTAAACCCGAACGCCCATTGTTGTTAACCACTGTCAATCTCTCCTCCGTGCTGTCAACCTCAGTGTATGCTGGTTTTTCTGCTGCCAGCAGAAGAGCCACCTCCAGCCCTTATATCCTTGGCTGGAGTTTGAAGGTAGATGGAGAAGCTCATCCACTTGACTACAATTATGGTCTGTTGCCTTCTTCTGGAAGCTCTTTGCATCAATGGGTTAACAGCAGCATGCGCGTCATCTCAGCGCCAGTGATTGTGCCAGCAATCATCATGCTCATTCTGGCTGTTCTGATATGTCGCCGTTTGAGGAAGGTGGGAGAACAAGATGAGTTGGAGATCAAGTGTGGTCCACCATCTTACACATACAAAGAATTGTTCACTGCTACTGAAGGCTTTGATAGTAGGATGCTCCTTGGTAGAGGAGGCTTTGGAAAGGTATACAGAGGATTGCTGCCTACAGATTCTCCTCAGAATGTCGCAATCAAACGTGTGTCACCAGAATCAAAGCAGGGAATGAAGGAATTCATGGCTGAGATCGCCATCCTTGGTAATCTCCGTCACCGTAACCTTGTCCAGCTGCTTGGTTATTGCCGACACAGAGAGGAGTTGTTGTTGGTATATGACTATATGCCGAATGGCAGCCTTGATAGACACTTGTATGACAAGAATAATCCTACCCTCAGTTGGGCCCAGAGGTTTTGCATCATCAAGGGTGTAGCAAATGGGCTCTTTTACCTCCACGAGGATTGGGAGCGAGTCATCATTCATCGAGACATCAAGGCAAGCAACATACTCCTCGACAACGAAATGAATGGGAGGCTCAGCGACTTCGGCCTTGCAAGGCTACATGACCATGGGGCTGACGCGCATACCACACGCGTGGCGGGCACCATGGGGTACATTGCTCCTGAGCTGGCTCGGCTTGGCAGGGCGAGCAAGGCGACTGACGTGTTTGCATTCGGCGTATTCATGATGGAGGTGGTCTGTGGAAGAAGACCAAATGGGGTGGTGAATGGTCATGGGGAGCTTGTTGTGCTATCAGATTGGGTGCTCAGCAAATGGCAGGGTGGTTCAATCATGGAGTCTGTGGACCAAGAGCTGGAAGACTGCATCCAGGAGGAGGCTGAGTTGGTACTGAAGCTTGCTTTGCTGTGCTCGCATTCGTCGCCGAACGCGAGGCCATGCATGCGCCTAGTCTTGCTGTATCTTGAAAAGGGAACACCACTTCCAGAATTCACACCAAGCTTTCTAAACATTGATCCAGGCATTTCGGAAGACATTGATCTGTTTGTAGAACCATGTCAATCTGTAGCTACATCTGTTACCAGTCTCTCTGGAGGAAGATGACATTGTTTCTTTTAATTTGTTTCCAACTTGTTATGTACTCCACTATTTAGGTAGTACCAGATGTGGAACTTTTTAAATAAGTGACATTATTCGACGGGAGTAATCTGCAGTCCATTCATATAGTACTGGAACTGAGAAGATTGCGCCATTTTTAGATGAAATATATGTATTTCAAGTTTGCAACCTGCAAGGAGTTGATGACTTCCTCTCTTTAAATTTGGCATGTACTATTTACTTATAGTGAACTTATAGCAAAGACTACGATATGTGAAACTTATAAATAAGCGACATTATTTTATTCAGGGGGAATCATCTGCAATCGATATTGATATAGTACTGGAATCGCATTGTATCGGTTTGCCTTATTTTGAGATGAAATATATGTATTACCACCTTGCAAGGAGTTGATTAAATTGTCAGCCCATGATTTTTTTTTAATATTGTCAGCCCATGAATATTTGATGAGGTGCTTACCTTAGGATTCGTTTGGGCCTAAAATTTCGGCCTATAATCTCGCCCTACACAAGTTGATGGGCCGAGATTTAGGCCCATCAAAATGCCTTCAGTTGGTGATTAACATCTGTTACAAGCGGGCCGAACTGGACGGCCCATACAGGAAGCCCCGGCCCGCTAGGGTTTTGTGCTACCGTATAAAAGCCTCTCTTCTCACCCCCCTTCGATCCATTTCACCAAAGAAGCGGCGGCGGCGGCGGCGGCGAAGAGGAAGGCGAAGGCGAGGGAGAGCTCAAGCACCAGCCATGGTGCACGTCAGCTTCTACCGCAACTGTAAGATCACCGCATCATCCCCCCCCCCCCCCGCCTCTCCTCTCCTCTCCCGCTCTTGATCGATTCCGTCGCGCGCCCTTTGATCCGGGGAGATCTATTGGGGATTTCTGTGTGCGTTCGTGCGTGCGTGCTATCCCTTGCGCCCCATGAGTTCCTGATTCGTTGTTGATGGGGAAAAGATTCTTGCGTCTTGCGTTGTTGCGCCACACTTTTGAACCGTGAATGATGTGGATTAGCGCGTTGATTATAGTGGGTGGGGCAAGAAGTTGGCCGAAAGATTTAGTTTATATCTCGTTCTAGGTGCTGTGAATTCGATTTAGTGGGTCTTGTGATATCCTAGATCTGATTCATGGCAGTGCTGCTTGCTTGTCCGTGTTTGGATTGTTGAGGGTTACTTCCTCTATTGATCATGTTGTTCATTCTAGGTTTTGAAACAGATATTTCCAGTAGTCTTGTTTAGGATTTTGGAAATATGAGTTGTGGTTTGAGATGGGAACTTGATCCTTCCTTTTTGGTTAAACTGCTGTCGAATTTTGCCCTAGTGTCAACTGAAAAGAAGTGGTTTTGCCCAACTAAAATTTTGTTTACTAAATTTGTTTACATAGCCTTAAGTATAGAATGTTTTGCAGTAAAAACTTTGGTTAGTTCCAATCGACCGCACTACAGCAGCAGATCTGGCCCTAGTGTGATGTTGCAGGGTAGCTTGTTCCTTGATGACTTTGGTGCACTTTTGTTTCCATTGCTAGATAATATCTGGTTTTGTATATAGCATTGACTTTTGAGGACATCAAATATACTTGCCCACTTCAATTTTCATTTTTTTTGGCATTTCTTTGTGTTCTCCTTTATACCATACACTGTTTTCACATTTCTTTTACACTTTCTTGTGCAGATGGTAAGACTTTCAAGAAACCAAGGCGTCCGTATGAGAAGGAGCGTCTTGATGCAGAACTCAAGCTGGTGGGTGAGTATGGACTGAGGTGCAAGCGTGAGCTGTGGAGGGTTCAGTATGCATTGAGCCGTATCCGCAATGCTGCAAGGCACTTGCTTACACTGGATGAGAAGAACCCACGCCGTATCTTTGAGGGTGAGGCGCTGCTCCGCCGCATGAACCGCTATGGGCTTCTCGCTGAGGGTCAGAACAAGCTTGATTATGTCCTTGCTCTTACTGCCGAGAACTTCCTTGCAAGGCGTCTCCAGACTCTTGTCTTCAAGGCTGGCATGGCCAAGTCCATTCACCATGCTCGTGTCTTGATCAGGCAACGCCACATCAGGTGTGCTTCTGTGTTTCTTTTTTGTAATATTTTGTTTTATCAATTCTGCTTCAAAGGTCATTATAACTAGCTTTAATAACTGCTTGTTGATCTGGAAACTTAAATGAATCTTCTCTCTTTAAATTTACAAATTTATGGGCCTAATGATGAGAATATGTAAATTATCTCACAACGGTCTGCTGAGAATTCTTTGATGTGACAAATATTCTCTGAAGCCCTTTTTTTCTGCATAAGATACTCTTGATGCAATTAATTCCATCTCTGTGCATTTCTTCATAAGGATTAACCATGTTGATGGCATTGTGGTTTGATGAGTAGATCATATATGAAGGTATGAAACATAAAGTCTTTTGTAGCGAATGGGTAACTTAGTCAGGCTAGTCAATGCAATTGCTTCGAGATGATCTATTGGTTGCTGATGCTTTCCTTCAAACGAGAAAACTAGTGCTAATCCTGTTCACACATATGATCGGTGCCCCTCTATTGTTTTTTAACCCAAATTTGTGGATTCTAACCTTTATTTCAATCTTTCAGCTGATACCTACATAAAATGAAATCTTCCTAAGCTGTTTGGTTTTTCCCTGAGAGAAATTTGCGTCAAACTGCAGATCTGCCTCACCAATAATAAGAATATAATTCATTTGATTTATAACTGTAGCTTTTTGGTTTTTCTTGTTATCTATTATTGAACTCTTGAATAAGTGATGGATGATTTACTTTATCAAATCACATTGCAGGGTTGGTAGGCAAATCGTCAACGTCCCATCTTTCATGGTGAGGCTCGAGTCGGAGAAGCACATCGACTTCTCACTGACGAGCCCATTCGGAGGAGGCCCTGCTGGCAGAGTGAAGAGAAAGAACATGAAGAAGGCTAGCGGCGGTGGCGATGGTGGTGGTGACGAGGATGAGGAGTGAGGGAAGGAATGAGAATCTTTTACCTAGTATATGTACCTAATATGATCTTCATAAGAATGCTAGTGTCGTGGGTACTTAAGCTGAAAGCCCTCGAGACCACAGGGCCACTGGTTGGTTCTTGTCTCGTGTTTTCCTACAGGATATTTATGGTTTTGCCTTGGTTATTTAGCATCTACTTAGCAATGTCCGGATCATTTTAATCCTGAAGCAGTTTCAATTGGTTTCTGGTTTATGGCCTGGTATTCTGTTTTCACAAAGTTTTCCCTTTGTGTTGCTTGTTTGTCTTATTGTGGATGGAGAATGTGCATTGCTGCAACTTGATCAGGCGTAATAGCTAGTCCAAAACTTTATCAAACATATTTGTTGCCTGAAGATATTAGATGATTGAAGTGCACAATCATTTCGTAGAGTAGTCACTAATAATCAAAAGTTGAGTGGGTAATATCAACGGTTTCACTGTAACGCGAATTGGCCCCTTTTTGATTGATTAATCTTCTTATAATTTTGGTTTAAACCATCAACACAATTCACTCAGATAACCTTAACCAGCCAGCAGCTAACAGTTCTCTTTCTGTTGCATGGGCCTAGCCGCTCATGGTCCTATTTGGAGTAGTTATTAGGACCGGTACCAAGCGTGCGAGGTGAAAGACCAA
Organism: Oryza officinalis; assembly: GCA_008326285.1. NCBI lineage: Eukaryota > Viridiplantae > Streptophyta > Magnoliopsida > Poales > Poaceae > Oryza > Oryza officinalis. Next base: position 27,701,618 of record BDMV01000012.1, read on the forward strand.
TTGTCCCGTTGCTATTTTGCCAGTTCATAAAATGGAATTTAATAATTATTTGCTATCTTTTCTCATGTTTTTTTTTTCCAGATGATTCTTGTCATTACAGTATCACGGAGTAGCAAAAAGCTAAAGGATACAACTAGCCACTGATGGTCAAACTATTTCAGTTGACCGTCTGAAACATTCATTCACTCAGCATGTAAACAAGAAAATCGACTTACCAAAACATCCCCGCTTACTTAGTAAAGTACACCCAAAACAAACAAGGGAAATAAAACACCGCCAAATCCTAGTTAAAATATTTTTATGTCACACGTGAAACTTCGAGTTCTAACGGTTGAAACTATTTGTTACAAAATACTTGCTAAAACATTAAAAAAGACATCCAAATACAACATTTGAAAATACCAATTGCAACACGAATACTTACTTTGCTGCCTTGTCATGTAGACATCACCACCGAAGCAACACAATGTACTTGTGGAGAAGATGAACTCAAGGTCCTAAATAAACCCCCCTTCACCGCCTCCTTCCTGATGGCGGAGCGAGAGCGAGCTAATTTGGGAAAGAGAGGAGCACGAGGCAGCGTGATAGTTCGTAAATGAGGATAACATAGGTGGCACGAGGCAGTGTGGTAGAGAAATGCCTGGGATATATATCATATATATATAGATGACTGTCTAATCTTTCAGCTCGCATCAAACGCTCGATTTGAAGTGTTTTCAGAAATTAAAGGCACAATCTTTAGAGCGGCAGTACATAGAAATTTTTCCTCCCAACCATTTTACTTAAAACATGCAAGCTGCATCCGTACTCAATCATACCCCATTCAAATCCTTCATGAAAAAACCGTAGATTGCGCTCTGCATGTTATACCTACTGTATTTCAAGCATGTAAGGTTCTAGACTAAAAAATCAGAAACAATTAAACTTCAAATCCAGAATGCAAATCTCGATTCTACTTTTTTCTTTCGCTGAAAATTCCTAGCGTTGACGGTTGCACGGGCAAGACCAAAGGGGGAGGACTCAAGGCCCTGGCCAGGGTAGAGGATATAGAGAAATCTATACTCCTTTGAAAACATCAGTGCGGTGACATTGAATCTATCACCTCACTATTATTTTATAATTTCTTTTGTAAATTGTTCTCTATTATTTTTTAATATTATGAAATAGTTCAACATTTGTATCAAACAAGAACAAATAATCAAATAATTAAACAATTAAACAAGTAATGCTAAGATATTTAATATATATATATTAGCATGACATATCATAATATTTTTATAGCAAAACATGGGTATTTTAGCTTGTAGAAGTGGAAGAAAAAAAGGAGAGAGAGAAAATAAGAAAAAAAAAGAGAGGAGGTTGGGCGGGCGAAAGAAAAAAACAAGATGAGGCTCTGTAACAGAGATTAATCTGGGTTGACAGGATTTTAGAAGGAGAAAGGTGGGCCGTACAAAATAAAATGAGCCGAGGGTATAAGAGATGAACCGGACTTGATCGATGTAATCTTTAAATAAAGGGTTAATTAAATTCTTGCCATTACAAATATGCCCATTTATATAAATACCATTACAATTCGCCTATTCATATCCATGTCATTCGAAATTGCACAAAATTAAAACCATGCCATCGCCGTCACGTTTTCCGTCATCATATAGACCAAAATACCCCTAGACGTGGGACCCACATGTCAGTTCCATCTTCTTACTCTATCCTCCCCTCTTCTTTCTTTCCCAGCTCACTGGGTTGACGCCGATGCGGAGCACATGGAGAGCGGCCAGCTCGCCCAGCGACGGTGAGAGCTTGTCGGCGAACCAGTTGGAGTAGAGAAACAACGCCGTGAGCCTCACGGAGGCGTGACCGCCATCCGACCGGGCGGGCCTCGTGTGGTGACGGCGAAGATGGAGGACCTGCGGAGGGAGGCCCGAAGCATGGTGGCACGATTGCCATCCGCGTTGGCAGGGGTGAGCCTCGCGCAGCGAAAACGGAGGCAGAGAACTGTATTAGATGAGCCTCCCTGGCTCATCTAATACATAAGGTATCGGCTTACGAGAGCCGATGTCAAGAAGAAGAGAAGAATCAGTTTTGGGGCGATCAAGGCAAGGATAATTTTGAAGCATGACTTCTCATACTCCAAAATTGGGGGGCATGTGTTGACACCAGAATTTGGTAAGCCCCGGAATCTTCATCGACCCAGGATCCATATCGGCTCAAGGTTGGTATCGGCCTAGAGTCTTATATCGGCCAATGGGGGTTTTCTTAAACCAATCACCAACAACAGTCGGATTCTTGTTAGATTCGAGAAGATCTTATTCAGAGAAGACCGAGTTTGAGGAGGATGTGGCTTGTATCTATTAATTAGGAAGAATTTGTTAATTTTCTTTTTATCTTTAGGAAAGTGTGTTTAGTGTTCAATAAGGACTTTATCTGTTTCCTTTTATCTTTAGGAAAGTTTGAATCGTATTCTGTTAGGATCTTTGTTAGTCTATGGGTATAAATATGTAAGCCCAAGGTTCATGTAAAATCATCTCACGATCAATACAACTTCGGCGCATCGCCAACCTTTACTTTTCGTCTTCTTCGGCGAGTTCATGTCCTTCCCACGAGGGGTAAGTCTCGTTATGGCTGCCCGCACTGTCGGGGCTAGGGCTTCGATGTTCTGACCTCGTCAACGTAAGCACCTACTATCATATATCTTAGTCAATCTGGTTTAGCATCTCGATTTAGTCGTATCGGCCGAGATTCGTCTTAGGATTTACGCCAGTATCGACTAAATCGCCTCGCTAGATTAGATTGGTTAAGGTATCCACCAGCTCGAAAATCAGTCGAGGGCTTGATTGTCTAGATCTTGCATTTCTTTTCATACTTAATGCCGCTAAGTCGTGATTAGAACCGTAATCTCTAGCCTGCCTGTCGATTGCCAATAAGGGTTTCACCGGGGTTTCAGCCGGTGAGTTATCTGGACGTTGCATCGGCCCAAGAGTTTTACATATAGATTGGATCTGGCTGATGACAACAGAGTATTTATTGTTTATATGCTTATTGAGAGTTTATGCCATCGGACCTCTGGCCGATGTGTGCTTTAATCTTCAGATCAATGTTTATTTTATATTTGGATTATGCTATATCACATTGCTATATCATCATGTTATCGTCAGCCGATCGTTTCTATATAGATGTTTGCTCAGTACACAGCCGATGGATTAAAACCCTAATTACATCGGCTGACATCGGCATCGGCTGGAACTGCACCATTGGCCTACCAGCCGATCGGCAAAAAATTCGGCTGTTTTGCCCTATCGGTCTATCGGCTGATAGACCTTTTATTTTGTTATTTTGTATATCTTGTCAGTGGCAGGATCAAACTGACTGGCATGCCTGCGCTTCATCAATTTTAGGATCTGCACTGGAGCTAAGCAGATCTCCCAGGCCTTCGTGTGTCCACACGCTGGGTCCACATCGACGGAACAGATTCGGCGTCAACAAGAACCGACGAAGGGAGGCTCAGAGCGCTAAGGCAGCGACGCGCTTCTTGGCCTGCACGTAATGCTTCTCGTAGACAGTCTTGTTGGGCATGGATGGTGCGCTTCATTGCCACTGCTTGCCATCGAAGTGCTTGCACCGCAGCTCCTCCGGCATGGTGGCCGCCTCTCTCCCCGCGTCACCCGCTGCCTCAAGCGCAGCCGTCACTTGGCCGGTGAGCTTGTTCGACGACAGGTCGATCACCTCCAGCTAGTCCAGCAGCGCCAACATCGCCTCAGGAACATCCATAGCCATCCCCACACCGGACAGGTTCAGCTCGGTCACCCCCGCCGCATCGCACTCCACTCCCAACCAAGAACAAAACCCAATGAGTTACCGCCATCGCGGCCCATCCCGCCAGAACGCCTCCCAATCCCAATCATAGCTGGTTGTTTAGAAACCCTCAGTCCCGTGCGCGGTGCTAGGAGCCGGTGACGCTGGGATGGAGGCGGCCACCATGCCGGAGGAGCTGCGGTGCAAGCGCTCCGTCAGCAAGTAGTGGTGATGTAGCGCATCCTCCCTCCATAGGACCTCCATCTCCGTCGCCGCCATGCGAGGCCCGTCTCCGCCAGCGCAAATGGGGAGGAAAAGAAAAGGAGACAGAAGAGGAGATAGAGGAGAAGAACAAGAAATTGGGAAAGATGGAAAATGTGACGACGATGGCATGGTTCCAATTTTGTGCAAATTCGAATGGCATGGATACGAATAGACGAATAGTAGTGACATTTATCTAAAACGGCATATTTATAATGGCATGGATCCAATTAACCCTTAAAAAAGGAAAAAAAACTCCTCTTTGACTCCCTTAAAGGTAGGCCAAATCTAATTCGTACTCCTTAACCAGAAATCCAGGTAGGACGACTGCTCGAACTATTGAAACAAGTGTAATTTGACTCTCTCAACAGTTTTGGAGGGCGGTTTCGCTGATGTGGCTCTATGTGGCGGTGTTGGCCTGGTCTTTGTCCCATGTGACGTTGACGTGGCACTTATGTGGCGTTAGAATTAAAAAATATATATGTGGGACCCAATTTGTCATTCACACACAAAAAATATTGTGGGACCCACTGACATATGGGGCCCACATGTCATCCTCTCTCTCCAACCCTTCTTCCTCCTCCCAATCTCTCCCTTATCTCTCTCTTTCTCTTCCCCTTCGGCCGTCTGTGGGGAGCGGCTGGAGCAGCGGTGGTAGCGGGCGGGAGGGGCAACGGCGATTCGGGGTGGTGCTGGCGCGGGTGGAGGCGGCGGTGGCGGTAGAGGAGACGACTGTGGCGCTTTCCTCCTTCTATACCTTCTCTCTGCCGCTCGATGTTGCGACCGGCGCTCTTTTATGGCTCCCTTGTGTGGCTGACTTCCTCCCTCTTCGTCACGGTGGGCACCATCCTGTTGCTCCACCTCATCGCCAACCGCCTTCGTCCCCAGGCTTGACATATGTCCTATCGCCACCCATGCCATCGTTGCCCTAGAATCTTCGACCCTCGCCTGCCCGCCGACTCCGCCGTTCCAGCGCTTGCCCTCTCGCCCGCCGTCGTCACTCCAGGCCCCGCTCCCCGCAGACAACCAAAGGGGAAGAGAAAGTGAGAGAGAGAGAGAGATAAGGGAGAAAGAGGGAGGAGGAAGAAGGATTGGAGAGAGGATGACATGTGGGCCCTACATGTCAGTGGGTCCCACAATATTTTTTATGTGTGAATGACAAATGAGTCCCACATATACTTTTTTTAATTCTAATGCCACATAAGCGCCATGTCAATGTCACATGGGATGAATCGCAGGTCAACACCGCCACATAAGTGCCATGTCAGCGAAATGGTCCTCCAAAATCAAGGGAGTCAAATTACACCGGATTCAATAGTTCGTGGAGTCGTCCTGTCCGGTTTTCTGTTTAAAGGGTAAGAATTAGATTTGGCCTACTTTTAAGGGAATCAAAGTGGACTTTTTCAAAAAAAAAGAAAATGGCATATACTTGGATGGGCCGATACACTGCTGGGGAACCCTCTTTAGTCCTAGTTGGCAACCCCTTTTAGTCCCGGGTATACAACCGGGACTAACAATCCGGGACTAAAGATGGACATTTTTAGTCTCGGTTGAAATAACCGGGACTAAAAATCTATCTTTAGTACCGATTGGTGTTACCAATCGATACTAAAGATGTTTTTTTCTTTTTTTCAAAATGCTTTATGTTTGATTGTTGCATATTCATATATATGCATATATATATATATATATATATATATAAATACACATATATTTATATATATTCGTGTATATATATACATGTATATATATATATATATATATTATATGTATTTATATATATATAAGTAAATTCATACACATAGGGGTAATATATATTTGTATATAGCATCACGTATATATAATTGCTGGTATATATTACTTGTGTACAATTGAAATTTACTTATATACATGTACAATCGTTGTTAATTTCTAATGTTCCATTATATATTACAAATTGGGACAATTCATCTCAAGGAATAGGTCTTCCGTCATCGTGGAATTCTCTCGCTGGATTGACAATCTCATCCATAACAAATCCCATGAGTTGTTCTTGAACAGCCTTGATGTAATCTGCCGAGGGGAGTTGGTCTGTCATCCACATAAACTATCGGTTTCAAAAAATAAGATATGAATATATTAAATCAATGAGAAGAGTGTAAATAATGTATGTGCAGGTGTTTACGTACTTCGATATCCTTATCAGTGTTAATGGCGTGTGACATGCGGTGAACAAATTCACAAACATAGTAGACGCACAAGTTTGTCCCCTGTTCCTGTTGTAAACACTAAAGGAGAAACAAACTTATGAAATATTTCTTTTATAGAATGAATGAGATTTATAATTTTGGACCATGTACGTACCGGAAAGTTCATCCTCACTGACAATTCTTCCTTGAATTCTGCGCGGATGTTTGCACAGAATTTTGCCCACGCCTTGCAGTTAGAAACGAATTAATGACGCTTTGATTCACATAGTAGCGATAGCAGTAATCATTACGAGTATACTAGCGGATCACATTACCTATTAATCATGTGAATGATATCATTGAAAACATCCCTATCTTTGGGCATAGAGTCCATGACAATAATCTGGCCTCTGGTAATCTCTATGACAAAGAGAACCCAGTGGAATTTGCAGAGTTCGTGAAATATTATATACATATCAATTTATAAAAACGAGAAGAAAGTTGCTACAACAGCCAGAAGAAACTCACTTTGTGTTGTATGGCAATAGTATGTAATCCTTGAAATGTTGTTGCACTAGGAATTTGTAAATGGTATCCTCGGTTTTCACTGGCCAACGTTCTAAGGTCTTCTTGTTGATTATGTACGGGTCCATGAAACCACACTTGAAGTTCCCTTCTTTATGACATCTTTGAATCTCCATTCTATGGTGAAAAAAGATGTTAAATCTTTGATGTCACATATGACGGGCTAATGAACGAAATAAAATTAAACGACACTTACAGAACGCAACAACCCATAAGAGAGACATCAAGGGCGTCTTGATGGTATACGTCGTGGCAATCGTCCCAGCAGATCCACATATCGTATGTCCCATGGAAGAAGTGTTCATTTCTAACCCTTGCCACGAACATCATCCTACCCTTAGCTGATTGATCCATGTACCAATCATGGAATCGGTACATCTGTGTAGAGAGCTTGGAGACCAACTCTAGCTTGACAAGTGGTTCGCCGAGTACGTACTGGTGTTTTAGTTTGGCGTTCTCTATAGGGGCCTTCCCCAGCAGTTGCTCCTTACACAGATTTGTATCGGCCATAAATTATTGTAAAATGATGTCGTGGTCCGATGGCATCGGATCAACCGTTTATTTCTTTTACGTTCTGAGCTGGGGGACAACCATTGCCATTGTCTTTCTCTTTCCGAAGGACTTTTGAACTAAGCGATCGTAGTCTGATAGTTAGTTTTTTTCGTGGGTTCGCTCATCTTCTGAAAGAAGGCCTTACTCATCGGGTCTATTGGAATCTTCTTCCCTGGAACCCGTGGATTGAAGTAGTGCTCCTCTACTTGTTTTTTCACGATCTCGTCAGTCTCCTCATCTGTCATATCCTACACTCTTTTCTTGAAAGTGGCTTGTTTTGGCTCGTCAAGTCTTGGTTTCTTTGTTTGTTGTGTGGACTTTGACGGCGCTGGACGAGGTGGGCAAGACCGCCTAGTACTTACAGCTGCTTGCGGCACTGAAGATGGAGGAGACTGTGCAGGCGACGGAGATGGTGCAGGTGGCGGAGACCACGGTTGTGGAGGAGACGGTGCAGGCGGAGGAGACTGCGGTTGCGGCGAAAACCGAGGCTGCGGTGGTGGAGATTTAGGAACGGACGCCTCTGCTCGCCCGGAAAGCATGATGTAGCGCTTGCACCATAGTATAATGACGTGGGTTGTCTCTCCTAGTTTCGTCTCCTCGTCTCCTCTAGGGATGTCCAGCTCAAGATTCTCAAAGCCTGGGACCACCAGCTCAACTTTGACCTTTGAGTACCGTGGTGAAATCAGCCTACAATGGTATGTCACGTCTTGCTGCACTTGTATGGCCATGCCCTCCGCCACCTTCACGGGAATCGAGGTTAATTAGTAATTAACATATGCACAAACTTTCAAAATATACAAGCCATATATCATAAAACTACAAGTATACCTTGATTGATATGTTCCTGAAAGGAATATGTAGCTCACACAGTATCCACCCCATGATTTCATCCATGGGGCAGGGTGGTTCATCGATAGTTGGCCCTACTGTAGCGTCGATGCTCTATTCCCCTAGTTGCCCTGTAGAAGCGCAACTGCTTCGATTGTCTGAGGGGCTCACCATGACAGGAGGAACGGATGGCTAGGTCTACTGGCTTCGTTGTGCACTTAAGCGTTGGTCCACCTGTCTTGCCACCTCCTCTTGCATCCGTGCGTCGTGGATCGCAACCTTCAATTCAAGATCTGCCAATTTCGCATCCGTATCTCTCTTGCTCCTCATGCGACTCCGGTACGTTTGGATGACCTCTTTAAACCCATATTTCCATGGAACCACGCCTTTTCCGCGCGTTCGTCATGGGTGCTCCGGATTTTTCAGTGCGAGCATAAGCTCGTTCTTCTCTCTGTCTGGATGGAGTCTTTCCTTAGAAGATGCCTCTAGAGCATCCACGAGACAGTGAGCTGCTTGGCGTATGTCATCACCAAAGATCATGGAACCATCACTTGGATTCAGTGTCATCCCATGAACGTAGTACCAATGTTTTGATCGTTCAGAGCAATCAATTGTGGCCAGAACGATTCCTCTTGTGGCTAGAGCATCCTCCATTTTCTGTCACTTGAGCACTGCTTTCTTTTAGCCGCCTAACCCTAGCTGGTGAAAGTACTTCTTCTTGGAGGCATTGGCTTTGTTCTTTGCTATTCTGGTTTGCCCTTGCTCTCCTATCTTGTAGGCCCCAAATGCATCCCAATGATCTTTCAGTTTGGGGATGTGTCGAAGTCCGGTGTCAGATCCTTTAGGATATATCTATTGTACAAATCTTTCTTGTAGCCGTGGAATTGTTGGGGCATCTTTTTCAGTGTCCAATCCTTCACTTTTGCCTAATCTGCCTCAGGGATCGTGAAGGTCTCGAGCATGATGGTACACAGCATGTCCTTCTCTATATTTGGGACATATATTTGTTCCACATCCCCGCGTGACCTTGTTTGGCGTCAGTTTTGTATGCTGATGGGCACGTGATCCCTCATGACCCAACCGCCGTGTGACATGAACTTCCTAGCTGCATCGGCAGGGGCAACTGGTTCGCCGTCTGGGTTCACTTTAGTTATGATGTGTTACCCCTCCACCTTCCTCGCGACAGCTCGTTGTCCGTGTGCCCTCTTCGTACTAACGCTCGGTTGGCTAGCCTGTTGCTCATCTTTGTTTTCCTCCTCGTTTCCTTCCTCATTTCCCTTCTCATTTAAATACTAGTTGGGGTCCTCGTTCCCCTCCTCGTCCGTCCAGTACTGGCTGCTGCTCTCATTGATCTCGTCCAAGAGGAACTGTTCGTCGTCGCGATCTATCATCTGTTTGTAACATTAAATAGTACAAAAAATGTTATTATTGTCCACATTGTCAAACAATACAAAGAACTTCTAAATGTCACCTATTTAAGAAATATGAAACCTACATGTATATTGTTATATATATCCGCATTGTTGACAACTACGAAAAACTTTTAAAATTCACTTACTTAAGAAATATGCAACCTATATGTATATTGTTATATATATCCACATAGCTAATTGAACTAGGTATGCATATAATTAGAATTAACATGTCATATCAAATTGTTCACATAACTTGCCTTAGCGTGTTGCTTGGCGTCCTTCGAATCACGTAATTCAACTTGAGAGTTGCACGTGTCCAACCCTGGCAACAAAACAATCGTTAGGTTTGTAAATAGACAATGAACGATCGAACAGAGCACTAGAGAACATGGTTATTTTTGTCTAATATCCCTCTAGAATAGATAATTTCATAGGAATTTAAAAGAAATTAATTGAAATTATTCCTTTGTTCCAATAGGTTATATAGGAAATTTCCCTATAGGATTTATATTATTTTCCTATAGGTTATATAGGAAATTTTCCTATAGGAACGTTCGCTCGGCCGTTCCCTCGTTCATTCGTTCGCTCGCTTGCTTGTTCCCTCGCTCATTCGGTCGTTCGGTCGTTCGTTCACTCGTTTAGTCGTTCGCTCATTCGTTCGCTCATTCGATCGGTCTATTGTTCGCTCGTTCGGTCATTCGCTCATTCGTTCGCTCGTTCGGTCGGTCGATCGTTCCCTCACTCGCTCGTTCGTTCCATCGCTCGTTCGATCGTTCCCTCATTCGTTCGGTCGTTCCCTCACTCGTTCGTTCATTCCCTCGCTCGTTCAGTCGCTTGTTCGCTCGTTCGGTCGGTCGTTCGCTCGTTCGGTTGGTCGGTCGGCCGCGGCGGTAGTGGCAGTGGAGGTGGCAGCGGCGGGGACGAGGAGCGAGGTGGAGGGACAACGGCACGGCGCCGGAGGAGAGAGAGGTGGAGGGATACAGATGGCCGGTAGAGGAGAGATGCGGCCGAACCTTGAAGGAGACGAAACGACGACGATAGTGGCGGTGGTGAGGACGGCGATGACGACAGCGTCGGCGGCAGGAGATCAACGACGAGGACGACGACGACGACGGCAGTGGTGGCGATGAGGGTGACGACAGTGACAACGACGGCAGTGGCGGCGGTGAGGGCAACGACGATAGTAGTGACGGCGAGAGATCGAAGATGATGGAGATCGGTGCGCGGTGATGAGAGATGAGATTGCAAACTGCTAAGTATGGAGATCGGAGAAGACGATGCACCCTATATATATGCAAATTTCTTTAGTCCCAGTTGGCGGCTTAAATTGTAACTTTAGTGCAGGTTGCGGTCAACAACCGAGACTAAAGATACGATGCTACTAAACGGGACTAAAGATCATTTCTAGCCATTTCCAAATTTTTTTCCCGGCAACTTAAAAACTTAACCATGGCTAAATTAATTTCATTAAAAGTAGGTTTAAACCAGTAGTAATTAACTTTAGCCTAATAAACAATATTAAAAAGTGCATTAAAAATATAAGAAAATCATAAAAATAATGAGAAAGCATTTGAAATAGTTTTAAACTGTTATAAAATTTTGAAAATCATATATAATTAACCCATGCCTGATTAAGTGCATTAAAAATAAAATAAAGTCATAAAAATAATGAGAAAACATTTAAAATATGTTGAAAAATTATTATAAAATTTCAAAAATCATATATAATTAACCCATGCCCGATTAAGTGCATTAAAAATAAAATAAAGACATACAAATAATGAGAAACAATTAAAATATGTTAAAAATTGTTGTAAAATTTCAAAAATCATATATAATTAACCCATGCCCGATTAAATGCATTAAAAACAAAATAAAGTCATAAAAATAATGAGAAACATTTAAAATATGTTAAAAATTGTTATAAAATTTCAAAAGTCATATATAATTAACCCATGCCCGATTAAGTGCATTAAAAACAAAATAAAGTCATACAAATAATGAGAAACAATTAAAATATGTTAAAAATTGTTGTAAAATTTCAAAAATCATATATAATTAACCCATGCCCGACTAAATGCATTAAAAACAAAATAAAGTCATAAAAATAATGAGAAACATTTAAAATGTGTGAAAAATTGTTATAAAATTTCAAAAGTCATATATAATTAACCCATGCCCGATTAAGTGCATTAAAAACAAAATAAAATCGTAAAAATAAGGAGAAAATATTTAAAATATGTTAAAATTGTTATAAAATTTTAAAAATTATATATAATTAACCCATGCCCGATTAAGTGCATTAAAAACAAAATAAAGTCGTAAAAATAATTATAAAACATTTAAAATATGTTGAAAATTGTTATAAAATTTCAAAAATCATATATAATTATCCCATGCCCGATTAAGTGCATTAAAAATAAAATAAAATCATAAAAATAAAGAGATTATATTAAAAATCAATTGAAACAAAGGGACCTTCAATACATTAAAAATAATTTACATTGTCCATACACCAACCTAGGTCAAATATAAATCAATTGAAACAGAGGGATCTTCAATACATTAAAAATAATTTACAACATAATGGTTGAGCTCACGTACTTTCTCCTAGTGAATGTTCCTTCGCTATAATCGTTGCGTGAGTAAGAGGTGTCCTCATTTGATAGGAGGATGCTCAGGTCAACCGTGACCGCGAACGGAGGTTTCCCGTTAAACTGATCGTAATCATCGTCAGTCTTATCTTCGACTCCGACGATTTTTCTTTTTCTTGGGAGAACCACGTGGCGCTTTGGCTCGTCAGGCCCTTTCCTCTTCTTTCGTTTGCTAGACATGTCCTTCACGTAGAAAACTTGCGTTATATCATTGGCTAGGACGAATGGTTCATCTGAGTATCCAACTTTGTTTAGGTCAACTGTTGTCATCCCACAATCATCAACTATTACGCCTCCACCAGTCAGCCTAACCCATTGGCACTAAAACAGAGGGACCTTCAGAGGTCCATAGTCGAGTTCCCATATCTCGTCGATGACACCATAATACGTGCTAGTTGTCTCATCGTATCTCATGGCATCGATACGAACAACACTGTTCTGATTCGTGCTCTTTTTGTCTTGGACTCCTGTGTAAAATGTATACCTGTTGATCTCATATCCTTGGAATGTCAAGATTGACCAAGATGGTCCCCTCGCTAAGAAGGCTAGTTGTTGGTCAATCGTCTCGTTACCCATGAGATATTGTCGCAACCAAGTAGGGAAAGTATCAATGTGATGATGTGTAATCCAGGCATCGGACTTACTGATTTTTTGGAGCAAACAATCGCTAAGTGCTCCTCAATGTAAGGAGCCACCAACGAAGATTGTTGCAAAACTATGAAATGTGATATACGGAACAAATCGTTGTCTACAGTCATTATTGTTTTCCTTCCAAGAGTCCCCTTTCCCTGTAGTATCCCCTCGTGGCTTGACTTGGGAACTTCGATTGGATGAAGGTCTTCAATAAATTCTATGCAGAACTCACTGACCTCCTCTGTTCCATACCCCTTGGCGATGCTTGTTTCCGGACGAGAACAATTACGAACGTACTTCTTTAGAACGCCCATGTACCGATCTCTTTGACAAGGTGACATAGAAAATGCGTCATTATATTGAAGAAGGATGGTGAAAAGATCATCTCAAAGTTGACAAGACATTGCACCACGTCATTTTGTAGGGCTGTTAATCTGTCTGGATCGATGACCTTATCAAATCCTCTAGCAAATGTTGATCGTTTGCCTCTTTCCTCCTTTGGTACTGTGCGGATGTCTTCGAAGGGGTGTACATGCGTGTTCTATCGAAAGAAGGATTCTCTATATCAACCCACTGAATGTAGCTACAGGGCAATTCATAACCCTACGAAAATACATATTATTTCTAAGACGATGTTGAGTTAATTAATTTGTGAACATGTAGACAACAAGGTAGAGAGTGCTAACATCAAAATAGTTTGGGCACTACAAGAATCTCCTGCCACGAGTCGCCCGCTCTTGAGATGTCATAAGTTGGCATCAATCAAGGCATGTGCAAAGTGCACGCTCCATTCATGGTGGAAGTAGCCAAGCGAAAGGATCGCTTCTCCAATCTAGATCCTCAGTGAGAGGTGTTTTAGCAGCCATTGTTTCTTTGATGTTATAGGGGGGATTAGAGACGAAATGAGGATGGAGGGCATTTGTATGTGTGTTGTGAAGAGTATTCTATCCTCGGGTGCCAATATATAGAGTTGCGGGCTGTGTGACGAAACAATAAAGCGTGAGGCACTGAAGCAATGTGCTATTCACATCAGCACGCAATGTGGTGGACTGTATTCCGTAATCGACAACAGCTGCATGTGTCGAAAGTCTGTTGTCGTATGTATCAGTACTTGCAGGAATCGTGCAATCGACAATGTGGTGCATTGTACAATGAAAACAACATGACATGCACGCGGGTAAGGCTGATGGAGTAAAGACACGGAAAGGAGTGATGGCGATGGTTTGTACCCGATCTACACGCGCCAAAAGTTTGATGGCATATGCTATAGTAGTTGCAAGGTTCGTGTAGCATACCGGCGACATAAATGGCATTACATTGAAAAGAAATGCAGGCACCAAAAGCAGTTGACCCTAGTACACACTAACAGTATCACAAACAGTAGCACATTTCAGTACAAGATGGGGCATGAAAGAAAACTAGTCCATAGTATAAGAGGGAGAAACACTACTGTCCACCTAATCCATAACCACGTGCCCTCTTAGCCCTCGGCTGCCCCCTCCTACCCTGGGCCCTCACCTGATGCTTCGAGTAAGTGAATCTATCAGGAGGCACACCTGTCCGGCTGTAGACTACTTTGTGGGTGTAGCAGTAGGTGGGTCCTGTTCCCCGCTTGGTAGAGCATCTCCTAGCTGGGACAAGCCAAGGACGTCTTGCTAATCGTTGGCATCATTGTCACCGTTGAAGTCACCTTTGTCGAAGTCCGTACCTGCGGGCTAGGACGACTGGCTAGCACCATGGCCTATGGTAAGGCCCGGCGTCAGAGGTGGATGAGCGTGACCACGTGAGGACGACGCCCCGGCATCCCCAAACAATGCTACTATAGTAGTAGTGTGCAACCCTGTTGAAAGGAATTGAATATTAAGATGTTGACAACTATAATGTGTTGACTTGCGATCTTAACGAGTTAGTGAAGTGCAAATATTTCTAGGTTTATCTATTGGACGAGTAGCGGTGTCACCAAATGACGTAGGTCTTGCTCCATGGGCAACGGCATGACCATGTGAGGTCGAGACCCCGGCGTCTCCAAACAGTGCTGCTGCAGTAGTAGTGTGCAACCCTGTTGAAAGGAATTGAATTATTAAGATGATTGTAAACATAATGTTTTGATTTGTGATCATAATGAGTTAGTGAAGTGCAAATGTTTGTAGGTTCACTTGTTGGATGCTGCTGGCTTGCATGGTGTTAGGACGAGGGTTGTCCTCGGGACGCACTGTACGTAGATCGGGGTGGTGGTATGTAAACATCCGATGCAAACCGATAGGAAAATGTCCTTAGGGCATCCCGAACCTTCTGTCGAATCCTAGCAAAGGTACTAGTAAGCTCATCCTGTTAATGTCGATCCTTGACTACGTGGGTTTGAGAGAGGAGTAGCATTTTTTGGACACTTCTTATATGTGTGACCATATTGATCACACTTGCTACACCTCTTCACTCTTTCGCCTACTTCGGACTCATCCATGCTATTCTTGATATGCCTTGTCTTTCGTCAACCTGCTTTTACCCTAAGTCCTCCTTGAGCTGGGCCATACAAATTTGTGGCTGCACCTTTCCGAATGTGCCAATTATTCCAAAACAATATATCTCATGGTTCCATGTGTGGTACACAGCTTATTTCATGAGGTAGGGTGAAACATAACGCTGTGGATGAATCCTGCACTCACCGCAAGCAGCTAGTACGTGTGTGTATGGCTTGTGAAGTAAATATGGCTTTCGGCATGAGCACGAATGTGTGCCATCATCTTTCATTACACACTCTTGCACCGCTCTCTTACAGTTGATACCATGCCTTGTTTTATCCATGCACTAAACCTCATAGCTATGCTCCACCATACCATGAGGCATTGCTTGATGATTCTACC
This sequence comes from Oryza officinalis, assembly GCA_008326285.1. Taxonomy (NCBI): domain Eukaryota; kingdom Viridiplantae; phylum Streptophyta; class Magnoliopsida; order Poales; family Poaceae; genus Oryza; species Oryza officinalis. The sequence goes on from BDMV01000012.1 coordinate 27,717,367, forward strand.
CTTATCAATGTACTCGGTTAGTTTATTGCCATATATCAACCGATTGTCTAACATGGAAGATCCAACTACCATGAACCAATCCCTGAAATACTTGCAAGTACCATGCAAAATGAACTCAATGATGCCAATAAGTGGGAGTGCAAGTACACCTCGCATGACCCAACTGTATATCTCTGCCATGTTTGTGATCATTATACTGTAGCGTGAACCATCCTTGTCATGTAATAAAGCCCACTTCTCCTTTGGTTCTTTCTCAATCCACTCAAAAAATTTAGAAATATCTAATGCTTTCCTCCTCTTCTTTTGTGGTGGATCACTGATAAGACGTCATAAGGTTACTACAACATATAAATACTAGATTTACAACCCTAACATCGTATTTTACTACTTACGTAAGACTTTTATACTATTTAATAACTTGCAATAATATTGTCCCTACTAATACTAATGTGTTGAAAGTTAATGTCGAAAAATATTTACCTCCAGTCGAGTAGCCAATCTAGTAGGGCTCCGCCACTTCCTCCTTACCCTCTCCCTCACCCCTTTCTTTTTTTCTAGATGTTTGAGGAATAAAATAAGAATTTCAAAGGGGATGGAAGGCTTTTATAGCCGGGCCAAATAAATCGCCATCCCCGGCGGGGAATGACATTTTACAGGCGGCACCCTGCCTGGGAGAGGCGCGTTGTATCCATTTTGCAGGCCGCCCCTCCCAGCGATAAATCGTCATAGGAGAGGGCGATAAGGAGCCACCTGCAAAATTATCGTGGTGCGCTCCTCTCGTCGAGTGCCAGGTCACATAAACCGCCCTACCGTAGGGCGATTTATATGCCCCACCTTACAATAGGGCGAGAGGAGTATACTTATGTAAAATTTTCAGTTGGTAATATATTTTTGTAAATATTTTTGGAAAAAATAAAAATAAAAAAATTCGTTGAACAGGTTGGTGTAAATGAGAGTGGAGGTGAGTCGACGGAAAAAAATTTTATGTTTGGAGTTGCAAGTGTACAATTCGGTCGGCAGATGGAAGTGGTTTGGAGAGTGGATTGAAGATGGAAGCTTAAAACAAATCTAGGTACAGATGGAGAATTCTCAAAAGATTCAGAAAAAATTGTGATCAAATGATGGAATTTTGGATGCACTTTTTGAAAAGAGAAATAGACAAGAAACACAAAAAATGAACTTGACGGTTTATAGTTTTAGAGGAAGTAAAATAAAACGGTTCAATAAGATGGCATTTTTGGGATGTTACAAAATATTCAGAAATTGCCAATATATCCGAAATTTTTGTGCCCCTGCTTGATTTGAGTAGACCGAAATGGTAAAAAGCCCACTGGTGGGTTCTGGACTATGAACAAGCAGGGATATGGGAGAGGAGATGCTATCTACATTTTTATCAACGATTCTGTGATATTATTTATAATAACTTAAATCCGTATCTGCACTGTGACATCTTGGCTTAATTGAGATGTGGCCTGTGTGACCCATAAGTATTGTGTGCACTTAATTAATACCACCTTGCTAGTTGAGCACGAGTGAGACCAATTTATAAAAGCGTGTCCCTCTAATCATATCACTTTCGAGTTGACCATTTTACACGCAGCGAGGACGAAAGTGTAGGTGACCCCGCTTGTCGAATGGGCTGGTCTACACGGTTTTAGAAGGCTGACTGTTACAAATGGTATTAGAGCTGACCCTTACGGTTACGCGTACGGGTCATTATACATGCATATGACGCATGGCGCATATGGGCTCCTTGTGAGACACATGACATGGCATATAGCGTTGGTACTGGACATATGGACGTGTGCTAAGAGCTGCTATGCCTACCCTGATTGGGATGTGGCCCATGAATGTTGTGTGCACCTGATTAGTACCACCTTGCTAGTTGAGTAAGAGTGAAACCACCTTATAATGGCTTGTCCCTCTAGCCATATTATTTCCGGGTGAACCATTGTACACAAAACGAGGAGAGAAGTATAAGCGGGGTGGTATATATAAGTAGGTCGGTCCGTCGGATGGATTGGCTGTACGGTTCTGAAGGACGAGCTGTTACATGTGCTAATCTTTTATTTCTATGAGATATTGTAGGTTATGACTTATAAACCGTATATAATTTTTATTCATATGGTTGTACCGAAAGCCCTCTCTAAGTTGATCACATATTTTTTCATCAAGCCTTCTCCATAATTTCTAAGGTTTTAGAGATTATACGTGCATGCATGCATTTTTTTTCAGGTACATGGTGGACGCGCACACTCTTATACCACACTCACGTCTACACACACTCATGTGGGTGTGTCTAGCACATATAGTAAGTTCTGACGCTTAACCTGCATAAAAAATTGCAATAACCCTTTTTACACAAACTAATCCAGGTCATAAGGACGACGTTCGTGGACAAGACGGAGAATGTGTCAATCGTAGTGGATCCAGAATCACCGCCATTGCCGAGCTCATCATCTCTTTAGGTGTGAGGTAGGCGTCGTCTTCACGGTAGAAGTAGAAGACAATCTTACACATCTCCCAGAAGCGATCCTTACACGAACGAGGAATAGGGTCACCCTCGCTAAACACCAACCTCCGCATCTCCACCATGGAAGACTCGGCGGCACTCTTCACCACCTCCTTGGCCGCCTCTATGGACTCCGGCGAGGTGTCACCGCCGTCGGTGAGAGCGCGCAGCAAGACGCTGTTCACCTTCCCCGCCAGGATCTCCTTCCTGTATGTCTGGGAGTCGTTCAGGAGGCGGCCGATGACATTGGTGAGCTTGAGCAGCCGGGTGTACTCCTTGCTCTTGACGTCCTCCTCTGATAGCTTCGGCCCAAGAAAGTTCAACGGCGGGCAGACGAAGGCGCCGAACGCCGCGGACACCTCGGCGTTTGACATGTACTCCTCCATTGTCGATGGGATGTACTTGGTCGCCGTCCAATCTGCCTCCACCATCATGGCCTTCGCTGAGCTCACCAACTGCATGCAACCGTGCATAGATATATATATACATCTTAATTTTTGTTATGCCACATGACTAGCCAGAAACAATTAATCATTATTTATTGTCACCGATAATAGAAGCGATTCAAGACAATGATTTATTAGTTCTACTACTAGGAGGAAACAAATAGTTACTACCAGAATTGAAGCAGTAGTATTAAATATATATGGAGGATATATCCGGTGAAAACCATCAAATAAGTGAAAATCTATGAAAACCAAATCTAAAAGTTCTGTAAATTCATAAATAAATTACTAGAAATAGGTGTAGGCATGACATATATTCTCACCAAATTTCAAATGCAAACTCAACTTTATTATGGAGTAAAAAAAAGATAAGTTTGAAGTGAATAGTAACAGAACCCTATTCACCTGAAATTTGTCCTTTTTTTTCTCTCAAACAAAGTTGAGTTTGGACTTAACATTTGATATGAATGTATTTCATGCCTATACATATCTATAGTAATTGTTTCATGAATTTACAAAACTTTAGATATGGTTTTCACAGGTTTTCACTTATTTAATGATTTTCACTAGATATTTCCCCATACATATGACCAATTATATAAGAAAAAAATGGAGGGTGTAAATTTATTCTACTATCAGCAGCAGAGACCACTAAACATTATATATAGCATATAGAAAAAGGAGGAATAATAAACAGAAGAACTTACATCCTCCACCATTTGATCCATGATGCTGCGATTCTGTACCAGCGCGGCCTTTTCCCCAATCTGCTTGTACGTGTTGTAAACCGCATAGAACATAATCTCCACATCCTTAGAGCAGAATCCAATCTCAGCGTGGTTATCCCACCTACAATTAATAATAATCATCATCATCATCACCATGCATATATAGCACAAGCAAATAGCTAATTAATGATAGCTTTCATTAGTGAAACCAAAGCGAGCATAAGTGGGTGAATGTTTGTTATGTACTTTTCGATTAGAGCAATATAATTCTCCTTCTCTTCTCTCGATGTTTCGGGGCAGTCAAAGAAGTCATCGTATACAGTTACCAGCAGGCTGGTCTGGCTAAGTGCCATGCGAGCATCGGCGAGCTCGGGAGCGAACATGGTGGCAGTAGAGATGAAATGGACGATCAGTGGCATCACTCTTGCAAACTTCAGCTCGTCTAGCCTGCACTGTTTCACCCAACTGCAATAAACTCACATGTTCACACCATGTTAGCAACCAATGTTAAAAAATAACATTTAGTTTGTCTTCTTAGTATGGATTTATATATATGAATATGGGTTATTAGATGCATGTCTACTACACCTCTCAAAATACTTGAGTTCTTGCTGGTAAACAGACTGGCTGGAATGGAAGTAGTCAACAGCCAAAGCTAGAATTTCTTCGTTTGAGTGGGAGCCACTGATCAATGTACAATATGGTCGCAATTAATCATACTGTTACTGGTAAAGCAAGAACAATGGGTATCCTTTGGCTGAGACGATGATATTGTTACCAGTATCCTGATTTCAGAACCTTGGAACCCTCGATCTTGAATTGTTCGATATTTCTCCTGTGCTCTAATCGGTCCAAGGTGGAATGTAGGGGGAATTTAAGCGCATATTCCACCTGAAACATGTAGTGACTCATTGTCCGTTGTAGTGACTTATTTTGCTGACACATGTATAATTTAATAGTACTACACAAGTATGGTATGTAGGGCAGACACAAGCCTAACGCAATTAAGGCTCGAGCCCTACATACTTTTGTCTTCACTTAGATTGTGTGAAAGTACTATTAAAATTTTGGAGAGATATAAGATGATTCTAGCCAAGAACACATTGGATCTCTCTGCTCTAGGTTTCGGCAATTTCTAGCTCCTCGATGTGTGCATGATCACTAGCTAGTCCGTGCAAAAATTAGGAGTAATCCTCCAAAAAATAGTTTAGGAGTTATACCTCTGACTGTGCTGATGTTGATAACTTGTTGGACGATAATTGTTGCTTCAATAGTTTAGCTGACCAAGTACCAATATTTTCCAGGATCAAATCCTCACATGAGAAACGGATTTGTGAAGTCTTGAACAACTCCAGCAAAGTCTTAGTATCATTGAGATATCCATGAATTGAATCGTCAAAGCTGGATTGTTCAGAAAAATGAGCCATTTCATCTGCCCCAACAGTTCCATGCATGTAGATGATTAAAATTTTGAAATCAAATGAATACAGACAATAAACTAGGGTGATGTTCAAATTTCAGTGTACTATAGATCCCAAAAGTACCTGAGGTGATGTCATAGCCATGAGTACGCAGGAGGCGAAATGCCATTGCACACGTTGGTATGTCCAGCATCACCTCCTCCTCATTGTGCAGCCAGCACCTGCAAACAAAATAAAAATCAAGATAAAAGGAATTGGTACAAAACGCATAAAAATTGCTTGCAATCGATATATCCTTTTTGGAAGATAAATTAAAATTTCTTATGAGTTGCTGCCACCTGTATGTCGTGTCCAATATGTCTCTTATCTCACGTGCAAAATTCCGAGAGATCCCTGTCCTTTCAAGAGCATCCACCGTGCAAAGCAGGGAGTATATATTTTGTGGGTACAATGCCGGGACTGAGGACAAAGAAAAAACACTTCTTCCCATTAGAACTCTCATATCTGGTAGCTGCATGGTCAGCATTTTTATTTAATCACTAGTATGCATATACAAGAAATGGTTTTACTATACTAAGGTAATTGGAGATATTATATTTTTCAATCAAAAATACTATGCAACATTGTACCGTCCAAGGGATGGTATGAGTTACGAAAATCGAAGTTGTATGTATTTCTCATCCTTCCTCGGTTTCTCCCCCGACGCCTTGACCCTATCCCTCGTAGCAGTGACGTGCCATCTCGAATGAACATCAGGCTGCCATGACGCTCAGATGAGAGCGGATTTGTTTTGCCCTTTTCTTTCTTGATTTCTTTTGGATTTTTGGTTTCTTTTTTTCTTTTTAACCACGAACTTTTTGTGATGTTCATCTGAACTGATTAATACCTAGGTGTTATGAATAGTACATATGGATACTAGGTTTATTAACCATGGGTATCATGTCATAGGTATCAGTTCTCACATCAATAAACACCATGTTTGCTCTCTAGGTATCTTTGTCATATACTTATATATAGATATCAGTATTTATCATCGGTATCTGACAGGCATCGTATTAGTACATGTAAGCATCATAACCGATACCTAGCAGACAGTGACATGTTTAGAATTTTTAATATGGGTGCTCCAGCTTATATATTTAAATGCCCTAAATATAACAAGGTTAAAAGTATAAATTAATCAAATGTGTATCTAATATACTAATAAGAGAGTTTTTTTAAAAAAAAAGTTTTTTCACATATGTATATATGCATTGGGTTAAGGTTTTTTTTAAGTGGCGTACGTGGGCCGGGGTGGGATTATTGGTCTAACTATTGTAATCTAGCATAGCACGATGCTCCGACTCGCGGGAAGAGCACTCAAGGTGGGAGAATATGCAAGATCGAGAGGTGCTCGATATGAAAAATGCATCAGGTCGATAGAGCCCACCATCAAAACACGTGATGCTGGTATACATTTGCTAGTCATCCTCTTTCTAATACAAAATTAGATATCTCTTGGTATGGATCATGACATGAAGAACTTACTAAAAAAAACAAACACTAGCTACCGGTACCACTTTGAAAACACTACTCCTTTCGTCCCAAAATTATAGAACGTCTTTTTTTTAAAAAAAATCAAGAGTAAAATGCATGAAGAGTCATTCAATTTGTTTAGATATGTCATATAGGTCACTCTACTTTTAAATACACATTTAGGTCACTAACATGAGTTAAGTGATTTATGTGTTTATCTAACTATCTATGTGAGCATACCTTGCACATGACATGACATGCTACCTAGGATTGAATTATTTTTTCTGAAAATGTGTAGACCTAACAATATAATTGAGTGAAACAAAAGCATAGAAAAAATAAAAGGATGGCAAGCGAGAGAGGACTTAGAACTAGAACTCATCAAAACAGGCACAGTAAAGTGATTTGGTTTCACTAATTTCGTGCATTGTTAATTAGTAGTACCGAAAAAATACATAGAGGGTTTTCTGCATATTGCTATATGCAACTTTTTCAATCCTACGAGGCATGCCATGTGAGGTAGGCTCGTGTGGATAGTTAGATGGATAAATAACTTACTTAACTCATATTAGTGATCCAAATATGTATTTTTAAAGTAGAGTGGCCTATATGACACACCTGAATAAGTTGGATGACTATCCATACATTTTACTCAAAAATCAAACTCGATAATTTTTGACAAATAATCATACCTATATTAAGTATTGAATATGTTATATTACCTGATTCATATTTTAAAGTAATTTTATATGATGCTAATTGCATATTCGTTGGGATCATAATGTATAATAAATTAATGGTCAAAGTATGTCACTAAAGATCGTGTAAAAAAATATAGATCTTATACGGAGGAAGTATAAACTATCTTTATATATATATATATATATATAGTAGACAGTGCTCACCTGGGCCACCAAACTTGTTCGTAAGTGAATCCAAATAGTTGAGTGTCCTGTCGTTGAAGCTATGGATTGCTGCAGCTGCCGTTGTCGAAGGCGAGTTGAACAACGATCCATTCTTCCTTTGGTATGCCATTACCTGATCCCAATTTTGAAGGCTTCCGAACCCTTCCGACACATATGCCATGAAGGCTTTCCTTGCTGAAATCGTTCCACCGGCATCCCTGATTAATAAAGTAAACAAAAATTATGAACAAATTTTTAACTTAAAATTAAGCTAGATTGTATATGCAGATAGGTCCATATATCCTGTTCTGTAGTGTCCAATGTGCGGAGAGGACAACCCTGATTGATTCTTGAACATAGTTGCCTATGGTACTACAATAAGTTGTGCTAACCGTCCAATAATAGAGATTCTGGTGAAAGTAATAGCTAGCTGGTATTAATGGAGGAACCCTAATTTCATAGTAAAGAATTTTATTCACAACCCTTCATATGGACACCATAGAAATATATATGTTGAGTCTAGATTTTTTTATTCTAACCTAATTTGTAATTGTCAAATAATACAACTCCCAATAACATCGATACAATAAGAGCTATGCATTAACGGGTTGAGAAAACCGAGCCAAACCCACCATATTAATTTTGTGACGTACGGTTTAAACTTGCTTAATTAGGTTTTGGCCGATTTAAGTGAAACCGTAGATAAACACCCTCAGGTATCCTTATAAAATAGGAAAAAATCAGAATTATTACGGTCGTTCGAATTACACCCCTAAACTCCAATATCGGACATTTGACATCTGAACTCTTAAATTCAGATGAATTACCCTCCTAACTCAATCCGGAGCAATTTTCAGTCTACGTGCCTTACCCGTGGTAGTCCAGTTAGCAAAAGCAAATAAAAATTGGTGAGGCCCAGTTGTAAGTGTTGCAACCCCCTCCCCCCACTCCCCCTCTACTTTGCGCCTCTCTCTCTCTCTCGGTGGAGTGATGGAGGCGGTGAACTCGCCCTTGTCCAGGTCGTCGGTGTCATGGCCATCCGAGATGTTGAGACGATGACCGACGATAGCAGTGTGGAGGCGGCCTTGCAAGCTAGAGACAGTGGTGACTACCGTGAAGCTGGAGGCCCACAGCACAGGTGATGGGATATACCCCCTCTCCCTCAGTTGCGGCCAGATCATAATACAAAAAACTAGACCGGATCGACGGTTGAACCGGTAAAAAACCGTTGAACCGAGCGGTTTTTTAGTATGAACCGTGAACCGGTGACGTGTTTTTAGAATGGAACCAGTTTTGTCCTATGGCAGTTTGACATTATGAATTTATTATTTTACCACACTATATTTATTTTTTTGATGTTGTAGCCATATAATAATCGATATACTGGTTTATTTATGCATATTTTTACCACTTTGTAATGGTTCTATATTAAAAATAATGCAAATCAAATATAATATTAATAAATAAATAACCGGCGGTTCAACCGATGACCCAACGGTTCGACCGGTGAACTGGTGAATCGACAGCCAAAACGGGTCGACCCCCGCTCCGGTTTTTTGTATTATGGGCCAGATCCACCAGCAGCAGCCTCGAGCTCCAAGTCCAACCATCACTGCCAGTTGCACTGCCCAAAGATCTGTGACCACCCGTCATCGCCGGTCGCACGACCTGAACCTCCACTGCTGCCCTCGATGAGAGCGCGAGATCTACCTCCACTGGCCTCCACGAGGAGCTTGGGCTCCTCCTCTGCCTCTGACCGCCACCTCCGCGGATGGGCGAATGGGCCACCATGCTGCACCACATCTGCCCCACCACTCTTCCTCTGTGAGACTCTCTGCAGTCGTCTCCTCCGTCGGTGCTGCCTGCCAAGGCTCTCCACCATCTCCAACCTGTGCCGTCGTCATCACCTCCTTCACTCGAACCACCGACTACACCATGGCCCCTCCTCGGCCATTGTCATCGGTGCCCCTTGGATCTACCAGTTGACTCCACTGGGTTTTTCCGTTTCTTCTTTGCTGCTGGGGAATGACCCCACCTCATCAGAGCCTAGCAAGAGGGGCACGGCGATAGCTGAGACCTCACCACGTCGGAGTCCGCATCGCCTCCCGAGGTTGATCCGGGGTAGAGGCACGGCGACAGCTGAGGCCCCACCTCGTCGGAGTCCGCGTTGCCTCCCAAGGTTGATCCTAAGGAAGAGGGGTAGCGGCGGCTGAGGCCTCACCTCATCGGAGTCCACATTGCCTCTCGAGGTTGATCCGGAGGAAGAGGGCAGTGGTGGCTAAGGCCCACATCGCTAGGGCCCATGTTGCCTGCCGAACCTGGTGAAGAGGGGTGGCAGCAGCTGAGCACCCCTCGTCGTCGTTGCTTGCTCGGGTCAAGCCAGGCAGGAGAGGAAAGAAAGATTCACTGACAAGTGCAGCCCACTTATTTTTAATGGTTTTGTGCTGATTGGACTATCACATGTGCGCCACGTAGGTTGAAAACCACTTCGGACTGAGTTAGGGAGGTAACTAGTCCAGATTTGAGAGTTCGGGGTGTCAAATATCTGTTATTGGAGTTTAGGTGGTATTCCGAACGATCGCAATAGTTCAGGGCTAATTTGGATTATTTTTTCTATTATATTAAATATTATATTCAAAATTATATGACAGTGGAGTAGGTTTAATTCAATATTTCGTTCAAGAAAGGCCGAGCTTTTATCCTGTCATGGGGCCATTGAAATACCTGGACTGACCGACTCTCATTTGCAGCTGTTACTTAGGTGTTGCTTGTATTGTGTTGGCCATGCATGGGTGTGGCTATTTTTTTTATACGAAGGAAGTATATATAACTTTTGGCCTCTGTAGCAATGTATAAAGTCATAATAAAAAGCTTCTACTTGAGCTTAAAATATTCATATACAGATTGTTCAAAACAGACCATAAGAGACTTTCATGTAAAGTGCAGAAACTCATATGCCCCATTGTGTTCCAGTTTGAACCTTCAAGCTTTCTACTACGTAGAACTAGATTACTAGGAAGAAACTAAAACCATCTCAATTCGAAAAGAAAATAATATATGTGGGTTCCATCTTTTCTCTTTCTCTTGCTATTTATGTTTGCCAATGTAATTAGCTAGAATAGTAGCATTGAGATCTGAAGTGTTCGCATAGTGCGACCACACACCCATTGTTTGGCACCATTAATCTGGACAGGTTTTGCTCCCATGATACAAAACTAACGATAATAGCTATACAATATTTGATAGTTTTTGGGTGTAAAATATAATTACATTGAAACTAGTATTGTTACAGTGTAATTTATATTTAAATTATATGTAACTGATACAAACTCTCGCTCGGCTAGCTGGCTAGCGAAGCTTACTCTCACGTAGTTAGTCTCAGGTATCACTCCTCTTGCAGACACGTCGGTTGAAATGTTTTTATCCTCTCCACATGTATCTCGAGGCGATCCAAAATCCAATTCAGTTGTTTTAGACATTTCATTGATTTAAGGAAAAGCTATAAATACCCCCTAAACTTTGATTGAAAGTCCATTAGCACCCTAGATTTTGAAACCGTATATTCAATCCCTTGAACTACACAATATATCATTTATATAACACCCTAAGGTAATTTTGCAGAGTGGTTTTTATCTGATTTGTATATATGTTTGACGAGTTTGATTACGTGATATATGAATTGGACATATATGTTAACATCTCCACAGAAATATATATTTTGTTTTGAACTTTTTTCTCTCACTTATAAACGGCTTTTAATATAATACTAGTATATATATATAACATCACTGTAGAATATAAATGAATGACCGATGATTCAGGATATGTAAACATACTATATTAATTATTGGAAACTGTTTATTTGTGTTTCCAAATACTCAAAACCACTATTCAAGACCACCTTAGGAGATTATTTGAATATTATTACAAAGTTTAGAGGGTTGGATGTCCGGTTTTAATATTTAGGGTGCTAGACGAACTTTTTTCAAGAGTTTAGTTTTTTTATGGACTTTTTCCTTGATTTAATTAGTACATCCTAACATGTCGTTGTGTTGCTGCTAATAATTTCACTCGTTTACAATTTCACACACGTAAATTAAAAACTTATTAAAAGAAGTAGCACAATATAAATTTCAGAACTGAATCCAAATTAATTTTATATTATTGGCTAACCTTTCCAATTCGATCTTCCGGAGGTGAAAAATCTCATCAATATCTGTTTGCCAAACAGGTAATTGCAAACCCATCCCAGTGGCAAGGGTAATTAAACCAGAAAATGTAATGTTAAAACCCACAGGACCAATATTTTGAACATCCATAGCAACGGAGAAATTTCTTCCAACAAAATTTAGACCTGTCAGCATCATAACGTTATATAAGGTCTCATCCTCAAACACGAAGGTACGTAGAGAGGACTAGCAGCATCGATATGAGAGCAGTTTACTACTCCGGTCCTCCGTTAAAAAAAAATAATTTTTAAAAAAATTCTAAGAATGAATCTTGATATATATTATCCAGAACGATCTATTCTCAAAAGTTGTCGACAGAGGAGTGCTGTTATAAATATTTGACACTTTAGATGAGGCTATAAGTCAAACTTTTTAAACATTGACTATAAGTAAATTGAAGATATGTATAGATTTGTCTTACAATTTCTTATAAAAAATGGTGTATATAGATTTGTCCAAAAAATAATCTTTAAGACCCCTCTAAATCATGGGAATGAAAAAACAAAAAAATAGAACAAACACATAATTATAACAGGATTGTAAAGGTAAAACAAAGGATAAATAAATACAGAAAAAATACATGAATGACCATTTGATAGAATTATAAGAAAAACAAAGAAATTTGAGGAGAGATAAAGACTCAAATAAAAACTTTTCATGAGTTTCTACCTTGTATTAAATTTTTTTTAAAACTTACATGGAATGATATGTTCCATGTGATTTTATAGGATTCATTTATTTGATTTAAAGGGATATATAGAAAAATTTCCTATAGAAATAAAATCCTTCAAAATTCCTATGATTTTCTTTTGAATAAAAAAGAGCCTTATAATCTGCTAAACTTATTATAATCTAAACTTATTCTAATATAAAATTGTAATCAAAATGTACCTCAAAATCTGTGATAAAAGAATCAAATCTTATATATTATTTTAACTAGAGGTAGTACTTAATTAATTTTTACCTCTCCTGATGTGATATGAGCCTGCATTCCACTTCTTGAGTGCGACAACGCATGCCAATGTAGACAAGACAATATCTTTGTCAACTGATGAACTTGATGGGTTTGTACCCCAAGATCCATCGTCCTGTTGGTTCTGCAGAATCCACTCGATACACTGCGGATAACATGGAGCTTGAGAAGAACTACGCTCTGGCACCATAGCCACCCATGCTGTGTCATATAAGGATGGTGATAATTCAACTCTCTGCAGCTGTTTCCTTATCTTAGCTTGGAGTTCCTTGCTATGCTGCAAATATTACATGAGAATAATAAACTCAATCAAGGAATCAGTACATAATGACATTAGATACATACTAGATTATTCTATTTCGAAATTTCTAAATATGAGTGATACTTTTTTTACAAGGACATAAATGCATGATATTGGTGGTAAGGCTAACCAAGGAGGGGGGCCGGATCCATCGCCCAACAACGCTGAACAGTAGACTGGGCCAGTCAGTTAGACCCGCAATAGAATTTGAATTTGTTTTGTTAGATTGGAAACAACATTTTTTCACATCAAATACTTGATTAGTAAGATTTGTTCCAGTTTCTAAAACTTTTCTATTTCCGCGTGCCCGCCACCGAGGATAACCTTGACCACCTAAAAACTTTCCAATCTATCCTCTTCAACGACTTTAATAGATCATGTACTCATTTAATTATTTACATATTCTTGGAACTGAATTCATTACTACATAAACGATTTTTCTGAACAAGACCCTTGTTAGGTTATAGACGGATTATAACTGGTCGCGTCTGCAAAATCGAGCGAACATTTTCACATACGACTTCTTAAAGCATGCGGGCCTCTTAAGAGGCCACATGCAAAAATAAGCTCATTTCTTCAGGCGGACCTCTTAAGAGACCCGTATGAGAAAAATGATTTTTGCATGCGGGCCTCTTAAGAATCAGTCTAAAGTCTGATTTGCCTCCTCTTCCTTCTCCCACACTTCAAAATTTTTCACTGGCAACCTTATCTTCTCCTCCTCTCATCTCAGTCCTCTCTCTCCTCCTTTCTTCCTCTTCTCTCTCTCGGCAACCGGCGGCAAGCTCGACGCCTACTACGGTCGGTAGCGGCGGCTATCGACGACGGGCGGGCGGTGGATGGCCAACAGACGAAGGGCAGGCGGTGGTTGGGCGGGCGACGACAGGAGCGACGGTGGTGGCAGGGAGGCACGGCGGTGGCGGTGNCTCGGGAGAGCGGGCGGGCGGGCGCGACCGCGGGCGGTAGCGGAGGCGAGAGGAGCACGATGGCGGGCAAGCGGGCGCGTTGGCAAGCAAACGGGCGGCAGCGGTCCCTCGCCCGGATCCGCGCGGATCCGGCGGCGGAGGCGGGAGGCGCGCGACGGCGAGCGGGCGGGCGCGTCTGCGGGTGGCAGCGATGGGTGGCAGCAGGCGACGATGACGATCGGAGGTGACGGCGGCAAGCGGCGGCACGGGAACGAGCGGCCGACGGGCAGATCCAACGTCCGCGCCCTCAGGAGCGACGACGGAGGGCGGCGGTGGCGGGAGCATGCCGCTGACACATGGTGGGACGGCTAGGGTTTTTTTTGGATGTTTATTTTTTTCACCAAAAATATTTTCCCATGCGATTGGCTTAGGGGACTGCATGTGAAAATTCCGTTTGTGCATGCGGTTACGCTACCCACATGCGAAAATTGTGATTTTCGTAGATCTTTCCGTGCATGCGGGCCAGCCAATCATATGCAAAAAATCGAATCTGGCCGTCTACAAAACTTTTCTATAATAGTGATTAGCGATAGCGATAGTCAAATTAGTCAAATTAGAATGATGAAGCAGATACAAGTGGGGCGCAAGTAGCGATAATGAAAGCCACGAAATGGATTCTTACCATGACTTGCAGGCTGCCTACATTTCCCCTGACTTCACCCTTCTGAACACCTCCTACCGCTTGGGAAACAAAAGGAAAATAAGTGAGATACGTTGCCAAAACCAATCCAATCATAAATGCAGAAAATTAATTATATACTATATATACCCAGTATGTGCTCACACTGAAGTCTCAATTTTATTACTCCCTCCGTTTCATATTATAAGTCGTATGACTTTTTTCATAATCAGATTTTATTAAGTTTGATCAAGTTTATAAAAAAATTTAGCAACATCTAAAATATCATATTAGTTTATTAAATCTAACATTAAATATATTTATTTTTTTAAAAAAATACTACTATATTTTTCTATAAATTTGGTCAAACTTTAAAAAATTTGACTAGAAAAAAAATCAAACAACTCATAATATGAAACAGAGTGGATATTTATTAATGGTAGTAGGCTGTGTTCGGCCGAGGGAACTGGGAACGTGCACAGTACTTTTTCTCCGTGCACGCTTTTCAAACTACTACACGGTGCAATTTTTTGCAAAAAGTTTCTATACAAAAGTTGCTTAAAAAAATCAAATTAATCCATTTTTGAAAAAAAATTTAGTTAATACTTAATTAATCATGCGCTAATGGGTCGCTCCGTTTTCCGTGTTTACTGTGCACGCCGAGAATGGATGGAGCCTACCACAGCCTAATCTAGCTAGTATTAGGTTTTTATATTTTGAGAAGAAGAGAATATTATCATAAGTTGATCCCACCTAGAAGATGGTAATGACATTTATTTACTATTCTGAAAACTTAACAAAAGTACCTTCTAACTAATATAGGTATTTAACCCATCTAAACCTTTGCAGTAAATTATTTACCTAACTAATATAGATAATGACATTTATTTACTCTTCTGAAAACTTAACAAAAGTACCTCCTAACTAATATAGGTATTTAACCCATCTAAACCTTCGCAGTAAATTAAGCATCATCTATGGAGTATTATGAATTAAGGCCTCGCTAGGTTACTTTGCCCCCATATAATTTTTTGCCGCTGCAGCACTCAAACTAGGTGCATGGCACAAACATGTAATGCTGCTACTAGTACCAATCGTTAATTAAATAATGAAAAAAAGTCAAGTTGTCTATGGAACTATCGTGCTCGATCGAATGATCCCTTTGAACTCAAATATAAGATATTTTATACCCTTAATTATTTATTTCGGACAAATAATCTTCCTTAAACACTGTTTTGAACGATTTTGATCTTAGCTTTCATACGGGACACCGACGTGACAATATATCCGGTCAGCAAAGAAAATATAAAAAGATCCATGGGCCCACCTTGTCATGTCTCCCCCTGAAGCCATCCCTCACCCTTGCTCCTCTCTCTCTCTGTGCACTATGGGCTATGGCAGGAGAAGGTGGCCAGCGTTGCCGGTTCGATGAGGCGGCGAACAGGCGAATCGACGCAAAGATCGATCACCTCAGCACACGGCGGGGATGAAGAGTCGCGCCGCCACGCACCGCCTCCTCCTCTGCATCACAAGCACTCTGCGGCGTGACAGCTTTTCCACCACATGCGCGCGCTTGCCGACGAGGAGGGGCGGTGCCGAGGACGGGCTTGGACCCCTCGGCTCCCATTCTTCCCTAGTGATGGTGCCGAGGAGGGCCTTAGATCGAGCGACGGGTGTGGGCCAAGTGTGCATAGGACGGTGAACGGTGTCGGAGGCAGAAGGGTGGCGACGGATGGTGGCGGCGACATCACAGCGACCGGATCCGGCCCTCCCAGAGCGAGCTCAATCTCTCGGCATTAAACCTAGGTCGGATCCGCTCCGCCTCCTCTTGGCCGGCTTGGGCTTCAGAGGCAGTGCGCTCGAGCTTAGTTGAGGTCAAGATCGACGGCGCCGCTCCGATCGAGGCCCATCCCCGCCGACCGGCTCCGGCCACCTCCTCCTCCGGCCGTCGACCGTACCTCTCCTGGTCCTCCTCCCGCTCCCTGGCCTTCTGTTCGAGGCGCCGCCCTGTCAGATCGATAGCCGGCAGTGCTGGATTGAGGACAGGCCGCAACCATCGAGCTCATCGTTGCCGCTGCCGAGGAGCTCGTTCCCGCACGGAGCTAGTGGATCCGCGCCGACCTCTTCGCTGAGGGATCGACGTGCGGCGACGAGCATCTCAAGCCCAAGCATGCCCGGAAGAAGGGAAGAGAGGAAGGGGAAGGCGAGTAGGCTACGGCGTCCCACCACCACCTGCCGGTGGGTTCATCCTCAGGTGCTCGCCGCATAGAGAGCAGAGGGAGAGATTTGTTGGTGGAGCGAGGGCGGCAGATTGCTGGTTGATCCGGAGTTGTCAGTGGAGAGCGAAGCCATCACTGACAATTGCAACCCCCCACCCCCCACACACACAACTGATTTTTATTTGTTTTTCTGACTCGTGCCACGTGTGTGCCACAGTGCCACCTAAGCTGAAAACTAGTCAGGATTGAGTTAGGGAGGATAATTTATCCGGATTTAAGAATTCAAAATATACAATATCTGATATTTAAATATATAACATAATTTAGGGGTATTAAAACTTTTTGGTTAAATAATTGTACTCCACGCTAGAAATATTCCTGGGATAGCAGGCATGGCAGGTGTAATTATTTCGTGGCAATTTCGTAAGCATTGAAATAACTGCCTGCAACTAATAATTTAGGACAATTTGGTCAGGGACTTGCATGCAAAGTAACATCGATCCCAATAAAAACTGTTGTACCTCTAGTGACCATAGGAGGATGTCCTTTGCTCATCTGGGGTGAAGTTCTTGGGAATTGGCCCATGAAGCATATGGAACTCGGTAGCATCGTAGTTGCCTGCACCATAGAATTCGCGTGAGCTAATTAATTAACAAAGAAAACAATATCAGATGGACATATGGTATATGGCTGCAAGTCTATCTACCTATACATACGTACTCCCTCCACGTCTCAATTTAATCGTCTCTTAATATTTTTTTAAGATATTTCTAAATTAATCATCATTTAACCGGTGTCTACTTGTTTGCGAAAAGATGTAAATGATATTATTGCATGACTGTTCGTGCACATGTTATATATCTATTCATTTATCTGTGCAATCCTTTATCTTAAAATATTGGTCTTTGTAGCATTTAAATTGTATCCTAAATATACTACTTCTATAATACTGTTTTCCTACTAATCACCTCTGATTTAATTTTAACACTACCCTACCTCCACTCACCCCGAATTGTGTGGCAGGTGGATTGGTATTTAGGTCATTCTCAGTGGAGAGTTTTATTTCACAGTTACTAATAGTATCGTGTCATCTGAAGAGATTTAAGTTGATAAATAAAATAAGCCCTCCAATACACAATTTTATTTCGTGACTTTATTGGGTGGTCGTGACTTTTAATAGCGATATATGGGATTAGATGTGTAGTTGGATGAAATAAAAACAATCTAGCCCTCAATGTTAGTTACAACCAGATTCACAGCCTCACAGCCTCCTTACACTAGTACAGATCCTATCATCTGTGACGGGCGCAATTATGTCTGAAGTCATCTCAATCGGAGCTAAATTTGCACCGTTGTAGATGTAGTCGTACAGTCATACTATAGTCCCAAGTACATATAGCCCGTCACCGATGACATATCTTTAGGCCCGATTGAGATGACCTAGCATATCTCAATCGGGCCCATCGACAGAGCCCGTCAGAGATAAGGGTCATCGATGACGGGCTCAAAATATGGCCCGATTGAGATGACTTTAAAGTTCGTCACAGATGACTGTCATCTCTAACGGGGCCTATATTATAGCCCGTCACGAATGACTGTCATCTTTAACGGGCCTAGATTATAGCCCGTCATGGATGACTCTCATCTCATCTCTAACGGGTCTAGATTATAGCCCGTCACGGATAACTGTTATCTCTAACGGGCCTAAATTATAGCCCGTCACGGATGACTTTTTTAAATATGACAACTTCAAACAATATTTTTAAATACTAAATGATTTCAAATTAAAAAATTATCAACAACAAAGTTGTATAACTCATCAAGATCTATAACTTTTACTTTGGTCTTTTTGCTATATAACATTTTTTTTGAACAATTTGAATTTGAATTTAAAAATATGACAACTTCAAATAATATTTTCAAATACTAAATGATTTCAACTGAAAAAGTCATCAACAACAAAGTTGTATAACTCATCAAGATCTACAACTTTTATTTTGGTCATTTTTCTATACAACTTTTTTTAAACAGTTTGAATTTGAATTTGAAAATATGACAACTTCAAACAATATTTTCAAATACTAAATGATTACAACTGAAAAAGTCATTAACAACAAAGTTGTATAACTCACCAAGATCTATAACTTTTATGTTTGTCATTTCTTCATCCGACAAAGTGTTAGTAATATTGTTCACAAAATTTACATATCCGTGTTATAGTTTATAAAACCAAATGAATGATATGTGAATTTTATCAACAATGTTATTATCACTTTACCGGATGAAGAAATGACTAAAATAAAAGTTATAGATCTTGATGAGTTATACATCTTTGTTGTTGATGACTTTTTCAGTTAAAATCATTTATTATTTCAAAATGTTGTTTGAAGTTGTCATATTTTTAAATTTAAATTCAAACTATTCAAAAAAAAGTTGTATAGAAAAATGACCAAAACAAAAGTTATAGATCTTGATGAGTTATACAACTTTGTTGTTGATAATTTTTCAATTTGAAATCATTTAGTATTTAAAAATATTGTTTGAAATTGTCATATTTTTAAATTCAAATTCAAATTGTTCCAAAAAATGTTATATAGCAAAAAGACCAAAGTAAAAGTTATAGATCTTGATGAGTTATATAACTTTGTTGTTGATAATTTTTTAATTTGAAATCATTTACTACCCAAAAAAATATTTGAATTTCTTATATTTTAAAATATAAATTTTATATAGTTAAATATGTGATCAAAAGGGATATTATATGAATGTGGTTGTGTTAAATATATTGATAGTTGTATATGTGAATGAATGTATATGAATTGGGGATGCTAGGGTGTGATATCGTGGTCCACGGGTTAATAGGATTAATAGAATACTTACACCAACAAACTACAATTTCTTTCTTGTAAGCCAATCTCCAAAGAACTATGAGGTTAATTGTGCTGGCCCTTGTGTAATTTCAGGATGAGTAACCTATCAAAAAGGCACACGAATGAGGATAAAGGCTAGAGGCTAACCCAAAAACGAAATGTCAGTGACGGGCACATGAATGACCATCAACTTCTTCCGTTTCTCCGGAAACTAGCAGCGAAGTCTTCCGTCAAGGGCACTGTGGCCAGTGGATCGATCCATCCTACTTGGCCAACTAACTTTTGAAATCCAATTGTAAGTTCTCTCTTGGATATGGTAAAGATTTTTGGGCATAAAATTGTTTTGGATGGTCCCAATGCATAGGTTTTGGGGACTAATTTTTAGACCTATCTTGAAGATGCTCTTATATACTCATGAGATTAAACTTCTCTATCTTTTTTTGGCCGATGGTAGATAGGAGTGTAGAAATTAGGAATTAACCTTTTTAGCAAGGAGGGAGTATGCAGGAGAATATAGAAATGTACCTTGCACCGCTTACAGGCAGGTAGGGAAATGAAGCGAAACTAGCAATGGAGTAGCAGAGAGCTACGCTTGGCCTTCCGCCTTCTTACAAGAGATCTCCGTATACGTGCTGCGTTGCAACACTATATTTATAAATACAACGGTGCATGCATGTGGTCCAACTCACATGTATTATAAATTAATAAATAAATACACACATGGTCAAATCTTGACTAAATAGGTAAATTGGTCCTTCGAGTTTCACTTAAGACTCGTGGTACCTGATATTTCAATCCATCTATATTAGTCTTTTTAAGTTTCTATTTTTTCTATTTTAATTTAAACTCGTCCTTAGAGCCACTTAAAAAGTTATATGGCTAAATATAATAAGCATATCTATTGATAAATGACTCTAATACCTCTCATTCACATATATAAGAAAAAAAATAATAATAAGCCTTACTATTAAATAGTAAGGTGGTGAAACTGTACGATGAGACTACTATACACCTTACTTAATTTGGACAGATATCCAATAATTATATTATATTTTTTAAAAAAATTGCACACAATGAATTTTCTTAGATGTAATGCATAGTAATTTAAGTACAGTAAAAATATTCTATGTATACTGTAGGCACTAAATCTCAACCCTCATGGGCATAGGCTAAAATAGTGGAAAGTACCTGTGCAATCCTATTTATTCTTTTTTTCTCTAATTTTCTAATATACGCAAATAAGGAGCAAAAAGGATATTTTCTGATACAAATGTTGATCGGGTTATCCATGTAGCATATTAAGTTGGTCCAAAGATGATTTTAAGCTAAAACGAATACTTAGAGAACTTAGTGCACAAAATAAAATCTCAAGGATTAAATCGAGCCTTTGGTAAATTTTGAGGGACTAGATTAGCTCACTACTACACAACTCAGCTTCCGGATGCCGGTTGCTGACCCCATATAGGCGTCGGTTTTGCAACCGGCACCCAGCTTCCGACACCTATGAGTATCGTCAATGGTGCCCGTTCAAGAATTGGCATCTTTGAGGTGTATGGATCAAAAAAAAAGACGGCTTGGCTCGGCTCAATTTGAGCCGATGCCTCAAAGCCAAAAAAAATAAAAAAAATAGAGGCAAGTTATCAGATAATCACAAATTCATACATTCACATCACAAACATTCACAGATACATTCACATCAAACATTCACAGATGCATTCGCATATACCTTCACAGATACATTCATAGGAAGGAGAGGCTGTCGCTGCCATCCTGGCGACGAGATCAGCTAGAGAGAGAAGGGCAAGAGAGAGGATGGCAAGGGAGAGGGGAGAGGAGTAGGGAGGACGAGGGAGGGACTAACCTTTGATGTCGCCGGAGCTGCCCCGTGCGGCTGCCGGAACCCTAGTCGCCCCTCGGCCCCGCCGCCTCCCCTCCCCCCAGATTTGGCGGAGGGAAGAGTGTCGTCGGAGCCGCCGGGGCGGTGCCGCTGGGCCGCCATCGCCTCCCCTCCCACCAGGCCGCCGACGCGGGACTGATAGAGAGCGAGAGAGAGAGATCGCCGGGCCGCCGTCACCTCCCCTCTCGCCGGATCTGCCGGAGGGGAGGGCGTCGCCGCCGCCTTCCCTCCCAACGGGCCACCGATGGCGGAGAGCGAGAGAGAAAAGCCAAGAGAGAGAGAGGGACCGAG
The DNA here is from genome assembly GCA_008326285.1 of Oryza officinalis. Classification (NCBI taxonomy): domain Eukaryota; kingdom Viridiplantae; phylum Streptophyta; class Magnoliopsida; order Poales; family Poaceae; genus Oryza; species Oryza officinalis. The sequence continues at coordinate 27,739,255 of BDMV01000012.1, forward strand.
AAAGCAAGCTGGATTTCCTCAAGATTGATTCGGAGGTGGTGGCGCCCTTATCTCCTCGTGGTGGGCCCCGTCGGCTTGACTCATCCTCTTGTCGGCTCGGCTTGATTCTTAGGTTCCGGTTTTTTAATAAAACCGGTACCTATAATATATTATAGGTGCCGGTTTTTAATTAACCGGCATTTATAATATATTATAGGTGTCGGTTCTTTTTTAAAAAACTGTTACTAATTGGTATCGGTTTTTTTTCAAAACCAGCACCTATAGTTGTTCAAAGGTACCGGTTCTCTATTGTTTATCTCGCGGGAGATGGAAAAAGGTCAATAGGTGTCGATTTTAAATAAACCGGTACCTATAAACCGGTCCATATGAGGGTTTTTCTAGTAGTGACTATTCAGTCACAAATCTTCGATAATTCTTAGATAGAAAAAATAAAAAAATTATCAAGACAAACATCGGTGGACTCGGCACAGAAATAATTAAACGACACTCGAAAATGTACACGTCCAACTCGTTCTTGTTTGTTTTAATTTTTCTTGCTTTGGTTGGTTTCGTTGTTGTTTCCATAATTTACTTAGCTGCACACGATTCCTGGAACGTGTTAATTAGTCAGATGTGCATGGACAACACACGTTTAATTCGTTGGTTCAACGAGAATCGGCCTAACTAATTTGTTGGATGTCACAAAATGAATTTTCGGCTCGATCTTTGGGAGGAGTTGCTCGGTAAACGACGGTCTCGATGACCGCTACCACATTATGTGGACCAGCTGTCTATCTATCTCTATCCATCATTCGATCGGTACTCTTTCCAATTCTAAATATTTAAACCATTTTGGTTCTCCAAATTATTTCTTAAATACTCTCTCCATTTTATATTATAAGACATTTGATTTTTTAGTCAAACTTTTTTAAGTTTGACTAAGTATTAAAAAATATACTAATATTTTAATACAAAACAAATATATTATTAAAATATATTTAATGTTAAATTTAATGAAACTATTTTGATGTGGTAGATATTTTTATTTTTCTATAAATTTGATTAAACGGCTTACAACTTAAAACGAAGGGACCTAGATAGACTTGGAACCAGCCCGGAAAGCCCAAGTCAAACTCATGCATAGATGGGTCTTCGTGTAGGGTTGACACGTAACTCACCCGATAAAAAACGGTGCAAGCGATCGTGATACCGACATGTACTTGAACCAAATCCATCCCAAGAGTAACACATGTGGTAGTACCATATGAGTGCTTGAATTCCATTCTCTGCGACTACTACTACTCTCGATAATTATCAGATAAAAATTTTCGTGACACGTTTTTTAAATTGCTAAACGGTACGTTTCGTACAAAAATTTTCTATATGAAAGTTGTTTTAAAATATGAGATAAATCCATTTTTCAAGCTTGTAATAATTAAAACTCAATTAATCATACGTTAATATCATCTCGTTTTACGTAAAACACTTAATTTTCGTCTTCATCTTTATCTTGGTCTACTCATACTCATTGGACTTAATCCAAGCGGTAGTACTACTCGTGCTAGCTAGCTTTGACCGGCCGGCCGGCCAGTTGCTTGGCGAAAATGATTTTCCAGCGAAAAAAGATCACCAAATCCTCATTTTACCATCCCATACAGATTGCGACAAAAGAAAGTTGAAAATGAACACGAACATTATGCAACATCAATCCACATCCAAAGAGATCAACATGAAGACATCAACAGCAACCGAAACATCACAAACATCATCGTCGTCACAACCCTCGTCGCAGGAAGCTCGCACCCTTTCGCACCTTGCAGTTGTTGTTGTTGTCGTCGTCGTCACACCGACCGATGCTAGGAAGGAACGACAGATCCGGCTGCCTCTAGCCGGGGAGCACCCGATCTGGCCGTTCCGACCCCGGGAGGTGCCAGGACTAGTCGGCGGCGACGCTGCGACCCTGAGAAGAAGTAGAGATGATGCTAGTCACTTGGAAGACTTAGAGGAGGAACTCCACGCCAGCACCCTGCCGCAGCCCATGCACTGGAACTCCACCGGATCTGCAGCCCACCCTCACCCCTGTCACTTTCTGATAAATTCATCCCAAATTTCTGATAAATAATATAAACTATTAAAAGTCTAAAAGAAATCTTAAACACTAAAATGCATCCGAGAAAAATTCGAATGTGGCTTGAAGTATTTTTCTTAAATTTTTCATGCTCTAAATTATCTGTCCAATTTTTACATGAATTTTCAGAGTACAAGAAATAATTTTAAAGCGACAACAAACAATTCTAAAATTAATCAAAATAAAAAACCTAAATACAATCCTCTCTCTCTTTGGGCTGAATCCTCCCCAAAAGTCTGTTTATTGTCCTCCCTTCAGACGGCCCGCTCAGTCTCCTCCTCTTGGCGTCTCCCTCCTGAGTGGGCTCGCCCAGTCGAGGCCTCCCTCCCCTCCTTGCTCGTACGCGGCCCAGCCGACCCAGAAATCCGACGCGTCGTCATCTTCCTCCAGCCACCGCCCGTTCCTCTCCGGTGAAAGAACCCAGCGCCGCCGCCCTCTTGATCTCCCTCCCCGCACGTTTCCTCCTCCAATTGATTGACAAATCGGCTCCCCTCTTTCACCTCTTTATTGTCCCCATGTTTCCCCTCTTAATTCGGCCTTTATTTGCCGGATTTAATACCCATGGAACGGCCGCCATTGGTGGCCGGCCGGCGAGCTTCCCCAGCCATTCCCCTGCCGTTCCCCTTCTCGGTCGGGGGAGGCGTGGCCGGATCTCGCCGGCGTCGCAGCCACCTCCTCTTTAACGGCCACCTCTCCGTTTCGCCTGAAGCCCGCTGGAAGAGCGCCCCACTGGCAACCAATGGAGACGTCGTCGTCTTCCTCCTTCGGCAGCCCCTCCCGCCTCGCCAGAGCATCGTCCCGCTACACCGTCACCACCACTGTCGGCCTCGCTTCCTCGCCTTCTTCCTCGGCTGTGTCTCCACGTCAAGCAAAGACCTCAGGAATGCCGTCCCCGCCGTCGACCTGAAGGACATCGCCGAGCCAAGCCGAAGGGCAGCTTGTCCGCCGCCTCCAACCAGTCCACAACGCGGAGCCCGTCGTCGTCTATCTCTTCACTAAGTCTGCAGATCGTTAGAGCCGTCCCCTCGTCGTCAACCCGTTCATCTCCGTCGTCGTCCTCCGTTCGTCGCCGCCACGCCAAGCTCGTTACCGGTCGCCGCCGCTGTTCCCTCACCGCATCGCGCTCATGGTGAGAACCCTCCTCTCGCTATCCTCTCTCGTTCTCCTTGTGTTGCCGCCTTGCCCATCGCGCTGTTGTTGGCCTCGGCCCCCGTGTGCCAGCATCGTCTATTGCCCGTGCCGTCTCGGCGCGCATGTGTGGTGGCCGCCTGTCTGCATACCCATGTGGCCGCCGCATGGATGCCCATGTGTGCAGCCCGTGTGGCTATCGCTTGAGGTCCATTTGTTAGTCACTTGTTTTGGTTGACACGGAGGGTCTCTGTGAGCCCCCGGTTTTGTATACCGGAAACCCCATGTGTATTACAATACCATTCCCTGGATCAGTAGATGGTACACACATGGCACAGTTGTATATCTCAAGCTGACATCGTCATACAGGTCTTACAATATATTAATAATACAAGGGTAGCCCAAATGGAACCCGAATAGACCAAGCATGGTCGACAGCAACACAAAATACCAAAACAACTAAAAGAAGTAGCGGAAGCGAAGCAGCGGCGGTCCATCTTATCCCACACGCATCAACTGGTGAACCTAGGTCCCTATTCCACCGTCCTCGGTAACTCTTTGCCAGCATAGCACATGTACAGGTCGACACCAACACCTTTCTAAAAGATGTAAATAAGCAAGAGTGAGTACCAACCGTACTCAGCAAGCCACCACTACATTTACACGTGGGCTAATAGACGAACGTCTGAGGATACGTCGGTATTTGATTTCAAATATTATTTATTCAAGGAGCTATGATTTGCATATGCCAATTATTTTCGAAAAACAAAAACCCTCGGGCATATTTACTTTATAAATAAAGCTATATACCTAAATGTATCACCATTTTGGATAAAACCCATTAAGGGATAGTTTATTAAAACAAATATTGTTCCACTAAGAAATAGCTTTGATATTTTCTATGAACCTTTATATAGAGTGATAAGCTTTTGTAAATTATTTGCAAAATAATGTCTATTGGTAAAGTATTTACTAGAAACCTTAATTGCGAAATATAAATTCCTAATAGGCTATTTTCAAAGATATGACCTCCTCAGACAAAGTCTAGTCCTAAGCATAATTTTAGTTTGCTTGTTTATTGTTTATTTGTGTGTGTCTGGAATCTGTGCCAAAAGATCTCGATTAAATCCTTTTACCGAAAAGGTTGTCCTCTGTACAAATTCTATCTCAAACCCCCTTGAAATTTCCAAATTTCATATCCCAAAGAAAATATTCGAACATCCTATTTCTTTGGGCCACATTTCCCTCTGTTAGCCCAACCCATTCCGCAAAACAAGTTCATTTCCACTCCCTCTACCGTGGCCTTCCTGCTGGGCTTTTTCTGGAAAAGTCCATGTTGCCTCCCCGAGCCCTTTCATTCCTATTAGGTTGGTAGTAAAAATAAAGTCTAATTCTTCCCCCATACTGTTTTCGGTGGCGACGTCGCCGCACGCCGCGCCGCTACGACGAGGCCGCGCGACACCACCGGCTGCCATCTTCCGCTCCCGTCACCCGGCGAGCTTGCCGGCCATTCCACGCGCATCCTGCTCAACCTCGCACCGCCGCCAGCCATGCAACAAGCTAGTTGTGCATGTGCATGCATGCAAGCAAGTTAGCCACGAGCATGCACCATGCAGCTGGCTAGCTATGCGTATGCCTGCATGCAAGCGGCTAGTCGAGCCTAAGCTGGCATGCGCACCAACCCGCGCGGCCGCTGCAACTACCCCGTCCCTGCAAATCGGAGATTAGGCCCCGTCCTGCACTGTACACTAAGCATGGTTAGGCACCGTCGCCGCCTTCTCCGCCAAGCATACGACCATCTCTACACACGGTCCAGTGCGCCATGGCACCGCGACAAGCTTGCCGGTGTCACTCGTCCACGCCGAACGGTGTGAACCGAGCTCACCCATGCCGCACCGACCACTGTCCTCGCTCTGCGACCGCCCAACAGGACCGTCGGCCCCACTCGGCCGAGCCAGCTTGTCGCTGTCCGCCGGCTGCGACGGCTATAAAAGCCGCCCTATTTCGCTCACTGTCGCCATCACACCGACGGGCCGAACGCCGTTGTCATTCGATCGGCCGCCTTCTTGCCGTGCACTGCAGCTCTGCGTCACGCGCCACCTCCACCTGGCCGAACGCTCAGCCCGGCCGTCGCCCAGGCCGAGCCGAGCCTCGGTGCGTCGCTGCTCGGCCGACGCCGTGGCCGGCCCGCACGCCAGCCGACCACCCACTGCCGCCCGACGCCCGCGAGCCGTCACCTTCACTGCCCGGGGCCGCCCCCGGCCTTCTCCATGCCGCCACCCCACGCGCCTGGCCAGCCGGCCCGGCCTCACCCCGCCAGCGCCGCGCCCGGCCGACGCCATGGCGTCATCACGCCCGGCGCCTGCCGAGCCTCCGCGCGCCGTCACGCCCGGCCGCCTCCCCAGCCG